>OU744792.1:4478468-5678468 GCA_916614155.1 Mesoligia furuncula
CATCAACATACAGTGCTTGGCCAGACTGGCAGCGTGGGGCGGGGAGCGGCGCGGGTGCGGGAACGCGCGCGACCTGCTGTCCGCAGTCGAGCGCGGCTGCGTTCTGCGTGTTGACGTGCCCAGAGTTTGTCAAAATATAATATGTATGAAAAATACTTAAATTTTACTAGAAAAAAGCTCGAACTATTTTGAGAACCCCGGTCCCCGCTCAGGCCGCCCGTGCACCCACTGCGGCCACTTGTATGAACGATCTATGGCGTGACAGCCCGCACGCTCCCCGCGCCACGCCGCAGCCCGCGCCGCACACCGCGCCCGCGTGCCCGCTATGGACACTCAAATAAAGTTCTTATGGTTGTACACGCCGCGCCACGCCCGCCCCGCGCCCACGCTGCCAGTGTGGCCAAGCACACATACATCAAGTGGTTTTAAATACGTATTATTGAAGCTAACTCAAAGACGTGTGTCGGCGGTTGCGGTTGCCTCTGGTAATGACGCGCGCCGCTCGTGTGTATGAGCATAAACTTGACACGAAATGTAGTTGTACTAATACAGAGACCCGCCATCAATCGCGAGAGATTTGCTGTCGTTTATTGAAGAGTTCATTCGTCTACCTCCAAAGATCTTCATCAGATCTTCACCAAATTCAAACGGGACCTTACTAGGGGAATACTCTTTCAAAGAGAATAAGAACATAATTACAAAAAAACTGTCGTATTAATAACCTCCTTCTTTTTGAAGTCAGTTTATTTATTTTTTTCATTTGTCACTCATTAGTCATCATTACTCACTAGTAAAGTCAGGGAATATAATTGTGAAACAAATTGACAACCATCTTAAATTGTTCGTCAATTCAAATTCATGCTCTGTGAATTCAAATCACAACTGTCATTCTTTGATAGTTGTATGAAATTACTATAATACGGAAAATTAGCGTTGTGTAAACAAAATAAAAACCGGGCAAGAGCGAGTCGGACTCGCGCACCGAGGGTTCCGTAACATCCGGGTTTATGCATAAGGTTTATGTTTATGAAATTAAATGTTTATTTTTGAGTTGATTGAATGAATGGTAAATTGTAATTTACGATTTATGACGTATTAAAAAAAAACTACTTACTAGATCTCGTTCAAACCAATTTTCGGTGGTAGTTTACATGGTAATGTACATCATATATTTTTTTTTAGTTTTATCATTCTCTTATTTTAGAAGTTACAGGGGGGGGGGCACCCATTTTACCACTTTGGAAGTGTCTCTCGCGCAAACTATTCAGTTTAGAAAAAAATGATTTTAGAAACCTCAGTATCATTATTGAAGACATACCCATAGATACCCCACACGTATGAGTTTAATTAAAAAAAAAAAATTGGAGTTTTGGTTCTAAGTATGGGGAACCCTAAAATTTATTGTTTCTTTTCTATTTTTGTGTGAAAATCTTAATGCGGTTCACAGAATACATCTACTTACCAAGTTTCAACAGTATAGTTCTTATAGTTTTGGAGAAAAGTGGCTGTGACATACGGACGGACAGACAGACGGACAGACAGACAGACAGACATGACGAATCTATAAGGGTTCCGTTTTTGCCATTTGGCTACGGATCCCTAAAAAATATAAACAATTAATTTCCCTGACAGTACCTACTTATTGTTTGTATAAATGTTAATAATTCTATTTATAGGCCATCCGTTTTATTCTGGTAAGACTAACCTACTTTGTACAAATTCGAAAAAAAAAAAAAACTTACCACGATAACTTGTGAAAAACCTGCGCTATTTTTAGGCTTACTATAAGTGGAATTTAAAGTAGTTAGTAAATTCCGTTTCAGTTTTACGAGTCAACTGATATATGAACTTAAAAGCAATCCTGGAATCCACCATCAACTTTGAACTTTATTTCCGTAGCAGTAAAGGTGTGGTGGAGCCGAAATATTTAATGAAAGATACTAAATAGAAAAAAATAATAAGGATGGATATTCAACCTTACTTGTGAAGGAATAAAGTTTTAATGGAAGTTGTTTCAAGCTATGACGTCAAAGAAAATTGTTATTATGCTAACTTAGCGTGGTATATTTAAATTTAGTGCCAGCGCTCACGTGTTGGCGTGTCTAACCTATTTTAGTATAAAATTGAAAGTTTTAGTGTAAGTACTACGAAGGCATTCGCTGTCAATTATGTACTAGATGTATATTTAAATGTATCAAGAAGTTTGAATCATCTCTCGTCACAAAAATTACCTCATAAAGTTATTTTTTTTTTGTGACAAGGGATAATTTAAAGTGGTCTGTCTACAAGATAAAAAAGTCGGAAATCTCATTTCCTGCGAAACGGCAGGAAATGAGACGCCTGACAAAAATGCAATAAAATATTCCCATCCATTTTATTGCGATTTCTGATTTTCCTAGTGCTCAAATCTCAGTGGATCGAATAGGCATCAAAAAAAGTTTTTGTGAAAATGGCCCATTTTCTTGCTGACTATACGATTCATTCAAAATCTGTGAATCATCATCATCATCTTCATTTCAGCCGAAAGACGTCCACTGCTGGACATAGGCCTCCCCCAAAAGGTTTGCCATAATCGCCACGCTTGGCAGGCGGGTTGGCGATCGCAGTATAGTATGGTGGTGGAATGCATAGAGAACGCTGCTGCCCATTCCCCGTTACGACCCTTAGTCGCCTTTTACGACACCCACGGGAAGTATGGGGTGGTGCTATTCTTTAAGTCCGGCACAACACAGACAAAATCTGTGAATGGAAAAGAAAAGAAAGAAAATACGTTTATTTGCGGCAAACATGACGCATAAAAATAACGACACAAACAAAAAATAAAACAAAATAACAATTTGGGAGAAAGTATGCGTCACAATGGGTGTATTTCGTCAATGGGTGTCGAAATTTCTCAGTCTCTTATGACCGTTTTCCTGTAACTACAACGGTAAGGCACCTGTCCTTACTGCCCATCTCAAAAATCCATAAATTGTTCTAACCCCAATTAATAGCACTACTTTTATCAGCAAATTGTTAGCAATAGTGCTTTTGTGTGTAGGGATTCTTCTTTCTCCCTTCTTCTCTAGGGGTTAATAAAAGTAAAAGCCGGAATCCCTTAGATATCTACACGTGGCTATTCTTCTGAAAATAAAAGGCCTCTCCTTGTTTAGAGAAGGAACGACCCAGATAGATGAAGTAATAAAATAATGACATTACTCTTCACTAAAACATTTCAAAATGAACAAAGAATTCCACGTTAACTTAACTATAGAAAATTTAATTTTCACTACTTAATTCTTTGAAATTTAATTAAGAGCTAAAAAAATTCGCTGAGAATTTATTACAAAGAAGCTTTAATTATTGGACGAGTACAATATAATTGAACACTGAAATAGAAAATAACTAATTAATTTAAAAGTTAAGAGGGCACTGAAGCTGTCAGCCCCACTAACACCTTTCTGGCATTATTTACTGCCAGTTGTCACGCTTGTTTTCCTCAAAGGGCTAGCCCTGAGGTGTGCAAATAATTTTTCTGTCTTTCTTTACCTGTAGTACAACCAAATTTTATTTTATTTTCATACAGATCGTCTGTGGACGTCTTTCGGCTGAAGTGAATGAGATGACGATCTCAAGGAAAGAAGAAGAAAACCTTATACAACATATCCCGGAATTATCGCAAACCACCAAACACCCCAATGAGAATATTATGTAATAATCATAATACACACACAAAATTTTTTCTATTATGTATAAAACATTGTTTATTAATTAAATCTATACATATGAAAGAAACTCGTGTTAGTTACACTATTTATAACTCAAGAACGGCTGCACCGATTTGGCTGAAAATTGGTGAGGAGGTAGGTAGCTTAGAACCAGGAGACGGACGTAGGATATTTTTTATATGGTTTATTTTTCTTATAAAAGTAGGGTAGGAGTAGGATAGGAGTAGGTTAGGAGTAGGGTAGAAGTAGAGTAGGAGTAAGGTAGGAGTAGTATAGGAGTAGATATGGTAGGGGTAGGGTAGGGTAAGGGGTAGGACACTACGCGAACGAAGTAGCGCCGGGCAGCTAGAAATAATTTATATGGCAAAACAACGTTTGCCGGTTCAGCTAGTTAGTTATAATGACTGTGGAAGAAACTTGAGGTCACATTAAAAGTCTACACAAGCACACGACTGTGACAGTCGCAATAATAATTTTATCTTAAAGCCTTGATTTACGGTCCATTTTGGTTTGTTTTGACTGTACAGCGGTAGCGTGACTATAAGTTATATAGTTTGAATCTTTGGGATAAAATTACTTATATTAAAAATGACAGAAATCGATTCATTAAACGATTTTGTATAAACTAATTTCTTAAAGTGCATTCATTCAGTTACACATGACAAACACTATGTTTCGAGATCAACCCTTGCTGACTGGCTAATATTTTGACTTTGGCGTAACCAATGATATTATAAAGGAAAGATATGCTATGTTCATACTGAGCGACGTTCTGTATTGTTGCGTTGTTATTACAAAGTACTTATTGCGATAGATAATACGGAACGTATGACACAGAAAGAGATAGCTACCTGTAGTGTGTTGCTCGCCGCTATTAGCGGACTCAATGAAACTACAACACTTATCTGAATTTGTCTTCAACAATTTGCGCGCGCTAGTGCCATATCTACTTTGAGTATTAAACCAGCCGGAGACCACGAGTACTAATATCTATGCAAATAAGTCCGTCACTTTCATCGCGGGGGACGAGAGACATCACTAATGCAATTCGATCGCGTTCTTACGCACGCACTCAAAACAAAAACAAACACAAGCATAAACTATACGCACACATGTATATAACCGCTATGACCGGCGGTCTCGTACCTTTGGCAGCGGGGATCGCCTGACAATGGCGCCTCCATTTGGTTTAATACTCAAAGAATATCTACCTCTTTAATATAATATCATTGGGCGTAACTATATTACCAGAACTTTAATAGTGAGTGTCACACACTTTCAAACAGTCCGAAAGATTTTGAACAAATCGAAAGATTTTGAAGGAAATTGTCAATCCATTGCCAAATATTATTTTTTTAAATCGTCAGCCCAATAAACATAAATAACGCAATGAATATTAATAATCTGTCAAAAAGAAAGGAATCCATTTTAAGTGAGTTACACAATCGCCCGCTGACACAAACGCCCCACGTCCTTAGACAACAGAAGAAAAATAATCATAAATTCCGTCAGCGTTCTCCTCAAAACCCGATTTAACAAAACCCAGTGTGAAATACAAACAAACAGCTATAAAAGTCTACTTTCTTAATAAACATCATAATGATACAAAAAACATAAGGAAACCGACATGTCAAAAAAACAAAAAATTCGAAGACATCTGACATCTACCAACCCGCACTGGACCCGCATGGTAGATTCCCTCTCGAAGTGAGGAGGGCTCAATATAGGCTGATTATGCTATAATGACACGGCATTCATGTCATAATTTATCTCCCTCCTTATAAACCCATGTCTCCACCCCTATAAGAAAATCCGAGGGTGTTAGCATGAAAAAGTGTTACAAAAACTGACAAGTGAGTTGAATGTCGCAGTAATTTAACACGATTTACGCATTGCGACGGACGGAATAAAATTTATACCAACAGATAATGTGTAATACCTACAGTTTAATGGGATGTAGGTGTTAATTTATTATTGTACACTTGTAACCTGCACTATAATGCTATTTATACATTAAATTAATGGTAGAATGAAAAAGTCTCGGCCAGCTTTTATTTTAGTTCAGACCATTTTCTTAAAGGACCCCGCAAACCCGCAACATGTAGAAAATTCCGTGAATAAGTTGAAACTATTGCACTATTTCAAATAATGTATATTACTGTTCGGGAAAAAAATCCAATTTACATCCAAAATTTGTGTTAAGCGATGGCCGTTTTGCGTGGATGTGACGCATGTTTTCCCCCCTTGTTATTTTGTAACTTGTTATTTCTTTTTGTGTTTTTGTTCTTAAGGCGACTACATGACCTAAAGCGCGGTCTTTGTCGGACTGCATAGAAAAGAAAAAGAAGCAAAATGACGCAACGTTAGTAACTTATTGCAAAATATGAAGCAATTATCTATTTACAAAAAATCTATTGTTTGGACTAAAAAATTAAAACACTGGCGTTTTAGTATGTTATTTGTAGAATAATCTAACAAAAAATCGGAGATATTGTATGTATTATTAGTATAGTTTTTATTGTAAAAAAGATTTTAGAGGTATCTTCATGATTTTTTCTATCGTATCAAATTAGTTGTATTATGTTTTCAACACACTACCTAGCATATATCCTGAAGAATATCATATATTTTTCTGATTTTGTTTACTGTAGTCGATCATATACTTTTATTGTTTCTAAACAGCGAGTAAGTAACATTGTAATTATGCTGTAGTTTATAGTAACTTGGTGTGAATGTCCTTAGAATTTACTTTTTCTTATCTGTATTTTATAAGTGAAGACCTGTAATTGGCTTTCAGATCTGTCCTTGATCTGTTTGTTTTAGCTGTTATTTGTTTGCGTTTAGCTCCTGTAAGCCCCTTAATCTGCTTCATGTTTACCGCAAATACAAACGTTCATTCTTTATTTCGAAGTCATCAGTGTCCTGCCTTATCCCATTTTATTTGGGTTCGCAACATGATATTTTCTTCCATACTTCTTTAGTCGCCTAAACGTATGCTATTTAAAATTAACCAAATTACCTTACCGAAATCATGGTAATTACTTTGGTAAATAGGAGAAAGATGTGGGTTGAAATATTTTTGCTGAACTAAGCTCAAATAGATCAATCAATCAATCAATAACTTTATTGTGAATCATAGGTAGGTACATAATACAGGTCTTAAATAATTAGATGTGATCAGCTATGTCCCGCCCTTAGGGCATACAATAGTTAGGTACATAATAAATTAAATTAAGTTTACTTACATTATAGTTACAAATTTTTAAGAAAAATATAAAAATAAAACGAAACGAATTTGAGTAGGTACACATACAGTGGTCCACTGAACGCATCATGACTGAGGGACACTCTATTGGAGCAGTGATTTGTCTGATAGGAAGTCTTTTATAGAGTAGTAACACTTGTCTACTAACAGAACATGGAGAAACTTTTTAAATTTGTTAATTTCCGTAATTATTCTGATGGGCCCCGGAATATTATTAAAGATGCGTGAAGCTGTGCAAAAGATACTTTCATGCATTAAATGAGTCTTGCAAGCTACTGTGCGCAATTTGTCCTTACGCCGTATACGCGTGTAATAATTATATATGTCAATATTATATTTGAGGCCGCAGTATTCGTCAAAAATATAATGTCATAAATATTATACACATATTCTGTCGCTGTCACGTTTAATACGGATCTCAGATATATTTTATCTGTAGCGTACTTTGTAGCCTCTATTATTGTAACTAAACCAACCCGCACTGGGCCCTGGTGGATTGCGGCCTTTAGCCTATCACAGAGTGGAGGCCCATGTCCTAGCAGTGGGAACTTTATAGGCTCATTATGTAATTGTAACTCATTACCAAGAGGAAAATGGCTTTTCCTGATATCTCCAGGTGCCTCATAAATCAGGCGTAGGTATTATTTTTTGCCCGCTTACCGGTCGAAACACCCCACGCGTCGCGGCGTCGGAGTAATTGAATGGGCGCAGTGAAGTCATTGTTTTAACAATGACAAAAGAACAATGACACTGTTGTGTACAGTTGGTGTACCGTTGACGTTTCGAGCACTTTTTCTTATGTACACTTGGTGTACAATTGACGTTTGAGGGGTTAATATCGGAAACATTTTGATTGATTCTGTTTACTATAATTAATAAAAAAAAAATTCTTTCGTGATCTTGGGATTCTTATTAATTTATCCTTATACAGATTTTTTTAAAATCACATGTCAATCTAAATGACGTGAAAAGGTTAATAAGAGGTCAAATTATACTGGGTCTTGTTATCACTGACGTGCGGCCCTCTGTACCAATAAAGTAAACAAATTCTCTATTGCCTTGTTTTCTACTTAAGTCGTTAGTTTTCATATTTTATAACGTTTGTTATTTAAATTACTGTAAAAAAAACTTATAATGAATTGTAAATGAGCACGCTATAATATGAACGTCAAGCTCAACCATACAGATCGTTCGATAACCTGCTCCTAATGTAAAAAAGTTATTGTTGAAGACTGTAACTGTTAGCCTGTATTATCCCACTGCTGGGCAAAGGCCCTGCGCTATGGGGCCTGCCGCGACACTTTGTAGCCGTGTCAGGGCTGCAATTAGCGTTTTTTTTTCCAAAACTCCTTGGGCATACGGTCGACGTGGTCAGCCCAGTTCCATTTCAGCAAAGCGGCTTTTTGAGTAAAGTCAGTAATCTATATTTTGGAGCGCAGTGTGGTGTTGCAAATTGCATTTTAATTTTTTATTAAATATTGACTTTTTATCCCGATATTCCCACGGGATCGAAACTTACGCGAGCGGAACCGCAGGGCACTGCTTGTATATTAAAAAGGCGAAAGTTTGTGTGTGTGTTAATATGTTTGTTACTTCTTCACGCACAAACGGCTGGAAGAATTTAGATAAAATTTGTTATGGAGGTAGCTGACATCCTGGATTAACACATAGGACACTTTTTATCCCGATATTCCCACGGCATCGAGACTTATGAGGGTGAAACCGCGGGGCGCAGCTAGTATCATATTTAGTTGAAACGTGTACAATATAAATGAATGCAAAATCTGTAATCAGTGGGACAAATGGGAATACACGTGTATGAGGACAAATATCCAGTTAAGTTTGCTCAGTTAGGCTTGCCTGAAATGTTTATTTATTTATTTAAACTTTTCGCACAAAAAGGTACAAAGGCGGACTTAATGCCTTAGGCATTCTCTACCAGTCAACCAAGGGTGGTGAAGAGATTACAGCACCTATTATTGACTGAAACTTCATGAACCATGAGTCGTTGTGGGATTATTATTCAATAATCCCTCAACGCCGTAGGCCGTATTACCTGGCGCTCCGCCTAACCCATAACCGCTCCAGTGCGATGATATACATGCAAATTCACGAATAAAATGGTAAATGTACCAATTTCGGGCCAAGGTAACAACATCGATTGAGGTGTACGTACTGTACAGTGCACGCCATGTGCCTATATTTAGAATTAAAAAAACTCACTGCGTGGTTTGTATTCGTATTGATTGCACGGTAATAAGTGGTCGCAGTGCGGTTTCCTTTACTGCTTACATCGTTTATGATGGATTTAATGGGATTTTTGTATGGAAAATGCATGGGAAGTCATTCATTTATGTTTATGGTGGTTCCAGGGGTTGAGTAAAGAAATTACTGGTTGTAAACTACGTAACAAATAAATGCAGCCATACTTCATAACACACTCGCAATTCACAAGTTACTACAATATACTTGAGGTACCTACGTACGTATTATAAGTTGTTGAAAATAGTAGATTGTTTGCCAAGGGAGCAAACAACTATTTTGCAGGCGAGAGTGTCTCTTTGAATCCAAAGCGGAGCGAAGGATTCTAGAGTAGAATCCCGAGCTCAGCGAGGGGTTCTAAAGTAGAATCTTGGGCGCAGCGAGGGATTTAAAGTACGTCACCCGAGCTTAAAATAGTGTTGCTCCCGAGGTGGACACTCTACTTTTTATCACCGTCTATGAAAAAATAAGCACCCTAAGTGCAACTTATGAATAAGAATGGTACATATAGTTTGAATTTTGAGGAATGTTCTTTTGTTATTTGATATTCTGTGGTTCAAAGTTTTGCATTGTTACCGTAAAATACCTAACCCGTTCTACGTGGGTAGGTTACTATTTGCTGACAATATTGCTATCCGCAAAATGTGAGTGGTTACTGATAAGTAACCCACTTAACTTTAGAAATCCACAAAAACAACACGCGTGGCAATGCTTGGCAGCATCTTTGGCAAAAGGCGCCCAGCGATGCGGATTGATTTTTTGATGCCCTATAATTATTTTCTCTCTTTTTTATACATATAAATTACATATTATAAATATTGTTTTAAGTCCGTTAGATTAAATATTACTAGTAAGACTAAGTTGAATAGTGTCGTGATTTCATTGATTTAATTTAAATAAACATGTATTATTTTAATACTGCATTATAATATCCACTGTAGCAAAACTGTCAAAGTACAAATTATTATTATTGTAACAAACTTTTAAAATGTATTTTCATTATGGCAACTAAATGTATTATTCTACTTTGGCAACACTTAGAAATAACGGTAATGGTATTTTATCGTTATTTGTAGGTGGGGCAAACGTCGTTTTAAATGGTAAAATGCAGTGTAAAGCCAGTCGTTGTTGGAATGTGAAAGAGTACAGTTGTACGATTGAAAAGTATTAGCAACAAGAAAAGGGTGTTTTCTTTATAATAGAATTATGAAATTTTTTTCTTACGGAACCCACGTTAGAAAATATAAGATTCAAGGAAAGGTTAGTTTCCTGGAAATTCAAATCAAAGGTAACCAACTGTGATGAAGCCTTGCAAGCCGTCATTCAAAGAAAGCAAATAAAATATTATTTACTTTGTAACATTACAAATAGCGTGTGAAAATTGAGTTATGCCCTTGAATTTCAGCTTGGTTTACACAAAATGAGTTGCTGGGTCGAAAAATTCGGTGTAATTTCCGGGCGAGAAGTGGCTTGGCTTAATTAGAGGAGCTTATAGTAGTATTATTTTAAAAGGGTTTGTATAAAATTAAACCCTTCTAGAACGTATAATGTTCTATCAAAATATTAAGACTAAAAAGCCAGAGGGATTATGTAATTGCGAGTGAAATATGCTTATTTAATTGAGGCATGTATTTAACCGAACTTCAAATAATTCACTTTTTGCTGTTCCAAATATGTTATTGAACACCCTAATATATTGATTTCGACTCTTTTTGTGAACCTTGAATAATTCCGTTTTTGGGGCCAAGTAACTGCAACCGCTATACATATAGCGCTCACTGCTGTAGCACCGCTTTGTTCGCTCGCTCAGCTCGCGCGTGGTTGGTCACAGTTCTAGCCTAACCGAGCTAACTAGCTTAGTTAGCTGTATTAGAGTGTTCAAAAATATCTTAGGAGAGCAAAATGGGAATTATTTAAGTTGCAATTAAATACATGTTTAAAAAAAAGTTATTTAAAATATTAAACCGACTTCAAAATGAAATGAACTCAAAATTATGAAATAACTTTAATTTCGGAAGTCGTTGTCTTGGGATCTGTATTTTATTTTTAGTTTTTTGCTACCGAATTCCGAAATTAAAGTTATTTCATAATTTTGAGTTCATTTCTTTTTTTTTGAAGTCGGATTAATTTTTTTAATTACTTTTTATTTCGTAATTTTTAGTTTTAAACAAAAACTGAAATATTTGTTTGTAATAAGTAGGTAATAGTTTTGTTGTAAATATTGCACTAGAATTTGACCAAGGTTTTGAAATGTTTCCCTTTGACACTACATCTGTAGCTCGTATCAATAAGCCAGGCCGTCACACTTACACGTATTAGCCTATATCTTGAAAATTACTGAATCGATTTTGATGAAACTTGCACTGTTCCCTAAGTTAAAGTAAATGTAAGCCAATAACAAAATTGTCACGATCCGATTAATAGTTGTGGAGAAATGCGTGGACAAACATACATACATACGTCCATAAAATTTTGTATATTTGTTTAGAAGCCCTAATAGATTGTCATATTATGTGAATATAATGCAATTCCAATAATATTACATACATGTCCAATTGATAACCTCCTTTTTTTGAAGTCGGTAAATAATACTCCTCCAAAAAATATTCAGTAGGTGTAAACTATACTTCAGTATAGAGTTTCTTGCCCATTCTTCTCCATAGAGATCTACGTTTTGGAATGGGCAACTAACTTCAACTTTCTGACTAACTGACATACTATTTAATTTTGACAATTCAAAACTGCCTGTACATGATTTAATTGAAATAAATGCTTAAAGTTTGAGTTGATATACTGCTTTTTCTTCACGTAGATTGAAAGGAGAGGTGAAAAAGAAATGTAGACAATAGTGTACTTATAGTAAAGGGAGAGAAAGAGGGGTCAGTGGTTAAGAGCTCTCTCAAGTAGATTAAGTTCAGCTGCATATGCAGTTAGAAAAATAAGGCAGTTGACAGATATAGCCACAGCTAGGTTAGTATACTTTGCTTATTTCCACAGCATTATGTCTTATGGTGTTCTGCTGTGGGGATCGGCAGCTGACGTAGATTCAATTATCATTTTACAGAAGAGGGCAATCCGCGCAATCTATAAAATGGGTCCTCGCGAGTCTCTTAGAAACAAATTCAAAGAAATTGATATACTAACTCTGCCTTCTCTTTATATTTTAGAAAGTATTTTGTATGTTCGCAAAAACTTAGGACTCTTCAAAATAAGAAGCGATTTCCATAATATAAATACACGTAGTAAAAATGAAATTGTGTTACCTAAATTTAGATTAACTAAAACTAGCAAGTCGTTTCTTGTAAACAGCATCCGTTTTTATAACAAGTTGCCAAAGCCGGTTACAGAACTTAGCGATGGAAAGTTCAAAACCCTCATTAAACGTGTCCTTATCAAAAAAGCATATTATAAGATTAAAGACTACGTTGAAGACAAGGTAGCCTGGCAATAATTCCTTCTGCACATGTGGCTTCCCTGGCTTCTCATTAACGGCATAACTATGTAAATGTCTATTAACTGCTCTCAAATTACAATGTTTAATTTTTATTAATTTTTTTTTTACATACTTTTTGACATAATTTCTTAATTATTTGACATTATATACTTTTTGACATAATTTCTTTATTATTTGACATTATATACAGATAATTGAAAATTTTCACCTCTTTATTAGTGGTTTTAATGGGAATCATAACACTTGGTTTTAGTAGGTTTTTATTATTGTTTTTATTTTTTTTATTATTTATCCTTTTGATAGATTCTTATTTTGTAAATGTGAGGACTTTGTAGGCCTTATAGACTTTAGATCTGTAGACCATTTTCTATTTTATCAAGTACTTGGTACTTGTTGACAGGCCTGCACTGTCCTCCCATACCTACTGTAATCTGGAAACATTGTAAAAGCCAATTATTTTTAAAAAGAGTAACCATGGAGTTTCTTGCCGGTTCTTCTCCATAGGAAACGACCAATTGGAACCGTGCACCTAGCTTCTGACGTTTCATAAGTGCCCATGTAGGTTTATGTGAAATAAAACATTTTGATTTTGATTTTGAACTAATAACAGCCGCACAGGTCGATCGATCAGGTTAAGCTACGTTTGCCGCGGTTAGTCTGTGAATGGGTGACCATCTTTACATACCGAGACCCCTCCGTGCCTCGGAAAGCACGTTAAGTCGTTGTTGGTCCCGGCTGTCATTCGTGGATCTTTGACAGTCGTTACGGGTAGTCAGAAGCCCGAAAGTCTGACAACCTGTCTTATCAAGGGGTATCGTATTACCTAGTAATTGGGTTTGAGTTTTCAGTTTATTATTTTATTAAGAAAGTCTTGAATGAAATGATGACTCAGTTCTATTAATCATGAAATGTTGGACTAAGACTCTGTGTTAGAAGCATTGGATTGTTTTGATGTTAGTCATAGATTGTTACTCGTAATTACTTGGAAAATTGCTCACCGATTTGTTTGTATTCTAGCTGTAGTTAGGAGACAGACTCGTATCGGTTTTGTTGGTAAAACTAACATTTTAGAATCCGTTTGATTATTTTTACTTTCTTGTAATCAAATTCCAAAATATTGTGTATTGTAATTCGATGTTATTGTGTGTATGTCCGATGTCCGATGATGAAAACGTACCCTCAGCGTCAGTCTGTCATGTAGTCGAACCGTGGCGTGCTGGGCACATTTTGGTTTGTCATCTATACATGACTGTAGCGGTCAAAAGGTTAAACTCATGTTGTTAAGATATATCTGCCTTCGAAAGATTCAAGCGATTTTTAACTTTCTACCGTTTTCTACATTTTGTTTTCAGTAAGACAGTCAGTTGCCAGAATTAATTAGCTACATCTTACAAGCACCGTACCGGAAGACGTAGCGTTGGAAGGCCTCCCACAAGGTGGACCGATGACCTTGTGGGAAGCACAGGACCGGTCGAAGTGGAGGTGCTTGGGGGAGGCCTATGTCCAGCAGTGGACGTCTTTCGGCTGAGATGATGATGATGATCTTACAAGCACTTGGTTTGAAAGTTTAAATTGGCATAATTATTCACCCTACAAAAATTCTGACAGCATATATACCTACCTTGTCACTCACTGCTGAAGTTTCGTGAGACACGGAAATAAAAGTAATTAATTCACTTCCTCCACACAAAAAATAAGCCAAGGTCAACAGTGCCCACAGAACAAAAACCCAAGGTCAAAATTGACAACTAAACCCAACCCCCTCAATGCTAAGTTCAGGTCAGCCGTAAAGAAATCTTACAGCATTGCAGACTACGAACTGAGGGTCAAGGTCAGTTTAACTCGTTAATCAAGTTGATATATGTATGTTACACAAAGTGGTAGTTCATTGTCAACTATGCGAACTTTCTAAGTAAAACTTGGCCATTTTCTTGACCATAGCATTGCAGGAAGGACGTAGTATAATATGGTCGTAACATTGGACGCATAGGATGATTTTATTCAAGTAGGTATCTTTTAAGTAATTTCATTAATAAACTAGCTGTAATAATCGCAGCATTCTTTCACCACTATCCACGTTACAACCGTCCCATTGAAAGTCATAATTCATTGAACAGCAATAGACGAATACCACTATAATTATAAATTAACGCTTCTTAATTGAGGGTATAGAGTGAATTGATTAGTTAGTTAAGTTCAAATCGTCAAGTTCAAGGTCAAATAATTCTATCATTTAATTTGGCAAGTCAATCAAACAGGTCACGTTCCGTAATAAAATACAAAATGACACCAAAAATCACCATCAGTACAGAAGCTTTCAAAATGTTTGATTACCTACACTGCAGTGTTAATAGTCGACGATTAGCTTCGATCGTTTAAGGTCAAGGGCGCTTTCCATAAATAGAAACAGGTAGTTGTGGGTGATGGATTATTTTTTATCTATGTAATTAACTATTACTGTATACTCTATTACTTTAAATGTCACATATTCCTGTATTCCCTAAAGAGGTAATATACGTATAGTAGGTACAGAGGCTACCCGAAACTGTAAAATTTTCCCAATCAACTTTCAACCTAATGCTTTAGCGATAAAGTTGAAAATCTATTAAAGAAATTTGACAGATTGTAATAGTTTGATGTGCTGGCGTCTTTACACTCACATTTCGTCAGTAATGCCAATCTTAACCACACTAGGTGTATCACACACATAATTATTGTTATTATTTATTCAGTTGGCTAAACCACCATGTCATTTGGCTTTACTGTTGTTAGTTTTGAATGGACTCATTAGTTATCATGGCTGGTGTATATAAAATATTACGAAAGGGTGGCGAGTTTCGATTAGGACTTTCGCTAATTAAAAATACCAAACTAAGTAACAAACAAACAACAACAATAAACAACTAACTTTACAAATATGATGATCGAAAAACAACACCAGTACGTAAGCGTCATAAATTAAGAAAAAAAATACACATCGGTACAATTAAGTGCTATTTAGAAGTAATACGAATTATCATCCATACTAATATTATAAATTCGAATGTAACTCAGTCTGTCTGTCTGTACCTTACCTGTACCTTTTCACGCAATTTGATATAGAGATAGTTTGAGTTCTGGGAAAGAACATAAGATAGTCTTTATCCCGATATTCCTACGGAATCGACACTTATGCGGGTGAAACCGCGGGGCGCTGCTAGTTATCTATAATAGGATTTTTCTGGCACTCGGTCCAATTTGCGAGCATAGCTCGGCAGTAATCTTAATTACGTCATTAGTACAATGACGTAATTAAGATTAGAGCCGAATAAGAATTTCTTAGCAAAAAAGCACAATTACGAAAAAGCTGAATTATAAAGAAACAGGCCAAGTACGTGTCGAGCCATACGCAGTGAGGGTTCCGTACTTGGAATTAACATTTACGCAGGCACAATATTGATTTTCTTGGCCGCAAAAATAAGTTCTTAGTGTTTTTAGAAAAGTCTATGAAAAACATGGTTATTTCTACGGTTAACCAAAAAACATCCCTTTTCACATAATTAACAAAAATAAAAAAGTCACTTCATGATTCATGCTGAAAAGGGGTAGTATTTAAACGCAAATCAAAAAATATCCTTTTTCTATGCAATAAGATTCCGAATTCCCATCAAAATTACTGATTGCACAGCAAAATATTCAACTCAAAATATCACTAAACACACTACAATTTATTTTCGCAGCGTACAGCGATTTTTCCTAAAGCAAAAGCTTTTTCATCAATGCACAGCTAATAATCTTAATGCACATTATACATGTTAACTCTTTTTCTTTTAAATATAGCTTCTATTTTTATATTATTTACAGCAGTTTTTCTAAATAAAACAGCATTTTATTAGTCACAGTCGTCTTATTATTTATTAATTACCACATAATGAGATCAGCAAAAAAAATATAAAATTAGATACAAAATTGTAATTTATTGAATTATTAAAGCGGGTCTTGCTTTCGCTTCGCTTTTTTGATTTGCGTTTAAATACTACCCTTTTTTTTCTATATAATCTAGTCGTTTCTGGCACTCGCCGGCCGTTGCCGTGGCACCGCTCGCTTCGCTCGCTCGGCTCGTGCGTAGAAGGTCACAGTTTTAACCTAACCTAAGCACTTTTTTAAAATAATTAACCTCGTCTAACTAATTTGATTCTCGATAGCCTGCTAAAAATAATCTCTTTTTTTCCATATTTTTTTCTATATAATCTAGTCGTTTCTGGCATTCGCCGGCCGCTCCCGCGGCACCGCTCGCTTCGCTCGCTCGGCTCGTGCGTAGGAGGTCACAGTCTTAACCTAACCTAACCTAAGCATTTTTTTTTAATAATTAACCTCGTCTAACTAATTTGGTTCTTGATAGCCTGCTAAAAACAATCTCTTTTTCCATATTTTTTTTTCTATATAATCTGGTCGTTTCAAAAAAAATAAAAAAAAATGGATAAAGACGACAGAATTAATCGAATTCTGCAACACAATTCTGAATTCTCCGAAATAAAATTGCTAATGTCCATTGCAATAAATTTTAAATTGTGAGTTACAAATATTTTGTATTAAATAAATGATTATTTTAAAATAAAATTGCATTTTTTGAATTTTTTTTCAGTTAATTTGTTCTACTTTTAGAAATAATGCAATGTAAAAGGATTTTTTTGTTATAATAATCATTAAATTTGCCGAGCATGGCTTCTTGAAATTTAAGACAAATATGATGAACAGGTTTTGTTGTACTTACTAGTTAATATGCGACTGGGATAGTTATTTTGCTATGAAATATGGAAAATTTGCTGTGCAGTCAGTATTTATGCTATGTATGTAGTATATTTGTACAAAAATAAATTTAACTGTATTGCATTATGAGGAAAAAAGTAATGTCATATTGATGTATAATTTCGAATTATCTGCAGTTTGAGTTTTGTTAAACATTTAGTTTATTTGTAGTGAAGTAAGTTATTTGATGTAAAAAAGAATATAAATGATGAGTATGTATTGATAGGCGATTATTTATTTGATATGCAATTTATGATATCCCGCTGAAAAGACATCATCATATTTTAATTATGGAAAGAAGAAAAGAAAGAAAATACATTTATTCAGCACAGACTAAAAACTCAAATTATATCAGATAAAAACAAATAAAATCAAATAAAAGTGTAAAGACTGATGTAAGAAATTAGCAGAAAAGTGTGTCTCACGGCTGCGCCAAAAAGGCCCAGTTCAGCAAAAATGCCAGACAACTAGTCCCTCAGGTTTTCAACTGGGCCTAATGTGTGAGGTGACGGATATAAATCAGTTTTATACTGCAACGTGACGTGTGTATGTATACTTAACTAAATAAATAAAACACATTTGTGTCAGATAAAAACAGTAACGAATATGTATGGTACGAGTATGTATGGGATCCAACGATACCCCGAACGATTTTTTTCTTTCATTCCTCAGTTGCATGTATGGGGAGTGCGAACCCTAATTTTTTTTTATAATTTCACTACGCCATTGTATATATAGCGATTGTGAACAGAACCTCCTTTCCAACCTTACACCTCCTTTCCAATTCATCGAAATAGTGTCAACGAGTCACCGAGTAAAATGGCTGTGTCATCCGGACATGACGAAATTATAAAGGTTCCGTTTTCGCCATTGGGCTACGGAATTCTAAAAATGGTAAGTACTATTTTATAAATACCTGAAAGGTTAAAAAACCACTAAAAAGGTCATTGAGGCTAAAACTATCAACCACACAGAAATTCCAACCCTTACAATGTTATTCATTCTTAATCACTGCAGTGTTCATAGGTCATGATAACTCAAGGTCAAGGTCAACTAACATCATAAATCAAGTCGATACGATAGTAGCAGCGGTAGGGTGTGTGTTAGCGTCATTTCCTGTTAGTAGTGGAGGGTTAAGTGATGGGTGTTACGATTTCGAAATTAGGTGTTTATCTATACATATAATAAATCTGTAGAAGGGTCAATTCTGTACATTGAAAATATTGAAAAAATAAATAGCGGGGGGTGTTGCTGGATCGATACCAAACCCAAATATGTGATTAAAAAAAATTTTGTCTGTCTGTCTGTCTGTCTGTCTGTCTGTATATGCAGGCATCACGTGAAAACTAACGGTTCGATTTCGATGAAACTTGGTATAATTATACCTTATTATCCTGGGCATAAAATAGGATACTTTTTATCCTGGATAAATACGTAGAAAAAAAAATCTTATTTTTCGGTTTTATTCATAGACGTTGTTCTGTAGAACCGCGAACACACGTTGCATTACCCGTAGTGGATAATTTTCCATTTCAATTTAAGAGAATACAGTTTCCTGTAGCTTTGTGTTACGCCATGACAATAAATAAGGCTCAAGGTCAGACCCTAGGAGTTGCTGGCGTAGATTACCGCGAGTTGTTTTTCACACGGGCAACTTTACGTAGCTCTTTCCCATGTGAGCAGTCCAAGAAATCTTCATGTTCATATTCCGGACGAGCTCACTAACAATGTTCTGTATGCTGAAGCTCTCAATTAAACGCGAAGACCGACATCCGCGCGGACGGAGTCGCGGGCGGAAGCTAGTACATAATAAATGGTATGGTAGTGTATTAATAGATTGTTTTTTACCCGACTGCGTCAGAAGGAGGGTTATGTTTTTCGAGTGTATGTATGTATGTATGTATGTATGTATGTATGTATATTTCTTTGGCACGCTCTGTAGGCTAAACGGCTTGATCGATTTCAGCTTGAGAGGTGTCGTTAGATTCGTCTTAATTGTGAGAGTGACACTGGGTATATCAAAATTAAAAAAAAATAAAATGGCCGATTTTTGGCGCAATAAATCTTCAAAAACATTTTTTTTTTCTCGAAACCTATCGAGTGGGGTATCAAAATAAAGGGTTTTAAAAGCTGTTTACAAAAATATATACAACTTATATGGTTAAAAGTAATTCGAAGTGACAAATCGTAAACAACACGTCGTCGTTTCAGCCGATAGACGTCCACTGCTGGACATAGGCAAACAAACATACCATTTTTATTATATTTTCAAATTCAAATGGGTCCCGCCTACTTCCAACTTTTATATAATTTAAAATGGGCTAGTTTGTAGCTTTTCAGTTTCGCAGTAGGGTTTTTTATTTTTTAAATAACTTTTTTTTAATTTTTTTTTTTTGTAATGGTACGTTACCGCACTGGGCCCGCGTGATGGAAAGTCAAAGTCAATCTGGCAAAAAATCAGAATGATTGTATGTATCTATATTGATATGATCCCCTAGGGCATCGTAGTGTAATATTGAGTCCTCTGTAGTCCTCTGGGGGACTGGGCTAGGGGATCTTAGTGGAACGAGCGCAAAAGACACTTTTGAACGTAAAATATTTCCAAAAAAAATTTGTAAATATTTACGTTCAAAGGTGGATTGATTCTAGTCACCCCAAAAGAAGAATAAGAAGAAGAAGAATGGGCAAGAAACTCCACTGTTGCTCTTTTAAAATAATTATATGTGAAGACGATGCACCTAAAATAAAACTACTCTACCACAAAACGTAAAAAGAATCTTACTACGAGTATCACACTGCTGCTGCTGCTGCAGCTGGGTTGTGGAGGTCAGATAGGCAGTCGCTCCATGTAAAATACTGGTATTCAGCTGCATCCGGTTAGACTGGAAGCCGACCCCAACATAGTTGGGAAAAGGCTAGGCAGATGATGACTACGAGTATCACACTAATATTATAAAGGCGTAAATTTGTGAAGATGTTTGGATGTTTGTTACTCAATCACGCGTAAACCGTCGAACAGATTTACATGAAATTTGGTATAGAGATAGGTTGAGACATATGATAGTTTTTATCCCGATATTCCCACGGGATCGAAACTTACACGAGTGTGCGCTGCTAGTTAAAATTACAATAAAGCAATGACAGGTAAATCAATTATGCAATAGATACATGGTGCTCACATATTTACAAGTATTGTAAAAGTGGATTACAGCCCACTCCATCTCGAAGAGAGGAGGCTTTTATCCCAGCATTGGGAACAATATAGGCTGATTATGGAATGTTATGTTGTGGTGAATAGTGGTAGTGTAAAAACTTGAAGGCAAACATAATGAAATGTTTGCGGCCGTACTGAATGAAGATGTAATATTACCCGCCTCTCCGAAAAGGTTACCGCTAACCCTGAACATAAAGGGCTAAGGAAGGAACACAGGTGGGTTTTAGTCAGTAAGAGTCTGACACTCCCTTCCGCTCCACCCAGAGCGTGAGGAGTCTATGGATGATTTCTCATCCGAGAAAAAAAAAAAAGGTGCGTGTGAAAATCGTGTCGTCCGATAAATTAATATACCTAAGTACGTAGGTTGGAGGCAGGTATTTTGTATGTACCTGCTACAGAAGTAGTGGACGTAAACCAACTATGGTAAAAAATTCTTACATTTGAAGGAGCCCAACTTTAATAAAATATCCTCACGAATAAGAAATGTACACTCATTCAATGCATTTAACACTCAGCTCAGCCAGTTTGTAAGACTTCTGGAGAAATAAATGCGTTGGGTGGGTCGAGTTTTGGATATGTTGATTAGGGGCTGATTTTACCAAAGTCTTACTGTGGGTATAAATATTTAATAGTTTGGTAGAATGCGCCCTTAGTCTGTAACTGGTGATGTCAAACTTCTTGTTAATTTAATTTATGATTAGTATTGTTATCAAGTAAGTGACATATTATGTTTGCATGTACCAATAATATTTTTTGTACTGTCATTTGAGCAGTTTCGTTCTTATAACATAAGTTGCAAATATATAAATTGTAAACCCAGTTTTAAGTACTGAATAAATTGTGTCTCCAGAGACTAAAAATGTTACTATAATTGGAACCAACCCGAGATCTTGTCTACAATGATCCTTAATGTGTAGTTTGAGATTCTGTTAGAAAGTTAAACTTTTAATCTATTTATGTAGTAAATCCATACTATAGAATATATTATAATATATATCCATAATCACACTAATATTATAAAGGCAAAAGTTTGTGAGTGTGTTTATATGTTTGTTACTTCTTCACGCTCATAAGGCTCGACCAATTTTCATAAATACACAATTTGAGTTACATAATACATAATTTGTCTGTGTGGTGCCGGACTTAAAGAATTGCACTACCCCTTACTTCCCGTGGGTGTCGTAAAAGGCGACTAAGGGTCTTACCGGAGAATGGGCAGCAGCGTTCTCTATTTATTCCACCATCATACCATACTGCGATCGCCTACCCGCCTGCCAAGCGTGGCGATTATGGCAAACCCCCCCAAAATTGGGGGAGGCCTATGTCCAGCAGTGGACGTCTATCGGTTGAAACGACGAATACATAATTTGAGTCCCGAGAAAGGACATGGGATAGTTTTTATCCCGATATTCCCACAGGATCGACAATTACGCGGGTGAAACCGCAGGGCGCTGCTGAGATAAGGAGATAATTAAAAAAAAAACGAATAGTTGAATACGTTATTATTTGTCACTAGCTTCTGCCCGCGACTTCGCCCGCGTGAAATTACTTGTCCCTCCGACCCACTCCGTCGCATCGCACCTGATTTACGTAACTCATACTTTAAGTACCTACCAAAAAGACTACCAGCGGTCGTTGACCCCCAAAAAAGAAACATATTTTATTTTATTTTTATTTTTATCGTGTTTAGATATCCATACCCATTATGTTTGCAAAGTTTCGCTGGCTTATTTAATTTGACCTTGTATTGTTGTACAGCAACCACACAACAGCAGAATTCCTAGTATCATAGATCACCAAGAGATTTGGACAACAGTCCATTACTATGATCGTATTGTGTATTCTATGTAGGTACTTATTGTTGGTGTATTGTGTATTATTGTGTTATTACTTATTTATAAAACATGCTTGCATTCACAAAGCCTTTAGCAAAGAGTGTCTTCACACTTGGCGTTTGTGCTACGTTGCGTTGACGCCGAAAAAACGTTGGGATTTTTTTGATACAATCATAATCATAATAGATGCAAACAAAGAAGTAGTAATATCTCTGGAGACCATTGCGCAGTTTTTGAACAACTGACGGGTATAAATATTTTTTTGTTTTACTCATCATTGACACAAGCTTAAACGTAAAAAACCTTTTTTACAAAAAACTGCAAAGTGATAAGTAACTTTAATTTCGGAAGTCGGTGTCGTTGGTTCCGCATTTTCGTTTTTGACACCGACTTCCGAAATTAAAGTTATAAATTATCACTTTGTAGTGTTTTTTTTTTTGAAGTCGGTTGTTTTTTTTAAAATAAGATTTTATTTTTCAACAGGACCTAAACGCAAAAACGCAAGTTTTAGAAACAAGAAAAGTATATGATCGACTACAGTAAACAAAATCAGAAATATATATGATATTCTTCAGGATATATGCTAGGTAGATAGTGTGTTGAAAACATAATACAACTAATTTGATACGCTAAAAAAAATCATGAGGATACCTCTAAAAACTTTCTTTTTACAATAAAAACCATACTAATATACATACAATCATTCTGATTTTTTTTCAGATTATTCTACCAACCCTTCACCAACACCAACACCGTTCTACCAACCCTCTATCCACCAACCCGAACTTTGACCGCGTGGTGGATTATCTCCTACTCCTTCCCACAGTGAGGAGGCCTGTGTCCCAGCAGTGGGAACATAAGGCTGATGATACGTTTATTAGTAAGTACAGGTGTTTAGTTCCCATATACATTTCACGGTTCCAAATATCGGTGACTTGTGGCTTTTACGCGGCGTCAACGCATAGTGAGAAAGCTTCCTTATTGCAACGTCGAATTCTTGGAACATCGTCCACAAGGCTAGTAGTGTCCCTAGAGATAAGGAGGGACGTGTGTTCGTAGAATCGGAAATTGAAACTGGAAACCAAAGCATCGTAGTACGAGAGTAGAACTGGATAACAAGAGTAGAGAGTCCTCAAAACCTATCCGACCATTAGGAAATTGGATATAGTTGGTTCTCGAATACGCTGTTATATAATTGGAAACATACCAATAATGTTTTTCTCAAATATAAATCTCATGCAGCAGTAGCGAAGGGTAAAATTTTGTAAGAGGAAAGCCGGAGTAAATATCTATATGGTTTTTTTTTTTTTGGATGGGAAATCATCAAATGACTCCTCCCGCTCTGGGTGGAGCGGAAGGGAGTGTCAGACTCTTACTGACTAAAACCCACCCGTGTTCCTTCCTTAGCCCTTTACGTTCCGGGCCAGCGGTAACCCTTTTGGACAATCCCGCTGGCCCGGCACCTTTAAGGGCTTACATGACCTAAAGCGCGGTCACTGTCGGACTGTATAGAAAAGAAAGAGAAACGCAATGACACAACGGTGGTAATTTATTGCAAAATATGAAGCAATTATTTAACTACAAAAAATCTATTGTTTGAACTAAAAAATTAAAACACTAGTGTTTTAGTATGTTGCTTGTAGAATAATCTGACAAAAAATCAGAATTATTGTATGTATATTAGTATGGTTTTTATTGTAAAAAGAAAGTTTTTAGAGGTATCTTCATGATTTTTTCTATCGTATCAAATTAATTGAATTATGTTTTCAACACACCAGCTACCTAGCATATATCCTGAAGATTACCACATATTTTTCTGATTTTGTTTACTGTAGTCGATCATATACTTTTATTGTTTCTAAAACTTGCGTTTTTTTTTGCGTTTAGGTCCTGTAAGCCCCTTAATATGATTACATTATTTGTCTATAGAATACTGACTAAGTACCATTTTTCAAAGGAAATCCGGCAGGAATCGAGTTGTGTGGAACCTTCGCCATTGTCATGCAGTATTATTTTGAAACCTAAATCAAGGTTTAAAAAAAAAGCTGAATGGACCTGCGGGCTAGTTGCGCAACACACTATTGTGTGTGTCAACACACAACACACACCACGCAATGGGTTTCATTTTGACAGTACAACAATTTCATTGCGTTATTTACGTTTTTGAGCAGGGTGTACTATACCAAATCGAATGCAAAATAATCGAATATCAATTGATCGACCACTATAAATCGAACGTCTAAATACTCGAACGTTCATAATATCGAATGGTTATGTTACGAGCTTCGGGTTCGTGACAATAAAAACTGCCGATTTAATAACCAAAAAAAAATGACACTTTAATAATCAACACTAATTACAAGTCAAACACACTAATTACAAAACACAATTGCACTACTGATCGCTTTAAGTCGCACTTGAATATCGCTTCGATGCTTTCACTTCGATCGCTTTATCCAAACTGTGTCGGTCGTGGCGCGTCTCGGCCTTATATAGCGCCAAAGAGAGTTCTAGAACCTTCCATTGTAGAAACATCTAGAATGTTCGAGTACATACAGGCCCCGATCGACCAGATGTCGAAAGTTCGGGAATGTTCTAGAAAGTTCTCGCATCGAAATTTCTAGAAGGGTCTTTACTACTAGTTCCGCTACTCGATACTAGATGGCGCTAGTGGTAACTACTGTCGCCATGTACTAGGCATTAATTGTGGCGCGCAACACTGCCCCCTCCTAAGACATGCTCGTCCCGAGCATTATCGGCCCCATAATAACGCGCCAGTCGATCCACGTGGACGATCTTAGGAGTACCTCTTGCACCTTTCTGGATCCGGTAGGTTACGTCATTGATCTTTGTCACAATCCGGTACGGTCCGTCCCATTTAGCTTGAAGCTTAGGAGATTTCCCTTTGCTGCGGACTGGATTGTGCAACCACACTAGTGAACCTTCGTCGAACCCTTTATTGTTCATTCTCCGGTCATAACGGGTTTTCATCTTTTCAGACATTTGCTGGCCCGATTGTCTGACGTGCTCATAAATGTCATTCATTTTGTTCCGCAAGTCATTCGCATACTCGGTTATACTGCGTGGGGCATCAGGTGGTAATCCGGTGATCAGGTCTGCAGGCAGCCGTAATTCTCTTCCAAAGTTTGCGAAAGCTGGTGTCACCGATGTACTTTCGTGAACAGCGCTTCGATATGACAACAAAAACGGTTGAATGTGCTTGTCCCAATCTCGTTGCCGATTTTCCACAACTTTGGCTAGGTACCTCTCCAGTGTCTGATTAAATCGTTCCACCATTCCATCTGATTGTGGGTGGTAAGAAGTTGTTCTAGTTTTATGAGTACCCATAACTCGGCAAGTTTCCTGGAATATTTGGGACTCAAAATTTCTTCCTTGGTCGCTGTGAATCTCCAAGGGTACTCCAAAACGGCAGAAGACTTCATGAACCAGTTTATCTGCAACTGTTGAAGCTTCTTGGTTTGGAATGGCGAAGACTTCCGGCCACTTAGTGAAGTAATCCATCACAACCATGAAATACCTGTTACCACTTTCACTTACCGGAAACGGCCCCGCAACGTCAAGGGCTATCCTCTCCCATGGTGCACCAACATTGTACAATTTCAATGCACCTCTACTACGAGTCTGAGGTCCCTTTACAGCTGCACAACTTGTACATTTGCGACACCAGTCCTCGACATCGTCCCGACAGTGGACCCAGTAAAACCGTTCTCGTATCTTCAGTAGAGTCCGTTTACTCCCAGATGACCTCCTGAACAACCATTATGGTACAGCTGTAGAACATCCGGTACTTGAGCTTTAGGGACAACCATTTGCAAATGACAGCTGTCTCCCCGAGCGTTTTCCCATTTACGGCACAGGACTCCTCCCTGAATCACCAAGCTGTCCCATTGGGCCCAATAGCTTTTTGTGGTCGAACTCATTGCTGAGACGTCGCTCCACCTGGGCTTAGGAGCTCTGGCCTTCATCCACTCCAGAATCGGCTTGATGTCCGAATCTTCCTGCTGTGCTCGTTGTAGGCTTTCCTTCCACTCGTTGCTGAGGTCTGTCTTGAGCATCCTCACAGGTACGACTTCTTTACTTTCTTGCCTAGTACAATGCTTGCAGTTCTCAGGACAAGATCTTCTTGACAATGCATCTGCGTTGCCATGAGATTTCCCGGTGCGATGTTCGACCTCGAAGTCGTATTCCTGCAGTAGTTCGATCCATCTCGCAACTTGTCCTTCTGGATTTTTGAACTGCAATAGCCATTTAAGTGCAGCATGGTCAGTTCGTAGGTGGAATTTCCGCCCCAGAAGATATTTGCTAAAGTGCTGCAATGACTTTACCACAGCAAGCAGTTCCCGTCTCGTAACACAATAGTTCCTTTCAGGTTTCGACAATGACTTGCTGAAGTATGCTACCACAACCTCTTGATCGCCGTTCCGCTGAGACAACACACCGCCAAGTCCTATGTCACTTGCGTCTGTGTCAACTATAAATTCCTTGCCGCGTCAGGGTACCCCAAAATAGGTGTTTTGCACAGACGGTCCTTTAGCTCCTGGAATGCGATGTCGCAACTTTCGTCCCAGCAGAAATGTCGCTTCTCCTCGGTAAGCTTATGCAGGGGTTTGGCTATATCTGCAAAGTTCTTGACAAATCGCCGATAATAGGAGCACAAACCCAGAAATGCTCTGACCTGCGTCTTGTCTTTTGGAATTGGCCAATGCTTGACAGCGGCGATTTTCTCTGGATCCGTGCGGATACCTTCTTCAGACACTACATATCCCAAAAAGCTAACTTGTCGTTTGAATAGTGAACACTTCTTCGGACTTAACTTGAGGTTGGCACTCTGGATTTTCATGAGTACGCGTTCCAGGTTTTGAAGATGTTCTTCAAACGTGCGGCCTACGATGATGATGTCATCCAAGTAGACCAGGCAGGCATCGCCAATTAGTCCGGTAAGTACAAGTTCCATCAACCTCTCAAATGTTGCCGGAGCATTGCACAATCCAAACGGCATAACTTTAAATTGCCACAGACCCTTTCCTGTCGAGAATGCAGTTTTCTCTTTGTCCTTAGGATCAATTTCAACTTGCCAGTAGCCACTTTTCAGGTCCAGCGTGCTAAACCACTTTACTCCAGTAAGCATGTCCAGCGTGTCATCAATTCTTGGCAAAGGATAGCTGTCCTTCTTTGTAATGTCGTCCTTCTTTCTTACCAGCACTACAGGTGAACACCATGGACTGGATGAAGGTTCAATAACACCATCCTTCACCATTCCCTCAATCATGGTTTCCACTTCCTTTTCACGGGCTACCGGCAATCTCCTTGGCCGCTGACGGATAGGCAATTCTTCTCCTGTGTTTATTTTGTGTTGAACTAAGCCGGTCTTCCCGATGTCAGCCTCGTTTGACGAGAAAACATCGGCGAACTTGAATAACATCTTCTTCGCCTTGACCATTTCATTTTGAGACAAAGCGCTGCGGCAGTCTTCTAAAAGTGTGGTCACCTTTGTTTGTGCATCCTTGCTGAGGGTCCCAGTCGATAGATGTTGGCATCGACGCAACCAATCCACTTCCTCGCAAGTACCAACAAGTGTGCCTTTTTCTATTATCTGTTCCTGATCACAAAGGTTCAGCACACGTACCCCTGAGATGTCAGTGGCTCTGACCAAAATCCGTGCCACTTTCCATGGAAGGTCATTGTCTACCCTTTCCACGAGTACACAACGATGAGTTTGCCCAGGATTCCGAGGAAGACTAACCGGCACAATCGTTTCCGATCTCGGCGGAAGAACAATCTTCTTAAGGCTGTACACATTCCCAGGTAACGCCCCTTCCATGAAAAGTTCCTCTTCTCCACATTTCAAAACACCTTGCTTGACGTCAATCTCGCAACAATTCTTCCTCATAAAGTCAGGGCCCAGGATGCAATCGTCCATTATATCAGCCACGATGACATTATGCAGGTAGATTCTGTTGCCTAGCGTCAATTCCATTTTCTTCTCTCCATGAACGGGTATGCGCTGACCGGTGGCCTTTACCAAATTAATGCGTTCCCGGTTGTATGCGGAGTCCCCAAGGGACCGACTTGTAAGTTGGGAACTGACAACCGTGCGAGAAGCTCCAGTGTCTATGGTCAGCTTACACGGCGTTCCGTTGACCTCGCCCTTGATGATTAGGCTGTTCCCGTCATGGGTTTGTGTGATCGAAACCCTTGGGGCTCTTTGAACATCAGCCAGCACCCGCCCCGCAGTCCTGGCTATTACTCGTTTCCCTGCTGCTGACGCTGGGCGGTGCTGTTAACCGCACTGCCCTCTGGAGATCGGTCGGCTTCTCTTTCTGCAGTTCGCTTAGGGCAACTGGATCGAAGGTGGCCCTTTTCTCCACAGCCGTAGCACCTAGGGCTGTATCCTTTATTGCGTTCGCGAACTGTAGCTGCTGCAACCTCCCTGACGCGATGGGAACGATGATCCTGCCGCACAGCTTCCACCTCCAGTGCATGGGCCAAGGCGTCCTTAAGCGTCCCGTGGTGCCCGAGCCTCACAGCAGCTCTCACTTCAAGGTCGCGGATGCCGTCGATGAATGCCTGCACCAGGTTTCCATCAATAAGCGCAGGTACGGACTGGTAAGCTTTGCGAACCAGCTTCTCCACTTCAAGGGCCCACTGCTGCAGGTTTTCGCTACTGCGTTGCACGCGATCCTTGAGCTGCGCACGAAACACGTGTTCCAGGTGAGCGTCCCCATAGCGAGCCTCCAATGCCTCGAGGAGCTGCTCGTAAGTCACTTCCTTACCGAGAGCTTCCAGGACAGTTAAGGCCTGGTCGCGCAAGCCTAGGGTGAGAGCAGTCATGGCCTGGCTTTTATTCCACCCGTTCGCCTTCATGACAGCCTCAAACTGGATTTTGTAGGCCGACCAGGAAGAAGTTCCGTCGAACGGTGGCACTTTGAATCCACGTAGCGAAGGTGTTGTAGCTACGGGAGCTGCGATTCCATCCCCAAGTTTGAGGTAATCCAGCGTTTTCTTCACGTCAGCCATCACAGTTAGCTTCACGTCAGCCATCACGTTGTCAACCCGATTATTTACTTAGTCGATTCGGGTTTCAGCTTCCGACAGGCGGTTGTCATGTTGAGCAACCTTATCCTTCACCTCCTTCATGTCTTTCCCGAAGGTAGCGTGAAGGTCCTTCATAAGGAGCATCTGCTCTTCCTGACGGCGCGCCTGCTTCTCCTTATCACGTTGGAGCTGTTCTTCCAGCCGACGAGCCTGTTTCTCCTGTCGGCGAGCCTGTTCCTCCTGTCGGCGGGCCTGTTCCTCCTTATCACGCTGGAGCTGTTCTTCCAGCCGACGAGCCTGTTCCTCCTGTCGGCGGGACTGCTCCTGCAGCATCATCATCAGGGCAGCCAAATCTGGTGCTGCTGATGCTGGAGCTGCTGCGGACGGGCCGGCCTCCATGGTCGGTAGCTGGCCCTCCGACCTCTGTGGCGTAGCTCCACCAAATCGCCTCTGGTCCGTCTCTTGCTGGCATTGACTCCGGGTACGAATACCCTCCGTGTCGTCTTTGGGTAAAACCGGCATGATTTTTAATCCCCTCTTCTGACACCAATTGTTACGAGCTTCGGGTTCGTGACAATAAAAACTGCCGATTTAATAACCAAAAAAAAATGACACTTTAATAATCAACACTAATTACAAGTCAAACACACTAATTACAAAACACAATTGCACTACTGATCGCTTTAAGTCGCACTTGAATATCGCTTCGATGCTTTCACTTCGATCGCTTTATCCAAACTGTGTCGGTTGTGGCGCGTCTCGGCTTTATATAGCGCCAAAGAGAGTTCTAGAACCTTCCATTGTAGAAACATCTAGAATGTTCGAGTACATACAGGCCCCGATCGACCAGATGTCGAAAGTTCGGGAATGTTCTAGAAAGTTCTCGCATCGAAATTTCTAGAAGGGTCTTTACTACTAGTTCCGCTACTCGATACTAGATGGCGCTAGTGGTAACTACTGTCGCCATGTACTAGGCATTAATTGTGGCGCGCAACAGTTATTACATTCAATGCATCTCGCACTCAATAACATCGAGTGTTCAAAATATCGAATGTTTGTTTGATCGAGCGTTCAACGCGTCGCATATTCATTCTATCGAAATATCAATTATACCTACTGCATACTTTTTAAGAATACAAGAAAAAAGATAAAAAGGGATGATAGATAACGCGATTGAAACAATATTAAAATAAAAACAACATGGATTTATTAGAGTTTCTCCGTGCAATTGCAATTCACACAAAATTTTAAAATATACCTATGAAATATAATAATTAAAGATTAAAATGTGATTTATTAGTAAATTTTGTGTTTTTCTTGTATTCTTAAAAATGATATTGATCTTTCGATAGAATGAATATGCGATGCCGATGCGTTGAACGCTCGATCAAACAAACATTCGATAGACTCATTTTTCGAACATATGAAGCAATGGATTAGCAATATTTTTCAAAATGAGTCGGATTGAGATTGATATTGTGTTACGTAGGTATTTAGGGTGCTGTGGAAATGTGGAAGTTTTTTCAGAAGAGCTTATGTGATTCTATTATGGGAATTTCTTTACATATTTTCACGTAACATACCAATAAAATAACAAATAAAGGGGCCCGTGGCTAAATAATAACAGCCGCACAGGTCGACAGATCAGGTTAAGCTACGCTTGCCGCGGTTGGTCTGTGGATGGGTGACCATCTTTACATACCGTGACTCCTCCATGCCCCAGAAAGCACGTTATGCCGTTGGTCCCGGCTTTCATTCGAGGATCTTTGACAGTCAGAAGCCCGAAAGTCTGACAACCAGTTCTACCAAGGGGTATCGTATTAACCACTAATTGGGTTGTGGAGATCAGATAGGCAGTCGCTCCATGTAAAATACTGGTATTCAGCTGCATCCGGTTAGACTGGAAGCCGACCTCAAAATGGTTGGGAAAAGGCTAGGCAGATGATGATACCAATAAAATAATCTGACTGGTCTTTATGGCTATGTTAATAAAGCTCGTATCAAGTATGAAAGGATAAGAAAACTAGTTAATGAACAAGTTATTAGAGGTCTCTGTTCAACCTTATTTTAAAGGCATGATGTTGTGCTCCAACATAATAACTGTTATCTGAGCAACGGAAACTAAAAAGATAACAAGAAAAGCGAGAAAACATTATACAATTACTAGTAGATAAAACACACTAGATACCGCAGAATGGACAAGATTGATAGTGGCCTATTGTACCTTGAACTTATTTGTTTCATACACTTGAAGTCAAAAGAAAGTATACTATACAGTACAGTTCTTTTAAAATTGAATTTTCACCAACATATTTTTTTGTTGACAGGATAATGAAATAATAAGATCGCTTTTAGCGATAAGACCGCCTATTGTGTCACCCTTTGTACAGTTTCTATATTTATGTCTCTAATTTATATGGTGTACATAATATAGTGTACTATTCTAAAATGAATAGGTATTGCATTAACAAAATTGTTTTTCGATGTACAGACGACGCCAGATCAAGCTACCCGAAACTGTCAAATTTTCTCAATCAACTTTTTGACAGATTGTAGTAGCAAAATTGACAGATTGTAGTAGCTTGATGTGCTGGCGTCTGTACAATTTAGATGTCTATTAAATTTTAATAATAATATATCAAGTTGAAAGCAGTTCAAATATTAATAACATCATGTCCACAAAAGTCTAGTAACTAATAGGTTTTGATAAAGTATTCACACTAATATTATAAAGGCGGAAGTTTGTGAGTGTGTGTGTGTGTGTATGTGCGTTTATATGTTTATTACTTCTTCACGCTCCAACGGCTGGACCAATTTTGATAAAATTTTGTATGGAGGTAGCTGACTCCCTGGATTAACATATGAGCTACTTTTTATTCCGATATTCCTACGGAATCGACACTTATGCGGGTAAAACCGCGGCGCGCAGCTAGTCTGTTTTATAAAACTTAAGTATTGTTCAGTCGCTAACCTCAGCGTACTTTGATAAATGATAATGAAAAGTGATTTTATTTTTGTTGGAAGTAGGTTTGCACAAACACTTTTATACGTCAATCATATTTTTTTTTTAAACCGGTCAAGTCGGACGCGAGTCGGACTCGAGCACCGAGGGTTCTTTGTAGATATGTAAATAGTTTATCACGGGATCTTTTTTTGTGTTGTAACTACAACACAAAAAGAAGATCGAGAAAGACAAGAGATTTTCGGTTTTTTCTTTTATTTGTGCTACATGACATTGGTTCATGCCTTCATGGTTCTAAAGTCAACGGAAAGTACCCTATAGGTTTTGATTCCGGAACATAAACGCTCGTATCTTTTGATTGCCTTAACTAAGAAGTTTGATTTTTTCACTGCTTCAAGCGATTGCAGCCTCAATATTTGATATTAATTTCCAACTTGATAAATCCACGCGTTCCTGAGTAAAAGGGTCTTGACCGATGGACAGATAGACAACTAAGTGATCTTATAAGGGTTCCGTTTTTGCTTTTAAGGTACGGAACCCTGACTAGATGAGGTCGGCGTTTCCTATCTGACTAGTCTGAGAAGAAAGGCCGAAACAAACTCAAAGATCTCTTTGAAAATCCAGACATAATCTTGGTCAGATTCTTTTGTGTGTAGTCAAAGAAGTTTTGTTGCTTTGTTTGGAAAATCAAGTAAAAACCTCTCGATTATTTGATTTCATGTATTCGGTAATACCTACAAGAAATCAAACAAATTATGGTGTTGAACTTATCGACGAAAATGATTTCTACGTTTACAATTCTGACGTGAATAGGCGAGCTAGCTAATTTAATCTTAAAGTTCGTAATCATATTGGAACCATATAATAAAAATATAATAAATGTGTTATTGACGCCGATTCTGTTGTTCACAAACTAAACTAAATATAAGTTCATGCATCTTTTTCTGTCTATTTCATTAAGAAAAGGACAGAAGATAAATATTAGTTTAGTCCTGTCAAATTAAGTTACTCCATAGACAACTTTAGACGAGATTAAAAAATTGGCTATTCAAAATACGTCAATTTACGTCAGGCGCTGACTAATTTGACAGGACTAAACTAATATTTATCTTCTGGCCTTTTCTCAATGAAATAGAAAGAAAAAGATGCCTGAACTTAAATTTAGTTCAGTCTGTGAACAACAGAATCGGCGCTATTATCTGCTCATAATGTACTTAGGTAAGTATCAGTGCGGGTTGATAGATGCCATGCCGGTTTCCTCACGATGTTTTCCTTCGCCGTTTTGAGAACAGTGATGATGAATGAAATAATTTACAGAAACTAAAGCGTTTGTCTGGGTTTGAACCTACGACCTACAACTCGTTATGCCGCGGCCGTAACCACTGGGCCACCACTGGTGTCAAATAAAGTTTATTATTACTAAAGAGGGATAGTGTTGGCCTATCGGCGATACAAAGCGGACTGGCTGTATTTAGGCGTTAAACTAAGTAGTTACACAAATCGTTTGTCACCAGTGATTTACGGTTGACGGCACGGTTGGTGCAGTGGCTGCTGCGCTGCGTGTCGCGGGTTCGATTCCCGCACGGAACAAATATTTCTATGACCTACAAGTACTTGTTCCGGGGTCTGGCTGTTTGTGTATGTGTGTTTAAATGTCTGTAAACGTACCCACAATACAGAAGAAATTCCTAGTGTGCGGCAAAGTTAAAAAAAAAAAAAAAATATATCTATCTACCTATAAACGAAAATCTCTCAATAATACTCAATAATATGCCAAATTAATATTAAGGTGAAGTTAGCATTTTAGTCGAACTTCGTACTGCCCCGCCAGCCGCTCTGTCCCCGCTTTTTAAATCTCTGATATCTTCTAAGATATTAAGTTTAATGATATGCTGTAAAAGGCAATTTTGATCTCCATGATCATGAATGCAGAACGTATTTAATTGGATAAGGAATAACTCTGAATTGTTTAAAATAGCTTTGTGAATAACTAATTTTATTTTGTAATATGTAAAAGATAAAAATGGTTACTGTGGGTTATCCTTAGGAGATAAACATATACCATCGCGGAGTTTTTATCGATATTTTTATGATATAGGTACAATTCCGTAGTGCATTAATTTGATCTATCTCGTATATATGCCAGCAATGTTTGCAATGTAAGCGCACAAAATATGATTGTTACTGTAGGGTATGTTAATAAGAGTATATGTGGGTATGTGAAAATATATCAGTTGTCACTCGGAATCGCAGTTTTATTCATCGTTTCCCGCTATTATATTTCATAAATACAACTGGCGACGAGGAAAATTGTTTAATTCGTGTGGTTTACATCATTTAAGTGAGGAACTTCAAGATGCCTATCGGGAAAATTGAAGAATTTGACCTATCTAGCAAAAAGTGGTCGGCGTATATCAGACGCGTGGAACAATTCATAACCTTAAATGAGATAAAACCAGAGTTACAAGTTGCAACGTTGGTGACGTTGGTCGGAGCGGCCACTTATGACTTAATGTGTGATTTATGTGCACCTAATCATCCAGAAAATAAAACTTTACATGAATTAGTACAAATAGTGAGTGATCATCTTGAACCAAAACGTTCCGAAATTGCGGAACGCCATGTTTTCAGGCAAAGACGCCAAAACACGGGTGAATCGCTCAGTGAATATCTACAAACACTCAAACACCTGGCCAGTACATGTAATTTCAATAATACACTCGAGGAAAATTTACGTGACCAATTTGTGTCGGGTTTGGCTAGTGATGATATGAGATCACGCATTTTCGCGGAACCATCGATTACATACAAAAAAGCCATCGAATTGGCGTTGGCATTGGAAGCGGCCGAGCGACACTCACAGACCAGCGGTGCAAACGTCGCGGGCGCAGCTAACGCGTCGGCGGGTGGAACGCGAACGTTTGAAGCGGTGCATCAAGTGGCGACGGCAAAGCGGGCAGGCCGGCCGCCCGAACGCGGAACTGCGAGCAGCGGCAACTCGTCTACCGAGGGCGCGGCAACATCGCGCTCAACGCGTGATTGTTGGAGGTGTGGCAGAAACCATCGTCCAGAGATGTGTCGGTTTAAAAATTATTCGTGCGATACATGTGGCCAGAAAGGTCACATTAAAATAATGTGTAAATCGAACAAAAGGCGAGGTGTCGAGTCAAGTCATGACATTTCAACGCGACGTAATAATAATTATCTCGGAAGTAGTGATAACGAATCGGAATGTGATCTTTATAATCTAAGCGTGTGTGGCGTGAACGACAAACCGTACATAGTTATGGCGCAAGTGAACGGTAGAAAGATAAGTTTCGAACTGGACACTGGAAGTAAGTTATCAGTTATTAGTTTAGATTATTATAATAACAACTTTTGTGATTTACCAATAATTAGCAACGATATTTCTTTGTATTCCTATGTTGGGTCAGTTATAGAACCGGTCGGTTTTGTGTCTGTTCATGTTGTTATTGGGGAACATTCAGTCGGAAATCTCAAATTGTATATAGTAAAAAATGGTGGACCACCACTTTTAGGTCGGTCTTGGCTCACTAAATTAAAAATAAATAAGATTAGTATTGATGAATTTTTATTAAAGTTAAATGAAAATAATTTAGTAGAACTATTACAACGTGAATTTCCGACTGTATTTGCTTCTGGACTTGGAACATGTATAAAAAAAATTACTTTAAAATTGGTAGATAAAAATCCAGTATTTATCAAAGCTAGGCCGTTACCGTTGGCGTTACGTAAACCCGTCGAGCGGGAGTTAGAACGACTCGAGGCTGAGGGTACCATTCGAAAAGTTGAGTATTCAGATTATGGCACGCCTATAGTGCCAGTAATAAAAAAGAACGGAGAAATAAGAATCTGTGGTGACTACAAGGTCACGGTTAACCCGAAACTCATGCGCGAACCTTACCCACTACCACGAATAGAGGAGCTGTTCGCGGCGCTGAGTGGGGGTGAACAGTTTACTAAAATTGACCTCACGCATGCTTATCAACAATTATTTTTAGAGGAGGAATCTCAGGCATGTACCGCTATAACGACACATATAGGAACATTTGTGTACAATCGCACACCATTTGGGCTTACGTGTATTCCAGAAAAGTTTCGGAAATTTATGGAACAAACGGTTAAAGGACTCAAAGGAGTCGCTGTTTTCATCGACGATATAGCATGTACTGGGACGTCCCGTGGGGAACATATTAATAATTTAAAAGCATTATTGAGTCGGTTGCGTGAGGTTGGCTTAAGGATCAAATTAGATAAATGCGTATTTATGCAGGATAGTATTACTTACGTTGGGTTTGTTATAGACAAACATGGCTTGCATCCCGATGAGAACAAAATTAAAGCAATCGTGGACGCACCAAGGCCAAATGACGTGACGCAGCTCAAATCTTTTTTGGGTATGGTGAACTACTATGCAAAGTTTATTTCCAACCTAAGTACAATATTGTATCCCTTACATAAACTTTTACGGAAAAATGCAGAGTGGATTTGGTCGTGTGATTGTGACGACAGTTTTAACAAGGTTAAAAAGGCTATTTCAGGTAGCAAAGTATTAGTACATTACAACCCGGAACTACCACTAGTATTAGCAGTGGATAGTAGTTCTTACGGCATTGGTAGCGTGTTGTCGCATAGATACCCCAATGGCGAGGAACGCCCAATATGTTTTGCATCACGAACGTTAAATTCGGCAGAACGCGCTTATAGTCAATTAGATAAAGAGGCGCTGGCAATAATTAGTGGAGTCTTAAAGCACCATCAATATCTGTATGGTCGTGCTTTTATAATTAAAACCGACCATAAACCCTTGACATTTATTTTTGGTTCCAAGTTTGGCTTGCCCCAGACTGCAGCAAGCCGATTACAAAGGTATGCAACAAAGTTAGCAGCCTATGACTTCACTATAGAATTTGTAAAATCCAAAGATAATTATAACGTGGACGCATTATCACGCTTGCCACTGCCGTATGAACGTAAAATAAAAACAGGGCAGGATACGGTTTCATATATTAATTACGTAGAACAATCGATTCCTATTAGAGCAAAAGACGTTTCAAACAAAACGCAGGAAGATGAGATTCTAAAAAATATCTATAATTATATTATTAATGGCTGGCCGGCAGTAGTTACACGAAGCGAAGAAAAACCCTATTTCTATCGAAAGGACAGCCTGACTATCGACAGACAGTGTATATTATACAATCACAGAGTGGTCATTCCTAAAGTACTTAGGCAGCAAATACTTCAGGAATTACATGAGGGACACCTAGGGGTAGTCAAAATGAAAAATCTATCTCGAAACTATGTTTATTGGCCACAATTGGACAATGAAATTGAAACATTGTGTCGAGAATGCAGTGCATGCCTACAACAGCGCGATGCGCCGGTGCGTGCACAGTTGCATCCGTGGGCTTTTCCCACACGACCTTGGCAACGTTTAAATATTGACTTTGCTATATTTCAAGGTAAATATTATTTAGTAACGGTAGATGCACACAGTAAATGGATAGAAGTTCAAAAAATGTTAGGAACTAATGCAAACTCCACTATAAATAAGTTAAGAGAACTTTTTGCACGTTTTGGATTGCCTTCACATATAATTAGCGACGGGGGACCTCCATTTAACTCGTTTGAATTAACTAACTACTTAAAAAAAAATTTAATAAACCACACAATCACAAGTCCATATCGACCAGCCGGTAACGGGGCGGCAGAAAATGCAGTTAAATTGGTCAAACGGGCAATGAAAAAGGCAATACATGAAGGCAAAGATGTAGATGCGGCCCTCTCGAAATTTCTGTTTCAATATCGCAATTGCGAGCACGCCACTACCGGAGTGGCACCAGCGGTAGCTATGTTTGGTAGGAGATTACGAGGACGCTTGGACATTATAAAACCGTCCACTGAGCGTGCCGTGGAGTTGTCAGCAGAGCGAGCGGGGCGCGCGCGGCGCGGAGCCGAGCGTCACGTGGAGCCCGGCGAGCAGGTGCTGGCGCGGGACTACCGTGCTCGCGCTGACAAATGGGCAGCAGCTACTGTGCTTGCACGGACTGATCCACTCACATACAAAGTACGCGTGTCTGATGGACACGAGTGGAAGCGTCATATCGATCAATTATTACCACTAAAAAAACGACATTTTAGACATTCCTTAACGAACAGCACAGATAAGTCCGAAACTGAGATTGATGTTACTGAATCTAGTCCGGACAATCAAATAAAGAACACTACACCATCATGTGTAGAAGAAACTGATGAGAATCAACAACAACTAGACGTAAAAACGGCTGTAAGCCCCAAAAATTTGACAGCAGAACCAGTTCCGATTTCTGATGTAGAAAGTGTTAAACTTAGACGTAAATGCATATACCAAGGCAAATACGTAAAGTAATTAATATTGGTACATAATAGGTAAAAAAAAATATATATATGTAACATTAGTTATAGGTATAGATACACGATACAGACTCTAGAGATAATTAAGGTGACATAACGTAAGGTAATTACATGGCACAATGGTGGTGCACTTGGTGGTTATGTTGTATATTTTTAAAACTACTTGTACTTATCTCTATAGGCTTATCTTTAATAGTACTTAAGTATAAAAAAAAAAACCATCATTACTTTGTATTCTTATTTTCATTTCAAACAGAATAATTCAATTCGTAGTGTTTATATATAAACTAAATTAAGGGCCCCCAAATTTTTTTATTAAGTAATGTTTTAAAGGGGGAGGTGTAGGGTATGTTAATAAGAGTATATGTGGGTATGTGAAAATATATCAGTTGTCACTCGGAATCGCAGTTTTATTCATCGTTTCCCGCTATTATATTTCATAAATACAACTGTTACGACATCACATTACAAATCTTTAAATTTCTCGGCTTTCTCTTCTATAATATGCATGTATTATACATATAAACCTTCCTATTGAATTACTCTATCTATGGCTCAAAACTGCATTAAAATCCGTTGCGCAGTTTAAAAGATCTAAGTTAACAGGGAGCGGGAGCGACTTTGTTTTATACCATGTAAAGAAGATTTGGGAAAACCAACGGTTACTTGCACATTACAATATTGCATAAAATATGAGCTCCAGAGTGAGTAAATTAAAAAAAAAATCAGCCGTTCCCTACATTTATGTTCGTATAACTCGTCAAAATGTAGGGAACTGCTGATTTTTTTTCGCGATTTCAGGTTTGGTCCCATAGTAAAAGTTGTTCATAATGATGAGTACAATGACCTCTTAAGAGGCTGTTAATGTTTTACCAATAACCCTGTATAACCCACGACATTTTCCACTTACTAAAAAGAAAAGTTATAAAACTAATGCGATGTGCTTACAATGTGATAGTTACAATAAAATTACATAATGTGTTAATGATAAAACTAAACACTAAATAGGCATGCAAAAAAAAAAAGCTCAGTACTTAATTCTTAGTGTACACATGCCAGCACATCAAGCTACCCGAAACTGTTAAATTTGCCCAATCAAGTTTGAGCCTTATGCTTTAGCGATAAAGTTGAAAATCTATTAAAGAAATTTGACAGATTGTAGTAGCTTGGTGTGCTAGTCTGTACCTACAACACAAACACTGCATTACCCCTAACACCACCGTATATCACTTAGCTCGGCCGCCAGTGTACTGCCGATAGGTGAGACAGGTTCGCTCTAATCTTAACGACACTGCTGACCTTCGCCGATAAGAGCCGATAGTGGCCAGCACGCTAACAGTAGCCGGTAATGTATAGCCGTATATAGCCTTTGGTGTTCATGGCCTAAGTGCCGCAGACCGCAATGTGAGGCCTCGAGGACAGTGGACTAATGTATTGCTAGCATTATCTACGTGGCCTTTTGCCCTTGCTGGTGTAGAAGGAATTTTAATAATTAATTAGTTTGCGGGACTTGTGCTAATATTATATTTTCAGGTCGTTTTGTGTCTGGAATTGTGTGACTAATTGAGAAGTAAACTGTTTATTTTGTTGATTAAAAATGTTTGAACATACAGGTAGAAATTTTAATCACCGTTATCCTCTTAAGAAGGGGTCATTGAACTTATCATTATGAACAACTTTTACTATGGGAACAAATCTGAAATCGTGAAAAAATAATCAGTTGTTCCCTACATTTATGTTCGCATAACTCGTCAAAATGGAGGGAACAGCTGATTTGTTTTTGCGATTTCATGTTTGGTCCCATAGTAAAGGTTGTCCATAATGATGAGTATAATGATCCCTTAAGAGAAAAACGGTGATTAAAATTTCAACCTGTAGTTTTTAATGCGTATGTGTGAGAAGAAAAGCGACGAGGGTTGGAAGTTGATACCGAAGTGACCTCGGATAGAGAAAACTGAAACTCTGAATTCAGTGTATGATCCGGCGGAATTTATCTTCAGTTATCAAAATAAAAGTCTGCTGTTACATAGAACAGTGCAATATCTACCTAACGGTCTATATAATGGAACAGCAATTGTTTATTTATAACAAGCTGACCCGGCGAACTCCGTTCCGCCTGAAAATCAATAAGAACGACTGTATGAGGAACTTAATTATCTTCATCTAAATTACTTAATCATCTTTTTCTTTTCCAATTTTTTTATAGTTATAAAACTTCTATTCGGGGTGGAGACAAATCCAACAAATCGAAGATCATAAAAATCGGTCCAGTCGTTCTTGAGTTACAAATAGTGTAACTTCCCTTTTTTTTCTATCATATTATGTCCTGTTCCGGGACTCAAACCATCTCTATACCAAATTTCGTCTAAATCGGTTCAACAGTTTAAGCGTGAAGAGGTAACTTACAGACAGACAGGCAGACACACTTTCACATTCGTAATCATCATCACCATCATCATTTCAGCCGAAAGACGTCCACTGCTGCACATAGGCCTCCCCAAATTTTGGCGGGGGGGGGGGTTGCCATAATCGCCACGCTTGGCAGGCGGGTTGGCGATCGCAATATTAGTAATATTTACACACACACGCATTCGTAATATTAGTATGGATTAGTGTGATAACTGACGAAAAATTTCTGCACAGGGGGGTTCAGAATCATATACTGAATCATGGTAACAGGTTGCGCTTGCTCGTCGAATTCCCTGCCACCCTGTGTTTTACCGACCTCACATAAATTGGGATACAAATGGGACAGGAGGCAGACATTAGGGCAGGAGGATAATTTATGGTTTTCATTTCATGACAAAAAGTGCCAAACGTGATTTTTCCTTCTCCCAAATTGCCAAAATTCTCCCATCAAATAACAATACGAAAGTTTTCCGATTCTGAAGGGCCTAAAAAGGACACTTTGCTAGAATCATAAAGGGATATATTCATCATCATCATCTGCCTAGCCTTTTCCCAACTATGTTGGGGTCGGCTTCCAGTCTAACCGGATGCAGCTGAATACCAGTATTTTACAAGGAGCGACTGCCTCTCTGACCTCCACAACCCAGTTACTGGGTAAAACGATACCTCTTGGTAAGACTGGTTGTCAGACTTTCGGGTTTCTGACTACCCGTAAAGACTGTCAAAGATCCACGAATGACAGCCGGGACGGCTTAACGTGCTTTCCGAGGCACTGAGGGATCTAGGTATATAAAGATGGTCGATGGTCCAGCCGCTTTAATTTGTGTGCTTTTTTTTGTAATTTTATCACCACCGCTCCCAAAACGTGAAGGAAAAACATCGTGAGGAAACCGGCATGTCCTAGAACCAAAAATTCAAAGACATGTGACATCTACCAAACCGCACTGGGAAGAGGCCTGTGTCCCAACAACATAAAATTATAGATTGATTATGTATTTTATAGAGGAGTACCCTTCCACGGAAGTTTCGCTGACAGGGGTGGCCATTCCGTCTGGTGCAGGTGCTGTCCGGACACGGTTGCTTCGGATCGTACCTGCACCGTATCGGGCGGGAGGAGAAGGAGGAGGCGGCGAGTCGAGGAGGGGTCGAAGAAGACGTCAGTATGACAGTCATCTCCGACTCCTCCCAGGTGGAAGCCAGCAGGCGACGGGTGCGGGGGCACCCTCGCCTGTATTGGACAGGCTTCCACGAGTGCTGGACGGGAATGGTTAGGTGTTCCCGGCCATTCCCGTAGCCCCCCAGCCGGGGGGACATGCGGGGCCCGCCAGATAGGCGGGCATGCGCCGAGGGGGTTGTGGACGCAAAGGCTGAGCCGGATTCCCATGACCCCCCATCAAGGCGATGAGGGAACACCGCTGAGTTTTAGTGGGTATACTGCCACTCTGGCAGGGAGTCCCACATACTCAGTCTCGTCCCCCGACGAGCGGAGATGCGTAATGTCATTTCTCAGCGACAAAAAAAATAAAAAAAAGGCAGTCGCTCCATGTAAAATACTGGTATTCAGCTGCATCCGGTTAGTCTGGAAACCGACCCCAACATAGTTGGGAAAAGGCTAGGCAGACGATGATTCTATGGTGTCCCCAGTCCCAGCCGCTTTAATTTGTGCGATTTTTTTGTAAATATATCACCACCGCTCCCAAAACGTGAAGGAAAAACATCGTGAGGAAACCGGCATGTCCTAGAACCAAAAATTCAAAGACATGTGACATCTACCAAACCGCACTGGGAAGAGGCCTGTGTCCCAACAACATAGACCATAGATATCCGATATCCGTGGTATAGACTGATTACGTATTTTATAGAGGAGTTTACCCTTCCATGGAAGTTTCGCAAACGGGGGCAATTGGCACTGATTCCTGCCATAAAGTAAGACTGTCGTAAAAAGAGATCTAAATCCGATATCCTGATGACTGAAATCAATTCCTTAATTACCGTGTATGTGCGGTTGGTCGTAGAATTTAAGATATAGGAAAAAGCTTATTCCGTTTTCCTTGAACGCTTTAAATAAATTACAAATCGATGGATCTGTAGAATATTATAATTAAGTGGGGTTCTAATTAATTCAGGGTTGGCACGTGTCGCTTGGCATATAACTTATTCATGGCTATCTATTCCTAAAGTATATCGTTTTAAGAGAACACGTGAATTTTTTTTAGAATATTCAACTGCTAATGTTCGAACCCCAACAGGCGCTGTACTTTGTGTAAACTATTTCATCACCACTGCTCTCAAAACGGTGATGGAAAACATGGTGAGGAAACCGGCATGTCCAAGAAACAAAAATTCGAAGACATTTGACATCTTCACTATGGGGCCGCGTGTTGGATCATGGCCCACTCTCTCTCATAGAAAAGAGGTCTGTGTCAATGGGAACAATTTAGGCTAATTATGATAAGCTATTATGCTATTGGCACATTTAAGCTGTAATAGTGCAATTTAAGATTTTTTAAAAATAATAGTGACTTAATCTTTAAAAAGTTACAAAGACGTCATCCGAAATAAGGATGGCAGTGTGGCGTGTCCCTTTGCACTTGCGCGATGGCTATAGGTATATAAAAAATTAAATTAAAAATTTAAAAAACCCCCGACACAAAAAATACCTAATAAAATAAATGTAAGTAATTGGAAAAGGGTCAAATAATTTAAAACCCCCAACTTAAAGAATCTAGGTAACGAGACTAAAACAGATAAATTCATATGGCAGTCGGGGGACCTCTTAGAATAGAAGATGTTCCACAGAACGGTCCCCGACTTCCATATGAATTTATCTGTTTTAGTCTCGTTACCTAGATTCTTTAAGTTGGGGTTTTTAAATTATTTGACCCTTTTCCAATTACTTACATTTATTTTATTAGGTATTTTTTGTGTCGGGGGTTTTTTAAATTTTTAATTTAATTTTTTATTTCATGCTTTTTGTAGGGACTCCTTAATTTTTGTATTTCATTTCTATTATTTTTTTGCGTTTTAAAATTCAGGTAATTTGGTGTTTAATCAGGTTTTTTATCCGTCAAAAAATAATTATTAATGTATAGTTGAAGAATAATTTTTAAGACTAAACAGATTTATTAGTTTTATTATATCCTTTTTCTAGTTCTTCCTTTAGTTATTCAACTTTCGTAAAACTATTTCATAGCTATTAGATATATTAGGTATCTGATGTAGAAATACATTTGTTAAGTAGGATAATTCCATTCGTAAAAATGGTCAAACTCAGTGGTCGTAGGTACGAGTCATCACTCCACTTTCCTCATTATTCTAGAGCATTAATCAGACAAAAAAATATTTTCAAGTTTTTAGTTTTCATTTCGTTAGTTAATATTCCTCATTCCCTTTCAATATAGCACACATTATTCTACTTGTCAAGCCCTTGCATTTGATACCTATATTGAAGGAGTTGTGAAGAAAAAATATGATTCGCCATTTTGTGGTGGCGGCCATCTTGGATTTGAAATTTGTAATAGCGTATAGTATTCTACTAGTCAAGCCCTTTCATTTGATACCCATATTGAGGGAGTTGTGAAAAAAAAATGTAAATCGCCATTTTGTGGTGGCGGCCATCTTGGATTTGAAATTTATCATAGTGTATAGTATTCTACTATTCAAGCCCTTTTATTTGATACCCATATTAAGGGAGTTGTGAAAAAATATGTAGTCCGCCATTTTGTGGCGGCGGCCATCTTGGACCGATTTTTATCAAACATAGCTAAGAACACTCCCGACTAATTCACCTTTCAAACAAAAAAAACAAAATCAAAATCGGTTCATCCTTTCGGGAGCTACGATGCCACAGACAGACACACACACACACACACACACAGACACGTCAAACTTATAACACCCCGTCGTTTTTGCGTCGGGGGTTAAAAAAGCACGTGGATGAAGTCGCGGGCAGAAGTTAGTCACCTATAAAATCTTAATCACTTATCCACCTACTTATTACTTATGTAGCCTCCACGTTATCAGAAGGCGTTAAAATAACTATTTACATTTTCAGTAAGACACGTAGGTACTGGACTTATCTTACTGAAAATCTTAATAGGACTTAGCGCTTTCGTAGACTTTAAACGCAAGTCACGCATTTAACTTATAGTGTACCTAGATAAATTTCGGTATACAGGGTGGAATTTTCGAGGCGTACCTGGAGGGAAAGTACTCTAAATACTGAAGAGAGCAAATTTTACTCAAAGGAAACATTCCTTTATTTTTAAAAAGAAACAAAACTACATTTAAAGATTTTTGAAAATACGCTTGCCACACCCGGGAGTCGAACCGACTACAATCCGAAAGAATAGCATCCTGTACTTGTATGGCAACAATCGATAGGGTCAATCATAAGGATCAAATCTCTCTAGCAAACATGGTAAATTAAATGAAACAAAAACTATGAAATCTAAACTTATTTTATTCGACGGACAACGAAGTGACCTTATAAGGACTCCGTTTTTTCTTTTGAGGTACTTTTGAAGTACGACTAAAAAAAGATTTTCTTAACTCATTACTTCAATAAACTACAGCTGCTTCAGCCGGGGTCAACGACTGCTGGTAGTGTAAGTAACCACTACCAGCACCTGTATACCCACCTGAAATTTTGACTTTTTTTTTCATCGTTACATTTTGATGAGCATTGGTGGCCCAGTGGTAACGGCTGCGAATTACGAGTTGCAGGTCGTGGGTTCGAACCTAGACTGGTGCTTTGCTTTGTGTAAATTATTTCATCACCACTGCTCTCAAAACAATAAAGGAAAACATCTTGAGGAAACTGGCATGTCCTAGAACCGAAAAATTTGAAGACATGTGATATCTACGAACCCGCACTGGGCCCGCATCTCAAATTACGGCCTACTCTCTCTCACCGAGAGGAGGGCTGTGTGGAGGTGTGTGTGTGTGTGTGTAGGTGTGTGCTAGGACACAGGCCAACTTTGTATTATTTCACCAGCTTTAATTTTACCACATTATAATAAGCCCAAAAAACTCTGGTCGCCTTCACCAATCTCACCTGTACACTGTGTACGTGGAGATAAAAGGGTTCTGATATCTGATAGCGGAATAATCAACGCGTAGAATAAAACTACAGAACATTTAATTAAACATTAACATCACAAACATTCAATAACAACTAACGAGCACTCAAGGTTAGCCAGAAGTGATAAACTTGAAATTGAAACATTTTTTAATACGATCGACTTTGAATTTAGGTCTAATGATATTTATTCTCAAAAAAGACACATAGTCACTTACATGAGAACAATGCTTAAGGTAAATCATATAACGTTCGTCGCAGACGTCACGGTAGCAGTTATGATACACCCATCCAATGCATTCAGCTTTTCGGAAGGGTGTTATTTGTGATTAAATATGCAGCTAATTGAGTCTTGAATGCATTCAATCTCATCTACATTCACGCTCTCACATTCAGTCTTGAATTCATTGGTATCATCCTTGCAGGGTAGGGTGGCTGGTATCATCCTTGCAGGGTAGGGTGGCAGGACATCACTGCGCAAACTGTAACCATGAATTTCAGCACATGTTTCTAGACTCCCCCGCGTAGAATTTTTTCTTCAGTTATAAAAAAAAATTATGGGACAGCAATTTTTTTAATAACGTATGAAAAATTTCAACGCCCGTGTGTTGCGATTTTTCGTCTGTTCAGAATCATGTACCTACTCAATATCATGGTAACAGGTTGCGAGTCAATGACCCTGCCGCGCATATACATAACAGATATTCCACCCCCTGCATGGAAATACCAATTATTATATCTTTTTTTAAATTTAATTATTGTGAATGTGAGGACTATGTGGGTCATTTCATTTTATTTCTGTTTTCTTTCTTATTTAGTTTTTATCATGATCTGGCAGTTTGAGTAATTTACGCGGCCTACCCAAATGTCATTTCTTTTGTATTGTTCGTCGAATCGTTGAGCTCCTCAAGTTCTGAGTTGAGTTGCACGATTTTTCACAAATGCGTGCACTGACTGAACAGGTCCGCTCAATCTGTGTGGTTCTTTCCTCAAAAGACCAATCTTATATGTGGTCTTCACATGATCTGACCAAGTTTTTGTCTGGACTTTAAAAGAGACTGTGACCTCTGAGTTTGTTTCGGCCTTTCTTCTCAGAATAGTCTGATAGGAAACGCCGACCTCATTTAGTTTAAAAAATATGATTGACGTGTAAAAGTGTTTTTTCAATCCTACTTACAGAAAATATATCATTTATCATTTAATTCAAAGCCAGTCGGTATAAGTTTATGTGCTTACATAATTCGATATTATGAACTATTAAGATTTATAAACAAGCGATCCTTAAGCACTAGTAAGATTGCTAAACTATTTCAGAACAAGACTGTTAGTATGGTACACTACAGGCGATAGTACCAACCTTTGAAACGGGAGAGGCCTATGTCCGGCAGTGGTCTGCGAGAGGCTGGGTAGAGAAAATAGAGAGGTCACTTAGGTGTAATTTAAGTACAGAGTACCTATTCCATTTAATGAAATACTTTACCATATCAAAAAGAACAGTGCCGTTGGCCAGGAGCATTTCATCTTCAAGGGGGGATGCACACACTGTGAGCGCGTTGGAGGTCATTCCAATGTCAACCGTTTATCTGGAACAAAAGGGTTTATTTTAATTATTTTTTTCCCCAGCGAAAACACTAGGAAGTGGTGAAGGAGGACTGTCTTTTGTAATTTTGACGTTTGAAAAGTGCTGATTCTCAGCCTAGTTTGAATAAATGACTTTTGATTTTGAATTGTATTTAAGGCTATGTGTTCTTAGCGGTGTGCGTAGCAGGATGCATACGCAGTATTTTTAAAATCCGCGTTTTTGACAGCCCCGTTGGTCTCGTGGTAGCAAGCGCGACTGCTGAGCGTGGGGTCCTGGGTTTGATTCCCGGGTTAAGAGCACGTTAATCTGTTAGTCCTGCACGTCGTCCTGTAGGACTATGAGTAAGGGAAGAGGGAGTGCACCTGTGTTTGCGCACATCCTTGTGCACTACAATACCTCCCGCGCCGAGGGCTAGCCTCCGCTGAGATTGGCCACGGTGGCCGAAATACGATTAGAAGGACTACATATGAAAAACACATGTACAGATGTTCGCAATTAGATAAGTGTAATACTGAAAAAAAAAAAACAGGAAACGCCTGCAAGAACTATTGGTCGATGAAACATCTCATGAAAGGACCTCTCCCGCTTTCACTAAAACGAAAGCTCATGGACATGTGCATTCTTCCCACCCTCACCTAGTAGTATATTATTGGGCATTCTGGACCACTTTTCGCTCGGCGAAACAAGTTCGCCATCGCTCCGGTGGTCCAGAATGCCCAATCGTGAACGGTCGACTCGGTTTAGTAGTTAGTAATACAAAGTGGTAGTAGCTTCGCTACTGGACAGTGCCTCAGAATGCCTAATAATACACAATCGACTTGACTGACAAAGGTGATTCAGGACGCTCAATAATGAAGAATCAATAATGAAGAATCAACTCACCTGTTCAGTTTACCATGGTATTCTATCACTGAGCATTGTTAATAGTTTAAAACTCAAACAAGCATGAGAACAGTGGCCTTAGTGTGAGTTTTTTCGACTCACGTTCGATTGCGAGCTCGTTAGAATTTTGTATGGGAAATGGTTTCTCCTAGTGACCAAAATTCTAACGCGCTCGCAATCGAACGTGAGTGAAAAAAGTCACACTAAGGCCTCTGACTATTTAGTGTATGCTGACGTAATATTATTTATAAATGTGAATGTAACAAATTAATTGAGTCATTATTAGTCTATTTGTTTCATGTGTAACTATGAAGTTTGTCAAACAACCACAATCATTACATGTGAATACAGTTTGCATTGAGCCTCAAAATACTTGTTCTCGTCATGGAGAGCTACTACCTAACTCTGTACGTTGCATTATTTGCGGGCCTTCCAATTGTGGAAAAACTAATTTGTTAATAGGTCTTCTCATACATGAGAATGGATTAAGATTTCAAAATGTTTATGTTTATTCGAAAACTCTACATCAACCCAAATACATTTTCTTAGAACAAGTTTTACAACGAGTTTCTGGTGTCTCATTCCAGAAATATCATGGTAATGAGGAAGTACTGAGTGTCCAGGAGGCAAAACCTAATTCTGTGATCATATTTGATGATGTTGCTTGCGAAAACCAAAACAATATGCGTGATTACTTTGCAATGGGAAGACACAAATGTACTTATTGATTGTTTTTACCTTAACCAGACATATAGTAAAATTCCTAAACAGTTAGTTAGGGACAATGCTAATTTAATTATACTTTTTAAACAAGATGAAATTAATTTGAAACATATTTATGAAGAACATGTCAACACTGATATGACATGGCTCGATTTTCGTGAAATGTGTTCAAAAATATGGAATGAACCTTACAATTATGTAGTCATTAATAAGGATTGTTCCAAAAATAAAGGATGTTACAGAAATAAATTTGACACATTTGTAGTCTTTGATTAAGATAATTAATATTTAAGTATCTTACCTTTGCAATATTATTATTCATTAAACAAAGCTTAATCTATCAAGATCTAAAAATGGAAAAATCATTAAAAAGACAAATTGTTGATGCTGCAGAAGCTGTTAAGAAAAAAATACGAAAGATGAAAGACATTGAGATTGATAATAAACAGACACTGGAGTCAGTGTTCAAGCCTGTAACAGAACCTCTCAACCTAATTGCAAATGCAAGCCAGCAACCGCCTCGTTTACATACTACGGGAAATGAAGAAGCAGATATTTCATTTGTTGATTCGTCTTCTCAGAAAGGAAACCGGATTAACGTCGACAACGACTATGAATCTGACAAGGAAAGTGATTGTTCGTTTCAATCATTAGTTGAAAATAAACAGGGTGATACATCCTCTTGGTCAATATCACCAGAAGCACTCGCCGGGGTTCCATATGGTGTTAGAGTGCAGGATGGGAACTTGATGCTAGGTTCAGCTCGCATAACAATCGGCGATGAATATATTATCGTGTCTGGACGCAAATATCAAAATACACCTGGTTTGAAACAGTTGTTGCTAAAGAAAGATGTAGATTTGAGTTTGGTAACCGACAGTGATATGCAACACTATAAGTCAATGCTACTCGATACAAATGCTCATCGGCGAGACTACGATTCCAGTAAACCGATAAACAGTAATAAGGGACAGAAATATCTACAAGTTATTAAGCCACTTTTTAAACTACGAAGTACCATTCAAGACCCTCTGCCGAAGGGAAAAGGAATGTTATTGACAAAAATGTGGAAAAAGAATACAGATTTTGTATATTGGAATGATCCAAATGAACTAGTGAATAGGTTAAAATTACTGATAGCTTCTCGAGATGCTGGTAACACTGGAGTAAACAATGAAATTATATCTATCATTGAAGAATTGCGTGAAAATAAAATTATAAATAAATAAATGATTTTAAAAAATGTATTCATTTTATTGTTAACCTTCCATTAATATACATCTAAATATGAACGTAGACAAATTTGGACATCACGTTCATAAAAGATTACGATTAACAGAGTTACTAGACTTTAATGAGAATGCTCTGTGCAAGTCAGAAACGGGAGACTATGATTTAAAATCAACTAGACTGAAAGGAATAAGATCTCCCGTAGAAGGAGACGAAGTTGTGAACAAGGATTATGTAGATCGAATGAATGCTCACACGGTACAAGAATTCAATAGATTGTTTTCTTCATTGCGTTCTCAAATTATATTGGATGGGCAAAATGCAGTTAAGTCTTATTTAAAAACAAAGTCATCGGACGTTTTGATTCATTTCGAAGACAAGTTTTATACCAAAGCAGAGGTAGACAATTTAATTAAAAATCTCCCTAATGGCAAAACAGAAAATAGTCAATGAAATACACAAAGCCGCGCGAAGAAGTTTCCTGAGGCGTTCAGTTATTTTAAAAGGAATCGATGACTTGTGGCAAGCCGATCTGATGGACATGCAAAACTTAAAAAAGTATAATAAATGTTACAATTATGTGCTAGTGGTTATTGATTGCTTCTCAAAGTATGCTTGGGCAGAACCATTGAAATCAAAAAATAAACAAGATGTTACTCATGCATTTGAAAGGATATTGATTGATAGTAATCGCAGACCTGATAATTTACAAACGGATATGGGGACCGAATTTTATAACAACACGTTTCAGAATCTTATGAAGACGAGAAATATTAACCATTACTCAACGTTTTCAACCAAAAAAGCTTCGATTGTTGAAAGACTAATAAGAACTATTAAAAATAAGTTATATAAATCTTTTAGCTACAATGGAAACTACAAGTGGTTAGGACAACCGTTAGAAGTAATATTGAAGACATATAATAATACAAAGCATCAGACTATTAAATGTAAGCCGATTGCAGTAAATAAATATAATGAACACGTTATAAAAGAAAATATTAACAGAACATTAAAGAAAATATCCTCTCTCCATACAATGAAACCTAAGTTTAAAGTAGGCGATTATGTACGCATCAGTAAATACAAACACAATTTTGAGAAAGGTTATACACCTAATTGGTCAACCGAGTTATTTACCATAAAAAAAATTAATGGTACCTACCCATTAACGTATTACATAGAAGACCAGCGAAATCAACCCATATTAGGAACCTTTTATGAGCAAGAACTACAAAAATCTCACTGTCCTGGTGTTTATCTGATTGAAAAGGTTTTAAAAAGAAAAGGATCAAAACTATTTGTGAAATGGCTTGGTTTAAACAAAGAAGAAAACAGTTGGATTGATAAATCTGCTATAATGTGTTAAATCATTTTTATATTACCTATATAAACATTAATTATTGTAATCTTTGCTTCATTAAGCTTTGGACAATGCAAGGTGGTGAACTAGTTAACACTATAATTGATAATCTGCCATTCGAAGTTCATTTACCAGGATACAATTATTGCGGGCCAGGAACTAAACTTAACAAACGGTTAGCACGAGGTGATAGAGGTATAAATAAGCTAGACAAAGCTTGCAAGCAACACGATATAGCATATGCAAATCATAAAGACTTAGACAATCGTCACAAGGCTGATTTGCAATTACTAAACATGGCGAAAGAAAGGCTGAAATCGAAAGATGCTGGTAAAGGTGAAAAACTTAGCTCATGGATAGTAAGTAAAGTAATGAAAGCCAAAATGAAGTCTGGATCTGGTGCTAAAACATTTAAATGTTTTGTATCAAAAATAAAATCAAAAATAAAGAAACTGGATCCCAAGGACAGTAAAACATTAATTAAAGCTGCCTATTCAGCGGCAAGGAAAATAATTCCTTGCATGCAGAAGATTCGAGTACCGCGAGTGATACCATTACCAAAAACAGGAGGTGTACTACCTTTGATTCCGATTTTTGCTGGTTTATCGGCTTTAGGAACACTAGCAGGTGGTGCGGCTGGTATTGCAAAAACAGTTAATGATTACAAAGCTGGTCATCAAAATTTGCGAGAAACAGAACGACATAATCGTGCTATGGAGTCACTGAATTTAGGCAAGGGTTTATATATTAAAGCACATAAAAATGGTAAAGGATTGTATATAAAATCTCCAAAAAACTGAATTTCAAGCTACCTAATCGTGCTCTAACAAATATAGACATCCAAAAGTATGCACACCACATCCCATACTTTCGAGGAGTTTACATGAGAGATAGGTTGCCCAAGACACCGAAACGGATTGAATGTGGTATCATTAATTTAGATGATTCTAAGAATGAAGGAACACATTGGGTAGCTTACGTTAAAATATACAACTACTGTGAATATTTTGATAGCTTCGGGGATTTGAAACCTCCAATGGAACTGATTAAATATTTTAAGAATTGTAACATTAATTATAACTATACAAGATATCAGAAGTCCAACACTGTAATTTGTGGTCACTTATGTTTAGAATATCTATGGACTTTTTGGAATAAATTGTATAAATTTTATGCTTTTGTTTCATTTTAATCATTTGCAAGATGTCCCTCACTTTGTCGATTACTGGAAACTCGTCCACTTTAACTACGTACTATCCTACCACATTGCAATTATATGGAAAGTATGAGTGTGCCTTATTACATTTCTCAACATTTAATTCGATTCCCAACATTGACAAAACGAATAACAAGTTCTACTACGGTTCCAACGAAGTTATTGAAATACCAGAAGGTACATATGAATTGCAAGATATAAGTGATTATTTAAAATCTGAAATTAAGGATGCATCAATTAAACTACAGTGCAATAATAATACATTAAAAACTACTATTAACTGCACAAAAAGCATTAATTTTAGTAAAGAAGGCACCTTTAGAAGTTTGTTAGGGTTTAGTGAGCAGAACTTGAAAGCAAATAAATGGCATGTGTCACAGTTTCCAGTCAACATTTTACCTACGACAGTGATCAGGATAGAATGTGATATTGTAAGCGGTTCATACATAAACGGAGAACCCAGTCACATTATCCACGAATTTGCACTCAACGTGCCACCAGGGTACAGGATTATAGAAATCCCGAAAAACGCTATATACTATCCAATTAACCAAAACAACATAAGCTGCATACATATTAGACTTTTAGATATAAACAATCGCTTAATCAATTTACGTGGTGAGGAAGTGCAGCTATATCTACATCTTAGAAGAAAAAATGATTGACTATAATAAATATGTTCATCAAATCAAGCGCATCAGTTCTGCTCAAGCATCCAAACAAATAAGAGCTCGCACAAAAAAGAAAATAAAATTAACTAAAGACAATAAGGCATTTCTTAAAGCGATTGGATTATTAAAATGAATATATTAGATGTTTTGGCTGCTCCAACTTACGACAACACTGTGGAAGGAATTGAATTTCATTCATACAAGCCATATGTAACAAGTTTCAATAGAAACGATGAAATCCGAATACCTATCAATCAACAGGACCTGTATATACTACCGTCAGCCAGTACCCTGTATTTAGAAGGATCTTTTATAGTTAGCAAAAAGGATTCAAAGGATAAAGCTACTAGTGTGCATTTTACAAATAATGCTCTCCTCTACTTATTCCAAGATATAAGATACGAACTAAATGGTGTAGAGATTGACAAAATAAAAAATGCGGGCATAACGACCACCATAAAATCTTTAATATCAATGAATGAAAGTGAATCAAAGGCTTGCAATGCCTGGGGCTGGAATATTGATGGTGTAAAAAATATTAATGGAGGTAGTTTTTCAGCTTCTATACCACTCTGTAACATTCTTGGTTTCGCAGAAGATTTTAAAAAAGTTGTGATAAATAGTAGACACGAACTGATATTACTAAGAAGTAACACTAACCTGAATGCTGTAAAACTTAACACCGGTGAAATTATAGACGATGTTCAAATTAATAAAATCATATGGCGCGTACCGCATGTAAAAGTATCAGATAAAGAGAAAATAAGTTTGTTAAAAGTGTTAGAAAAAGACCGTCCACTTCAAATGATATACAGAAATTGGGATCTTTACGAATATCCAGCTTTACCTAAAACTACAAAGCATACTTGGTCGATCAAAACTTCATCGCAAATAGAGAAACCTAGATACATCATTGTTGGTCTACAGACAAATAGAAAAAACAGTGCAAGTTCAGACATGTCTCAGTTTGATCATTGCTATATTCGTAATGTAAAAGTGTATCTCAATTCAAACTATTTTCCATATGAAAACCTCAATGTTAGTTTCACAAATAACAGAATTGCTTTATTATACGAGCAATATGTACGATTTCAACAGTCATATTACGGACGTCGTCCTGAACCCTTATTAAACGAGAAACAATTTAAAGACTTGGCGCCTCTATTTGTTATCGATTGTTCTAGACAAGTGGATAATATTAAGTCAGGTCCTGTTGTGGATGTAAGAGTAGAAATTGAGAGTGAATCCGAGATACCTGACCAAACTTCTGCATACTGTCTTATATTGAATGATTGTATAATAGAGTATAAGCCGTTAAGTAATATTGTGAGAAAAATATCATGAATTCGGATACTATAATATTAGATATTCAAGGATTTAAAGATCTGTACAACAATTTTATAGTAAAAGAACTAGCGTTCGCTACACGTGATTATACACAACTGTTCTTAATAAAACCACCTTACTTATTCAAATATTTAACAACTGATGAAAAAAGGCAGGTAAAGTGGTTGGAAAAGAACAGAGGTATTCATTGGAACGAAGGATATATTGACTATAGAGAATTTCACCGTATAATTGTACCCTATTTAGAAAACAAAAATATATTAGTCAAAGGTTTGGAGAAGGTGAAGTGGATAAAAAACATTTGTGAAAATTGTAAAGTGTCCGATCTTGGTGAAGACCAGTGTCCCAGCTTGTTTGAATTGCATAAGAAATACTGTGACAAAAAAACTAATTTTAATTGTAATGTACATTTAAATCATTGTGCTCTAAAAAATGTTTTATGTGTAAAAAAGCACTTGGGATATGAAGTGTAAAGTGTATTGTTTTTGAAAATAAAAATAAGTTTCTTTAATAAAATGCATTTTTATTTGTTACACATCGTAAATACATAAGTAATAGAAAGTAAATGAATTAATATAACATATTATTGGAGAAAACTATACTTAGCATAAAATAATAACTTATAATAACAATATAATAACAGGAGTATCTTTAAAAAGCTAACTAAAAATCATTGTCTATTAAAGATTTCGATATTTTCTTAACTAACGATTCCGTTTCGTCCATAACACTGTCTATAGCGTCCTTAACAATGTACTGCGCACTTATCACAACGTTCTCACTTTCACTATCACTGTCACTTGTTTGAGAATTGTTGCAGAGATCAATTACAGTAATTTTAATTAACTTAGTGCCTCGTCGTTGTAATCGGCTCATAACAAAAGATTTCGTGGGTTTATGTTTTTTCAAAAGTTCTCTGCGACGTTGCTTCTTCGTCTGTGTCTGTTTCGTCTGTTTGCATTGCTCGGGTTCACAGGGATACATCTCAGATAATCCTTCGTAAGGATCCTCAGCATACTGGCTAAACACAATCTCAGAATCAGATACCTGGAACAAGATATACATAATGCATGTTAAACATTGATGTACACATACATAAAATCACTAGAAGATTAGATTGAAACAGGCACTGTACTCACCGTTGACATGACTATGATAATATCCTGTAATATTGCAAAAAAAAAAAAACACTAGCCAATTCTAGTAAAATTATGTAAATAATAAAAAATAAACTGACAATTAACTGTATATATTTTGTTAGAATTGCTAACTTAGCATTAAATCAAGCTTACATTAGTTGTTTGAAAATCACTCTTTAGGCAATAGTCTTATAGCTCAATATAATAAAAGGCTTTAGTATGAATTGTAAACTGCTAGCTTGCATAATATTTCATACACTTCATATAGTGCAATGAACTGTGACCTTATACGCAAAACGTGTACATACCTGTATAAACAATATCTACCATATCAGAGTATTATAATGTTACTAGCTGTTCCCCGCGGTTTCACCCGCACATCGTAGGAACTCCTTCCCGTACTCGGATAAAAACTAACCTATTGTCCTTCCTCGGGTTTCAGTCTATGTTCAAACCAAATTTTCATCTCAGTCGTTTCAGCCGTTTTCCAGTGAACGTGTAATAGACAAACAAACAAACAGAGTTACTTTCATATTTACAATATTAATACTAGTAAGGATTATGTTTTCAGCCATTGTTATGTGTTGTAAATACTGTTTTTAAGTAGTATGAATGAAGTGCTAACCGAACAACGGTAAGACTATATTTGTAAGTTCAATAAAACAAAGTTGATACTTTTAAAAAATCAGTTTATTTATACTAATACATAAAAAATTAATATACTATTTACTTACAATCTAATTCGCATACATTTTAGTTTTATATAAAACTTAAACACTAACTGAATACAAATTATATTTATAGTAATTGCAAAATTGCTTTCACAATGATCATTAAAGTACATTTCATATTTTACTTGGTATTTTAATATTATTACCTTAAATTTAAACAAATTAAACAACTATTTGACTTACATCATAGAATCGTAATTAAAGTGAACAATATAATTTTTTGTACTAAATGATTTCAGTTCTTGTTGATCATTTTTAAACAAAAGAAAAAAGGAAAAAAGTTCAAAATTAATTTTCACAGATGTATGTTTCTGTAATGATCGATCTATTAGATTTTTTATTTGTTTACGATTTTCATTGAGAAACATTTCAGGGAAATAATTTTTTTGATCGTTAGTTGCAATGATCTTATAACTTGCAATGCGATGTTTAAATGAAGAATTAATAATAGCAATATTATCACAAAAAGGAATGGCGCTATTGTTTTTATGAACATTACTACGTAAATGACCAGACCATCGACGATTATCTACAAATACTTTGCAATCCGAACAGTGAGGCATTATTAATGGATTTTATCAGAAAATAGAATGAATTAAAAGTTAGCAGTGCGGTGGGCGCAATGACTGAGCGATCGGCTTCTGTGCTAAGTGTTACAGGTTCGATTTTCTCACAGCACAAATATTTTTTATGATTTACATTTAGTTGTTCCGGATTTAGGTGTAATGTGTAGGTAAGATAATGATATATCACGATATTATAGAAATCGTAGTGTAGGAAAAAGATGACATTAAATACTTACAACTAATAATCATGGTCTTATTATTAATACATAGATAATATCCGCTTCAATAAGTCATTGGAGTAACTTCAATAAGAAGATTGTAGAATTATCCAGTTGTTCAAATACAATTATTTTTCACAGGATTGAATCTACCAAATATTTCTGAAAAAAAAAAAAAATAAATGAATAAAAAGATTATCGGTGACAAAACAACAAAGTTAATATTAGATTTAAAATTTACCTGCAAAGTATCTAATCGATACAAACAATAATATTAATTATTATACATTTCCAATATAGTAGTATATAATATATTTTGCTTGAACAGGCACCTCTGCTGACCCTCAATTCGTAATTAGTAATCGCCTGAAATTAAAAATCACATTATAATAATTCTGGTAATGGCATCAATTATAAAACATCTAATATAAAGTGCTTTCTTTCTAAATTAAATAATATAATAACATAATTACTATTACCTTACAATAATTCTGATAGCAATTTTGCAATTACTATAAATATAATTGTTATTCAGTTAGCGGTCAAGTTTTATTTAAAACGAAATAGAAGTTTTAACAAATTGAAGACACATTTTACGTGCAAGTAATAGCAATACCTAATGTGTGCATTGTCAAAAACAAAAGTATCATGTTAATATTCGTCGCATCCGGTCGCAGTTTACCCAAATGTATTTTGCAAGAATGCAATTTCGTACAGGGTTGTGATCTAAATGTAAAAATCATGTAGATATTATTTTTTTAAACGCTACATAGAAATTTTGTAAAGGGTTAATTGATATAGGTAATTAATAAGAAGCATAAAATACGAAATAAATAATTCCAAGGTTTACTTACCTTAAAAATAATTATAGTTTTGTTATTTGTGAAAGTTTGTATGTTTATTTGTTTGTTGTTACTTCTTCACGCGCAAACCGCTAAACGGATTTTGATGAAACTTGGCACACACATAGAGGGTAACTTGGATTAACCCATAGGCTACGTTTTATCCGGGTGCGGGAAGTAGTACCCTCAGGATGCGGGTGAAACCGAGGGAAACAGCTAGTTTACTTATATGTGCTAGTGGCCTATAAATTTATTTAATAAATTGTTTAAGTAGTTATCATTCTTAATTTTTTTTTTTGATAAACAATTACACTATATAAAAGACCCTTTTAATCATAGATCACAAATATTTTTTTATCTTCGTATTTTTATTTACACAGTTTTAAGTTGTATCGTTTTAAATATATCCTGTCGGTCAACCCTAATAAAAAACGTTAATTAGAATAATTTTAATAGTTGCTTGGTACCTATATGATAATAAAAGTATCATATTTACAACAAAATATTTCTGATTACTGCACTACGTATTTAAAACGCAGCGAATTTGGTTAGGGATGACACTTCCACACATTTACTGTAATAAAAACATTTTTACAAAAAAAAAAACAACCGACTTCCAAAAAAAACACTACAAATTGAAAAATAACTTTAATTTCGGAAGTCGGTTTCAATAAACGAAAATGCGGAACCAAAGACACCGACTTCCGAAATTAAAGTTATTTTTCAATTTGTATCTAGTGTTTTTTTTGGAAGTCGGTTGTTTTTTTTTTGTAAAAATGTTTTTATTTTTCACTTTTTAGTGGGTCACTTTGTAATTTATCTAAGTTACAATAGCCTAATGCCAACTGTTCATCACCTTTTACAAAATATTGCTTTTCCCGATCCTGGGACGTTAATTGTTGAGGAGTTCTCCCGGTAAGAACCAGGAGAACTCCTCAACAATCACTCATCATACGCATTGTGACGAGTATAAATTGCTTAGCAACCATAATTATTAAAGTAATCGAATCGCAACCCGTGAAATATTTGTCATTGAGTTGTTCCGATGGCCATCTGTGGTCTTCATTATCAACTCCACTTTACCAAATGATGATTTCCGAGAGCAAATGCTCAAGTTACTTTAAAAAATACCCAAATCGCTATAGCTTTGCCTATAAAATTTGAGGGTTTCCCTTGATTTCCATGGGATCCTCTCATGAGATTCCAACTTGATGATGATGAGACCACCTCGAGAGTATACCCTTTCAAATAAAAAAAGAACTTTTGGAATCGGTCCAGCCGTCTTCGAGTAATCGGTGAACATACACAAGGTAGCTACTGTAAACTGTTGAGAAGTTCCCTTAACTGTCCTTCGTCTTCATCATCAGACCCTTAATGACAGTCACAACCTATCTAGGTGTAAAGTTCACATCAATACAAATTAATCAAGCCCAAACACAAGGTAACTGCTGTAAATCGTTGAGGAGTCCCCTCGACTGTCTTTCGGCTCCATCATCAGATCGACTCCAGACCTTCATTAAATTGTAGTACTTTAAAATACTTAATGAAAAACATAACAAACTCACTAGTCGCTCCTACGATTTTCGAATGTTCCCCTCGATTTCACTGGGATGCCATCATCAGATCCTGGTTTCCTTATCATGGGACCACCCTTGGCATATCTCCTTTCCAACAAAAAAAGAATAATCAAAATCGGCTCATAAACGAAGAAGTTATCCGCGAACACACATAAAAAAAAAAAAAAAAAAAAAAAAAAATATATACGGTCGAATTGAGAAACCTCCTCCTTTTTAGAAGTCGGTTAAAAATGGATTCAATTCTTACATATTATGTAGCACTAACTTTTCCCCACGCGTTTTCACCCGCGTCCTGAGGGAACTACTTTGCGTACCCGCATAATTTATAGCCTATGTGTAATTCTAATGTATAGGTAAGTTACATTACTGCAAAGTTTCATCCAAATCTGTTCAGTAGTTTTTGCGTGAAAGAGTAACAAACATACATGCATAATTGCATACATCCTCACAAACTTTCGCATTTATAATATTTTAAGTAGGAAGGAAAAGATGTATGACAATTATATTGATAGCCCTGAGTGCTTTCGCTACGTTAGCAAGTAGCGATTAACATAATTGCTAGTTTTCATTTTTACATGTACGTATAATCCGTACTAATAAGAAAGGTCTCATTTTTTTGTTGTTTTTATTAAATATACACTAACATTCAATTTATCATTTTTACATGACTAATCTGCCTTATAAGCTAGCGTTTTCGGAGTTCAATTCATCGAATTCGAGCCTGATCCCTCGATACTACAGTGCGAGCAGTCTGCAGTTCAGTGTTTAAAACAATAATTATCATATTGTTTTAATTATACTTCAAGTGTCCACCATTTAAAATGTAAGTCTTTATATTTTATATTATTTCCTTTGTTTAATTTAATTCAACAAATACTATACAGATCACTTGTAGCCAAATATCTACTTTTACTTAATATTTATTAACTTAGTGATAATTAGAATCGATTAAATAAGTACGAGTTCGAGTACACATATTAGGTATTAGTTAATTCCAAATAATTAACGTAAATATTTTGTTTTCTTTCAGCATAATTATTTCAAGTGATATTAATTTAAATTAATCTGATTATTTTTTTATATTTTACAGGTCGGACTCAGAGTGTGATCAACGCAGCAACTCTACAGATGTTGAACGCAGTGCCGAGTTCTTGGGAAAGCGTTCTACTCCTGCAAGCAAGCGTAAATCTACTTCCGTTAAGAAATCGCCTGCTAGTATAAGGTAATCATACTTAATTTATATCAATCAATTATATTATATTTTTATCAACTTTTGTATTTATGTCTGATATATTTATACAGCGTTGGTTAGTAGTTGGTTAATTTATTCCATATCATTTTCGTATCAGTGTTCGGATATGTAAATCACAGTAACACTATATTTTTTAACTTAGTAAATAATAAGTTGTTATGTACTAAATAATAGATATTATTGAATCGATACTGTCACTTACGAGTAACAACAATTTATTAACATGACAATCACTTTGCAGTTTTTATACTTATTAGCCTACTGACTACTATGGTACCTACTGAGGCTGTATTAATTGTGTTATTTTTGTAATGATTTTGAAACATTCTTATACGGGTTATTTATGTTTGTTTCAGAAAAAAGGCGAAGTCTGTGGACGTGTTTAATCTAAGTCGTGGCGATGGCGAACCCAAAAATACTTCTTCGTCCGTACTGTCCTCGTACTTCGTTAATAGAGTTGCGAACGGCAACGAGCGTCGAGTGATCAACGCGGTGGGAGACTACCTTATCGATTTGAAAGTATATCAAACCAACGATGCGCACAATACTGATTCTCAAGAACTTTGGAAGAAAGCGCTGGTTCGGATAAAATGCCAAACGGAAGATGATACACCGCAATGGCGCAAGCTTCAATCTCTGGTTCACTCCATAGATGCACTTTGTGTGGGCCACCCTACATTTATTTCAAATCAAAACTGTAGTTAACTTTATAACTATCATTAAATATATTTTTTTATAATATGTGATGTTTCCTTTCTCAGCTGAAGCAGTGTTAGTCACAACGACGAACAGTTCGCATGAAGCTAGCTGCAGTCGTTTTGCATTTCAAATGTTAGTCACAACGATGAACAGTTCGCACGAAGCTAGCTGCAGTCGTTTTGCATTTCAAATGTTAGTCACAACGACGAACAGTTCGCATGAAGCTAGCTGCAGTCGTTTTGCATTTCAAATGTTAGTCACAACGACGAACAGTTCGCACGAAGCTAGCTGCAGTCGTTTTGCATTTCAAATGTTAGTCACAACGACGAACAGTTCGCATGAAGCTAGCTGCAGTCGTTTTGCATTCCAAATGTTAGTCACAACGACGAACAGTTCGCATGAAGCTAGCTGCAGTCGTTTTGCATTCCAAATGTTAGTCACAACGACGAACAGTTCGCATGAAGCTAGCTGCAGTCGTTTTGCATCTCAAATGTTAGTCACAACGACGAACAGTTCGCATGAAGCTAGCTGCAGTCGTTTTGCATTTCAAATGTTAGTCACAACGACGAACAGTTCGCATGAAGCTAGCTGCAGTCGTTTTGCATTTCAAATGTTAGTCACAACGACGAACAGTTCGCACGAAGCTAGCTGCAGTCGTTTTGCATTTCAAATGTTAGTCACAACGACGAACAGTTCGCATGAAGCTAGCTGCAGTCGTTTTGCATTTCAAATGTTAGTCACAACGACGAACAGTTCGCACGAAGCTAGCTGCAGTCGTTTTGCATTTCAAATGTTAGTCACAACGACGAACAGTTCGCATGAAGCTAGCTGCAGTCGTTTTGCATTTCAAATGTTAGTCACAACGACGAACAGTTCGCACGAAGCTAGCTGCAGTCGTTTTGCATTTCAAATGTTAGTCACAACGACGAACAGTTCGCATGAAGCTAGCTGCAGTCGTTTTGCATTTCAAATACCTTGAATGATGTTAGTCACAACGACAAATAGTTCACATAAAGCTGGCTGCAGTCGTTTTGCATTTCAAATACATTGAATGATGTATCATGGTAAACCGAACAGGTGAGTTGATTCTTCATTATTGAGCGTCTTGAATCACTGTGTCAGTCAAGTCGATTGTGTATTATTGGACATTCTGAGGCACTGTCCAGTAGCGAAGCTACTACCACTTTGTATTACTAAATACTAAACCGAGTCGACCGTTCACGATTGGGCATTCTGGACCACCGGAGCGATGGCGAACTTGTTTCGCCGAGCGAAAAGTGGTCCAGAATGCCCAATAATATACTACTAGCGCAAACATGGTCTCTTACAAAGCGTCAAAAGTCCGGACTTGGGAGTCTGCCAACGGGTTATGGAACGAAGTATACTAGGTGTCAAACTCACAGACCGCATTAAGAACTCTATACTTCGCTCCAAAACTCAAATAGCGGACGTTAGCCACACAGCTGCTGGACTAAAGTGGAACTGGGCTGGCCCTAACTGTCGCATGTCGGAGCAGCAATATGCAAAAGGCACCACTCAGTGGATCCCCAATGGCAGAAAACGACTGCGCGGCAGGCCCAGAAAGAGATGGCGGGATGAGCTGGACTCCTTCTTAAAGGATTGGCCTACAATCGCAGTAGACCGGGAAAAGTGGAAAGAGGGAAGGGGGAGGCCTTTGCCCTGCAGTGGGACAACACAGGCTCAGAATAATAATAATAATACTGCTAAAAAAAAATGTCTGAAGTTAGTCACACAAATGACTCAATGTGTTTAGCGCTACACGTATTTAGTATTTTGTAGTAGAAATTCTTTATACTCAATTTGTAAAATATCTCTGCGATGACTCACCTATTCAAAATTAGCAACGTATGTCCGTAACGTAAAGTAATAACTACTCTATTTTCAAGTGAAACCCGTGTTCGCAACCTGATGGACGGCTTGTCTAAAAGTCATTCCGCTTTGACGATAGAGACAATTATTTCCCAACTCACTGTTTGTAATGACACATTGTGGGAATTCTGAATCTTATGCGATATAATCTACAGGCTGTTTGGAAGCTGAGTGCAAAGCTTTAAGGGAGTGATATTTGACATCATTTACAGTATTTTGGGCCATAAATGTCTTAGACGAAATCCAAAAGTTTGCAGTTAAAATAAAAAAGATACTTTTTTTTATTTTAACAGGCACATAAAAGGCACTGTTGAACGTCAAAAATTACAACAAAATAAAATTGATTCTAGTCGCCCAAAAGAATAAAAAACAATACGATACGTGTGTATGTGTGATGTTTATGTGGTGTGTGTGTGTGAAGTGTGTGGTATGTGTGTGTCTGGTGGGGGTGTGTAAGTGTGCGTGTTTGTTCCATTGTGCTTTGTTTGATTTGGTGTCAGGTGAGGGTTTTTATATTAATTGTTCCGAGTCATCATAACCAGTGTTATGCAAAATTTGCTTTACAATTTTTTAGCAACTGAATAAAATAGGTACCTAGTGTTTTTAATTTCGCAGAGTTTGCAGAGATTTATGAGAGAGTAAGCCGGGGAGCGTCTTGCTAGCAATGAGGTGCTGTCAGGTGTTGGGATTCTGTAATATCTTTTGCTGAAGATATATGTGAAGTCACCCTCTCCTTTTAATATTTTTGTGCATTTCTGTGCGGGCAGAAAGAATGAAACTGAAGTTCAATAGGGTCTAGTGAAATCAATTTCGCAGAACAAAAAAATTGCCTCGTTTATTATATTAGGACTCTGAAGGCACATTAATAGTTTTCAGGGCGAGGACAGTTGCTTCGCCCGTTTGGCGCCTACAGCTAATAATTTAACAATAAGATATCGATTCCATCACAGATCGATGGACCGACCTACTGACCGGTGCGGTGTCGTACCGAGAAACCGTTTCAACCATTTACCATGCGAAGGAAATTGAAAGAAAATAGGGTTTAGCGAGAATGATTCTGTCAAACTCAAACTCTCAAACTCAAACTTAAACCATTTATTTCAATTAAAATATTTACAGGCACTTTTGAATTGTCAAGAAGTCGGTCAGTCAGAAATTATGAAGCTAGTTGCCCATTCCAAAGCGTAGGTACTTATGGAGAAGAACGGGCAATAAACTCCATGGACACTCTTTTAAATTATATTTTTACATAAATATTATTTACATCATTAATGTTGAATTTACAATTATATGTGAGAACGATGTAAGAAAGACGTACGCGTTAAAAGCGTCCAGAGTACAGCAAATAAAAAGAAAACAACAATCCAAAAATAAAATAATCAAAAATAAGCCGAGGCAGCTGAGTGATGACCAGCCCCAACTAACGGCGCCCGTTCACGAACATGACGTGTGTTGAGGTGATCATCATCTGCCTAGCCTTTTCCCAACTATATAGGGGTCAGCTTCCAGTCTAACCGGATGCAGCTGAATACCAGTTTTTTACATGGTGCGACTGCCTATCTCTCTGAAATAGTAGCTAGATACGCTTATATAGATGTACCTATGTAGCGAAATACACTCTAGTGTATTTACCAAGCGCGAATAAAACGAACCAAAACAATTTTCGAAAAGCCTCTTTATTTCATTGTTCTTTTTACTAAGTAATAGGTAGTTACAGGAATTGACAAAATTGTAAATGAATAAACAATTTCCATATTAGAAACAATGTTCACTTTAAAATCAGTGATCATTACGAAAAAATTCTCAACACTTATCATTATTTATTATTATGAGCCTGTGTTGTCCCACTGCAGGGGAAAGGCCTCCCTTCCCTCTTTCCACTTTTCCCGGTCTACTGCGATTGTAGGCCAATCCTTTAAGAAGGAGTCCAGCTCATCCCGCCATCTCTTTCTGGGCCTGCCGCGCACTCGTTTTCTGCCATTGGGGATCCACTGAGTGGTGGCTTTTGCATATTGCTGCTCCAACATGCGACAGATATGGCCAGCCCAGTTACACTTTAGTCCAGCAGCTGTGCGGCTAACGTCTGCTATTTGAGTTTTGGAACGAAGTATAGAGTTCTTAATGCGGTCTGTGAGTTTGACACCTAGTATACTTCGTTCCATAGCCCGTTGGCAGACTCCAAGTGCAGACTTTTGACGCTTTGTAAGAGACTCTGTTTGCGCTCCGTAGGTGAGGGTGGGAAGAATGCAAATGTCCATGAGCTTTCGTTTTAGTGAAAGCGGGAGAGGTCCTTTCATGAGATGTTTCATCGACCAATAGTTCTTCCAGGCGTTTTCTGTGCGGCGAGCGACTTCTTTGTCCTATCTCGCCTGGAAGGATATTATTTGGCCGAGCTAAATGTACTCATGGACATATTCAACCCTCACATCCCTTTTCTACGTTGCCTTCGGCACTGTTCGTCATCAGCTTTGTTTTCGACATGTTCATCATAAGTCCGACTTGAAGACTGGCGTGGCTCAGTTGTTCGAGCATTTGGCCTAGCTCAGCTGCTGAGGAAGAAAAGAGGACAATGTCGTCGGCGAAACGTAGATTGGTCAATCTCCTTTCTCCGACGACAATACAACAACAGCAACAACAAAAAAACAATCTAATCGTTTTTAGGGTTCCGTACCCAAAGGGTAAAAACGGGACCCTATTACTAAGACTTCGCTGTCCGTCCGTCTGTCCGTCCGTCCGTCTGCCTGTCACCAGGCTGTATCTCAAGAACCGAGAAGCTAGACAGTTGACATTTTTACAAATTATGTATTTCTGTTGCCGCTCTAACAACAAATACTAAAAACAAAATAAAATAAATATTTAAGAGGGGCTCCCATACAACAAACGTGTTTTTTCAGCGTTTTTGCCTTGTGGTACGGAACCCTGCGTGTGCGAGTCCGACTCGCACTTGGCCAGTTTTTAATATTATAAGCTCTCTACCTATTTAAATTGTAAAATCAAGCAATTTAATTGTTGACCAATTTGACTACCAACTTTAATTGCCCGTATATTCAAATCACAACTGTAATACGTTGAAAGTTTTATGAAATGGCTATTAATAGCAAGGCATTTATTATTTTTAAACAAATATTTTCCATGAATGAACGAGAAAAAGCGAGGCAAAAGAATACGAATAATTATTTTCCCTGAATATATTATGTTATCGTTGATCTACGTTAAACCGACAAATTATTTATGTATTCTGTGCTCAACCAGGGATGATCTGTTCAACGTTCATGTGAATGTCCTTCATAAATCGTGTAGTGAGAGAGTTCAGTTGGAAAATTAGAAACCTCCTGTTAAGGTTAGCAACCTGCGATTATAATAAACTTTGTTAATTATTATAATTTATTTGTGTAGGTAGCGGTAATATACAAGTCACAAGGAACAATGGCTTTTAAAGAGGCAATATTGTAAAGCTTTCTTTGAGTACTCCCACGTCCCTTAGGCCTTTGCCTCAAAAAGGTCGAAAACCTGTCTTAGGAAGGTGTTTTTATATAAAGCTTTCATCTAATGCCTATTCATATTTTAGCACCAAAATAAATAATGAGGTTGTGAATCTTAAGAAAGACAATTAGCATAGAAAATTATAAATAACGACAAGTAATCGTCTCTCGGCTGAAATTATGATGAAAACACATCCAAATGTGTTCGGTTGGCACTGTGAGCAACCACGCGTGAGCTGAGTTGGTCGCAGTAACTAAGTTAGAGCACCCCGACCAAACGGGTTATGTTAGATCTGTTAAAAACGCGCGCGAGCTGAGCGAACGGAGCGAACGGTGCCGCGGCAGCGGCCGGCGAGCGCTATATCTAAGTTGGTCGCAGCTACTTGGCTAGTGTTTTCAGGACAACAAAATGGGAATTATTAGAGGCTTACTAAGAGAGGCACAATTATTGTATTAGTGTCCATTAATATTTTTAGGAAATCAACATGAAAGTTACGATAGATTTCAAATTTCACCATAGTGCTAGAGTTATGCATAAAATTGCGTTGAGCTACAACTCAAACGAAGTCCTCGTTTAAATAATATTGCTTTTCAATATACATATTTGCTCTACGAGATTGAACAGCGATCGTATCCGATGCCACGTGTAACTGAACTGGGTTGCGTTATGTTTTAAACCTTTGTTGTGGTCTAGATTTCTGTTTCTTTATCTCTTATTAAGGTGAATAGCTCTCTTGCTGAAATAATGAACAATTTACTAATACATAGGTACAGTCAGCAACAAAAGTCTGCTGCAATTTTGAACAAATATTTTGCTCAATAATTGAGATTAAAAAACTGAATTGTTAATCGACTTTTGTTACTGACCGTACCTCCATTATCCTTTTAAAAACACTTCACACTTCTTTATTTTTCTTCCATTCACTCTTTCAGTCCACACATCGTCTCTTTAGTTTTATTTTATTTGATTATTTGGGTATCTTACAGCTAACTTATGTTCTTCTTTAACGATATGAAGTTGAAGGCTATTTACAAGTTTCCACTGTTAAACTCTAAAAAAAAAACGAAAAAAAAAACAACATCAATAAATAGTACACGATCGACAAATACAAACTAAAAATAATTTATTTAAATGATAAATTATTTATTTTCTGTAAGTTATCACTTTTACAATCATATTTTTGTCAAAAATCGTGCAGTTCAACTCAGAAGTTGAGGAGCTCAACGATTCGACGAAAAATACCAAAGAAAGGACATTTGGGTAGGCCGCGTAAATTACTCAAACTGCCAGATCATTATTAAAACTAAGAAAGAACACAGAAAAAAAATGACCCACTTAGTCCTCATATTCACAATAATTAAATGAAAAATAAAAAAAATACTTTACAAAGTAAATATTCATGTCATTGTCTAAATAAAATTCATCAATGTCAATGTGTATATAAAAAATCCGGACATAATCTTTGAGGACCATGTAGATTAGTGTCTGAAATGGTCTTTTGGGGAAAGAACCACACAGATTGAGTGGACCTGTCCAGTCAGTGCACGCATATGTCAGTAACCGTGCAGCTCAACTCAGAACTTAAGGAGCTCAACGATTCGAAGAACAATACCAAAGACAGGAAGGACATTTGGGTTGGCCGCATAAACTACTCAAACTGCCAGACCATGATTAAAACGAAAACATTGACCCACACAGTCCTCACATTCACAATAATTAAAATAATATAATACTTTATACAGTACCTAAATATACATGTCATCGTTTAAGTAACTACAGAAACTTAAAAAAAAAGTGTAAAATAGCAAAATAACATTCACTGTCTAAACCTATTGGAGCAGCTCAATTCCAAGCCTTTTTGTCCTCAATATAGTCTTTTACAATATAATACGCTTTCTGGCATAGTTTTCGCTTTATAAAAGATTTGAATTTATTAAGGCTTAGTTCTCGAATGTGGTTAGGAAGTTTATTATAAAAACGTATACATTGGCATCTAAACGAGCCACCTATTTTCTTGAGCCTACTCCTTGCCTTTAACCTTCTTATTTTTTTTAAGATAAATCTATCTTCTATCTATATAAATAAAACAAAGTCGGGTTAGTTACATCATTTATAACTTAAGAACGGTTGGACCGATTTTTATGATCTTTGATTAGTTGGATCTGTCTCCGCCCCGAATAGCAGAATAACTATTAAAAACAAGGGAAAAAATCATGTTTTATTTTTTTTGATAATTCATACTCTGAAGCGGTACGAAGTTCAGGGTCAGCTAGATATTTACGTAAGTTATTAGTATTTTATATTCTCTTAATGAACCCACCCTGAGGAAGTCCGGTGATTGTATGCACGGCGAAACATCAAACTATTCTTTTCTAGTATAAGCTGACCTCTCATTGTACAGAAAATCTATACAAAGCGAGGTCAGCTAAAACTGGACATGTGTAGTTTGATGTGTAGCCATATTATGTACTTGGAAACAGAGACACCGGCTGGTATGGCACAATGTCAGAAATTGTCGCAGTGTCGGTGTCAAACGAAAGCCATTACCTTTTTTATTTTGCTGTGAGGTTCGGTCGGCACTGTGAGCAACCACTCGTGAGCTGAGTTGGTCGCAGTAACTAAGTTATAGCACCCCGACCAAACGGGTTATGTTAGATCTGTGAAAAACGCGAGCGAACGGAGCGAACGGTGCCGCGGCAGCGGCCGGCGAGCGCTACATCCAAGTTGGTCGCAGATACTTGGCTAGTGTTTTCAGGGCAAAAAATGGGAATTATTAGAGGCTTACTAAGAGGCACGATTATTTTATTAGTGTCCATTAATATTTTTAGGAAATCAACATGAAAGTTACGATAGATTTCAAATTTCACCATAGTGCTAGAGTTATGCATAAAATTGCGTTGAGCTATAACTCAAACGAACGCTTTACAATATACATAATTTGCTCTACGATATTGAACAGTGCGATCCTATCCAATGCCACGTGTAAGTGAGACGCCATTTGGAGAGTACGTTTAAAATATCTGTATTTTTTGTGAAGTTTTTGTGTATGTTTCAGACGTGATTGTATCAACACATTTACTTCAAGAAACAACACTACCTGCAGCGGTCGTTGACCGCTAACAAAAGAACATTAAATCTTGTTTATTTTTATTTTATCGTATTCCATCACGTTTGAAGAGTTTTGCTAGCTAATTTAATTTGACCTTGTATAAGGCGACTCTATGAAGTTTCTAAACTTCTTAAATACGGCTTACAACGCTCTGCGCGTTGAGTATAACAATGCATTGAGGATATTGTTGGGGTTACCTCGGTTTTGTAGCGCGTCTGGCATATTCGCTGAAGCGAGGTTAGATGATTTTTATGCCGTTATGCGCAAGCGATGTGCGAGAATGCTGAAGCGATTCAGGGGTAGCCCCAACAACATACTGGCTACACTGGTGAACAAAATAGATGGGCCTTTCATTAGGCACTGGGCAGCTAGGCATGTGCGTGCTGGCGTACATGCCGCCAATTAATTTAAGCTTTTTATTATTTATTTCATTATGTACTAACAATAGGTTAAGATTTTACTAAACACTATATGGATCAATGGTCTGAAATAAATAAATTATTATTATATTATTATAATTATTAAATAAAATCGGAACTAACAATACCGGAATAAAAATACTAGAGAATTCCGAAGGAAAGTCGTTCCAAGGATTACTCCAACCACTGAGCGTCGTCACTGAGTATAATGCCAACCTGTAAATGTCTCCTGCAGATCTTTGTCTCCCTTATGAACGATGTGGGGTCTGCGATAAAACTACACTTAGTTGAAGATTAGTGTTCACAGTACTATTGTTCTACCAGTAAAGTCTATTTCGTAACATAGGATAACATTACGCCTGTAAACCCTGATGATGTTAGCAGAGGTGTGCACTGTACAGTCACGAGCATAAAATACCTTACACTAACGCGAAAAAGCGATTATCTTCTCAAATCTTTTATTTATTTTATTTATTATAGGTACTCCAATGACTTGTTCAATAATAACATATTATATGAAAGAACTTATATATTATATTTATTAGTATGGCGAATTTGTCACTTAAAGAAGTACACAGCTTAGATATAAATAAAAAATACATACCTACAAATTATGAGAATTATTTCAAAGTAATTTAAAATATTGTTAGATTATGGTGTTACGAAGACGATAGTATTCTAACGAATTAACGAATATTCTCGAAACCATTCATTTAATAAAAATCTTAAATAAGTATATTTTTTCACTGACAGACAACGTTCCGCCTTAAGGGTCCTTCAAACAGGCACGACACGCGATATAATCGCGCGCGACACAAAGGCACCGCTCGTTGCGCGACTTGCGGTGCCTTTGTGTCGCGCGCGATTTTATCGCGTGTCGCGCCTGTTTGAAGGAGCCTTTAACCGCTGGGTCTATAAGTATAATAATGGAAGAAATAGGGAAGGCTTTTTGAAAATTCATCCCCTAAAGGGGTCAAATGGACATTTTGCAGATGGGAAATCCCATTGGGCACATGGCTTGTTCTTAAATCTTACTTCACACTAATATTATAAAGGCGAAAATTTGTGAAGATGTTTGGATGTTTGTTATTCAATCACGAGTAAACCTTTAAACAGATTTGGATGAAAATTGGCACATAGATAGACCATTTCCTGGATTAACACATAGAATACTTTTTATCCTGATATTCCTACGGGATCGAAACTTATGCGGGTGAAACCGCGGGGAACTGCTAGTGTTAAATAGATATTTTCTCAAAGTTTTATTTCTCGAGAAAAACTGTGTTAGAGTTTGCGAAACTGTAAGGTATTTATGCTAGTTATGTCATTGCTCTGTGTAATAGTATCTAACAATTTCCATAATACCCTGTACTTGTTTAATATTCTTCAACTGTAACTTAATAACAGGGTTATCGCCCGGATTTTCGCTGGGCCGTAAAACGTTATTTTCTCAAGTGTTCAACTTGGCAACTCTACTGGGAAATTACATAGGATGAATAGGAAACTTGTTTATTAATTTCCCTGTTGAAAATTAAGCGATTTTAACATTAAACTAGACTTTGAATAAAATATATATTTAATATTTCATTTAGATACCTATCTGCTATAGCTGTACACTTTCAGTCAATTTTTACAATTTTTTTTTTAAATTCTATCATTTTATATTAAATACTAGCTGTGCCCCGCGGTTTCACCCGCATAAGTTTCGATCCCGTGAGAGTATCGTGGTAGCCTATATGTTAATCCACGGTGTCGCTACCTCCATACCAAATTTTATCAAAATTGGTCGAGCCGTTTGAGCGTGAAGAAGTAACAAACATACACCCCCCCCACCCCCCCCCCCCCACACACACACACACACATACACACACCCCTACACACTCACACACTCACAAACTTTGGCATTTATAATATTAGTGTGATTACGTATTTTTGACATGACAAGTGACAAGTCTCGCGTGACTAAGGCCACATTCGCACGGGCGCTTTTTTAAGGTGATGTTTTTCAACCGAGCATTGAGAATATAAGGTAGGACATTAATTAACTTTTTAATGGCGCAAAACCATTAGTCAGCCATTATAATGAAACTCTTATCTCAGTAAAGGGTGTAAATCAGATTGATTGCCGAAGTTTTATCAAACTCACGGTGACCATTCTAATTTATACTCTATAACAATGAGATAAGAGTTGTCACGATCAAATTGCTTTATAGAGCGCATCCCAGACACGTTAAAAAGCGCATTGTTGGTTCCTCGAATTCATCATCATCATCATTTCAGCCGAAAGACGTCCACTGCTGGACATAGGCCTCCCCCAAAAGGGGGGGTTTCGGCATAATCGCCACGCTTGGCAGGCGGGTTGGCGATCGCAGTATGGTATGGTGGTGGAGTGCATAGAGAACGCTGCTGCCCATTCTCCGGTACGCCCGCGCCCCTTAGTCGCCTTTTACGACACCCACGGGAAGTGTGGGGTGGTGCTATTCTTTAAGTCCGGCACCACAGAGACAATGAATTCTCAAATTGATACAATATTATCACACCCATTCGCAACTCCTCATGCACACTCCTAGACTCACCCACACTGCACACTTAGCAATGCTTAGATGGTGTTAGCAGTTTACTTCAATCTGTGTGTTTGTTTCTGCTGCATGTATTGTAGGTATAGCTATTAAATTGTAAATCCCTAATTGTCTGTAAGACTAGTTTACTTATTTTAAGATACAATTTCAAAGAGCTGTAGATTTTGTGAATCCATACTAATATTATAAATTCGAAAGTTACTCTGTCTGTCTGTCTGTATGTTACCTTTTCACGCCTAAACCACTGAACGGATTTCGATAAAATTTGGCACAGAGATATATTGCATCCCGGGGAAGGACATATAATAGTTTTTATCGAGATACCTTGCGGGCGAAGCCGCGGGCGGACGTTAGTAATAAATAAATAAATTTATGAAACAAAGATTGTAGACAGTCAAACGAGTTCTTGTCAATACGTACCTGACGTATCTTTTGTAGGCTCTACTACTTTGTTCTGTTATTCTGTTTGTATCGTGTAAGTATCAGATATAAAATATAACCTACAGTTCTATCGATGCGTCATACGCCATGATCTGGTCCCTTGAGTGGGTGTCGTGTTCCGAGGTCTCGAATCTACGCTGACTTTACGTTGGTCGACATGAACGTATGAGATTTAAAAATAAACATCTGCATCACGCTTCACTATCATGGCACGCAAAAGGAGTTCACTGATGGACGAAAACCTTCGTCAAGAACAGGCACAAAATTATTACGGGCTAAAATATCTTTGGGACACGCACAGGAAACACATACTAAGAAGATCACAAAGACTTGACTAAATCATAAAAATGTAAATGATGAATATCTCTTTGACTGCTATTTATTGAATTGTTTCTAAAAAAGCAAGATTCTCTATGAGTTTATATTAGTCGCAATCCATACTAATATTATAAGTTCGAAAGTAACTCTGACTGTCTGTATGTTACCTTTTTACGCCTAAACTACTGAACGGATTTCGATTAAATTTGGCAAAGAGATAGACTGCATCCCGGGGAAGGACACAGAATAGTCTTTATTCCGATATTCCCACGGGATCGACACTTATGCGGCTGAAACCGCGGGGCACTGCTAGTGTAAATATATTTTAATGGCATAGCTCACACGATTCACAAAGTTCACCAGGTTCACCTTTGGTATAGAAACTACGTATTTATATTAGTTGTGTTTATGTCGTCATCCGATCATAGAAATGGACATATTCATTTCACGATACGCCGTTATTTCATGATATCTTTCAACGCTCAGCGTTCGACGATTTGTCCAGCGATATTTATTTATGCATATCCACCCAGAAACGCGTAAAAATATAACCCTGTGTTTGCTGCCGCGCAGTCGGGTAATAATTCCTATTTGATCTATTCCTACTCGTATAATTCCTATTTGAGGGTCGTAAAACTAAACTGCGACTAACTTCCATGTAGCGGCGGCTGCCGTGGCACTGCTCGCTTCGCTCGCTCAGCTCGTGCGCGCAATAACTTTGAAGCCAACCACCTCATTTTCTAGGAATCCTCTCTCTTGATAGACTCAAAAGAGATTAAACTGAATGGTTCTGTTCCAGGAACCGAGTTGTGAACCTGCGTATTTCGAATATTCGAAATGTTCTCGATGTTTTCCAGTTCTCAGAAATTATTCTCTTCACAAGGGGTGACAAGTGGAGCAGGATTATTTATTGAAGTGTGAAAATTTCATAGACTTCAATATAAGTCTGTGGAAAATTTTGTTATTTTTGACTTGATTTCTTATTACCAATCGTGTTACCATTAATCAATTAGACAATAGTAGGTACTTATTATCTGGCTGAAATTTGAGGAATCCTGCTATTTTTGATGAAAATATGAAATTCATTAAGAAATTGGATACCTACCTAGTCATATTTCAGACTAATTATGCTAAAATGTTAAAAGTAGGAGAGACTAGACTAAACAAATTATATCATATCGTGAAGGCTTTTCAAGGCCATGAAGGCAGACTTAATGAAATTAATGAAGCGGAATGTTATGATAATATTTATTTATTTTCTCACCACAAAATCCTTTTAAAATAATAACAAATTGGGTATAAATAAGAAATATGGGTTACATCATGTTGCCAACTCGTCGCTGAATATCTCCACTTCCATAGTGATAAACATGACTAATAAAAATGTACAGACGTCAGCTCACATCAAGCTACCCGAAACTGTAAAATTTTCCCAATCAACTTTGAACCTTATGCTTTAGCGATAAAGTTGAAAATCTATCAAAGAAACAGACAATAGAACAGATTGAACAGATTGTAGTAGCTTGATGTACTGGCGTCTGTACATAATTTTAATTTTAATACCAATTTTAATACTGAATAAAACATTTATTATTATTTATTTATTATTATTTATTATAATAAAGAATGTTCTATTCTAATTATTAGACTTTCATAAATGTGTCAATCACAGCCCTTATACAAAATAATGATAACAGCAACAATGACATCATCTCCGAAGGGTCAAGCAGAGGTGTACCTATAGTAACTACCACATGGAAGGAAAAGAGGAGGCTTTTGCCCAGCAGTGGGACACTATAAATGCTAGCAAAAAAATCCATGTTTAGTATTAAGCAATAAAAAATATATTTTACTGTTTTCGTTTATCGTTTACATCTAAAACAAGTCGTTAAAACTAGCAGTAAATACAACTTCCAGAAAACTTGTCACAAATATCAAAAACTTAAACAAAATGGTTAACAAGACATGTCTGAAACAATGTGAATTATACTTATATATGATACATTGTATGTTGTTGAAAAGACTTGTTGAAAACAAATAGCACAACTTGCATACATAAGTACTCGTAGGTATAAACGCGGGATATCTAAAGGTTGTTACATAATTCAAAACGAATAAAAAGCAATAATTACCTACCTGTGTTCAAACAGGTATTGCGAACACAAAATTTAATTTAATACCCCTTGAGGAAGGAACACGCAAGTATCAATGCGATTGCGATCATCAACTGCCATACGTAAGGTTTTATCTTCACATGGCATGCGATCCTTTCCACTGCCAGACGTCTAGCCAAACTTCGTCGATTGCTTATTTATTTTTTGAGGACCTCCGACAAAAGATGTGCACAAAAATCACAATTTATAGAAATTTAGTCTAATGCACTCTTTCGTTTACAAGAGGCCACATTTTTATTATCTGCCTAGACTTGTCCCAACTATGCTGGGTTGGACTTCCAGTCTAACCGGATGCGACTGTAGACTAGTATTTTATACGGACCGACAGCCTATCTGATTTCCACATCCCAACTACAGGGGAACACGATATCCCTTGGTGAAGCGGCCACATCATGCTTTAAATTATTATTTTAATATTTAGAAAGTCAGGCGACTATTCGTTCCAGTTTCGACTCCATACGAAGTTAGTTCACATTATCAGTGCGAGCGAATTTTGTCCCGTGGGATTATTAGCTTAATGCCTCATATATATTATTTCAGTGGTCTTTGAGGGAACAATTATTAGTTCTATTGAACTGAGAACTAAGCTGATGTTGATAATTAAGGTTGAATCCATTTGCCTTTGTAACAGTTCGATGTCTGGTGCTATTGGTATTTCTGTTACGTTCGAATGCTTAGTTATGCGTAGGTACTGTAACATAGGGTTCGTTAATGAAACATACTTTAAGAATAATAAGTAAGCGGTGGTTTATTGTAGGATCCAAGGCGGATGCGGATGTTGAATGAATCTAATAATCCTCAATAGTAATCAGTATGACATGACAGTGACAGCTGACAAGTTTGACATTAGATGTCTATACTTTTTTTTTTTTTTGCGGATGGAAATCATCAAATGACTCCTCCCGCTCTGGGTGGAGCGGAAGGGAGTGTCAGACTCTTACTGACTAAAACCCACCCGTGTTCCTTCCTTAGCCCTTTATGTTCCGGGCCAGCGGTAACCCTTTCGGACAATCCCGCTGAAGATGTCTATACTTTACATCTCCCTTTCTTTGTAAACAAACACAACATTTTACATAAGAAAACATAAACACACAAATTTCTACTTACATTATGTATGAGTATGACATAACATATCGTTACAATTTACAGGTATTAATTGTAATCAACATAACATACCTTTTAATTAGTCTTACAGAACTAGTTACAATATAGTTATCGTTATCAATTAAAGATCAAGTCTATTTACTGGTTTAATAATTCTACCAGATCTCGATGTGCGCGTTGCTATCGCTGGTTGAGATAGGTTTTACTCCTGCATATGACTTGGAATGCTTGGTAATGGATGTGCAGATGTTGAGACTGACTCAGGAACAACTGGTGTCTGAACTTGTATAGGAATATGTTCTACTGTTGACTCATCTGTGAATTTAGTTTCAGGTACAACTACTCTGTTGGTGGTTATGTTTGCTTGTGTCTTATGCAGATGGCTGAAGTTTCTTCGTAGGGTTTGACCTTGGTCTGTTTGAATTATCACTGATCTTGGTAGGCCTTCAGGCTTTTCTACTACTCTCGCTCCTTCCCAATGTCGATGACCAACTTTGTGTCTGACTTTATCATTGATTTTAAATTCTTCTGGTTTTGTAGGGTGTTTATTACTGTAGTTAGCTTGTTTCTCTCTTAATCTTTGTAGTTCTGTTTTATTTGTTGGTGTTTTCATTGCTTGTATGGCTTTCACTTTCTCTAGGTCTGCTTCTAATCCATTAGCAGAAATAATGTATCCCAGGGATTTTATTCTTTGTGCTTCAAGAATGCACTAATTTTTATTGAGTTTGAAGCCTGCTTTATTTAGAACTTTGATAACTTCACCAACAGTTTTGCGTAGTTCTTCTCTACTTTTTGCATGTATAAAAATATCATCAATGGATACCCTTACATTTTTAAATTCACTGAGCATATTTGTCAATATTTCTTGAAATATTTCAGGTGTTGACGATACTCCAAAAGGAAGTCTCTTGAAAGAATATCTTACATGGTGTGGCAAAAGTTAATATTTTTTGTGTTCTTTCTGACAGCTTAATTTGCCAGAATCCTTTTGTGCATTCTAAAAGTCCAAAGAATTTAGAACCTTTAATATCAGCTGAAATTTCTTCTATAGTTGCTAGTGGAAAATGACTTCTCAAAATGTTTTTGTTAACGTCTGATGGATCTATATAGATTCTAATTTTATCTTTTTGTCTGACAATTACCTTAGGACTTACCGCAGGAGTAGGCTCTTTTTCTGGTTTAATGACATCCAACTTTACCATTCTGTCAAGTTCTTGTTTAACCTCATCTCTAATTGCGTGTGGAATTCTTCTTGATGGTTTAATTTCAAGTTGTGGATTCTCAATCAGATCAATGTCATACTCATAATCCTTATAACAGCCTAAGCCATCAAATATATTATTATCTTCTTTGCATTGACTTTCTTTCAATGTTTTTACTCTTGCAATAAGGCCTAATTGTTCACATGTATCTAGTCCTAAGATTGGTGTGACTTTTTCTTTGACTACTTTGAATATTATAATTGTTTCTTCATTTCTAATTTTACATAGTAACTCTACTTCACCTAAGATTGCCATTTTATCGTCCGTGTAACTAATTAAATTTTTTGTTCGGCTTGTTTTCAGTGTTGCCTTTGTTTTGTCCATTAAATGTCTCGGTAACACATTGCAGTCTGCCCCTGTATCTAGTTTGGCTGTAAATTTGACATTACCAACTTTAATTTCTTCTGTCCAGTTTTGCTTTACTCCAGTATTTTTGCAGATATGTATACATCATCTTCAGAATTTGAGCTTTCTTCTAATAAATTTACTCTATTTTTTGTTTGTCATACATTATCTTCTTTGTTCTGCACATTTTTGCAAAATGTCCATTTTTATGGCACTTAGTTCATGGTTTATTAAAAGCTGGGCATTCTCTGCGTTCATGGTTTGTACCACATCTATTGCAATCAAAATTCTTGTTATTTTCTAATTTAGCTTTAACTTTTTTCACTACTGAGACCTTATCTACTTTGTTTTTGCCTTCAAATTCATCCAGTTGTTTGGAAGCTTGTTTGCTTGTTTTACAGAAACAAATTGCTTTTGTCAAGTCTAATTTTTCTTCAGTTAATAATTTTTCTCTTACTTGATTAGATTTTATTCCGTACACTATTTTGTCCAGTAGGTTGTCAAATTCGCATTTTCTTGCTAAAGTTTTTATTCTTGATAAAAACTCATTAAACTGTTCGTCTTCATTTTGTTCGATTTTGAAGAAAATGTATCTTTCGAATGATATGTTTGTCTTCGGTGCAAAATACCCCATAAATCTAGTTTTGATAACTTTTAGGTTATTTTGGTCTTCGTTACTGAGATTGAAACTATTATATATTTCTATTGTATCTGTACCTATCATAGCCATACATGTTGCTGCTTGCACCTCGGCTGGTTTTTTGTCGAGTTGAATAGCTGTAGCGTACCACTCGGATTGTTGTAGCCATTTTTTCCAACACGTGGATTTGTCCGAGTCAATTTGTAGGTTAGTTGGCGGCTTTATTCCAGATACTGCGTCGTTCGTACTGTTCGTAGCCATTTTGCACAACTTGCTCACTTATTATTATCACTTCTGACACCATGTAACATAGGGTTCGTTAATGAAACATACTTTTAGAATAATAAGTAAGCGGTGGTTTATTGTAGGATCCAAGGCGGATGCGGATGTCGAATGAATCTAATAATCCTCAATAGTAATCAGTATGACATGACAGTGACAGTTCACATGTTCACAAGTTTGACATTAGATGTCTATACTTTACACGTACTTTGTGATGAGAAACGTGCTTGGTCATCGGATAAATTTATTTATTTATTTAATACTTTAAGCACACAAATTTACAGAAGCGGATTTAAAGCCATAGGCATTTTCTACCAGTCAACCTTTGGGTGAAGCAGAGACAAGCAGTGGTGGGTGCAGTTATGAATAATGAGGAATAAATATTCTTGAATATAAAGATACAGGATGAAATTGAAAACTTGTGACAAATTCTAATAGGAGATGCAGTAACGCACTTATGCATTATAAATTGTAATTTCCAAAATCTAAATTCTTTAAAAAAATCGTGTAATTATCATCTTAGACAGTGCAAACTAACTATTGCCTTCCAGTAGACACGAATTATCGAAGTTCCAGTAGAATCTTGTTTTTTTCAAAATTATCAAAACAAATAAGAAAATTTAAGTATCAATTTAGCACGCACCCGATAAGCAATCCATTCAACGGAGAGTTCATAATATGGAGCTAGTTGGCAACGCGTTGCACTAGCGGTATTTACCTAATTCTAACCGTTGAAAAAAAGGGCACGAAGTTGCCAAACCGTTCGCCTACGCGCACGTATACTAAGTATGTGCATTTCTTTCCATAATGGTACGCTCCAAATTTACGAATTTATAATACGTTGAATTCGATATTTCAATATGGCGCACCTATTAAATTTCACACTGTATACTCGTATGCCTAATTCACCCCCGAAAAAACTGAGGGGTGTTGTAAGTTTGACGTGTGTATCTGTGTGTCTATCTGTGCTATCGTAGCTCCCAAACGGCTGAACCGATTCCGATTTTCTTATTAACACAACAATAAACACAAATAAATATACACGAATATACTAAAAACAAATAAGAAAAACAATGAGAAAACTTTATTTTTTCACTTACTATCTTTATGGAATTTCATCGTTTTCTTCCTACGCAAGCAACTACAAACTTTCACATTCAACTTTACTTCAACAATAGTTAGGTAAACCGTAATACATATATTGTGTTCAGATGAGTAATTTTCAGTTACTCCTACGCGTATTCATAGTCCTGACGTTAGTTCAGAAGTTTATATAAGGAAACAAGTAACTCCCAAAGTTTGTGAACGATGACGTCATTACTAATGCACTGTTTCTCGCTAGTCGCAGTGGTGCTCGTTCCATCAAATAATATTGTGCCATTTATCATTTCACCTTTCTGTTTCTAATAACTTTTACTTATAGACAAACAACGTAGGTATTTTGACAAAAGATATTACACTAAAGAATAAACATTAGCATGGCGCCACTTGTTCAGAAATAATTAAAGTGATGTAGAGGGCATAGTATATTACCTTTGGGGATAACTCAGTCAGTTCTAGCTATATAATACTATTGTGTATACTACTGTGATTGTAAAAATTAATTTAGAAAACCCACACGTTTTCTCCTTAATTGTAATGATAAACAAAAGGTAAACATAATAGTCTTTATTTGTTATAAACTAGTATCAGTGTCTTTAATGTTCAGTGTATCGTTAGCCTTTTAGAAGGCCATTTAAATGCGACATGTGTAGCTTCGTTAGCATTGTAGCCTTGTTTGTTGTGAATTGAAAAGACAAACTTGAAAGGTCCTTGCTCGGTTATATTTGAGTAAGGTAATGTCATACTATGACACAATGATACTACTATTAGTGAAGCTAATAAACTATTTTATGTAATTAAAGTTAATTTTCTTACTTTCACACAGGGTAATTATGGTTAATATTAGACTTGTACATACAAAAAGAACAACCATATTTTGAAGTTATTAGCTATGAATCCTAATCTCGGTTTAGATATACATATAGGTAAGTAAATTAAATTGTAAATATTCGCCGAATGTGCGCCACTTTCGAGTGTTTAATTTAGAGTTTGCGATCTTTAGAAAACATACGGATAGAGTAGGTACTACATCTGATCTATTCTGTAAAAAAATTACCGGGATAACTTTGGTGAAGTGACATGCCATTTCACCTGGGGGCCTAAAAAAACCACTTTGGCAGAATCATAAAATGATAACATTATGAATCATAATATGGCGAAGACAGTCCGTATTTTTCTTTTTTTCGCTGCATTACGTAGGTATAATCAAATATATTGGGATTTGATTTGGATTGAATTGATTGTTTTTTTAGCAGTCAAAAAAAAAAAAAACGTCCTTCACCGTTGGGATTTGATACGATTATGATTATGATTCATAATGTTATCCTTTTATGATTCTGCCAAAGTGTCCTTTTTAGGCCCCCTGGTGTACCTGTAGGCAGATTGAATACACTGGCTGGTAGATGTAGATGGCTCGTGTTTGAGGCACAAAAACACACAATGAAATGGATACAAAAGCCAAACCCTACGGGTTGCTGAGTTTACAGAGCAACTAACTACACAAAAACTGAAGGTAAATTCGTGTCACAGTACTTTCGTGCGCTGGTCCAAACAGAAAAGGTTTTATTGTACAGAAAAGGCACAATCTGCTCGTGCGAACACGCGATTTCAAGTTTTAAGCCCCAAAGTATTTTTCGTCGTTTTTTAACGGATCGCTGGTTAACATTTAGAACATGGTTCATTCGTTTTGTTTGTTAAAAAAAAAAAACAATTTAATTCAATCTGCATGGCCTTTTCCCAAGCTTTCAGTCTAACTGGATGCAGCTGATCACCAGTGATTTAAATGGAGCGACTGCTTTTCTGCTCTCTACAACTCAGTTACTAAGTAATACGATAAGCATATACACAATGACAATAACAAAGCACTTTTCCATAAGAGATTGGTTCTTATGATAGAAATCTTCCTCAGAAAGATGTATTAATGATTCTAATGATTATAATTATCTAAATATGTACCTGTTATTGTCGCGAATCATATTTTGATCAAGATACAACCTGACACTGACCTGCAAATTGCAAAAAACGTAAGAATGTTTAGTACGAACGTAAGAAAGTAAGTAATGATGTAACTAATATTTTTGTAAAACATAATTTAATAAAAAGAATGTCCATGGAGTTTCTTGCCCGTTCTTCTCCATAGGTACCTACGCTTTGGAATGGGCAACTAGCTTCATGTTTTTTGACTGACCGATTTCTTGACAATTCAAAAGTGCCTGTAAACGGTTTGATTGAAATAAATGCTTTGAGTTTGAGTTTGAATCGTTAATATAAAATAAACAGGGTAGGTATAAAGCAAAATATGAAAATAATGATACATTGAAAATCTTACTCGTAACAGACATTGCCTTTGTTATTATTATTAATAACTTCTCGATCCAGAGAGAATAATCCTTGACTTTATATTCATCTCGAAACACCTGCTCAAATATTAGAAGCTACATCGTTTCTCAAATAATATTTCTTTGATAGCAACAGTAAAGTACATTTTCTACAAAGTTTATGAAACTAAGATTGTTTTCCTCTGAGCTAATAACATAGATAGGTTCCAGGTACTGTATTTCTTTTGAAGGATCAATCTAAGTTTATTAATGTTTTTTTTAATAAGTTTTTATGTTCATAATTCATATTTCAAGGTAGGTATTGCATTTCTTTGGAAGGATTTATCTAAGTTAAGTAATGTTTTTTTCATCTCTCATACTCGGAAAGTAGTGTTTGTTTGACCCGAATAGCGGGTGGAAAACGCTGCTTCCCACCCTTGGGCGGAAAATACTCATAGCAATTGCTTCCCTCCCTAGGGCGGGAATGAAATTTGAAAATAGAACTAAATTTAGTTAGGTAGTCAGCTCAGTCAGACCATACGACACCCTTAATTGATTATGTAAATATTTATTATGCTACACATCAAATCTTATGAATGTGCGTTAACTAGGAGAGTTGGATAAAAAGCTCTTTATGTTAACGCCATTAAATCTTTCATATTTAACGCACAAGTCAATAATTTACCTTGAATAAATTCAACATACTTAAGTACGATACCCAAGTAACATTTTAGGTTTTAGAAAGGTTTTGAAAAGGTTCTAGAACCTTTGTATGGACATCTGCTCGTAAGTCTTCATAGACTTAATAACGTTATATTAACCTTATAATAACCTCCTGAGTGCAAAAAGGGCCCAGGTTTTAGAACCTTTCTGGGAGCTACAGCAAAACCTAAAGCTCAAATCCAGAACCTTTCGAACTACTTACACAGAACCCAAATATAACCTTCACAACCTTAATTTAACGTTAATATAACGTTGTAAGACAGCTTTTAAGTTCTAAATTAGTCATGGATGTAACTCAATGACAACTTAAAACCTTTTTGATGGACATGAATAAATGCCTTTCCAGGACTCTCAGGTTTTAAAATGTTTCTGTGTAAGATTTTTTCTACACAGAAACACCAATCGGGGATTTATATACTTATTTATAATGGCGCCATTCGCTGTCATTATACCAAGTTTCAAAATGGCTAGATGTAAGTAAGTGTTATAATCATAAAAAGTAATAAATAGCTTGCTGAAGTAAGGGAAAATCAAAAAAATAGTGCGACTGGCACTTTATCGTGACACTTTAGGATAATAGTGCTGTATACGAGACGGGCCTTCCGAAAGTAAAAAATTTAGAAGATATTTTAATGAAATAAAAATTATAAAATTAGGTGGTTGGTAGTAAGTTGCATTAGAAATAAAACTTCTTTTCATATAAAAATCATATATTTTAAATCACATACCACACGTTACTTAATTTTGCCTTATTGACTTAAAATATTGCTTTTTGTTTAGATTTTTTTTTTATTTCAGTGAACAAAATGGCTGGCGATAGGAAATTACTAGAAAGCATTACAATTAACCTTTTCAGAACTGTAACAGCTAAAAGCTCTTATTGTTTACGAAAATAAGAGCTAAAGGTAATCTCGCGGAGCTACTTAAAACGACAAAGCTGTTTTCGCAGCTTTAAGTTTATCTCCAGGAGTCCTTCAAGAGCTGCGAGTCGCGAAAAAATCCTCTACGCACAATTGTTTGCTTTTAAGTTTTGGTTGTAGTTTGTGCGTTCGACGGTTCGACAAGAGTGCTGAAACTTCCACTCCGTTTTTTTGATAACACTCTGTGTCGGTTCATTTTGCAAGACTACGTAATGCTTTGAAGTCGCGTACAACACTAACATTTTTAGAGGATGCATCTAAAGCTTTAAAATATTCTTGTAGGACTTTAAGCATGCCTTCAGCTCATAAAAATAGCTTATTGGTTTGGGTTTTCACCACACAGTCCTAATTTGTTTACCTAGACAACTCTAATACAGCCTAAAAGTTTAAAGTAGGTTTTAGAAATTACTAATAAGCGATTTCAACATTCCATAACTTTATGGTTATATCAAAGTTAAAAATTAAACCTATAGATCTCACTTTAGAATAATGCTAGCCTTTCCAGAACTTAATCAGGAGTCTACAACAACTATAAGATCCTAGGACTATATGCTCTTGAAACCCAAGTCAAAATAACGTTAATTTAAACTCTTGTCATCGGCGCCAAGGTTGTAATAATAAACAATTAGTTTTAGGACTTATTAATCTTTCTCAAGTACTTAATATGACCAGATAGCAAAGCATTAACCTTTTTACGACCCTTATAAAACCTAAAGGCATTTTTTACAACCTAGGCCCGAATTAAATGTTACTTGGGTAATCACCATTTTGAAGTCAGTTGTGGTCGAGGCTAAAAAACATAAAAATTGGGGATTTCGAACATCCTGACTTTACCATATGGGGCTGTGAATATACATCATTTAATTATTTGACGAATTTATCCATAGTTTAAGATAAATAAGTAATGGTAATGAAGTTTTTTGATATCTAATGTCGAAATTTCGCGCCAATCGTGTCTGTTTACATTTTTACTTTTCACAAATTTCACACACACAGAAGTAGATAAGATTTAAAATGTGACAAATGTTATTGATAATATTATAAACAACACGAAAATGCCCAGGTTTTAACGTAATATTCAAACACAGGTTCAATAATACAAAGAAGAAAAGAAAGAAAGAAAGAAAAATTGTTTATTCTGCACAAACAAAACGCACATTGCAAACAAAAAATATAAAAAAAGACTAAATATACACACACAACGTAGTAAAAAGACTCGTACTCAAGCTTAAAAAATGTTGACAATTTTGTTCATTGCTTGATGTCAGAACCAGGCACCAAAGACAAGACAACACACAATAATAATTGACATATTTGACATTGACATTGACAAAACAAATCAATCCGTGATGCGCCCGCGACTCTGGCAATAGGACAACAAAACGTGAAAACAATAACAATCAAACAAAAACAAAATGCCAATTGCAGAGTGGAAAATTAACTACTTACAAAAGTACACAAACAAACAATATTAAGGACAATTTAAGCCGTGCGTCGTATCTGTGCAAGAACAGGTCGTTGCTCAGCAAAATGCTGTGACTTCGGACGAACCTATCGTACAGCGCTGATTTTCAGCAACTACCTCTCGAATGACGTAATGACGTCCCACCGTAAATCGGGTAAGTCTAGTTTTTCGAAACAAGTATGATTCTAGCTGAACAAGTGAACATAGTGTGTACATATAAACTAAAATAAAGAAAAATATATATCTGTATATAAGCGTTAAAAATAAATAAATACATACTTAAATAAACTAAAAATATATAACCATATTACAATTTTATTAGAACAAAAATGCTGAAGTATTATCTCTTTGTACAGTGTGGTGTGTTTTCCTACTATAATAATTATGTTTATGATAACTTAGTAATTATTCAATGACTTCGATACTCCTTATCTAGGCAAAGCATTATCGCCGCATAAATTTTTTTTTTTAGTTTGGATCTATCTATGGTTTGAATACAGTATACACCATGGAGAATTGGGATCGCGATAGCGGCCATTTGCATAACGGCCATGCATCGACGCGTGCATGTCGTCGGCAAACTACACCCTGCTTTTCCGACATACCTACCCAAGGAATTCAAAACCATGTCGCCTCCGAATTCTCCATGACCTTAATGGTAAGATTTATCCATGCATTCGACAGAAACAAAGCCTTACATTAAATAAAAATTGGTAGGTAATCCTTATGATAGTTCATTAAATATTCTACCTTTCGTATCTGATCTTAGATAATGCAGCTTCAGAAAGACACACAGCAAACACACCCCAGATAACTGAGGACTACCATTCCTCCTGTGACAATGACACAGACCGGACCTAAACAGGGAGGAATCAGACAGGCCACTCACACCGTTGGAAAGCCATATCCATTGCCCGTAGGCCGTGACCCTCGAGGTGAGTACAAAAAGAGCAGCTATTATTATTAAATCTAGATATAGTGTGTACAATCATGTAGATTGCTGTATCTGCATGAAATATTTCTTTAATATACTCAAAAAATGCTTTTTTGTTCTCAGGACTCTTACTGGTGGAGGAATGTTATTCCAACAGTGCGTGGCAGCATACCTGAAACTCCCCCTGAATGCTGCAGTCCTATGTGTTGCTGTACAAAGAGGTTTGGTAGAAAAACGTGGTTCGTATTTGCTCTGTCTCCAACTTAACTTCTCAAACAGATAGTGAGGTTTTTGTGTAGTGACTACTCCAAAAAGTAAACCAGCCATATGTAACCTTCTTCTAGCAGCCATTTTCAAAATATTATTTTCATTTATAAAAGGTGTGACATGACTTCTACGAGGTATCTTTACACAGAACCGTGTACATGCATTTTGTATGCGTTGTATCAGCTTCTCTGTTCTTGCTAACAGGCATGGGCCATACACAGTATCACAATAGTTAAGTCTTGATAAAATTAGGCTATCCACTAATTGTTTACGAAGATCAACACTCAGGTAGTCTCTAATTGAATATAGGAGTTTCAATCTATAAAAACAATTCCTCATACAGTTACTGATGTGCTTTTCAAAACGTAGTTCTGGATCCATGGTTAACCCAAGGTTGCATGCTATCTCTACCCTATCTATCTTTTCCCCCCTGATAACAACTTCTGGCTTGGCTGACAGTATAGCACTGATCATTTTCCTGCTTCCTAAAACCATAAATTTAGATTTCAGCGGGTTTAATACCAGAGAGTTATCGTCAGACCATGCTACCACTCTTTCAAGATCTTTATTGACTTTCTCCACTGCCTCCAATGTATCAGCTGGTTTAAAGGTTATATACAACTGGATATCATCTGCGTACATGTGATACATGCAATGCTGGAATGACTTAATAATGTCTGCGCTGTAAAGGATATACAAAAGGGGCCCTAAAATTGATCCCTGAGGCACACCACGTGGCACCTGGCGAGGAGGGGATGACAGCTTTGATCCATCCTCCTTCTGGATTTCAACGAGCTGTGACCTATTTTGCAAGTAGCTAGCAAACCACTCTATTGTTTTCGTTGTAAAACCATAATAGGCTAGCTTGGAAAGTAACAGAGTGGTGTTTATTGCATCAAAGGCCCGCGAAAAATCAAGGAGTGCAAGGATTGTTCCCTCCCCCCTGTCCCGTGCCTCTAGGATATTCCCTACTACGTCAGAAAGGGCTGTGGCTGTCCCACGGCCCTTCCTAAAACCAGACTGTAGATCGGGGAGCATATTGTTTTTTTCTAAATATTCCAGCATTTGGTTATAGACCACCCTCTCTAGTACTTTAGATAAACAAGGCAAAATACTAACAGGACGTAGATCTTTGAAAGTACTTGGGTTACTGATTTTTGGTAGAGGACGCACAATAGCACACTTCCATAAGTCAGGGAAAGTATGGGTATCTATCGACTTGTTGATTATTGTGGTGATAGCCTGAAGGGTGGTAGGTAATGTTAGCATTATCATATCCAGACTCACTCCATCTATCCCTTTAGCATTTGACCCCAAACTTTTAATAATTTTTAAAATTTCTTCCTCATTAACGTTCCGTAAATCAAATTGAGTTTCACCAAATCTATTTGTGTCAAAATATGTAAGCTGCGATGTGGACAGTATACTCTGTCCAGGGACATTCAGAAATGCCTTATTAATTTCGTCTGGGTCATTAAATTGTCCGGGAAGCATACCTTCACTATGTTCAGCAAATACATCAGTTTTAAGATTTTTCCAAAGCTTTTTTGGGTTTTTTAGCTGACTATTAATGTTCCCGTCAAAGTATACCTTTTTTTCCTGCGTTAGTGCTGTAAAAGCTTGTTTTTTTAAGTCCAAATAATATTTTTTTGTAGTATCTAATTTGTCCTTATGATAATTATTTTTTGCCTCGTCTCTCAGCCTAATCATTAATTTTATATTCTCTGTTATCCATGGCGTGGGCCGGTCTCTAAAAATCTTACTCTTTATGGGGGCATGTAAGTCAAACAATTGAGTGATACAGAGATTAAAATGTTGAGTCATGCTATTAACATCCGGCAATGAGCTTATATCAAACCATGGCATTAATTTTAAATCGACTATGAAGTAATCCATCAATATATCCCTTAAAGGCCGATACACAACCAGCCTAGGTTTGCTATTTACCTTCTTAATGACTGTATCGCATACAATAAACGAATGATGACCAAGTTCACTGATATGATTCACTAGTACATTACGAACTCCTACATCGGTACAGATCACGTCTATGAGAGTACTACTATCCCCCACAAAATGAGTGGGTGACTGTACCACCTGATTTAGACTAGTATAATTTAGGAATTCCATCATATCTTTAGTTTTTGCATTGCCTGTATCCAGTAGATTAACATTGAAATCCCCAAGCAATACCAAGTGATCATAAGGTGCCAACGCGCTAATACTGTCAGTTATTCCATCCAGAAATGTTGCTAAATCAAACCAGGGTGGCCTGTATGCAGTGCCAATTAACAACTTTCTACCATTGATAGTTAGGTTTAACCACATTTGTTCTATATCAGACTGCTCTGAGTGCGGCCGTACGCGCGCTCTTACCCCCGTTTTGATGTAAAACGCTACTCCTCCGCCTCGCCCCCCACGTATAGTGGCAGGGCGCGGCACATGCTTCAACCTATATCCGGGAACCTTAGGCGCGCGTCCCTCCTCCCCAGGTCTCAGCCATGTTTCGTTAATTGCCATTATATCCACTGAGTGTTGTGCCATGGCAATCAGAAACTCATCCTGGTTAGTTGCCAGAGAGCCTGCATTGAATAAACCAAACTTTAATAATTTTGACTTAGTCATGTTATATTAGGAGTAGTGGCTGTATAGGTGTATTTATATAGTAATGATAGTATTTTATTCATATAATATGTATTATTGTAATTTTGTTTATTTCTTTTGAATAAGTAATTTTTGCGCATAAGTTTAAAATCTGGTAGTATAGTAATAAGTATGTTACAATAACTATGAGCTGAAAATAATATATATGTATTGTTTGTAAATAATCCTATTGTTAGTGTGTAAATGATAATATGTGTAAATATGTATAAATCTATGTTCTTCGTGTTATTGTAGTACTCACTTTCATATTCTGACCTCCCTGGATTGCAACAGATACGACACACAGATACCATGTATGCCAACCGATTATTATCTAAGAAACTATCAACTATAGAGAAAAAGTATGCAGCATAGAACAATAGCCTATTTGTTATTATCTGTGTATGGGCCAATAAACTGCAGTATATCTTCCTCAGATGCAATCCTTTGTGTGGAGTCGCCAGGCTTCTGCCGAACCAAGATACGACCGCGCTTGGTCCATACGAATCGCCATCCATGAATACCCGCAGCGGCCCTGGTTTGACGAAACAACTGCTGGTTCAATTTAGTCAGCCGCTCGTTTACAAAGAAGCGCACAGGTTTCCCAGAGACTCCGAGACTCTCTGTAGTAGCGTCACGTCGCACGCGGGCTCCGTTCAATACGGCGTCACGCTGGTCACGTCGAGCGAGGCGCACCATGATAGCACGAGGGCGCGGCTCAGTTGATGCTGTGGGGCTCGTGGCTTTTATATGTCTGCCTCCGACTCGCTCCGCGCTCACAATGTCGCGATCCTCCAATGCGACCCCAAGCTTCGTGGCAATTAGCTGTACCAGGTGTGCTGGGTTTTCTGCGGGTGACTCAGGTACATTCGCTATGACAAGATCATTAGCCATGAGTTCTTGATCCCTGTCATTGAGGTCCCTCTTGAGCTGTTGAACCACACTCTCCACCGCACTTAAATTTGTTGTTGGACTGGCATCATGACATACTTCAAGCGCTTGCAGTCTGGACTCGATTCCCTCCATGCGGCTGTGACATGAGTCGTTACAAACCTTTAACTCCGCTACGTCTTTTCGCAGCTCCATGACCTCCAAGCGCAAGGTGCGCAACTCCTCCACTACCAGCTTCAAAGCTGAGCCTACGTCCGGCGGAAAGTCAGGCATGGCCTTCAGAGCGGGGTTGTCCACCGCCACAGACACGAGCGGAGGAGGAGTTAACACCTGCGCCTCCACCACCACAGGCGACGGCGGTGCAGCGATTGACTGGGGAGTCAACGGCGCCGCTGCTGACAGACGCGTTGGCGACGCGGCAGTTGACAGCGGCGTCGTCGGATGCACCAACATTATTGCCGCCGTAGGCGTCGCGGGCGAGAGCGTCGCCACAGCTGGTGGCGTTGGGATGGACACCCGCTCCTCACTCTGTACTTCTGCCGCACAACCTCGTACCGGCGTTTCGGCCTTATTGTCCCTACGGACATTTTTCCTGCACTCAGGGCAATGCCAGGCGGATACTAAGGGTCCCTTCGTAGGGAGGCCAACGCACACTCGGTGATACGCGACGGCACATTTTGTACACCTCGCCGTGTCAACCGCTGACAAAAATTTGCCGCATCCACCACACTTCACCGGCATTCTTACAAACGGATCTCAATGAACTTCTGTAGTTGATATAGTTTGTTTTCGTTGACAAAACCAATTTTCAAAAAAATGACAGTTCGTCGCAACGTTATTTTCAAAAACTGAAGGTATATAAATATAGTTTCGTGGTTTTGGTATTTGTTTTGTAGAAATTATGCACTTTAGGAGCACTCACGAAGCCTCACTACACTGTATATTGTGTATTATATTGTTATACGATTAATTAAAACTTGTCAGACACTGTATCGTTGTTGTTTTATTTTATTTACGTAAAAAACTAGACAGCGATCTCACCAGTACAAACGTCAAAACGTCATCCCGTATTAATCATTACCACTACTCAATTTGTGTTCAGAATCGCCGACCATTATTGTTTTTTTTTTTATTGCAATGTTGTGTGAAAGCGATTATTCCAAACAATTTTTTTTTTTAATTTCGATTGACTCGAGTAATTAATATGACGAATGTAATCGATATTTGAAAATAAAATAAAATTATTTTAAGGAATAAATACAACAAGCATTGTTTATAATAATGATTTATGCTTTTCTAATATCATTTCAATCTCTTCTAATATCATGTCAATAACAGACAGGCGGACATAGGTACCTCATTTACTGAATTTCGCGCCGAAATGCTTCTATAATTGAATTTATATTCGGAATGCGCTGGCTGTTTAAAATTATTTTAATTTATTGGACAATTATTTATTGTGGATTTTATTTTTGATACTTTCTAATAGTTTACTACAATTCCCAGTAAACATTTTTTAGGTAGGCTTTCCAGAAGTTTTTTTTGAGAATGATGATAATTAATTAATTCTATAGATTGGATATTCTGCAAACACTTCAATACATTTTGTTAGTTTAGAGAGTTTTTATTCAGTTTCTAAATTTTTTTCATTTTTTTTATTGCGAATATCGATTAGGCTGTATGCAAGTTTTGAATCGAAATAAGAAAGTTGGGTGGACGGTCAGCACTACAAAGTGTCACGTCGCAACACAATTTTTAGTAATTTTATCAAGATTACCGTGTTTTCTAAGTACCTAATTTATGAAAAATGGTAAAAGTAAGAATGCAGACAGAATGATAATAATACGGGCCCTAGTAAGCGGGACGGCCCGCGGTGGTGACACAGAATCTATTCATGTGGCGGTGACGTGGTGTGTTCCATACTACAAATTTAAAAAAGACTAATAAATAGGGACCTATTATTCATGTAATTATTATCAATAAATATTTTAGAAAAACTACTAGTTTTTACTTTCCTTAAATTCGAAATGAAAAGTAGAGTGTTTAACGCGGGTGAAAGTCATCAATTCCCACTCGGACTATAGCCGCCCTCGCTGCGCTCGGGCGTCTAAATGCCTCGTATGGGAATTGATTCCTTCCGACCCTTGTATAACAATCTACTATTTTTTATCTAGTTTTGTTTACAGCTGTCATTCTTGAATCTTTGACAGTCATTACGGGTCATCAGAAGCCCGAAAGTCTGACAACCAGTATACTCAGCAAATATCCAGTATCGTATTACCCAGTGAATGGGTTGTTGAGGTCAGATAGGCAGTCGCTCCACGTAAAATACTGCACTCAGCTGCATCTGGTTAAACTGGAAGCCGACCCCAACAGAGTTGGGAAAAGGCTAGGCAGATGAAGATGACTTATGTTTATAATATATTACGTATTATCAGTGATTGAAATCATTAAATATCACTGTACTAAGTCGCGCGAAAGTTTCCAGAGAAGTGAGTGAGCTCACACAGTAATAATGGCATTTCCTTGACTACCAAGTCAGGTCTTAGCGTTATTGTGTGTGTCAGATGTGTCAAAATGAAACAGAAACGCAACCATCTTTTGACGCGGCGAAACTAAAATTTAAATCTTTGCTAATAATGATACCTGCCACAGTTTTTTTTTATTTGACCTTACGTAGAATTAGTGAAAGTAGAACTATTTTACTTACGATACCTTAGTAAAACATATTCATTCAAGTTGTTCTTGTGTTAACATAATTTAAAAAGCGAACAGGAAAAGCTAACATTATATAAGTCAATACTAAATTGTACCTTCTTAGTTTTCCATTTTAATCATATAAACTTCTAGAAACAGTTTTTCGAACTGTTACATTTGTTACCCGAAGTTTCTACCCGTTTATAGTCATGACTGTGAACGGCAATATTCTGTAAGGCCATTCACAGCCACGACTGTATGATACAGCTATTCAACCCAAGAGTTGTATACAAATAGTTATACGAGATTGGTCTAATAGGAAACATTGTTAACTCAACTCCTACGACTCACGAGACGGTAAATATATGCACGCTTGGCTCAGCTGGTTTGAACATATTTCTCGGTATTATTTAGTATATTCGTATATGTCAATTTAGTGAGTCTAGACACTTGATTCTTAGAACTGCTGTTAACGATGGATTTGTCATTGCTATACTAAAAGTATTAAAATGATGTTAGTTAAGTATTTAAATCTTGAAGTAAGTTAGCGTTAGGATGTTAAAGTCTTAACAAACTATTGTCAATTAGGTAAAAAGAAAAACATTTAAATATCAAATACTAGCTATTTCTCCGGCTCTGTAATACAAGTAAGTATATTATTATACTAAAACCTAGCCAAAGCCCAAATACTATAAATTGAAATCAAGGATATTGAGTTATTGATTCTCGAGTTAGTGCACTGACGGACAGAGTGATGTGTTATAATAATAAGGAAACGATATGATAAGGATGTACAAATGATGAATGACATGATTGATTTACTTTACCATTAGCTGTTGCCTGCGACTCGGCTGTAATTTAAAAAGAGTGTCCATGGAGTTTCTTGCCCATTCTTCTCCGTTTTGGAATGGGCAACTAGCTTCATATTTTCTGACTGACCGACTTTTGACAATTCAAAAGTGCCTGTTAATGGTTTAAATGAAATAAATGCTTTGAGTCTGAGTTTGAGTTTCCACCTGCGATCCAGGATGTCCTTCTCCAGGACCCAGCCTATCCTATCTATATATATAATATTCAAAGTCCTGACTGACTGATATATGTATCAACGCACAGCCTAAACCGCTGGTCCTAGAGACATAAAATTTGGAGGGTGTGTTCTTTGTGAAGAGTAGGTATCCACTAAGAAAGGGTTTTTTGGATATTCCATCTCTAAGATTGTGAATGGGGGGGAGGGTGAAATTTCACGCGGACGAATTCGCGGGCAGAAGCTGGTAGGTATATATTATAATGTCTGTCAAATTACATACCTATCTAGCGGTTCAGTGGTTTAGGCGTGAAAGGTAACAGACAGATAGGTAGAGTTACTGTCGCATTTATAATATACATAAGTTGTTACTATTTTACAATTTAACACTTAAATATACATATTATATAGGTAGTATGTATATACTTGTATAAGTATATATAAAAAAAGGTAAAGAAATAGACAGGAGCTCATTGGGCATCAAAAAATTCGTCTGCATCGCTGTCAATGGCACAAGTGCTGCAAGTGCAAGTGCCAAAAGGCTGGCAGCATTAGCCCGTTGAATGGTAATGCTTATTCTTTGGGCTAAAAATAGGCCAGCCCTCTGGTCACGTGAAGAGTCAACCAACCGCTTGGCGATGTCCCGAAATACTCGATGAGCACTCGGACCCCAAGGCCCTAATGTTTCACCCCAAACGGCTCAAACATATCATAGGTAAATATATACAGCTATAATATGTACATATTATATATATTATTTCTAATGTCTTTAGTAAAAGCGTACATAAGTTATACATAAGTATAGCTACTATAGCTATAGCTTTATTTTGTACGCCTACATGAACCTTTTTACGGAGTTTCCTTTCGGAACAGGGCCTATTGGGAGATTAGACCAGTAAGTGGATGATGAGGCGGTTACTCCCGGAAAAAAAATATTAACGTTGACCACTACGCTAAACCACAGGTCAAGGACACAGACAGTTAAAGGATGATTCATCATAATTACTTATGATAAGATAGCCCATCATTTGAGTAAAGATTGCTGGGTTTTGAAGCCACCTGACACATTACAAATTTAAATTCACTTTCCAGTTTCTTGCTTCTTCTTCTCCATAGAGATCTACGTTTTGGAATGGGCAACTAGCTTCAACTTTCTTACTCTTAGCTAGTTCAAAAGGTTTTCACGCTAATATAATAAAGGCGAAAGTTTGTGAGTGTGTGTGTGTGTGTTTATATGTTTGTTACTTCTTCACGCTCAAAAAGCTGGGCCAATTTTGATAAAATTTTGTATGGAGGTAGCTGACACCCTGGATAAACATATAGGCTACTTTTTATCCCTTTTTATCCCGATATTCGATGGATGATGCGAGTATTATATTATTAGTATTATTATATTACCCAGTGACTGGGTTGTGGAGGTCAGATAGGCAGTCGCTCCATGTAAAATACTGGTATTCAGCTGCATCCGGTTAGACTGGAAGCCGACCCCAACATAGTTGGGAAAAGGCTAGGCAGATGATGATGATCATGATGATTCGATGAATGATGCGATCGACATTTACGCGGGTGAAACCGCGGGGCGCAGCTAGTATTGAAATAAATGCTGAGTTTGAAATACACATCACGAAATCCATACTAATATTATAAATGCGAAAGTGTGTCTGCCTGTCTGTCTGTCTGTTACCTCTTTACGCTTAAACCGCTGAACCGATTTAGATGAAATTTGCTATATAGATAGTTTGAGTCTCGGAAAAGGATATAGAATAGTTTTTATCCCAATATTCCCATAGGATAGACACTTATGCGGGTGAAACCGCGGGGTGCTGCTAGTATCAAATATCTCTGAAAAGTATCATAATCAGCCTATAATGTTCTCACTGCTGGGACACAGGCCTCCTCTCTATGAGAGGGAGTGGGCCGTAATCCACCACGCGGGCCCAGTGCGGGTTGATAGATGTCACGTGTCTTCGATTTTTTGGTTCTAGGACATGCCGATTTCCTCACGATGTTTTTCTTCGCCATTTTCAGAGCAGTGGTGATGAAATAAGTTACAAAAAGTAAAGCGCCTGTCTGAAAGCGCCTGTCTGGGTTCGAACCTACGACCTACAACTGGTAAAACGCGGCCGATGCCACTGGGTCACCACTGCTCTACCACTGGGCAACCAAAGTATAGATAATGCTATTGTATAATCTTAGCGCAATTGCGAAGGACCTCATATATCCAAACAATTTTATGTATAAACGATTTATAACGCTCAAGTAAAAAAAAAATTGTGAAACCTACACCAAAAAAGAAGTTGGTACCTAGTTAGTAAACTAATAAAAACACAAAAAAGGCTTCAAAAATAAAAGTTTACAAGTAACTAATACTTAGAAAAAAAATTGTTTTTAGCCGAGAAAATCGCTTTTACTAAAGACATTAGAAATTAATATTAATTTTATTTTTATATACATTCAACAATGTGATGTTTATTTTTCTTGGAACTAAAGATTTGTTTAAGTTATTAGATCGTACTTTATACTTTAACCTACTTCATATTAAAAAGACAACAGATATGTTGGGTATTTTCCTAAATAATAAAGTGCCTAGCTGAAAGAATGAGTAGCATTGCATCATTGTATCAATATACACTTAAGAGGCCTCTTACAAAAATGTGCATAGATGCATGATTTCCTCGTTGAAATTGAATACTATTCGGTGATTGGTATAAATAGCAATTAATTGGTAAAGATAATTCGTTTTCTCTTCTACAATAATAATAAAGCGATTTTATTATTATTTGTCTATTTATTTAGCAATAGCCGATTTCCTGATGCATGTTTAGGCAAAAACTCATGGAGAGCTGATTTGAGAGCTCTAATTTGTAGTTTCTGTTGAATATAATCCATCAAAACATTTTTTTTATTATCACGTATATCATATATACTTTTATAATAACAGAATACATTTTTGTTATATGCCTTATAAATAAAGAAAAAAATACTGGACCTAATTCAATTTACTACTGGAAACAAGTCTGAATATCTCCCATCTTCTACATCATTTTCACGTAGTATTTATATCAAAATAGTCTTCAATAATTGCTTAAACAATATCAATAAAAAAAAAACATTTATTGATACTGTTTTTTTTATAAATAAAATAAAAGTACTCTAAATTTCACTGCGCCGTCGATGTGCGCTCTCCCTGGCTGGAGTCCTTAATTTATTGAGGCATTCACAGGCAATCCTGGTTAAGAAGACGACAACCTCATATATTGAACTGCGAGATGATGAGAAGAAAAAAGATGTGCGCACAGTACCAAAATGTAAGAGGGCTCTTAATAAACATTTGTTTTATCATTGACGTAATTTGTTTCATTCTGGAAAATGACTTTTGGTTCGTGATTAGATCTTAAACACTAACGTCAAAAGTCACCTGGGGCCTAAGGCCAACTGTCCACCGCCACATCAATGGGGCGTCAACGAGACGTCAACGAGAACGAGATGACGGCGCCCAAGTAGCGATACATAAATAACTATGGCCGCGTGTCCACTGCACGTCCATCAACGGGACGTTATGTTCATTTCTCGTCGTCGGTGGCGGGTGGACAAACGGTGTAAGTCTACTTATTTACAAACGTTGCAATTTTGCAATGGTCTCGCCATTGTGAGTTTTTGACAGGTTTTGTATGGCGAATTTCTCACAAGTGCAAACACGACTATGATACGATATTCTATCATGGAATGCCAGTGCCTATCTTCCGGCTTGATCATCAGACCTTGAAACCTAATCGTGGTCAAAGTTCATTACAAGACTTTTCTAAGAAATCCAAAACAGCTATGATACGATTTTCCATCATGAAGTTCCAGTTCATATCTTCCGGCTCCATCATCAGATCAGTTCGACAGTACCATATTATTGTATTGTCATCAGAACTACATACAGCTGCCAATTTTAATTACGCTACGATCCTTGGAAGATGGTTAAATTAATTACCTTAGATTCCATTACATAGTTAGTTACATACCGGTCGACCTAATAAAAGCGTTTTAAAAATCGGACATTTCATAGGTAAGGACCTAATACACTTTAGTCATTTGTTTTGTCACCGACGGCCAGTCTTGCTTTCTAGGAACTATCTATTGATTCAACAACTATTTACCCACATCATTACAAGAACTCACATGAGCACGTGTGTACATTTATAATCACGAAGACGGAACATTGTGCGGCGTAAATCAAGCGTCCCCTTGAAGTCATATTAGGCTGATCGTCTGCTTATCCTTCCCGGACACGGACAACGAGCTCTAACTGGAAACGTAATTGACCACCTGTTTCTTTGAGGTGGGATAGCTATTGAAATTTTAGTTGTTTTGGCTATTGTTTCCAGCGGGTTAATTCCGTAACACAGAATTACAATGTCATTAATTTTGACGGTTCAATAACATTCATTGCGTTATTCACGTTGTCAAGCAGACGAACTTTTTGAGAAAATGAAGCAATGGATTATGAATTTCCTTCCACATCCTTCAGATTGCGGTACTGGCCGATTAATTCACGGACGGTTATTGTATTTTTACAAATAATGAAACAAAGACCTCATAGCTTTGCATAGTAGACCCTCCCTGAGAGTAGCTATCACAGGTAAAATTAGCTTACGAATCTATTTACATGCCAAGCTTGACATTAAAAATTGCTACCATTGGTAAACATAACGATTCGTGACGTCTGTTAAGGTGAATGCTCCAACCAGCCCGCGAAACTCAAATTTTCTTGCGTTTTTTGCAATTTGCAGGCCAGTGCTAGGTTGTATGTTGATTAAAATATTATTCGCGGCTGTAAGACATATTTTATGTAGTTACAGAATTATAATCATCAAAATCATCAATAAAACGCTCTAAGTTCATAAAGCTGTAGGAATTACTTTTTCTGTTTTTTTTTTCTTCTTACACCTTTATGAAGTTGGAGGGTTGTATTGGTGATTTTGAAGATTATAATTCTGTAACTACATACGTCTTACAGCCGCGAATAATATTTTAATCAACATACAACGTAGCACTGGCCTGCAAATTGCAAAAAACGCAAGAAATTTTGAATTTCGCGGGCTGGGTGGTGCATTCCCCTTAAGCCATTTTAATAGGATGTTCATTTTAACACTCTTTGAAAGTTTGAGTGTTTTTAGGTCCCATTGTTTTGGGATTGCTGTCGTTTTAATTCTATGAGGATAATTTAATCTGTAGTTCTGGGAAAACTTTAATGTTATTAGTGAGCGCACCTGTCGTAGTGTTTTTGCTTTCAAAATTTCCTAGTACCCAAAAGGTGAAAATTAAGAATGATATGGTCTGGGTGCAGTTTTGGTTTATAGAGTAATCTAGCGCATTTGTTTGTTTAGTTTTAATACTGTTCACTAAATTATTTTTATTATTTATAATTATTATTATGACTGCCCCGTTGGTTTCGTGGCCGCAAGCGCAACTGCTGCTGGTCCTGGGTTCGACTTCCTGGTCGGGTAAAGTGTTATTGGGTTTTTCCATTAGCGATCTCTTAGTTACAGCCCAAAGGTTGAAAGTTCGCGGCGTTTTATCCTCGTGTCTCGGAAAGTATGCCCCCCAAGCGATTCCCTGCGCTTGATCTCTCTCCAGTCGTATCGGATTGCCGTCTCGTCGGACTATGAGAGTGTTGGAAGAGAGAGTGCACCTGTGTCTGCGTACACACTTGTGCACTATAGATTCTGCCGCGCCGAAGGCTGGTCTCCGCTGAGATCGCAAAATTCGGCCTGGAAGACTATTATTTCCAAAATATTAACATGATTATAGAGGTATGAGGAACAGAGTGTAAAGTTCACTCATCCTCCATAGAAAAGGGAGGATCCTCCGACCAGACGGGTGTTGTGTCTGGCGCGCAACTGCTCGATGATTCATGTCGGGCCGTTGTATCTATGCTAGTTACGCGGTAAACTTTGTTTGCGCGATGCAGGATTTGCGTGACGTCAGTAGGTCGCGTTGTTCGCATGTGGCGTTGTAGGTACCGCTACATGATAATAATTAGTTTTGGGTTCACTTTAAAATTAACTATTCTAAAACAAAACTATTCTAAATCTGGAGCAGACGTGCCTTTGGCTAATGATAATAATTGTGGGCGGAACGTGTCAGAAATGTGTGCCTATATTTAGGTCTAGGCTTACACCAACTTCAAAACCATTACGTTAATTATCATTGGAATTAGACTGAACACCGAACTACCAACATTGTTTCCACCCCATATCTCCTCAGCGGGATTGTCCGAAAGGGTTTCCGCTGGCCCGGAACATAAAGGGCTAAGGAAGGAACACGGGTGGGTTTTAGTCAGTAAGAGTCTGACACTCCCTTCCGCTCCACCCAGAGTGGGAGGAGTCATTTGATGATTTCCCATCAGCAAAAAAAAAAAAAAAAACCCCATATCTCCAAGGTCTGTCTCTTCATTTATATGACAAAACCTATAAACTAATAAATTACTAACTAGTATCTATTGTACACTGTTACCGTTAAACTACGTCTAGACATGATAATCTATTTCTCTATTGATTTTACGTCGTTTTCAGTTTTTATTATATTAAATTCATAACACTCTTCCACGCAAATGTTGACTTGCAAAAAATATGTAGGTAATTATTTTGTATTTTTACTAAGAGATTACGTGAAACGGTCTCTTTCACATTTTTTACCTCTGTTTATTTTGTCATCAATCATGATTCACATCACGAATCTGTTCTGCTAAGAAAGATTTGCAATAATAATAATATAATAAGTAGCTTATATTGTTCCACTGCTGGGCAAAGGTTTCTCTTTCCTTTTCCACTCAACTCAATCCTGAGCCAATGAACAATTCCCCATATAGGCATCAAGTTCGTCTCGCCATCTACGCCTGGGTCTTCCGCGATGCTCTTGGATGTTTACAGGGACCCATGCTGCAATGTATCCGACATGCGGCAAACGTATCCGACCCAGTCCCATTTGGTGGCGTCTGCGATTTGTATCTTAGAGCGCCGTATCGTGTTCCGTATCCGGCCGGTAATTCAAACTCCAAGGCTTGTAATTTTTTATAACAACTACACACATCAAAAGTGTCTAGGGATCAAGCATTTTTATGCGGATTTCTTGAGATTGAGATGTGGCTTTGTAATAAATTTATGATTTTATAAATTTATATGGATCCTATTTGGTGCATTTTCATAATTTGAATCAGGAACTGTGAATCAAATTCGAGTAAAAGATGAAAATCAGCTGTCAATATTTTCCCTATAAAAACATACAACGCATTGAAGACATTATTAGTGCTACTGTTTCCCTACTACTGATTAAAACCAACGTTATTATGGAGCGGCGACGTCATTTAAGCAGGGAAGAAATGCTCAGAGCCGTGGGAATGATAGAAGCTGGTTCCCGGCAACGTACTGTGGCTTTAGCTCTGAATACAAGTCAGAGTGTTATCAGTCGACTTTGGACACGTTACCGAAGCACTGGTACCGTGGCTGAGCGCCATGGAGGACGGTATCGCTGCACAACACGGAGACAAGACCGATACATTCAAATCTTAACTCGAAGAGCTCCAACAATAACCGCCATGATGTTAGCCGTGAGGCATCATCACTCTTCAGGGAACTTAATTAGCGACCAAACAGTCAGAAACCGCTTGCATGAAGTGAACCTTCATTCGCGAAGACCGCTACGGGTACCACCTATAGCAATGCACAATCGTAGGATTCGATATCAATGGGCTCTTGAACACAGAAATTGGGCAGAAGAACAATGGCGTTTCGTGTGCTTTTCTGATGAGTCTCGTTTTGGTATGAGATCGGATACAAGACGTATACGACACTGGAGAACCCCTGGACGCCAACAGCGATTAAAATCCTGCCAGGAAGTCCATCCTTATAGTGGTGGAACCACTAGGGATCAAGCATTTTTATGCGGATTTCTTGAGATTGAGATGTGGCTTTGTAATAAATTTATGATTTTATAAATTTATATGGATCCTATTTGGTGCATTTCATAATTTGAATCAGGAACTGTGAATCAAATTCGAGTAAAAGATGAAAATCAGCTGTCAATATTTTCCCTATAAAAACATACAACGCATTGAAGACATTATTAGTGCTACTGTTTCCCTACTACTGATTAAAACCAACGTTATTATGGAGCGGCGACGTCATTTAAGCAGGGAAGAAATGCTCAGAGCCGTGGGAATGATAGAAGCTGGTTCCCGGCAACGTACTGTGGCTTTAGCTCTGAATACAAGTCAGAGTGTTATCAGTCGACTTTGGACACGTTACCGAAGCACTGGTACCGTGGCTGAGCGCCATGGAGGACGGTATCGCTGCACAACACGGAGACAAGACCGATACATTCAAATCTTAACTCGAAGAGCTCCAACAATAACCGCCATGATGTTAGCCGTGAGGCATCATCACTCTTCAGGGAACTTAATTAGCGACCAAACAGTCAGAAACCGCTTGCATGAAGTGAACCTTCATTCGCGAAGACCGCTACGGGTACCACCTATAGCAATGCACAATCGTAGGATTCGATATCAATGGGCTCTTGAACACAGAAATTGGGCAGAAGAACAATGGCGTTTCGTGTGCTTTTCTGATGAGTCTCGTTTTGGTATGAGATCGGATACAAGACGTATACGACACTGGAGAACCCCTGGACGCCAACAGCGATTAAAATCCTGCCAGGAAGTCCATCCTTATAGTGGTGGAACCATCATGGTATGGGCGGGTATTTGGATCGGCGGAAGAACTGAGTTGATTTGGATCAGAGGCAACCTCAACGCTCAAATTTATGCTGAGACGATTGTATCAGACGTCATCGTTCCTCTACAAGTGCAAATCGGTCCCTTATTTCAGTTAATGCATGATAATGCACGACCGCACACCGCAAGAGTTGTAAGACAGACTCTCGCCGCAGCTAACATCAATGTCCTGCCCTGGCCTGCTCAGTCGCCAGACTTGAACCCGATTGAGCATGCATGGGATATGCTACAGAGAAGAGCTCTGCCGAATATGGAGGGTATCCAGTCGCAAGAAGACCTTTTTTTGTTGTTGCAACGAACATGGGCGGCCATTCCACAGCGTGATTTGGATGAACTCATTTTGAGTATGCCAAACCGATGTTCTTGTGTTGTTAGTGTTCGCTGTAGAAACACGGATTATTAATTGTTTAAGTTACCCAATAAAATTTTAAAGAAAACTGTTATTTCAGTCTTTTTTTCGAACTTTTGTGTTAGTGGTTCAAATGTCAAAAATCCCTTTATTAGGAAAATGGCAAATTTCTTTATTAATGCAAAGGTGACTTGGTTTATCGTTACTGTGACAAACGAAAACACTTTATTTGATGAATCCTTAAAGAAAATTTTAATTAATATCAATCAGGAGAAAAGTTATTGCAAAAATATATGTTGATCCCTAGACACTTTTGATGTGTGTATTTATTGTACCTATGTTAACAAATGATTAAATGACTTATACGACTATTAAATGACTTACTACAAGGATACTACGCTCCATCATTCGCTGGCAAACCTCGAGCTTGGTCCTTTGCTGAACTGTCAAATACCAGGGGCCCAAGTCTGCTATGTTTAAAAATTCGTCATTTCAACACGATCCCACCACCATCCCATTTCATTTTGCTAAAAGTTCGTAATCTGCTAAATTCATAATGGTTGATCATTGGTCGGTCAATGGCACAGAACTTATACGATACTCGTAACGAATTTAAAGCAATGACTACACAATGACGTTCTAATGGTAGGTCACTGATCAAAGGAACTGTCAAAATTTTAGCAGATTACTGCCTAAGTCAGTATTTCATTTTTCATTATGTACAAGATTACCTTTCTATGTTTGCAAGAGCCACAGATGAACTAGATTATTATAAATAACAGTTACGAAGCAGAATCAGAATTCGGCACAGAGCTACAGAGCCAGTAGATCTATACGATAATGTTGAAGGAAAACGTGAGGAAACCCACACGGTTATGATAACATCTAACGTGTTTAATACCTAGAGTACGGAAAACGCTAGCGTCGTTTGTCATACTGGGCTAGAATTGCGAGGCGACGTGAACAATACGATTGCTAAGCTCTTTGTCAACTAGAAATGTTATTGTAGCTTATTTTTGGGACTGTTATAATTCAGGAAACAGGCTGTCATTTGATCGTTTTAAAATGTTGCATGTTAGTTTTGTAATCACGATATTTAATTTTTTATAATTATGTTTTATTTCCACGGATGTCTTTGACATTAATTGGATTTATGAAACCTTTGCAATTATCATCATTCTCTTGCTCTCATCTTAATTTATTTGCGATTGGCGTTACGTGTCTTTTTCTACCATACTCCTCCAATAAATCACTGCAACCAACAGCTAAAATTATTTTATTAAAAAATGATTTATCTACTAATAAATCTGCTATGTAATCTAATATTTTCCACGGTACGTCCCTTAGCACGCTTGAATGTGAAATATTTGCTCACATGGGAATTTGTAATTGATCCTATGGATACTAACAAGCAAGATTTAAAAAATTAACAAAGAAATTATAAGTAGGTCACCCGCTACGTACGGATATATTTTGAGAACATTATGTAATTCTTCTAAAATATATACATATATCGATACCTCTGGGCTCAAAGGGCGTATAGCACAAAACACAGGTTTTCAGGAGAAGCAAAAAACCAAAAAAAAAATTATGATTTCGTTATATCTCTCTCATTTTTAGAGCTACATAAAAGTATCCAAGGGATAAAGTTCTTAGATGTTTGATGTGCTTAAGAAGGTTTTTTCAAAAATAGGCCTGGTTTTGTATTGGCTGAGATAGCATGTGCTTTACGACCAAAAAATTTTAATATATGTCCTATACACCCCATAAAAATACGCCCTGAGCAGGTACACAGGGGCGTAAGCCCAACTTTTCATTAATGATGCAAAGACACAGGGGCGTATAAATTACTTGAATTGTTATATAACGTTGTAAAGGACAATATTTTTACAATTATTTTTCTAATTGATATTTCATTTATTGAGTAGGCATCTATTCTTCGATAATTATTTAGATTTCTTTTTGCCGTTATGCTGCTGGACAAAGATCTCCCTAGTCCCTACTCTCTTTCCGCATCCCTCTGTCCAGAGCAGCTCTCTGGCAAACCTTGAGCGTGGACCTCTGCTGAATTATCAAAGACCATGTTTGAGAACCAAACGTGAGGATGGGAAGAATACACATGTCGATGAGTCTTCTCTTGAAGTGATAGTGGAAGATCGCCCTTCGTTTGATATTTCATGGCCCAATGGCTCTTCCAGGCATTTTCGGCGCGTCTTGTAACTTCTTTGTTTGGTCTTGCCTGAAAGAGGCTATTTGACCAAGATAGAGCTACTCATCGACATATTTAACCTCCCCACCCGCCACAGTGATCCTGCGATGCACTACGCTATTCATCATCAACTTGGTGTTTGACATTCGCTATTACTTCGTTTTCGACATATTCATTTGAAGTCCGACCTCTAGGCTTGCCGTACTGAGATCTTCTAGCATCTGAGTCAGTTCGGAGACTGAAGACTAAAAAAGAACAATATCGTCGGCAAAACGGAGTTGGCTAATCTCTTTTTTTCAACTATAATGCCCCTTTCTGCCCAGCTTGCTGCTAGCTTTCTGAAGACTTCCTCCAGAACGGCCGTAAATAATTTCGCACAGCGGGTCTCCTTATTTATTGAACTATAAAGACGGTTCTGTCTTAGAATTAATTTTTAATAGCTGGGGTGCTGTTTCTATCAAAAGAAGTGGTGTCTATTTCTTGATTTTGTAAGGCGTTGCAAATTGAGGTATGGCTGATGCTATCAAAAGCTTTTGAGTAATCTATAAATGCAATATAAAGTAGGAGCTGGAACTCTGTATGTTTCTCGAGAACGTTGTTGATGGAGTGGAGGTGGTCAGTAGTAGAATGGCCGTGACGAAATCCGGCCTGTTCCGGGGGCTGATGTTTGTCGAGGGCTCCGGCTATTCTGTACTCGATTATTTTAATGAAAGCTTTGTACAGGTGTGAAACCAGACTGATAGGATGCTAATTGTCTATGTCTGTTTTGTCACCCTTTTTGTGGAAAAGAATAATCAAAGAATGACAAAATGTGCGTGGCAGAATTCCGGTGTTTAAAATACTGTTGAAAAAATTTGTAACATGTGGAAGAAGGACAGGCTCTCTTATTTTTAAGGCTGCAGTGGTTACGCCATCGTCGCCTGGGCTCTTACTATACTTCATGCCCTGCAGTGCCTCTCTTCAATTAACTGCTTCGTTTGGTAACTAAATTTACTCTCTTTGTATTTGTTCGTTTTTGTTTTATTACTGACCTTTTTAGTGCTGTTTTTTATGTTAGTGTATTGCGTTTGAATGTCAAACGCAATACACTAACGTCTGTTCTGTTCATCACCTACGTCTGTTCTGTCTAATAAACTAAAATATTTTTTTAAATCTAAATTGAATAGCTCTTGGTTTGCTATGAAAGTAGCTTTATTTAATCTTCTAATTGAGTTTTTAATAGAAATAAAAAGAGGATGATAGAAACTAAAATCATGATGAGAAATAAAAATCGTTTATTTCACTTTTCTATAAAAAAAAAAAAAATATATACTAAAAGTTTTTAAATTTGTAATGAGATCATTTAATTTTTCATTTTCTTCGTCATTTCTAATTTAATTTTTTTCAGGTTTTATGCTATGTAATCAGGTGTCTTTGTTAGATCTCTTAGGTCCTTAGAGTAAGAAAGCTATAGAGCATCGGGTAGCGTGGCCACACATGAGACAAAAAACTAACTTAACTAACATAGGCTACATGAGTAGCTGCCTTGAAAAAACTGGCACGCACTGAGAGACGGAAATAGTATAGCTTTATCCTTTTCTGTTACTTATAATAACTCAATACTTTATCCCTTTCTTGTGGAAATGAAATGGAGATACCCGCCATCTATACATTTCTTTTTCTAAGCTTAGGTCTCTTTATTTTATAATAAAATGTAGGTAGTATAGCACAAATATATTTTTATATTTGAACTTTTTAAAGGACGTAAAGAGCAATATTACGTTTCGAACGATCTTACACCCAAAATCTTCAACCAAATTGGTTTATACAACCTGCCAATTTTTGTGGAGGCAGCAATATGTTCCTTATGCCCCCAATTTTCAAATAAGTTGTGCACACGTAACGAAAATTACGAGGTCGTATTCGACATTTTTTTTGTGAATTTCGCCACGTGGATTACACAGATCGATAGAGAATCAAAAACTGAGTGAGAAAAGTATAAAATGTCAAAAAGCCCAAAATGTGCTATACGCCCTTTGAGCCCAGAGGTATCGATATGTGTAACATGTCACTTTTTACACGACAATAATCAGTCACAGATATTTCTAACAGAAGAGTTCCAAGAAAAAAGATAAAATTCCCCGTCAATTAGTTCCGACTACGTCGAGACTGTCATTAAGGAATGACAGTCTCGACGTAGTCGGAACTAATTGACGTTCCACATCCTCATTTCATTGTACATATACAATGTCACTTCAGACGTAACGTAACGTTTGAGTAATTTCAAACAACGATGGCGGAACTTCGTTTTTGACGGGAAGCCTTTCCTTAGGTACATCGTTCATCTATGAGGACTCATGTATGAGTACCGGTATTTAGGACATTAATAATGAAATACTTCCGGACAATGTTGCTTTTGTTATTATGGGCTGATTTTCCATCGCCAGATTACATTTATTCGAGGAATAAAATTGACGTTTGACAGTTTTTGTATGAAAGAACTGTCAAAATTTCAAAATTATTCCTCGAATAAAGTTATCAGATGATTGAAAAATCAGGCCTTATGCAAACAATCAAAAAGAGTTAAATTGTTTGGTCTTAAATAAATCTGTGTATTATTATTTTGTTGATCCAAATGCTGTTGTAGGATCTTGTCTTCTAGATTAAGCGAGATGGGATAGGTAGCCTGCGAAATTCAAATTTTCTTACGTGTTTTGCAATTTATTTTATTTTAATCAACTGATACTGACCTACAGTGTCATGTTGAATGTTGATTAAAATAAACAAATATCACTTTACATATTTGTAATCATTACATCATCAATTCAACCCTCTTAGTTCATATAATCCTATTCATTGAAATTTCATGAAATAGTCATTCTAAAAGTTTAATCTCATCTGAATATTTTATTTTATCTAAGCTAGTTTACCCAAATCCAGATTTATGACTTTTTTATAATGATGTATTGGTATATCGTTAACGTTTTCCCAGTTAGGGTTGTAGAGGTCAGAGAGGCAGTCGTTCCATGTAAAATACTGATATTCATCCAATTAGACTAGAAGCCGATCCGAACGTAGGGAAAAGATTACGCAAAAATATATATTATGATCTTTTTTTTCAATAATTACTATCCTACTATCTGCTGAGCGAAATCCAAAAACCACGTTTTCTCTGTTTCCTTTTAGACTAGTTGCCTCGTTAGCGTTTCCTAGAAATCATCTGCCTAGCCTTTTCCCAACAATTTTGGGGTCAGCTTCCAGTCTAAGGCTGCGTTTCCACCAGAGATGTGTGAGAATGCGTAGCGAGGGATGTGTGTGAAACAAATAATACAATAACATCGCTTCTTTTTCATAGCTTGAACTCAATTGGCGTTGTTATTGGTTAGTTTTACACACATTCCTCGCTACACATCCTCGCTCATCTCTGGTTGAAACGCAGCCTAACCGTATTTTACATAGAGCGACTGTCTATCTGACCTCCACAACCCAGTTGCTGGGTAATACGAAACCCCTTGGTAAGACTGGTTGTCAGACTTTCAGACTGCTGACTACCCGTAACGACAGTCAAAGATCCACGAATGGCAGCCGGGACCAACGGCTTAACGTGCTTTCCGAGCCACGGAGGGGTCTTGGTATGTGAATATGGTCACCCAACCACGGACCAACCGCGGCAAGCCTAGCTTAACCTGATCGATCGACCCGTGCGGCTGTTATTACAGCCCCTTAGCGTTTCCTAGAAAATAATGGTAAACAGTTTGTATACTCTAACTTGTTTCTAGCCAAAGTTTAATAACGGTTTACCCTGTATATTCCACTTTCTAAATTTGCTAGATATTTCCAAGAATTTCAATGTTAAGTGTGTTTAACATTATAACTTTATACCTCATTCAATTTAGCCTCCACGTGTAACTTATTATTGAAATAGGATTCAAGCTTTTGAATATTAGAGCAAAGTACCTACTGACTACGCTTTCGAATGGGCAACTCGATTCCTCTTTGTGACTGATCGATTCAGGGACTATTCAAAAGTGCCTGTAATTGGTTTCATTGAAATAGTAGCTTTGTGTTTGAGTTTGTTAAAGATGACTGTTATTCCACGTAGAGATTGTCTGTGGCACGGTAGATAATATTACCGTGGTTAAGACTTGAACAAAGTTAGTCAACAGATATCAGAGCAGACTTGATAAGAAAAGATAACTATTCAATTCGATTTCAGTTGTCCTCTCCCCGCAGACCTATAGAGAGTAATAGTAGATAGAATTATTGGAAAAGTTCAGGAAGTTTCTCGAGGAGTTCACTAAAGACTGTTATGAACTTTCAATAGTTTGAGTTGTAAGTATTTTAATTTCATAAAGCTAGGAATGATGCTGACAGTTTCTTTAAGTTCTTTGAGATTTTTGATATTGGATTGTACTGCACTTCTTCTGTTATTATTAGCGCCTGGTCAATTCTTAGCATTTGTAATATTATTTTCTTCTAATATTGAAAGATGGCCATTTTGACCTGTATAAGCTGATTTCCAAATGTTATCTCAAATGGTAAAAGGGATTAGTTTTGTCGTATTACTAATAACCAAATTAGAACCGGAATGTATGACGCACAGATAATATTTATGATGTAAATAGTTACTTGGAGTTTTGTAAGTAAAAATATTTTAGTGAATAATATGTAGGTACCTATATGAAAAGACAAAACGTGTAGAACTACACAATGTAAGTGATTATAGAATGTATAAAACAACAAAGAGTTGGACCTTGAAACTATCTACTATCACCTACAACAAAAATGTCTACAAAACGATGAATTTGCTACTGATTACCGTTTTCTGAGATTTTAAAGATTGCAAACAAACTTACGCACCACCACAATAATACTATAGCACAACAATCCATGACACAACACAACACAACACTGTAACTTCGCGTTTCACTATTTACACCGTAAGCCGGTCGGTTCGGACCACGACGTAGTTTTGAACTGAAAACTTGCTGCAAAAGCGGTTCGCGTGTTGAGCCGCTACGAACCCACAGCAAGCCAGTTGCACATAACATTTGAATAAAAAATTAGACTCGACACAAAAATGATATTAAAGGTTTTTTTTTGTTTTCTCTGTTTCGATTGAAGTGTTACTTTAAGTATGATTCAGGATAAGTTGGAAGTATTCTAGGTGTGTCGTATTAAATTTTTTGTTGATGTCCTGTTGCCATGGTTACGCGAGGAATTGTACTTTTTGTTTGAAACGGAAAAACTGTTTCTCAAACACTTTTTCCGTGTGTTTTCTGCCTTTGTTGTTTTAGTTTAGAGTATTTTGTTTACGTCTTAGTTTTAATGTATTTTCTAACTTTAGGTACAGACGCCAGCATATCAAGCTACCCGACACTGTCAAATTTTCCCAATCAACTTTGAACCTTACGCTTTAGCGATGTTACCGGCCAAACCCGATTTTAGGATGAACTAGTTTCGCCTAGGCCAAATCAGTTCTACCTACATGGGTTGCATGGTTGCGGTCGATCGATAGGCGATGTAGGATGCAAGAGCGAGCGAAGGGCACACAGAGGTTAGGTTTGGTTAGGTTACTTTAAACCCTTTATACAGAAATAGGAGCCCCGCGAAGCGGGGCTCCGTCTACATAGAATACAAGGGTGAGCGAATGGAATAAGGGCCTAGGCGAAACTAGTTTATCCTTAAATCGGGTTTGGCCGGTAACAGCGATAAAGTTGAAAATCTATTAAATAAATTTGACCGATTGTAGTAACTATCAAGTTATTACGTCAATTTTGAAAATCTGAGCAGCTTAACGAAAGCTTCTCTTCTGAAAGGTTGCCTGATTTTAGTACCTAGCCTATAAAAGCCGAGATATTAAATGTTGAAAACCTTTTAGAATTCATTTAGAATTCAGTTTAAATAACAATAATAATAATTTATTTTGAGCAAAAAGCAAGTGTTAGTAACAATATAAGAATAAAAAATTCAAAAGAAAAATGGGAGTAATCACAAATTATGATGCCAAATAGTCGTAAAAAAGATTTAATTTTATGTTATACCTTCTTCTGAAGAAGCTTCTCGTAAAACTGAGACGTTTCCGACATAATAACTAGCTGACTCGTAAATTATAGGCATTTTATAGCTAACGTTGGATCTTACAGCGTCGTGGCAGTAACTGTTAATGTTCTCCCGCAGACAGCCGCGACGCAACTTTATTTGAACAATTTCTAAGCTGTCAGAATAGCGTCGCATCACGCCTGTCTGCGGTAGCCTTTAAGCAGTGATAATGAAAACCTATCGTACCTAAATTAAGAGTGCTTTAGAATTAACAAAAAGAGTAACCGTGGAGTTTCTTGCCGGTTCTTCTCCATAGGAAACGACCAATTGGAACCGTGCACCTAGCTTCTGACGTTTCATAAGTGCCCATGTAGGTTTATGTGAAATAAAACATTTTGATTTTGATTAAATGTTGTTACCTGTAATCTTTAACTACTGCCGCGTCTATTCTGTTAAAATCTCACAATGAAAACTTAAGTGAAGTGAGTATAAAGTGAGTTTTCACTCCACCTGATACAAGAGATCGACACTAGCACAAACTCGCTTCACCAAATCTTTCACGTTCATGGTGAATTTGCTCGGCTAAAATTGAAATAAAAATAAAATATTTGTTCAAATTGCAGCAGAAGTACAATGCAATTTTAAATATAATATTTTGCTCAATAAGTGAGATTAAAAAAAAAAACAGAAGTGTTAATCGACTTTTGTTGCTGACTGTACCATTCGCCAAGATTAATCCTGAAATCCTGAATCCTGCTGAAATTCGGCTTCAGTAATCCTATTCAATATAAGTAATCCCTTTCTAAATCTTATGTTGACTAACGTGATTAGTTGATACCTATGTGATAAGCGTTAGCTTAGAGCAGTTTTTATGAGATTTTAATGAATAGTAGTAGAATAGCTTTTCTGTCTGGCGATTTTATATTTTCTACTGGCGTAGGTACTCTGGGAGGTCAGCCCCGTTACCAACTTGCTGTCTAACTAATATCTTTATTACGAAACGAACCTATTCTTACTTAGTTTGTGCATATAGGAGCTAAAAAGACAAGAAGAGACTTCCAGAAGCCGATATTTGAAACCCTAATTATGAATGGAGTTTTAGAAGTAATTAGTACTTAATAGCGTTTACGCCGTACCGCATTTCATACAAACTTTCAAACCCTTATTTTTCGAAATTAATGAACCGATTTTAATGAAACTTCATACGTACCTATAAGCAGGATACAAAGGTCTAAAAAGTTAGACATTTCGAAAATGTTCTCTCATTTTCGAAATGTCTTATTTAAAAACAGATAACTGGAAATCTCTGTTTCTATGGAAATATTAAAATCGGTCTAATTTGGCTGTAACACTGTTTTTCGAAAATGTTCTCTACTAACTTTTTAGACCTTTGTATCCTGCTTATGCGTCTAAAGTTTCATTAAAATCGGTCCATTCATTTCGAAAATTAAGGACTTGAAAGTTTACGGCGTAAACGCTCTTAACCGACGCATAAAAAAATGTTGAGTACCCCTCCACGAACGTCGGCGGTGTATCAGTAATATGACATTTGAGTGCGGCACTCGCGACGTCGCCGCCTCGGCAGCGCTGGCACGCGACATTGACCAGCCCGCGACCTTGGGGAATCACTGGAATTAACGTAAACGTAGGAGGAGTCACATGGAGGGTTTATTTATGAAAAAAAAGGATAGTGGCGAAGATTTTGGATTTTGCGATTTCTTGCATGAAAACAATCATCGATTGCTTTTTTCTGTTTATTTTATTAATAATATTGTACATTTATTTAAAGTGTTTACATAATTTTAAAAGCTAACAGTCTTAAAATAATAATAATAATATGTACAATTTAGTTTATAAAGGGGGGAAATAATCAAAGCACATCAAAAAATTCGTCCGCATCGTTTTTTTTTTTGTTTTGATTTTTGGTGGTCGAACTTATTCTCTCTCTTAATAATTCTAGCCGTACAATTATTGTTAAAAAAAAACAGAAGTAAAGATGCTAATTAAATAGAGGAAAAAAGTAGTCCTAAAAAACACGATTTTGTATCCAATCTTGACGTGAATCAATATTTTCAAACAATTTTGTTATTTCATGCACCTTTATCAAAATTCAATAAAACAAAAAAATCGGAAAATTCTACAATCTCGAATGTAAAATTCAATAAAATCTCTGTACTTTTATGTTCTGAGCATTCGCAGCATATTTCCACGAGTTGGGTCGAAATCCTAGCAGTAATTTATATATATATCAAGTGTACTTATTAAAAATTGGCTTTGAACCCTCTATTTTATGTCTTTTCTATTTATTTATTTTTATTTTATGTCCCCACGCAACATCTAAGGAACCGTGAAACTTTAGTGAAATAATCAACTGTTTCGTATCTATGTATTGTTAAATTAGTTTTGTCGGAAGGCACGTTAGCGTGCAGGGCACAGGGGCGGTCTTTGCCATATTATGATTCATAATGTTATCCTTTTATGATTCTGGCAAAGTGACTTTTTAGGCACCCTGTTACGTGTCATCGGCCGTCTATGTTGGTAATTTATTTATTTTATTTATTCGGAAGTACAAACAATTACACATAATACATATATTACAAGTAAATAGAATATAAGGAGTTATAGGCCGATCGCTTAAGCGCTTATAACACTATCCAATTTTAAGGAATGCTAATTTCCTAATTAGCATTCCTTAAAATTGGACACTCTAACTAGGAAGTCGGAAGCTAGTGATTATACTGCACTAAATTGGATTCTAAATCGGACAGATGACGCATTCGTGAAGAAGGATCGTACTGGGTTGCACGTTTCGAAATTTCGATGTTTTTGAAATTTCGATCGATGGCGCCGTATTTATCAAAACAACAGAAGAAAATAATAAATAATGTCTTTTAAAAATAATAAAAAATAAAAAGAAGTAATTTTTGTCGTTTTTAGGGTTCCGTACCCAAAGGGTAAAAACGGGACCCTATTGCTAAGACTTCGCTGTCTGTCCGTCCGTCCGTCCGTCTGTCACCAGGCTGTATCTCAAGAACCGCAAAAGCTAGACAGTTGAAATTTTCACAGATGATGTATTTCTGTTGCCGCTATAACAACAAATACAACAAACGTGTTTTTTCGGCGTTTGTACAATACTTTTTTTTTTTAATAGAAAATACTCTTTGGTAGCATTCGTGCGCGCGGTGTACTCGTCTACTTTGCTCAAAGCGCGGACGTCGACTAGTCGTTCTAAATCGTAGCGCCATGATTACACTATCCTAGATCGTACACAATTTAGGAAGTAGTGCGGTTGGACCTCCAATTTACACTAAATCAGATCCAATCTGTTCTAACTGCGATTACATCTGCCGATTTCCTAGTTAGCATTCCTTAAAATTGGATAGTGTAATAACCGCTTCAACTGAGACGTTGTCTGAGGTAGCAGCGCGGTGCTGGAGGGATGTGGTGACGTGATGCGAGAGCTCAACGATTCGTCAACTTGTGACAACTACCACCCCTCCTGCACCGCGGGGTTACCTCAGGCAACGTCTCAGTTATTGTGAATGCGCTGTGGTAGACCGCGAAATTCAAATTTTCAAATGTTTTTTTGCAATTTGCATGTCACAGTATCAGGGCCCCAAGTCTGCTATTTTTATAAATTCGTCATTCCAACACGATTCCACCACCATCCCATTGTCATTTTGCTAAAAGTTCGTAATCTGCTAAATTCATAATGGTTGATCATTGGTCGGTCAATGGCACAGAACATATACGATACTCGTAACGAATTAAAAGCAATGACTACACAATGACGTTCTAATGGTAGGTCACTGATCAAAGGAACTGTCAAAATTTTAGCAGATTACCGCTTATGACAGTAATTCATTTTTCATCAACTACGAGATTACCATTCTATGCCATTTCTTTCAATGGACTGTCAGTGATTGACCATTGGAAAGTCATAATGACGCCATTATATTAGTAGATTACCAAACGTGTCAAAATCAATAATTATGAAATCAATGATAGACCATTCTGACACTATTGTAATAGCAGACTTGAGGCCCAGGTTGTAAAGATCACAATATGATTTGCGACTATAATAGATATGTATTTACAGAATCATAGTCAACAAAATCATTAAAATATCTCTTTAAGTTAGATTTGTACCATAAGCACTTTTCCTTAAGGGATTTGTTCTTATGGTACAAATCTAACTTAGTAAGATGTATTAATGATTCTAAGTGTCTAAACACACTATGCTGAAGGTACGCGACCGAAGTTCCGCGGCTGATTTTAAGTTCCGACGTATTCGGCTGATATGACACACCATAAGTGCAGAACTTACGCGGCAGAAATTCAGTTGCACACACGCGGGGCGCGGGCATGCCTGCCTCCCGCTGCTTTCCGCCCCGGATCTTTGTCGGCAATCGAACCGAACTTCGGTCGCGTATAATGTGTGCTCTACAGAATACGTTGCCGCCGAATTGCCACTGAACTTACGCCCGACCGAAGTTCGACTGTAAGCTGTAACGCAACGTAATTTCGGCATAATGTGTCGTCAGTAATTTAAATAGCATTGCAGGCGTAATCATGCCAAACTTCGGTCGCGTACCTTCGGCATAGTGTGTTTAGACACTAATTGTGTAAATACGTACCTGTTATAGTCGTGAATCATATTTTGATCAAGATACAATCTAACACTGACCTGAAAATTGCAAAAAACGTAATAAAAATGGAATTTCGCGGGCTACAACTGCGTTTAACGTTCTCCACAGATACACAAAAAGACAAAAGCAATGTTAACAAAATTTAAAGTCGAGGTTTTTGGATCTTTTGCGGGTTGCATTGCCATTGACCTTCCTAGTGTTTTAGCACATATAAATAAAACCTAACTGTATCCTTTGTTAATCTCGAAAAAATTACATGAAATCACTGTTCATTATTCTAAAATGTCATTTTGAATCATTGGAAATTAAAACATTTCCTTTGCGAATAGGATTCGAAGCTAATCTTTTAATACGAATAAGAGAGCTTCAGGAAATTTTTAATGTTTCCTTCCGACATTTCCATTAAATTGTCGAGATTTATCAACACGGTTTTTGAATTTCTTTGCATTCAAATTAGTCTTGTCAGCTTTCGAAATACCTAGTTCCTTTGTTTACAACTCGAAACCAAAAATGAAAGAAAATTTAATTTTATTATGATTTTGAATAGGGACGATGAGTTCTTGTGACCGATCCACATATTTCGACAATATAGTGAAGTACCGAACTGCGTCGTGGGCACGGATATCTTATGTATGGTCGTGGGTCTAGTGGTCGCAAGCGTTACTGCTGAACCTGCAGCTGCTGCTGGGGTTCGATTCCCCGGTCGGAAAAAATGTAATTGGGAGTTCTATCTGAAATTTCCCAGTAGTTGCCCGGAGTTAGGATTTGTGTAGAGTTGATGGTAATAATTTATGTTACACTAGCTTTCGCCCGCGGCCTCGCCCGCGAGGTATGTCGATAAAAACTATCCTATATCCTTCCCCGGGATGCAATCTATCTCTCTGCCAAATTTTATCCAAATCCGTTCAGAGGTTTAGGCGTGACAAGGTAACATACAGACAGACAGAGTTACTTTCGAATTTATAATATTCGTATGGATGGGACTTAAAAATAACTGGATTAATATGGGTGTATACCTACTATATGTACCTACACCACTGCCTACCCTTCAGGGAAACTAGGCGAAATGTTAGGTTATGTATGTTAGTGTTAAATACCGAACACCAAGGATAGTACTCGGTACTTAAATTTTAACCTTATGTGTATACTAGTAGCAGGGCAGGGCATATTGCTCGCAGAACAGATGGCCGATGGGGCCGAAAGGTTCTGGAGTGGCGACCGCGTACTGGAAGACGTAGCGTTGGAAGGCCTCCCACAAGGTGGACCGATGACCTTGTGAAGGCCGCAGGAACCCGTTGGATGCGGGTAGCACAGGACCGGTCGAAGTGGAGGTGCTTGGGGGAGGCCTATGTCCAGCAGTGGACGTCTTTCGGCTGAAATGATGATGATGATGATGTATAGGTACTAGTAGAGTTGACTGTCTGAATAAAACAACCAAACTGTATGTTCTCTAAGGGCCCGGCGCGGCATAGGTAATACAAACGTAATACCAAAATAATTTGCAAATCAAACATATTCTTAATGTAGTGTATATTTATTCCGATTAGACACTGATTCAAAGACGAGTTATGAGAAAAATAAGCTTTCTATAGAAATTTGAAATACCTCAATATCTCGTCTTTATAATCAGAGTCTTTCAAAATATATATTTTGGGAACCTAGATATTCTATAATCCAATCGGAATAAATACATACTACCTTATGAATATGTTTGATTTACAAATTGTTTTGGTATTACGTTTGTATGAACTACGCATTGGCATGCGTAGTTCGACACCGAAAAACCGAAACCACCGTATAATATTGAATCCTACATAATAAAAAGACACACGTTTCTTGTATGGGAACCCTTGATTTTAAACTTATTTTATTTTTTATTATTTAACGGTCATAGTAGTAGTATTCAAGTGTCTACCTATTACGGTTGAAAAGATACAGCCCTGTGACAGACAGACGGACGGACGGACAGCGTATCCTTAGTAATAGGGTTGTAGAGGATCTACAACGCCACATGCTAACAACGCGTCATACTGACGTCACGCAAATCCTGCATCGCGCAAGCAGAGTTTACCGCGCAACATCGCAAGATACAAGACTCAGCCCACTATCGACCTCCGGTCTCCGGGGGGGAGTGATGTAACGGATCTACAACGCCACATGCTAACAACGCGTCATACTGACGTCACGCAAATCCTGCATCGCGCAAGCAGAGTTTACCGCGCAACTAGCATAGATACAAACTGCCCGACATGAAACATTGGGCAGTTGCCCGCCAGACACAACACCCGTCTGGTCGGAGGATCCTCCCTTTTCTATGGAGGTTGAGTAAACTTTACATCCTGTTCCTCATACCTCTATAGGGTCCTGTTGGCTGTTGTAATCACTCAGTTTTGTATATTGCGAACGCAAATTCAACAAAACAAGTTGTGAAGTTTGTATCAGGTACAGACGCCAGCACATCAAGCTACTACGTCGTCGTCGTTTCAGCCGATAGACGTCCACTGCTGGACATAGGCCTCCCCCAATTTTGGAGGGGGTTTGCCATATTCGCCACGCTTGGCAGGCGGGTTGGCGATCGCAGTATATGGTATGATGGTGGAATAAATAGAGAACGCTGCTGCCCATTCTCCGGTAAGACCCTTAGTCGCCTTTTACGACACCCACGGGAAGTAAGGGGTGGTGCAATTCTTTAAGTCCGGCACCACACAGACAAACTACTACAATCTGTCAAATTTCTTTAATAGATTTTCAACTTTATCGCTAAAGCATAAGGTGTCTGTGTCATCACTTTGTCCCTGTAACCTCTGACCTAGACTAGAGACAAGAGCAAACCCATTACAAATTTAAAAAAAAAGGTTCAAAGTTGTTTGGGAAAATTTGACAGTTTCGGGTAGCTCGATGTGCTGGCGTCTGTACTTCACAAAGAACATTAGCAAACTCCCAACTGTTGAATTTTTTTGCGACTACCGTTGAAAACATGTTAAAAAAAAACCGGGCAAGAGCGAGTCGGACTCGCTCACCGAGGGTTCCGTAACATCCGGGTTTATGCATAAGGTTTATGTTTATGAAAATTAAATGTTTTTTTTATATTTGAGTTGGTTGAATAAAAGGTAAATTACGGTTTACGATTTATGACGTATTAAAAAAAAACTACTTACTAGATCTCTATCAAACCAATTTTCGGTGGAAGTTTACATGGTATTGTACGTCATATATTTTTTTTTGTTTTATCATTCTCTTATTTTAGAAGTTACAGGGGGGGGGGGACACATTTTACCACTTTGGAAGTGTCTCTCGCGCAAACTGTTCAGTTTAGAAAAAAATGATGTAAGAAACCTCAATATAATTTTTGAAGACCTATCCATAGATACCTCACACGTATGGGTTTGACGAAAAAAAATTTTTTTAGTTTCAGTTCTAAGTATGGGGAACCCCAAAATTTATTGTTTTTTTTTTCCATTTTTGTGTGAAAATCTTAATGCGGTTCACAGAATACATCTACTTACCAAGTTTCAAGAGTATAGTTCTTATAGTTTCGGAGAAAAGTGGCTGTGACATACGGACGGACAGACAGACAGACATGACGAATCTATAAGGGTTCCGTTTTTTGCCATTTGGCAACGGAACCCTAAAAATACAGAGTTTGAATTTCTGAACAGTTTTTTTTATCTTCAGTCAGACTAATAAAGGAAGCCAGATAAAGATATTCCAGTTTGAATTCTAGAGGTTATGTCATTTCAACAACAGACCCTAATCGAAAAAGAAATATAGAAATATCTATGTACCACTTAAAATATAGAATTTGATGGAAATGGTTGATAGAAATGCATTTTCACAGCAAAATAAACTGCAGACTACGTATTCAGAATTATAAGTCTAGCCGACCCCGACATGCGTAAAGTCTATTAAAACTAATGTTTCAAATGAATATTATTTCAAGTTAAACAAATATCAACTTTATTTTAATGGCAATTAAGTTGATTTCAGAGTAACTAGCTCTAATGAAAAAAAAGAAAAAGTTATAAAAATGCTTGAAGTTGTAGCGTAAACTGAACTTTATACTGTAGAATTTAAAGTTATTTTTAGGATACCGTACCAAAATGGTAATAAAAAGAAACCCTTATGGTGCGACTCAGTCTGTCTGTCTGTCCGTCTGTCACAGCTGGATATGTCAAGAACTACTAATGCTATCTTGAAATTTGGTATGGTTTTAGATAACTAAGAGACAGAAAGATAGATTCGTATTAATTATTGAGAGGGGGGCACTTTAGGACAGGGGCAGATTAGGACAAGGATGATATTCTCGGTAAGTTTTGCACAATATTTACAGAAAGTGCATTTTTCGGATGGCAACACCACCAGAGACAACTGTCATATGTCACCCATAGCACATTATACTGTCAAACTGACTTTTGGCATGTGCCTGGTTTTAGGCGGTTGTCGTAAATATTTCTAAGAATCTGGGTAAGTGATTTTTCATTAACAGTAGTGTTCAAATGAATTTTTGGCGTATTATTTATGCCAGTATATATGTGTGGTGATGTAATAATAACAAAGTTGATCATATGACTGTTTACATTTTGTGATTTGACGGGGGTCAGTTTAGTACAGTTTTATTGGGGCACTTTAAGACAGCGTCCTAAAGTGCCCCAATAAAACTTTTATCATACGTTGCAACGTTTAAAACATCACTCTTAAAATTGTTTTAGATAAAACATGGTGCGTAACTACAAAAGGAAACGGGAAGGGAATATAAATGAAGATGTGAGGAAAGCCATCGAAAATGTAATTAATACAACCATGAAACTTCGAGAAGCTGCAGCGGTATATGGTGTGAGTAAGAGCACTTTAGGATATCGAATTAAACTTTTAAAATGAAACTTTTAGAAGAAAATCTAAAAGTGAAGAATACTCCAGCAAACATTCTGTAGCTCAAATTTTCACTAATCTAGAAGAAGAGAGGCTGGTAAAGTAACTTATTAAAAGTTCTAAAATGAACTATGGTCTCACTTACTATCAGGCTAGAACTTTGGCCTATCAATATGCACATGCTCTTAATAAATGTCCTGAATTATGGGAGCAGAATCACATCGCAGGTATTGAATGGGTAAAGGGTTTTCCTTTTCTTTGAGAAAGCCTGAAAATACGAGCCTATCAAGAGCTACAAGTTTTAATAGGCATAATGTCACAGAATTTCAAAATAATTTAGAGAGGGCACTACAAAAGTCAACGTTTACTCCAGATCGGATATATAACATTGACGAAACTAATATTATGACAGTGGTACAGGCACCTAATGTTATAGCTCAATGTGGCTAAAAACAAGTGGGTCAAAGTGAGAGAGGCCAACTTATAACTATGTATGCAATCGTTAATGCAGCAGGAAATACAATTCCATCAGTGTTTATTTATCCAAGAGCACGATTTCATGAACACATGCTAATAGGAGGACCAAACGGTTGCATTGGCTTTGCCAATAGTCCCACTAGTGGTTGGATGACAGGACCACTGTTCCTTAAAGTACTAGAGCACCTACAACAAATTACTAGATGTAGTAAAGAGGACATGATTCTTCTGTTACTTGGCAATCATGAAAGCCACTGCACTCTAGATTGTATTAACGTTTGTCGCGATACTGGAATTGTTTTAGTAACGTTCCCGCCCCATTGCACGCACAGGCTTCAGCCTCTCGATGTTTCTGTCATGGGACCTTTTAAAAAAAAAACTTTCCGTCTCACAAAATGATTGGCTGTTGAATAACCCAGGTAAAACGATAACAATTCATTCTTTAGCTGGAATAGTAACGCCTGCATATAATGCCTCATTTACTCCTAACAACATTACTGCAGGATTCAAAAGATCTGGAATATTCCCATTTTCGCGAAATGCATTTAATGATGATGATTTTGAATGTTCAGAAGTTACAAATCGCATTTTGAATACGAGTGATAATGAAGCTAACAGTATGACTGTCCCCACATTAGGCACTGAAATGCCACCTACTTCTAATGAAACTTTGGAAGAAGATGTTTTATACAATTTGATGCCTGCATTAGAAGCTACTGAGACAGTTGTTCCGAGTGAAGATCTACACAATTTAAGCTGGAATGAGGATAATGGAGAAGGGCTAAGACCCAATACACCTAATCTTATTTTAACACCCGAAATGATAAGACCTTATCCCCAAGCTCCTCCTCGCAAACAAGGGCTAAGGGGAAGGAAGAAAGGTAAATCCCGTATATTAACCGAAACACCGGAGAAAAATGAAATTGAAAACGCATTTTTAGAACGTCAAAGAAGGATAGAGAAGTCGGGAACTAAGAGATCTCACATAATGAAATCGAAAACCAAAACCAAAAGTAAGAAGAAAAAATACATGATTGTAGTTCTGACGACACGGAAGACGAATCTCTATATTCCTATAATAGTGACATTGATTTAGATCTGACAGATGAGGATGAAAATATAGTTGTGGCAAAACCTTTAAGAGTCCTGTTACATTTTTTACGCAAATTCATGATTTTTGACGCTGTAATTTTCAGCAGTTGTAAGATATTTTAATTATTTGTTTAAGAATAAAGATAGTACTATTCTCTTTCTTGTAAGTTGCAGTTACACATTTTCATTTTTCTTTTCGTGTAATTTACTATAAATATTTTACGAACGCAGTTTGCAAGAAAAACCGTTGGCGATGGAACTTTGACGCTCAAATTCACATTGTTACATTCAATTCATATAAATGCTAAAATTATAAAAAGATACTTTGAATGTTTGACTTGTTTATTGGAGTTCTAGAATTCCTTTAAATTCCTTGAGTTTTTATGGATAAAATCGTAAAGAAAGCCTAATTTAAGCAATAAATGTCTTGATTCAGCGTCCATTACACTCCAAATTAACGCAACTTTATCAAATAAACTAATATTATATAAAACTTCAATCTACAATGAATACGTTTCATTAGTTTTCGTTTCTCAATTTAATAAAACAAAATTGCAATAAATAAAGTTAAAATGCTATATATTCTGCGTCAATTCGGCGCGCCCCTCATTCCCGCTGATTCCCGCGCAAGCGCTTGACGAGGTAGGACCTGTCGCCGAATTTTTGGCGCGCAATCGTCCGGAGATCGCTACTATTATCGACTCGTGTACGCCGATCGAAATAAATTGATTTGCGTTTACGATCCGTAATAGGACTCTTAAACATAGACGACTTAAATCCTGGTGACTTTTGCTTAGTCCAATGTTCCTCTGTGAACAATAACCGATCTTTAGCATTTGTTGCTAAAGTTGAAGAAAAGTCTAATAATTCGTCCTTGATCGTGAATTTTCTGAAAAATAAACCTGGTTTTAATAAGTTCTTTTTCCTGAAAAGGAGGACAAATGGTCCGTATCTCTTTTAGATGTTTTTGCTAAACTTCCACCACCAACCGATGCCGGAAGCACATCAAGGACTGCCGGGATGATGGTATTCAGATTTGATTTTTCAAATTTTCAACTTGGTTAACTGATTTCCAGTCAAGGAAACTACATAAGATCTGATTTATTGAGATTTTTTATGTTTTAATGCTTAGAATTGTTGTTGTTTTTATAGAAAACAAGGTTTATTGAGACTGATTGTTATATTTTGAGAGTAGTTAATTTATTTCTGTTCAAAGTAAGGGTAAATATTCCTTAAAACCTAAGTAAAAGCTTTGATTCTAGGTATTGATTGTTAAGAGTTTTTATAATTTATAATAAGTACTAAGGTTAAGAAGAAAAGAAGGTTTAGTGGCAATTTGTCATTTAGTTTTAACAATACTACTTTATTAAAGAAATACAGTGTTATTATTTTTGTTTTTCTTATGAAGTCCTATTCTGCCCCAGGCAGTCCAAAACTGCCCCACTATTGTCCTAAAGTACCCCCTCTGGGAGGGCAGTTTTGTTTCTGTGGGCGTTCTTTTGAAAGTAAAAAAAAAGGAATACTGCACTTTTTAAATACAGTTTTTATAATTTTACTCAAAAGTTAGAAGCCATAACTAGCATAAATCACGTTAAAAAATTAAAAACCTTTTAAAATTATGAAAATAAGATTTTTTTGTTATAAACTGTCCTAGAGTGCCCCCCTCTCCCCTATACCAAAATTGAAAAAAATAAAACGGCCGATTATTGGCGCCACATTATGTCATCAATTTTTTTTTCTCACACCTGGGGTATGAAAATAAAGGGTTTTAAAATGTGATGACAAAAATATATATAAAAAGGTTATATGGTTAAAAGTAACTCAAAGTGACAAATCGTAAAAAACACGTAAGTACCAGGAACTAAATCGTCTGCGAAATCTTTCACATTTGTAAACTAAAAAGCTGGAAAAAAAAATAAAGTAATTAAAAAAAACTAATAAAAACTCGACTGCGGTAAAAAAATCTGAAAAGCTAAAAACAAGCCCAATTTAAATTAAATAAAAATTGGAAGCAGGCGGACCCCATACCATTTTTAGTATATTTTCAAATTCAAATGGGTTCCGGATACATTAGCACCTTAATTGAGTAACACACTATCAATAACAATATGAATAATTTTGAAGGATATTGCTTATCCATTACTTCAAGCTCAAAATAATTGTCTGCCCAACAACGTAAATAACGCAATGAATATTGTTGAACTCATCATCTGCCTGCCTTTTTCCCAACTATGTTGGGGTCGGCTTCCAGTCTAACCGGATGCAGCTGAATACCAATGTTTTACATGGAGCGACTGCCTCTCTGACCTCCACAACCCAGTTACTGGGTAATACGATACCCCTTGGTAAGACTGGTTGTTAAACTTTCGGGCTTCTGACGACCCGTAACGACTGTCAAAGATCCACGAATGACAGCCGGGACCAACGGCTTAACGTGCTTTCCGAGGCACGGAGGGGTCACGGTATGTAAAGATGGTCACCCATCCACAGACCAACCGCGGCAAGCGCAGCTTAACCTGATCGATCGGCCTGTGCGGCTGTTATTATTTAGCCACGGGATATTGTTGAACTGTCAAAATGAAAGCCATTGCTACTGTTAATGCGTTACGCAATTACCCCGCTAGTCATACACACACGCCCCGGTTGCGGACCTTTTCTTACATCACACTAATAATATAAAGGCGAAAGTTTGTGAGAGTGTGTGTTAATATGTTTGTTACTTCTTCACGCTCAAACGGCTGCACCAATTTTGATAAAATTTTGTGTGGAGGTAGCTGACACCCTGGATTAACACCTGTGTGTTAAAAATTTGGATGGTCTTTGAAAGTAACCACAGGGTTACTTTCAAAGACCATCCAAATTTTTACATGGTGTTCTACCCATGAATATAATCAACTTTCACTATGGGACCAACTCTGAAATCACGAAAAAAAAAATCTGCTATTTCATACAAAACTTCAATACCTACTTGACCAAAATGTATGAAACAGCAGACTTTTTTTTTCGTGATTTCAGAGTTGGTTATATTCATGGGTAGAACACCATGTAAAAATTTGGATGGTCTTTGAAAAGTAACCCTGTATAGGCTACTTTTTATTCCGATATTTCCACGGAATCGACACTTACGAGTGTAAAATCACGGGGCGCAGCTAGTCTTAGTTAAACTATTCACCTAGCACAATAATTGAATATAGGGGCCTATAAGTGTTAAACGTTTAGTTTTGTAGAAAACTCTTAACTAACGGTTATTATTCCTCAGTATAATTGCGAAGGTCTTAACCTTGAGGCCGGATCGATAGCGACCATATGTTAATGTTACCACGTGGGGGTTTCTGATTATTATGAGTTTAATCGATTATTTATATGTAGGTTTTATATAATAAATAAAGAAATGAAGAGATCCGCAAGAGAGCTAAGGTAACCGACAGAGCCCAAAGAATTGCCAAACTTAAGTGGCAGTGCGACATTGCTCTCAGAACAGATGGCCGATGGCGCCGAAAGGTTCTGAAGTGGCGACCACGTACCGGAAGAAGTAGCGTTGGAAGGCCTCCCACAAGGTGGTCCGACGACCTCGTGAAGGTCGCAGGAACCCGTAGGATTCGAGAAGCACAGAACCTGTTGAAGTGGAGGTGCTTGGGCGAGGCCTATGTCCAGCAATGGACGTCTTTCGGCTGAAATGATGATGATGATTTATATAATACTAGCTGACCCGGCAAACGTTGTTTTGCCACATAAATTATACTCCTACACTACTCCTACCCTACTCCTACCCTACTTTTACCCTACTTCTACCCTACTCCTAACCTACTCCTACACTACTCCTACCCTATTCCTATAAGTTAATAAAAGTATAAAAAAAACCGGATACAAAGTATTCTATGTCCGTCTCCTGGTTCTAAGCTACGTACCCACCAATTTTTTTGCCAAATCGGTTCAGCCGTTCTTGAGTTATAAATAGTGTAACTAACACGACTTTCTTTTATATATATATAGATGTGTGGCTTTGATGGACTGTTGTGTGAGTAGTTAATCAATTAAGTTCTCAGTCAAGATAGGCTACATTAGCCACAAAGCATACGCTCGTGACCCATAGCCGTCAGAAATAGAAATGGGTGATTGCCGAAATCGGCATGGGAATTACACTAATATTATAAAGACGAAAGTTTTGTGTGTGTTTATATGTGTGTTACTTCTTCACGCTCAAACGGCTGGACCAATTTTGAAAAAAATTGGTATGGAAGTAGCTGACACCCTGGATTAACATATAGGCTACTTTTTATCCCGATATTCCTCCGGGATCGAAACTTATGCGGGTGTAACCGCGGGGCGCAGCTAATAAAATAAATAAAGCTCAAGAGTTCGATTGCTTTTTGTTTTTGTTTGAACGAAACGGGAATTCTCCATTTCTATCGGCCGAACCCAATAATTTATTGACAGATATTGAAGGTAGCCAGTGTACCTAATTATAACTGTTAGTATAATCTATCGTCTATATACAGGGTTATTGGCAAAACATTAACAAACTCTTAAGAGGTCATTGTACTCATCATTATGAACGACTTTTACTATGGGACCAAACCAGAAATCGCGATCAGCGAAATCAGCTGTTCCCTACATTTATGTTCGTATAATTCTTCAAAATGTAGGGAACAGCTGATTTTATTTTCGCGCATAATAAAAGTTGTTCATATTCAGTGTCGGTTTTAGCACTATCAGCGCCCTGGGCGAAAATTCTACGGCGCCCCCTATCTGCCATTGAAACTCATACGAAAAAAGAGGCAAGGGATATAATGATATAACCATTTATTAAAAAAAAACAAAAAAAAATTTACTTTTGTAGCCTTTCTATCGGCAAACTCTTTTACGTCAAACAAACATCAAAGTCTATGTTTTCCGCAATTTCCTTTTCGATTAACGATAGGTTTTTATCAGCTTAAGCTTAGAAAAGCTCCTTTTCCCACTAGCCAGTTACAGGTATAGTGATCAATATTCGCAATGGATGTAAGTTGCGATCTTTGATATTTAAAATAAAGACAGGAGTGACCCCATTCTGATCAGACAAAACAATTTAAGACTTATGAGTTCATCGCACACACAACATACAACCATATATAAACTGATTTAGAGTCTACAGTTATTTCAATTGGAGATCAATTACATAGTTTGAAAAGGTCTGGTTTTTAATTTGTTTTGTCTATGGTCGGGGATTCCCGGTAAAATGGACAGCAGTGCTCCAACCGAACACTGCATTCCATGATAACGATTTTGTAGCTAGATTTAGGGAATTTACTAGTACGTAGAACGCTCAATGAACAAGCGGATATAGCGGTAGCGGGCGCGCACGCCGCTAGCGCCCCTTCAAATAACGATAAACCCTAATGCCGCGCCGCTACTGTTCATAATGATGAGTACAATGACCTCTTAAGAGGTGTTTTACCAATAACCCTGTATAAATAGAAAACAAAGTCGGGTTAGTTACACTATTTAGAACTCAAGAACGGCTGGACCGATTTGTATGATCTTTTATTTGTTGGATTTGTCTTCGCCCCGAATAGCAGAATAATTATTAAAACACGGGATAAAATAACAAAAAAAATCTGCGACGGTACGAAGTTCGCCGGGTCAGCTGGTATAATCATACAGATCGCTACTGATATAGATTATTGGGACGTTAAAACTAGAGGTAGATAGGTTTTCTACCTCCAATATGCCAAAACTGGTGATATATAGGTAAAACGCGGTCACATTAACTCGACGCTTGGCGTTGATGACGTCATTTTGGTTTTTTGGTAATATACCTAAATATACCTGATAAAAATATGATTAAAACAACAACAGAAAACTAGCCAAATTATCGACGAGCTTATCGGTAACAAAGACAAAGGCCTAACACTTGCAGCACGCGTAGCATGAACACTTCTATCTCTACGAAGAGTAGACACATAGCTTTCTATGCAAAGTGACGTTTCTTTTCTTCATTTTTGACATACCGCCTAGAAATCTTTCCACAATCTGTCATTTTGTCTTTCATTTCCAACGATCTTTGTCTAGGGCCTTTTTTATGTAGACTATTTCAGAAGAAAGTTTTCTATCCCAAATGTCAAAATCACACTGACAACTGTCAGTTGTCTAAGGTAGTGAATAGATTTTATAATCGCTAAAGACATTAGAAAACTTTCTACTCGACGGCCAAAAAGTATATACATGACCGTATATACTTTTTGGCCGTCGAGTAGAAAGTTTACAAAATACCACGAAAAAAAAACAAAATTCCCAAAATTCCAATGGCTTAACGTGCTTTCCGAGGTACTTAATATCAGTAAAAATTAAGAATCAAAAAGAAAAAAAAAATCGTATGACAAAACAAAGAATTCTGAGTCGAATTAAGTAAAAGAGCGAATATCGTAAAAAGTGCAATTGACTCTTTCTACTTTGCTGCCGTCCGTCGTACTGTCTACACGGAACGTCATCTTTGTCTACTCTTCCGTCGATAAACCGGGGTGCTCATGCTACGCGTGCAGGGGCGAGCTAAGGAACGCGGTTCTCGCATTCCAGAGATGCGTCGAGTCAATGTGACCGCGTTGTAATTGGGTTCGGCCGTAATTTTTTTTTCATTTTAAAGCCTAATTTTGAGGAAGGCTATTTAACATCACTCTAGTACTTTTAGGAACCGAGCTAAAAGACAAAAGTACAAAGAAAACAAAAACTAAGCAAAAACGAAGTAATAACACGGTCAGGCGATGCGTGGGGTGAGTCGTGGAAACAAGAACTATCACGCGGACAAAGTCGCGGGTAGATGATAGTTGTATAAATACATTTAAAACTAGATTATTTTGAAGGCTTTGTTTCAGTCTGAATAATTTTGTAAACAAGGGCAGGAAAAGGATTTTGTTTACTTTGAACTAGACGAATTGTTAGAAACTAAGTGAGAATTATTTAAATCGGAGCTTAAGGTTACATCATCGGGCATATTTGGACTACATAAATTTTAATTGGAAGACCGTACTCTATTTATAATTTAATCTGAAGCGAATTTTCCGTGTAATGTTTGATAAGCCTAAAGGTACGATTCCACCAAAATACCTCCACCTCTGTTTCCACCGGCAAAGCTGTGCGTTACTTTTGTACGCGCACAGTGCGCAAACATGATGAAACAGGACAAATAAATGTTTTCACTCCGGTAGCGGAAGCAAGACTGAGTTCGCGAACAACAAGTGTGTACGCATCGACGCGAGTCCACTGCTTGCATATGTGCGCGCACAAAAGTATGGAGATTTGCGCGAACATTTCTTAATGTTCGCACACAATTATAATAATAATAAGGTTTATTCGAAAAAAATACAGAAACACATATACAATGTACATTACAATTCATTGCAAGTTGCAAAATCTGTACAAAAAGTAAATAACCCTGTCCCTTAGACTAGGACAGCCTGTATTCTAAGAGACAGTGTTCAGCCAAACAATTACTTAAACATGATTTAATACAACACATGAACGGTGTAGATGTTATTGAGTTTCTGTGATTTTATTGTGTGTGTAGTGTAAATGACATGAAGTGTCTTGTTACAAACAAGTTTGAGTTTTTGATTTGCCTAATTATAATATAATTTGTTATTGTTTGAGTGAATCGACCAGAATAAACATTTGTGTCGTACACTGCGCCGCACAGTGCCGCACACTGGTGCAATCGCTCCTTTAGTCACAGATTGAATAGTATTAGGAGGTATATTTAAGGACATAGAAATAAAACTAAAAGATTCGGCTTTACTCCGTGACTGTACTAATGATGAAATTAGGCAGTGGGTGCAGTCGACGTAATCAAAATGTGATTACGTCAACTGGACCCGCGGGTCCAGTTCGAGTGGGTCCAGTTGACCAAAGACTCGGGCTTGTGCTGAATTTAGAGACTACCCGCTGGTGATATCAGGATCATCATAATCAGTCTATAAATGTTACCACTGCTGGGCCACAGGCCTCCTCTCTGTGAGAGGGAGTGGGCCGTAATCCACCACGCGGGCCTAGTGCGGGTTGGTAGATATCACATGTCTTCGAATTTTTGGTTCTAGGACATGCCGGTTTCCTCACGATGTTCTCCTTCACCGTTTTGATATCGGGATAAGCTAAAGAATCCGTCATACCACAATCACACTAATATTATAAAGCCGAAAGTTTGTGCGTGCGTGTGTGTGTTTATATGTATGTTACTTCTTCACACTCAAACGGCTAAACCAATTTTGATAAAATTTTGTATGGAGGTAACTGACACTCTAGATTAACATATATTTTTATCTCGATATTCCTACGGGATCGAAACTTATGCGGGTGAAGCCGCGGGGCGAAACTTGTAAATAATTAAAACAACGTTTAAACACCTGTTTAGTTAAACAGTGTCTAAGGGATAAACACTGCATAAGGTAAAAAAAAATTAAACACTTGTGTATAATTTTTTTACCACAAATACATGTCATTGTTTTAATTTGGCAACCCTAAGAAAGGTTTCGTTTTATGCCGATTTTTTGTTGAGCTTTTTTATTTCCTATCGTTTTTTTTGTTTTAATTTTTGTTACGGAATAACTAAGTTGGAAAATTGAAAATAAGTAAGTACTGTTCATTTAAATTAATACGTCCGCCATTGGTAACCATACAGAGTTAAATGTAAAAGTTTTTTGTACATTATTTTCGCAACGGAACGTATTTTTAGGGTTGCGTAGCCAAATGGCAAAAACGGAACCTTTATGGATTCGTCATGTCTGTCTGTCTGTCCGTCCGTATGTCACAGCCACTTTTTTCCGAAACCGTAAGAACTATACTGTTGAAACTTGGTAAGTAGATGTATTCTGATAACCGTATTAAGATTTTCACACAAAAATGGAAAAAAAACAGCAAGTTTTGGGGGTTCCCCATACTTAGAATTGAAACTCAAATTTTTTTTTCATCATATCCATACGTGTGGGATATTTATGGATAGGTCTTCAAAAATGATATTGAGGTTTGTAATATTATTTTTTTCTAAACTGAATAGTTTGCACGAGAGACACTTCCAAAGTGGTAAATTGTGTGGGGGACACACAATTTACTACTTTGGAAGTGTCTCCCTGTAACTTCTAAAATAACAGAATGATAAAATTAAAAAAAAATATGATGTACATTAGGTACCATGTAAACTTATACCGAAGATTGATTTGAACGAGATTTAGTAAGTAGTTTTTTTTTTAATACGTCATAAATCGTAAACCGCAATTTACCTTTCATTCGATCAACTCAAATATAAAAATAAAAAAAAGCACTTAATTTCATAAACATAAACCTTATGCATAAACCCGGATGTTACGGAACCCTCGGTGCGCGAGTCGGACTCGCTCTTGCCCGGTTTCTTTTCATGTCAGTTCTTGCTTTTGACAGTGGGTGGGGTGGCGAGTTGTTTGAAATTTGAATTGAAGTTGAGTGAAAAACCATTGTAAAAACATTTTTACCGAACCTCTAGCAAGTATAAGAAAAATTGGATAAGAAACATCGTGAACGCGGGGACAATTGGACTACGGAGGAAAAGGTTCGTTTAATTTAAAATCACGATGTCTATATTCTGGAGCAAAACTACTCTGCACTTGAGAAATTCATTCATTCATTTAATTCATTCATTAATCAACTTGTCCTACATGCCTACGGCCCATTTAGGCCGACTACAGAAAATCAAAATAAAAAATATTTTCATTTTGCAAGTCGCCACGTTACTATCAAAATAAGAAAAGGTACAAAGGCCTCAAAAAGTCTATAGGCAAACTCACAAAGCAATAGTTTGACGTTTAGTTTGACTTACGGCCTTTAAAAAAATTATAGTAATATTAATTTTGTTTCCAAATAGTTAATATTCGTAATTTGCTAGTAGCCTAACAGTAGGTACCCCTTTTTTGTTTTAGAGAAATTACCTACTGTGAGTCGAAGGGTTAAAAGATCTAAGGAAGAGGAAACCTTGCCAGTCGAAGGCGAAGTGGAAGGCCCCAGCTGGTCAGTGAATATTAAACAATTGGTTTCATACCAACGAGATATTTTTCCCGATTATTCGATACGTCTTTACGAAGCGTTCAACCGAAAACCAGCTCAGAAACCATATTTGATTGAAAATCATAAACAAGAATGTTTACATTTTGCGATATAGCGATGGGAAGGACGGAATGAGAGATTTGATGAGCAGATAAATTTGCATTGCATGGTAATATGGGAAAATTTAAGAGGAACATAAATATGTTTCAATATTATTAATATGCTGGCAGAGCCCTGCGGTTTCACCCGCGTAAGTTTCGATCCCGTGGGAATATCGGGATAAAAAATATTCTATGTGTTAATCCAGGAAATAGTCTATCTATGTGCCAATTTTTATCCAAATCTGTTCAACGGTTTATGCGTGATTAAGTAACAAACATCCAAACATCTTCAGAAACTTTCACATTTATAATATTAGTAGGATTATATAGTTTTATGGTATCCCATAACTCTAGGGTATGAATGAGACCATATCAAATTATCAATTGGCAAATGAATTATTTTTCTATTATAATTTTATTGTTTTAATTTTTCATACCTACAAAATAATTCGACAAACTCACGATTATTAATGTAATACACCCTTACGTGAAATATGACAGGGTTGCATTTTCTTAGAGTTAGTTAAATATGAATGATTGGTTTGAATGAAAATGAATTAGTCGTATTTATCAACGAAACTTAGATACCTACATGATATCTTCAAAACTATGCATTTTTGAACTATATATTCTAAAATTTTTGTATTCGTTTTACTTATATAATATAACCCTAGAGTTATCACCACAGATATAGATATACCTAGATAACGCAAGTATCACGAACTGAATGAAAACCAAGCGTGCCATTTTTTTGACTACCTACTATGACGTCACAAGCTCGCGCTCTCGCTCACACTTACCCAGCCAGCAGTACAAAGGACTGAGCGCGAAAGGGGCGGCTTACGATTTGTAATCATAAGTTGGTGCAATTTTTGGCACGCGAAGTAGTAACTCTTGCATTATCTAGGTATATCTGTGGTTATCACACTAATATTCTAAAGGCGAAAGTTTGTGAGTGTGTGTGTGTGTGTTTAAATGTTTGTTACTTCATCACGCTCAAACGGCTGGACCAATTTTGTTAACATTTCATATGGAGGTAGCTGACAATTTGGATTAACATATAGGCTACCTTTTATCACGATATTCCCACGACATCGACATTTACGCGGATGAAACCGCGGGGCGCAGTTAGTGGGATACAAAAAAACACGTTGAAGTACACCTCTACCTAACCTTTCGAGCAATACAGGCGTGATGATGGTATATAAAACATTACGTCCAGTTATAAACACGTATTGCATGCACAAATTGCGTCATACACATACCTAGTAATAATAATAAAAAAACCGGGCAAGAGCGAGTCGGACTCGCTCACCGAGGGTTCCGTAACATCCGGGTTTATGCATAAGGTTTATGTTTATGAAATTAAATGTATTTTTTATTTTAGTTGGTTGAATAAAAGGTAAATTGCGGTTTACGATTTATGACATATTAAAAAAAAACTACTAACTAGATCTCGTTCAAACCAATTTTCGGTGGAAGTTTACATGGTATTGTACATCATATATTTTTTTTTTAGTTTTATCATTCTCTTATTTTAGAAGTTACAGGGGGGGGGGGGGGACACACATTTTACCACTTTGGAAGTGTCTCTCGCGCAAACTATTCAGTTTAGAAAAAAATGATATAAGAAACCTCAATATCATTTTTGAAGACCCATCCATAGATACCTCACACGTATGGGTTTGACGAAAAAAAAATTTTTTAGTTTCAGTTCTAAGTATGGGGAACCCCAAAATTTATTGTTTTTTTTTCTATTTTTGTAAAAATGAAAATCTTAATGCGGTTCACAGAATACATCTACTTACCAAGTTTCAACAGTATAGTTCTTATAGTTTCGGAGAAAAGTGGCTGTGACATACGGACGGACAGACAGACGGACAGACAGACAGACAGACAGACAGACAGACATGACGAATCTATAAGGGTTCCGTTTTTTGCCATTTGGCAACGGAACCCTAAAAAAACATCTTAATTTGAGAGCAGTTAATAGACATTTACATAGTTATGCCGTTAATGAGAAGCCAGGGAACCCTAAAAAAACTGTTCCTTTTAATGGTACTTTTACTTCTACAACGACCTACATAGGTACCTACGTGACCATGCACAGCTGACAGTCAATTGACAAAATCGCTGGACGTTTATTATTGGAGCTACAGAGTTATTGTCGACAATTACAATTATGGGGAGCTGATGCGCTTTTTACGTTTCAATTAAGTATACCGGCTGACTTTTTTTATTGTCTAGACAAAATCAGGGTATGGGCTTCTACTCCGTTCCGCGATAAAAAAAGAGATTTGTGTGCCATAGCACACAAATCTCTTTTTTTCACAAATAATAATCACTGTTTTTTTACATTAAATCCTTTGATTGAAGCTGGCCGATGCCTTCAATCAAAGGATTCAATGTCGGTACGAATTAATTGGTAATTTCCGCGCGTAGAGTTTGGTGACTATACGTTGAACTGTATATACTTAAGTATTATATTGTCGATTTATTTGTTTAAAAAAATGTTTTTTTTTTGTTTAGTATTAAAAATTTCCTTCAAGTATTAAATTTTATTTATTGATAGACATCATTTTATGTAACAATGTAATATTTACATATTTAAAAAGCTGAGACTTAAAATAATATATAATATAAGTATTTAAAAAAGGCTGGGAAATAATCAAAAGGGCATCAAAAAATTCATCCGCATCGCTGGTAACAGGAAACGTACCCAAAACGCTGGCAGCATTGCCACGTTGTATGGCAATGCTGATTCTTTGGCCAAAAAATAGACCAGCCCTCTGGTCACGTGAAGAGTCCACCAACCGCTTGGCGATGTCTCGAAATACTAAGTAAATACTCGGACCCCATGGCCCTAGTGTTTCAACCCCAAACGGCTCGAACATATAAGTTCCAAAGAGATTGGAGTAATTGATACTTTAATTTAATTTTAGATTTTAAAAAAATTAAAAAGAAACATCTCCTTTTTATCCATAGGCTTCTAGTCCGTTCACCTTTTAAACCTTGTTTTTGTCCAGACGGTAAAAAAAGTCAGCTGGTATAGCAAAATCATAATCAAAATCAAAATGTTTTATTTCACATAACCTACATGGGCACTTATGAAACGTCAGAAGCTAGGTGCACGGTTCCAATTGGTCGTTTCCTATGGAGAAGAACCGGCAAGAAACTCCATGGTTACTCTTTTTTAAAAATAATTGGCTTTTACAATGTTTCCAGATTACAGTAGGTATGGGAGGACAGCGCAGGCCTGTCAACAAGTAAAAAATGATTGATAAAATAGAAAATGGTTTACAGATCTAAAGTCTATAAGTCCTACAAAGTCCTCACATTTACAAAATAAGAATCTATCAAAAGGAAAAATCTACTAAAACCAAGTGTTATGATTCCCATTAAAACCACTAATAAAGAGGTGAACATTTTCAATTATCTGTATATAATGTCAAATAATAAAGAAATTATGTCAAAAGTATATAATGTCAAATAATAAAGAAATTATGTCAAAAAGTATGTAAAAAAAAATTTTATAAAAATTAAACATCTTAATTTGAGAGCAGTTAATAGACATTTACATAGTTATGCCGTTAATGAGAAGCCAGGGAAGCCACATGTGCAGAAGGAATTATTGCCAGAAGGAATATAGCGTGACTGTATTGAAGCACTGTGTGACGCATTAGTACCTAGAAAAGTGGAAGTTTATATTTCATTCCTCGAAGGAGTAGGCGGTGTAAATTGTTGCACTTAGTAGGTATTAGCGTTCCATTGATCGTGTCAATCTTTTTAGTAGATAGAGTACCGTCGTAGTCGTGGCCATTTATTTTATTGATTCAATTTCAAACTCTTGGCGTCGAGTTTTGGCAGAACCTTTTTTTATGATAAATGAGTTTCTTAAATTTTTATAATAACTTGGGTAGGTATCAGGCAACGCAATGGTTTAGCTTGCGATGGTTACAAGGAAGAGGAGGTTGGTTGGTTGGTTTGTTGCTTGGTTGGTTTGGTGCTTGGTTGATTGGTTGGTGATGGTTGGTTGGTTTGGTATGGTTTGGTGGTTGGTAGTTTGGTTTGGTTCATTAGATGTGACTAACGGTGCAGCAAACTTTGCATATAGTGCTTTGCGTGGTTTGCGACCACCCCCCACCGGAGTCCGGCGTCAAGCAGTCTGCTGTGTTTCGCCGATGCATGGGAGTTCCAGTGCCTTAGGTATCATCTGGGCACGCTCGTTCCGTCATAGATCTCATCCATCAGGCGTGATCGAGGTCAAGAGCGCGCCAATTCAACAATAAAAAACTCAAATAATGGCGGATACGTCTGAGTCATTTTACTTTGACTTGGCCAGCAGGGTCTTATTTGCAATCATCATCATCATTTCAGCCGAAAGACGTCCACTGCTGGACATAGGCCTCCCCCAAAAGGGGGGGTTTGCCAGAATCGCCACGCTTGGCAGGCAGGTTGGCGATCGCAGTATGGTACGGTGGTGGAATGCATAGAGAACGCTGCTGCCCATTCTCCGGTCTCCCCTAATCGCCTTTTACGACACCCACGGGAAGTATGGGGTGGTGCAATTCTTTAAGTCCGGCACCACACAGACACAATTTGCAATGGATTATCTCTATTAAAATATGTACCTAATAGCCTTGCCTTCAACTAAACTTTTTATTTCTGTAACTGCCTGTGACCTCACAGCGGGCCCTATCAGAATACCAGCGCTGCGACATTTATTTTTTAAATGTCGCAGCATCATGCTGAGATAGAAGCCTTTTAGCCTCGTATAGGACTTTCTGTTTCATTTTCCTTTTGTTATATTTTTATTTATTTAGGTAACTTGGATTTTTATTTTACTGTGTTTAGTTTAGTCTGTGACCTTTCTGTACGAGTCGCAATAAATACTTTTTATTTATTTCTTTCTTTTTCTTTATAAACGGTGTTTTAAAAAGTTAAGAATATTTTATGCAACACTATATATTTTATCCGCACCTAAGGCGACCCACTGACCCACAAATTACTTATATATTAAACAAACATATTTAAAACATCATCATCTGCCTAGCCTTTTCCCAACTATGTTGGAGTCGGCTTCCAGTCTAACCGGATGCAGCTGAATACCAGTATTTTACATAGAGCGACTGCCTATCTGGCTTCCACAACCCAGTTACTGTATAATACGGTACCCTTGGTAAGACTGGATTGTCAGACTTTCGGGCTTCTGACTACCCGTAACGACTGTCAAAGATGACGAATGACAGCCGGGACCAACAGCTTCCGAGGCACGGAGGGGTCTCGTTATGTAAAGATGGTCACCCATCCACAGAACAACCGCGGCAAGCGTAGCTTAACCTGATCGATCGACCTGTGCGGCTGTTATTATAATAGCCACGGACCCCTTTAGAGCCAAATTACTATAAATGTTAAACAAAATTGAAAACATCACTCTATAAAAAAAATGTCTAAGCATCTGTCTCTCTGTCATCTTCAAACGATTGATAGAAGAAACAGAATGACGTTTTAAATCGTTTAAACCTAAACGCGTTAAGTAATTTGTGGTGCTAGCGGGCCTATAATGTGTTTGATTTATAAAACGATTTCCATTCGCAATTTCTTTATTTTTCAGCAAAAAAACATCGCAAAGTAAACCATTTATATAAATTAAGTATAAAATATATTTCACGTCGCACTCGCCCTTGAACTTGCGCCAGTGGCTTGTGCAATTCGCCGGAGACGCGACGGGAAGCGTTAGATTGGTGCCAGTTGTGAGTTCAAAAGGCAAGCGTTCCCAATGTACCTGGCCAGTGGGCGACATAGATTAGATTATTTGTTGCAGACTGTTTAAGTTTGACTGTTGTTACTGTGAATAAGGAAGCCGGGAGCAGACGCCCTAGAAGATCATATTCTGAATTTATTGGTGACTAGCTTCCGCTTGCGGTTTGCTCGCATGGTATGTTGATAAAAAGTAACCTATATCCTTTCTCAGGGTACAAATATCTCCATAACTTTAATCAAAATCGGTCCAGCCGTTTCAGAGATTAGCCGGAACAAACAGACAGACCGTATAAGTACCGTATAATGTATGTAATGTCATACGCAATTAAAAGCTGTTAAATAAAGCGCGAGGTATGTCGATAAAAACTATCCTATGTCCTTCCTCGGGATGCAATCTATCTCTCTGCCAAATTTTATCGAAATCCTTTCAGTGGTTTAGGCGTTAAAAGGACAAACAGACAGAGTTACTTTCGAATTTATAATATTAGTATGTATGTATAGATGTTCATGTTCCTTAAGGCATAGGCCTATAGGGAACATGAACATCTATAAAACATACATCCATCATCATCATCATACATCTATAGGACATAGGTCCAGCAGTGGACGTCTTTCGGCTGAAATGATAATAGATGTTCTTCAAAAGGTCGTGTGTGACCAGACGTATGAACTTAAACGAAGCAAAACGTCTATTTAAAGATCGTAGCAGGTGGAAACCTGTAATGTCTACCTAACCCCATGGGAAAAAAGTGAGTTTATATATGGTCAGTTTCTTCGGAAAACTTTACAACGTTAGTTGGCAAAAGAAGCGAATAAAGTTGTTGTATAGTTGGCAGAAAAAGTTGTTTATAACTCGCACGAAAGTTTCGCAAAAGTTACTGATGATAACTTGCTGAGCTAGCAGGTCTAGTAATGTTTATTTAGCACCGGTCTGCAATAAGCCCGTTTTTATTCTGAAGAACTTAGCGTTGGTAGTTGTTTTCTAACATTTAAAAAATGTCCTTAGATCAGTGTGCCTTTTGGAAAAGACCTCAATTCACAATTTCCACTGAGTCCTGTCTCTCGCAATTTGGAACCGCTCGTTTATCATCCCAACTTTTATATTGTCTTTCACTGTTCCTTTTGTCCTCGCTGGGGTGCCATTCTGTCACAACTTTATTCCACTTGTCATAGACACGTAGGTACTATAATAATAAGCCCTTTTTAGGGTTCCGTACCCAAAGGGTAAAAACGGGACCCTATTACTAAGACTCCACTATCCGTCTGTCTGTCTGTCACCAGGCTGTATCTCATGAACCGTGTTAGCTAGACAGTTGAAATTTTCACAGTTGATGTATTTTTGTTGCCGCTATAACAACAAATACTAAAAACAGAATAAAATAAATATTTAAGGGGGGCTCCCATACAACAAACGTGTTTTTTTCGGCCTTTTTGCCTTGTGGTACAGAACCCTTCGTGTGTGAGTCCGACTCGCACTTGGCCAGTTTTTTATTACTATAATAGTACCCGTCTGTTGTGACTTGTTCATGATTATATATTATAGTGTTAGGCTATTTTGTTTTAAATTTTTTCATACTTTACTTTTAGAGGAACCCGTGGCTAAATAATAACAACCGTACAGGTCGATCGATCAGGTTAAACTACGCTTGCCGCAGTTGGTCTGTGGATGGGTGACCATCACCACCACCGAGACCCCTCCGTGCGCCGTACGGCATTTCATACAAACTTTCAAGCCCTTATTTTTCGAAATGAATGAACCGATTTTAATGAAACTTCATACGCACAAGCAGGATACAAAGGTCTAAAAAGTTAGTGGAGAACGTTTTCGAAAACAGTGTTAAAGCCAAATTAGACCGATGTGATTGTGTCATCGCGCTTCTCTTTCTATTCTATACAGTCCGACAGTGACCGCGCTTTAGGTCATGTAGTCCCCATAGGGGAAAACTAAAAAACAAGTGCGAGTCGGACTCGCACACGAAGGGTTCCGTACCACAAGGCGAAAACGCCGAAAAAAACACGTTTGTTGTATGGTTGCCCTTAAATATTCATTTTATTTTGTTTTTAGTATTTGTTGTTATAGCGGCAACAGAAATACATAATTTGTAAAAGTTTCAACTGTCTAGCTATCGTGGTTCTTGAGATACAGCCTGTTGACAGACAGACGGACAGACGGACAGACAGACAGACGGACAGACTGACAGACGGACAGACGGACAGACAGCGAAGTCTTAGTAATAGGGTCCCGTTTTTACCCTTTGGGTACGGAACCCTAAAAACAAACAAACGAAAACATGGTATGTACCCTGTAACGTCGCCAATGCCCCAGAAGCAAATATTATATTATTTATTAATTAGATGTAAGCACATTGTATCTCATTTTAAATGAACTGTTACCTATTTAAGTTCTTATGCGAAATTAAATCTCTTTAAACCTAATAACATTATTTATAAACGTTATACAAGACAAAAGTTTAAACCAGACTAATGGCTAGCCATAAGCTTAAATGGATTACTGTTCACTATTTCTTGTTGAAACTATTTGTTGAGTTACTAAGGCGTCAAATAGACGAGTAGCACTTTGCTGTCGACAGAGCCAACTTCAGCTGTCAACAGAGCCAACTTCAGCTGTCGACAGAGGCAAATTCAGCTGTCGACAGAGCCAAATTCAGCTGTCGACAGAGGCAAAAGCAAGTGCTGCAGTATTCGGCATGCCAACTGCTGCCTACCATGTTGACAGCATTGTCTATTTGAAGTCCACTGACAAGGCAGTGCGCGCGCTGCGCTCATACTGTAGCTGTCGCCGTTGGTCGGCGTTTGTTGTCCACGTGCCGACGGCAAACGCCGACCAAAATGGCGGCAGCTGCAGTTGCCTCTGTCGACAGCAAAGTGCTGCTCGTTTGTACTGTGCCTTACTTACCGTAAGATATATTTATCGCGGATCTGCATTTTAAAAGGGATTTTTTACCTTAATCGTCGAATGACTGCTTTGTTTTACATTAGTTACAGTACCTACCATTGCAGAGTAAGCAGCACTTGATAATTTCCTGAATTTCCGAACCCATTAATTATCTTACGCTCAAGATTACAGGTCGTGATGCCTCTTATCCAACGATAGATTATATTAATTACATTCATGATTGAGTAACTTTCCCTAACCCATTTACGACCTAGATGGTTTAGACATGTTCCCGTCTCTATCTTGCACTTGGTGTTAGACAGTGACAGAAATAACACTGACATAACGTGTACCAGGGATATTTTTGCGCTCGAATGTCGATGACAGGGGGGGGGGGGCGCTGTTCGTAAACGTTTGTGTAATGTCACTTGAAATGTCTTCAAAATACAAAATGGCGGCGTTAGTCCTGTTATTGGCCACGCGCCAAAATAACATTTTTTCGTTCATAGATCTATAGTCGGACTTTTAATTATCTGCAGTAAAATTACAGCTTATGTTTTACTTAAATGACTGAAATTGGCGTCTTTTTGTTTTTTCGCGGACATCAACCAAATCTTGTTTTTCTAGTACAGAATAGTAATCGTCACTTATTTGACATGCATAATCTCTCTTAACTCAGTCCGAAATGAGGTTAGGTTTGTACAAACACTTTTACACGTCAATTATATTTTTTTTTAAACTAGATGAGGTCGGCGTTTCCTATTTGACTATTCTGAGAAGAAAGGCCGAAACAAACTCAGAGGTCACAGTCTCTTTTAAAGTCCAGACAAAATCTTGATCAGATCGTGTGAAGACCATGTAGATTGGTGTCTGGAATGGTCTTTTGAGGAAGGAACCCCACAGATTGAGCGGACCTGTCCAAAAATCGTGCAGCTCAACTCAGAACTTGAGGAGCTCAACGATTCGACGAACAATACCAAAGACAGGACTTTCGCGTAGTCCGCGTAAATTACTCAAACTGCCAGATCATGAATAAAAAAACTAACTAAGAAGGAAAACAGAAAAAAGAAATGACCCACTTCGTCCTCACATTCACAATCGCACTAATATTATAAAGGTGAAAGTTTGTGAGTGTGTGAGGGGGTGTGTGGTGTGTGTTTATATGTTTGTTAATTCTTAACGCTCATAGGGCTCGACCAATTTTCATAAAATTTTGTACGGGGGTAGCTGACACCCTGGATTAACATATAGGCTACTTTTTATCCCGATATTCCCACGGGATCGACACTTACGCAAGTAAAACCGCGGGGCTCAGCTAATAATTAAATAAATAAAAACTTTTTTAGAAAAAAAAACAACCGACTTCCAAAAACACTAAAAAACACGAAGAATAACTTGAATTTGGATTTGTATTTTAGTTTATTGCCACCGACTTCCGAAATTAAAGTTATTTTTCTCTTTATAATGTTGTTTGAAGTCGGTTGTTTTTTTTCTAAAAAAGTTTTCTCTCCAAACTAATTTTAATTCCAATGAAATGTCAATACGATTCCAATGTTAATTTTACAGTCACGTGATTCGGTACTCTTGAAAACAGTATTGTCACCATTGAAATGAAATTGACATTGCTCCGCCATTATTTTGTTACACGTGAAGTTAGCTATGTTACGGGCTGCAATAGTGTGGTTCAACTCATTACGAAAAACCGGTAATAGGGCTTTAAAATGCTTTATCGTTTAAATAACAAGGCTAATAAATAAATATGATATAAATAGTTCTTTAATTGATTAATTATAAAGTATTAAATTCATTTGGGCGTAAGAAAATGAATAAAATCATAAAATTAACCATGACTTTGGCTTTATGGGGTAGGATCGTTGCCTACACTACTTACTAAAAAAAAAAAGACTGCGAGTAAGTTCTCCAATTTCAAACATAAAGTCAAGTGGTTTTAGAAGTGAATTCGAACTGCAGGTTTGTTTGTTTATGACAAAATTATTCGCGTTTGGGTATTTTTAGTAAGAAATAATTACTGTCCGCTAAGTTACTTAACTAATTAGTATTACAGTTTTATACAAATGGTACCAAGTAAATAGATATACAACTTCTCTATAGAGTAAGTAATGTTTTTGTGACGAACGCCGACCGTGTTTATGTGAATAGTGAACATGACTGAGTTATATACCAGTAAAGTGATAAATAAGTTAGAATATGTAAATGTAATAGTTAGAATAGGATAGTTATGACCCAAAAGTACCTAGCGTGGGCGTCGATATGTGCTACTACCTACTGTTTTACTGAGTAAGATTTTGATTTTCTATTTAAATTAAGTGTTTGTATTGTTCTAATTAGCTTTCTAACTGGTTTTTATTAATAGTTTTCGTATTAAAATCTGATATAGAATTTTTGATCATTTTAATGTACGAAGAAAAATGATAGAATAATTACGTAACTTGAAAATGAGGTTTTTTGTTTATAGGAATATTTGCGAGATTTTAGTCTCAAATGAGAGGGTTATGTTTAAAACTAATATTCTCGTTTGAATTATGTAAATCGGTCTACGGGTTTTAGGAATAGAAAGAATTTTGTATAATGAAAACATGCCGAAGTCTGATTTTAGTAAGCTAATGTTCTAGAAAGTTTTTACTGTATAGAGATAGGATAAAAATGTTGTTATGTAATACGAAAGAGGAGTAAAATCCTTGCTCACTCCGTAATTTGCTTTAAATTCGTATTCATTCATAGAAAACGCTTTGTCCGTATAACGCATCATCCGACGCTCATCTCGTCTTTGTTTCAGTTGTTTTTTTTATGGGAATTACGTAAATCACTCTATACTACTGCTTATCGTGCCATATTATAATCTTATAACCCACAAAAATCACTTATAACGCAAAACAATTTCTAAAAAGATACACTTTTGTTATTGGAAAAATCACTATCAACAAACTATCCCAACACAATATTGACGCAATACACAGCTGTCAAAATACACTCAAGAGTACCGATTACCCCACGCCAAGCCCGCTCCCAATTCCACTTAGTTCCCCAAAATGGACACCCATTCTAAAAATCTATTTGTGCTAGCATCGAACTCAAGAGTACGAAACGTCACAATTCCAATGTCGATCTATCGGAATTAAACTCGAGAGTAAGCACCCAGTTTGTAATTTATCTATGTTATAATAGCCTAATGTCAACTGCTTATCACCTTTTACAAAATATTGCTTTTCCCGATGCATGGACGTTAATTGTTGAGGAGTTCTCCTAGTAAGAACCAGGAGAACTGGAGCTGATTGAGAAGTCACCATCAGCTCCACTTCACCATACGCATTGTAATGAGCATAAATTGCTTAGCAGCCATATTAAAGTAATCGAATCGCAACCCGTGAAATATTTGTCATAAAGTAGTGTCATTTGTGGTCTTCATCATCAGCTCCACTTTACCAAATCCTAATTTCCGAGAGCAAATGCTCAAGTTACTTTAATAATAGACTTAGGCAAGAAAAACTTTGCTAAGGGCCAAGTTTATGTTACGCTTAGTCGTGTAAAGACGCTGGATGACATTGTATTATGTGACTTGGAACCTACCAAATTGCTAAATAGACCACATGACGAAAAGGCATTGCGTGAAATGCAACGATTGAGGCTTTTATAAATCATCATCAGCCAATTGCAGTTCACTGCTGGACGTAGACCTCCCCAAGTTTGCGCCAACGTTCACGGTCCTCCGCTTCTCTCACCCAGCCACTATCGGCAACCTTTGTTAGGATAGTTATACAGAAGAAAAACTCGCAAAAGTATTTCACTTTAAGAAGTATTTATTAGTTTTTAGACTAGATGCCGATAATCCTGGCTGCAGCATCAGGCCAGACTTATGTCAACATTGCATTGAACTTAAAATTTAGTCCTGTTTAAAATGAGCCCAAACACGACTACGGTGCTGTTTTTCTGATGCTGGACTGGCTTCAGCATCAGGTCTCTATGTACTTCGGTGTTCCTCATTAACAGTACGTTTATCCACACATCGAGCCCTTTTCAATGAGCCTAAACACGATATATCTGCTATTAGTCGTCGAGGAGTTAGGTACTCTGCAGACTATCCTGACTGCAGCATCAGGTCATAACTTGATGATCATGAGACCAAATGTGACAAATGCCCTATCAAACATCAAAACAATTTACTAAAACAGTCTTTGCCTGTTCGAGTAACTTCTTACTGTTAAGGTGTTGTACCTTCCATCATCAGCCCAGCTACCTGAGATGGTGACAACCATATGCAAATACACAAGATACTTCATAAAATATGCGAAAAACAATAAGTGAGCCTATAAAATTTGAGGGTTGCCCTCGATTTCTCTAAGATCCCATCATCAGATCCTAACTTGGTGATAATGGGACCACCTCAGAACTATCTACTTTCGAACAAAAAAAGAATTATGAAAATCCGTCCACAATGGGCGGAGTAATCGATGAACAAATATACAAAAAAAAAAAAAAAACATACAAACATCCGAACATAGTGCCTCCTCCTTTTTGTTAAGTCGGTAAAAAATGCTTACTACTTACTTACTTACTACTATAGGTCTGAGTCATCGAGTGTCGCATCTACAAACACTATCATTGCTCTGACATCGACAATGGCTTGCAATTGTTGTAGCGCCGCCGACGCGACGTCGGGAATAAGGATATGTCGTCTGCGCAACGGCCGCTTGTCATTAACTAACGATTAGGCTGTGGTTAATTGACGTCACTTTAACATGGAGTAGTACTTGGATGTGATGGAAAATTAAAGGGAATTGTATGGATTTATGTTTTAAATTTTCACGTTTATAATATTAGTTATAAACTTTCATTTTATATAATATTTCAATTACAATGTTACTATTTTACAATTTAACACTTGTAAAATATTATATAGTATATATATAAAAAAAGGTAAAGAAAAAGACAGGAGCTCATTGGGCATCAAAAAATTCGTTCGCGTCGCTGTCAATGGCACAAGTGACCAAAAGGCTGGCAGCATTACCACGTTGGATGGCAATGCTTATTCTTTGGGCTGAAAATAGGCCAGCCCTCTGGTCACGTGAAGAGTCAACCAACCGCTTGGCGATGTCCCGAAATATCAAAGTCAAAGTTATTTATTTCAAATAGGCACTTAAAAGGCACTTTTGAACGTCAACAATTACGAAAAAATAGAATTGATTCTAGTCGCCCATTCCAAAAGGTAGTTTTCGTATGGAGAAGAATGGGAAAGAAACTCCACCGTTACTCTTTTAAAATGTTTTACAATATTTTGTATACATTAAATTATATAATAATAATATGTGAAGACGATGCACCTAAAATAAAACAAATTTACTATACTAAAATAGGTAAAAGTATTAATAATGAAAACATGACATAAATTAATTATCTAATAGATACATGGTGCTCACATATTTACGAACATGGTAGAAAAATCTTATCAGTTAATGGATCAGTTAAATATCAGTTATCTGTTATTGGATTTATGTTACTTTTATATACAGTGTAACCTGCGGGGCAATTGCGTAAAACGTTATCAATCGGAATGGGTTTCATTTTGATAGTTCCACTACATTCATTGCGTTATTTACGTGTTCAGCAGACAAATTTTTCGAACTTATGAAGCAATGGATTAGCAGTTTGCTTCAAAACTATTCAGATTCCAATTGATGGTGTGTTACGCAATTAAGGTGCTGGGTAACCAGCGGGATTGGGAAGGGTTACCGCTGGCCCTGAACATAAAGGGCTAAGGAAGGAACACGGGTGGGTTATAGTCAGTAAGAGTCTGACACTCCCTCCCGCTCCACCCAGAGCGGGAGGAGTCATTTGATGATTTCCCATCTGCAAAAAAAAAAGGTGCTGGGTAAGTGGATCCTGGATATGAGAGAAACCTCTACTACTACAAATTTTATAACAATAGGGTCCCGTCAAATTTTCATTGAAATACCTCGGATACTGGAAATAACTAAACCTTTATAACTAAGAATTAAGAATGCATTTGTTAGATGTTTACTTCTATAATTGGGTCTTTCTAGTCCAACCTAGTCTGGACTGAATAAGAAAGACTTATAATAATTCAGAATTTTAGCTGATTTAATGAGGATGTTTTCCCCGTAATTTGTACAGACGCCAGCTGCACATCAAGCTACCTGAAACTGTCAGATTTTCCCAATCAACTCTGAACCTTATATTGTAGCGATAAAGTTGAAAATCTATTAAAGAAATTTGACAGATTGTATTAGCATGATGTGCTGGCGTCTGTACGCTTGAGATAGCTAGTGTCAAAGTTCAAGTAGGTACGTAGATGAGTTTTGGAAATGGTTAATAAACCTTCTTCCTTTGACTTTTAACTATTTGATGTTTTCGAACATTTGGTCACGTCGAAAGATTTTTTTAAGTATCAGGTATCCATTGAAATAATTGTAATTTAGCAATAAAAGCCATTAAATAATTGTAATTTAGCAATAAAAGCCACTGTACCTACACCAGACCATTCATTATCAGCATGCAATACCACATTACTGCATCCTTGTGTTGATTTGACTATTCCCTCTGTTAATAGTTCCATTATACCATGTAAAAAAAATGTAAATCATGATATTGTATTAATTTGTGATGAGATTGGAAAGGACTTAGGTCACTTGTTGACAGATGAATATCCGGGACACTCAATAATAAATTACTGTATGCCTGGTTGTTCTTTATTTGATATTATGAAAGAAGTTATTAAATATAACTTTAAGCAGGAAACAACTTTATTAATATTTATGGGAAATAGGGGTAATTTAAATAAAGGAGAATTGCTCCAATATCATCGAACATTGTGCAACCTTAGATTAAAAAAAATTGTATTGTTTACATTCCCTTACAGTAACAGTTTGCCACAGGAAGAAAATAACTTAAGATTTGATATGAACATGACATTGCACAATTTGACATATAATGATAACCAATTCCAGTTAATTGATACTAACTATTATGTTGTATTCTGCCAATAATTTGGTCAAAATTAATGACATTAATCATCATTTAAATTAGACATTAAGACAATAGAGGCAACCTCTTGCAAAAATGTAACTAAGGCAAATAATAAGTCAAATGAAAGTGTAAAAAAATTAAATAGTATCAATCTGGTGCATCAAAATATTCAAGGATTTTTAAACAAAGACTTAGAAGTAGAATTATTCCTGAATTGTAACAATATAGATATTCTTTGTTTGACAGAACATTGGCTTAAAAGCCACCAGTTCATGTTCAATTTTAGTAATCACCAGGTTGGTAGTTCATTCAGCAGAGTAAATGCTATACATGGTGGCTCATTAATTTTAATAAATAACCAGCTTAAGTTTAAGGACCGAAAGGATATCGTAAGCCTCTCTGTTGAGCGAACAATTGAAATAGCCTGTATAGAATTGGAGCAGTTCATTATATTAAGTGTATACAGACCACCTTCAGGATTGTATGATTGTTTTGAAAAAGTTATGGATGAAGTGTTGCACAAAATCTGTAATACAAAGAAGTCTATCATCACTTGTGGTGATTTTAATGTTAATTTGTTAGAAAATTCTGGGTTAAGTACTAAAATTATAAGTTTGTTTCAGTCATACAATCTTGCTAACCAATTTTTAGAGCCCACTAGAATAACTCCTACTAGTGCCACATGCCTAGATAACATTTATACATGTCGCATCACCGGGTGGCCGAGATGCGATACATCGGGTCTTCTTCACGATCCGACATAGTTTAGATAGGTGTGGGCACTACAGTAGGTACTCGAACGAAAAGATTATTTGAATTTACAGTAACTTTAATAAACTAGCTATTAACAACCGAAACGCACACGTGCGTCGGAAACAAACACGTGCGTTGGTATTGAGCGTTTGCCGAGACTGTCCGAGCTCGACGACTGTCCACTGTAGACTGTCGCAACACTCGGTCTCTCCACCAGTCCTCGCTGCATCCCCTCTACCGACGATCGTGTCCAAGCGGTAGGGCTCGCTTGCGTTTCCGATCACATGATTCTTCGTTTACCAAACAAATTGTTAGATGGCGCTGTTCACTATACCGTAGCGTCATCTATCCACGACACGGCCATCCCTGACTAGCACCCGTCCTCGGGTGTAGTACCTGCGGACCAAAAATACTCACAGAGTAAACAAGCTCGGCTATCCTGCCAATACCTAATAACTAAGGTAACTCGGCCTATCCTGCCAATACCTAATTACTAAGGTAACTGTATCTCATTGTTACTTTAATTTCCTTAATCTTAATTTTATTTACAATGCCTTGTTGTCAAGATTTCACGCCTCATACAACATTATTCATTAGAAAAGGTTCGATCATTAAGTTGAACCAAAGAAAGTCAACATTGTAACAAATCAGTTACTATTTACCAAAATCTGTGCAAAAACACAGTCCAGAATCACACCAATGATTCTTACCAGATCAGTTAACACATTTTCTACTGCACTTAAGGTGCGGTTGAGACTAGTCACGACATGTGCTTCCTACACATGAGGTGCTCTGTGCATCAACACAGACTAGAATCGACCCATTGATTCTCAGAAAAAGAATACTAGAACATGAAGCGGTCTGTGCACCAACACAGACAAGAATCGCACCAACGATTCTCAAAAATCTAACGCAATATGTGCTACAACACATGAAGCACTCTGTGCACCAACACAGACAGGACTCGACCGATCAACAAGTTAAACCATCACAATTGTTTTGACAAATCAGTTAAAATTTACCGAAATAAAATCCATAGGCAATGTATACTCAACTCATGAAACTTTTATTGCAAACTGTGCACCAACACAGGTCAGAATCGCACCAACGACTCTTTACATATCTACCGCCACATATGCTACAACACATGAGGGGCTCTGTGCACCAACACAGAAAAGAATCGCACCAACGACTCTTTAGACATCTGCCGCCACATGTGCTACAACACATGAGGGGCTCTGTGCACCAACACAGAAAAGAATCGCACCAACGACTCTTTAGACATCTGCCGCCACATGTGCTACAACACATGAGGGGCTCTGTGCACCAACACAGAAAAGAATCGCACCAACAACTCTTTAGATATCTAGCGCAATATGTGCTACAACACATGAAGCGCTCTGTGCACCAACACAGACAGAAATCGCACCAACGATTTCTTATAGACCCATCGCCACATGTTACTCATGAGGTGCGGTCTTAAGTTTTGAGTTTGAGTGTACAAGCCATTCTTAATCAGAGGTGGTTTCACTACCACTGTCCTTAACTGATGTAACTTGGTGATCGGGTACCCTCCTCACAAAATCATGAGGGCATTCTTAGGTTCGCTCAGTCAAGCGCCTTTAAAACAATCATTTAAAGCAAACTTAGAGACTAACTTTACTTTAGTCAAATCGAATGTTATCGTAATTGCATCTTTTTAAGACCCCGTGTCACGTGGTCTACTATCTCATATCAGTCAACTCATCATCAGTTGTCACTAAGCTAAGCCAATACACTTTGACGCAACACAATCTTTGATGATAGAGCGACAGAGTCGTAATAAAATGGATGTGACTCACCCAGTATTCATCAATACACTGCTCGGATTGCTGACATAGCAAACTTGAACCGTATCATTCGATACTAGCCGCTACTGCAGGCGCTGGCTCGAAACCGCCTGGGCACCTCGCCATACTGGCGCCTTCATCATTGCTTCGTGGACATCTCGAAGCAAAATGTCTGGTGTTGCCGCATCGAAAACAGATGCGGTCTGAAACTGCCATCCTGCTTGCACTCGTTCTCGTGTGTTAATCTGTCAACAAACATACCCGCAAAGTATCACATAGCTCGGTCACTCCTGACCAAATATGGTACAGGCAAAAAAACACAATTAAAATTTGAACAAAGTAAAAAAAATAGCAGAGTTCAGAGCATTACTCATTATTTGATTCCCAAATCTCAAGATCACAAAGTAAACAATCAACTAAGCCAGTAAAACATCCTTAGAGCACCACAAAACAAAGCAGGAATCTTATTCGTGGCCTGTGGCTTTTCATCAAGCCCAACAAACAGAGTCCCACGGACTCAATGGTCTCCACAAGACCCGACCTAAGATTCACCACTATCACTCGACTTAATCTCTACTCTCTTTCATCAACCAGACTTTTACTTGGCTTTCCTTAAATTCGTTAGTAATACTCTGATTTTCTGGCATTTTTCGCAACCTCCCCATATGAAGACTGATGAGATCATTAAACGGGACTCGACTCTTTAAAATCTGTTTTATCAATTTGCAATAAGCATTCAAATTAGAAATAAAAAATTAGGCTAATCTAAGAATTTGAACTATCTAGTTTCGAGATTACAGAGACCAAGTACAACGTTTTCACACTACGTTAGTCAAAGAAAACAAAACCTCAGGTATCCCATTCACGGTCCCACACATTTGTCACATGCGCACTTCCCGCAGGAATGCCGAGTCATCCTTGACTCTACGGTCTTGGCTTCAATGCTAGACCCGACCATACTACCCAGAGCTACCGCGTCTACCACGTACTCACGATACTCTGGTACGGTCTCCGACCCAATGAACCGAGAACCTGAGTACACAAACTAAAGTGATGCCAGCTCATCATCCATTTCGTCTACAATCTCAATTGGTACTTGGCCCTCAGGCATCTTCCGAACACGGTCATAGAGCGTATTTGTAAGTACGCACCTAAGTCAACCTACTGACCAAAAAAACACAAACCAGAGCCATGTACCATTGTTATCCACGTTACAACAATAATCTTTTTCACTAAGAGCCTTAGACACCTGGAAACCCACACACGAGTAAACAACTCTAACGCCACGGCTCTCCAGCCGACTAGCAATCGCATTGCTCTCACACATCCAGCGCATGGATCCGTGTGCATCACCCTGTGACTACACACTTTTTACTACGGCCGATAGAGAACCCCTACTCGTGTGGTTCCCACTACTTAGGCTTGCTCATCACCACTGTGATCACCATCTACTCCGACTGGTACATGACCTACTGGCATCATTCGTAATCTATAGTGAGCGTCTTTAAAAATTGCATTTTAAACTAGACTGGGCTTTACTTCTCAATGTCTCAATGCTTTTGCTGTTGTTTACAAGGGAAGCACTCAGTACCCGAGTCATAACAAAATGAAAACGACTCACCAGATTCGGTAGACAATAGATCTGTAGCTGGCTTAATGGTACAGACATTCACTCGCTGTCACTGCCTCCTTGGCAGAAATCGCAAAGCTTCTTGCACGGAAAACACCGTCCTTGATCAGCGATTATTCATACAGGAGATCCACAGAGTGCAGCGCTCTCCGACACTACCATTCTGCTTGTACACGTCCGTGTGTGTTAACCTGTAACCACAAAAACAAACCAACAGCAGTGCATGTTCCACTTGGCCAATTCTGTTTACCAATTCTGTTTACACATTGTTATCGAAACGCATTACTTAATTTTGTAAAAACGATAGCAATCATCGACAACAAAAGCTTCCTCTAAGCCTTAGTAATAACAAGGACAGGTCAGGAACTATATCAATTTAGATCACATACAACGCTCATGGCCCTGCTGTCGCAGCAGCTAGTGACACTCATGCCACCCATATCGTCATCACCTCAAGTGATACGATCAACAAGTTCACTTTACATAGAGTCCACAACTCCCAGGTCACTACAAGACCAACACAACAATAGTCTCCATTGAGACCCTGGTCCCCGCTGCACCACCAGCTGCCCATCGCTCCCTGAACAACTCACAAGCTAGTTCCTGTTTCGACTACAGACAAGTGCGTACAGTGCAACCTAACCATGGTATGTGCTCTAACTACTCGGTGGAAGAACTCTCATCACCGTCTTCTACGTTTAAATCGTTAGGAACACTACTTAGAGGCATCTTTCGTATGCGACCGTGAGCATACTTGTAAGTACGGTTAGAATTTAAAGCTTTTAACGTATGGGGTCACCGTCCAAAACATCAACTACCGTAAGCGGACCTCTGAACTTCCGATCTAATTCTGATGATCTGAACTTAGTATCTGATTTTGCTACTCAATAACACTAAATCGCCAATGTTGTTATAGCTGCCATTGTTCTATCATAATGTTACTTTGCAAGAAAATGTCAGGTAGAAAAATAAAACCTCAAGTTGTTGCTAGCTAATCGCAACGCTACACATGATTTGTTCTGTGCTGAATACACGCGTTTGACCAATGCCCGTCAACACAACAACGGTATTAACTCGTTTGCCACTTAATTTGGCTGCACAACTCGCTTTTACTAACAGCACTTTTATTCAGCACCAGAATCGTAAACAAAACAATACAGCTCACCTTTATTTTGTAACGTGCCTGAGGGCAGATAAACGTCATCCACTCGCCCTTCACTACTTCCAGCACGTTGTCTACCATCAGCTTGGCTGCCACTGCTCGTGTTTCTCACTTGCAGCACACGAAGGGTTTCACTGACGACTGCGAGGCTGCTTGGCTCGATTCTCAAAGTCACTCCATGTCCTTATCCAGGTGAAATCCAGTCAAAGAAATATCGCACTGTGACGTCAACGCTCAATTCTCCATAATTTTTCAGCTCGAGTTTATCCCAGTTCTGATGTCGCATCACCGGGTGGCCGAGATGCGATACATCGGGTCTTCTTCACGATCCGACATAGTTTAGATAGGTGTGGGCACTACAGTAGGTACTCGAACGAAAAGATTATTTGAATTTACAGTAACTTTAATAAACTAGCTATTAACAACCGAAACGCACACGTGCGTCGGAAACAAACACGTGCGTTGGTATTGAGCGTTTGCCGAGACTGTCCGAGCTCGACGACTGTCCACTGTAGACTGTCGCAACACTCGGTCTCTCCACCAGTCCTCGCTGCATCCCCTCTACCGACGATCGTGTCCAAGCGGTAGGGCTCGCTTGCGTTTCCGATCACATGATTCTTCGTTTACCAAACAAATTGTTAGATGGCGCTGTTCACTATACCGTAGCGTCATCTATCCACGACATACAGATGTTATACCGACCCACAAATAAATTATTAACTTAATAGACTCAGATCATTGCGGACAATTGATCAGTATTCCAAATTACAACAAAAAAGTTACTAAAAAAGATATCACTGTTAACCCAAAAACAACTAATCGCTTGGAAACATTTAAAACTAAACTCTTGGGTAAATTACCACTTTTATTCACTAATGATGACCCTAATCAACAATATAATGATTTTTTTCATATGTATTGCACACAATTTGATAACACTTTTATTTCAAAAAGATTATCGGTTAATAGTAACGCTTCCTTCAGTGACTGGGCCACCATTGGTATACATAAAAGTAGAAAACGACTTTATGAATTTTATTATATGAAGAACGGATTTTTATAAACACTGCTGAATTTAATTTATATGTTAAGAATTATTCTAAAATATTTAAAAAAGTTTGTAGTATTGCCAAGTCACGTTATTTGAGTTCAAAAATTAAAAATAGTAGCAACATTATTAAAACGACTTGGAATGTCATTAATAGCGAAACGGGAAGGTCATGCACCCGAAGTAGTGACTACAGCCTTGCTATTGATGACAATATAATTAAATCAGATTCTCAAGTCGCCGCGGCCTTTGAAAATTTCTTTGCAGAGATTCCAGTATCAACTACTAAATCTCTTAACTCATCACCCGCTGCCGCAGAGTCTTTACTTAAAGAAAACGTTTCAGTTTGTGATTCTGAATTTCACTTTGAATATGTAACCTGTAACGATATAATTAAAACCTTTCACACGTTAAATGTTAAAAAGACCGCAGATCTATGGGGTAATTCTGTGGATGTTGCTAAGTCGATTATAAACATTGTAGCACCTACTTTAGCTGTTATATTTAATAATTGTATTGACCGTGGTGAGTTTCCTGATCTTATGAAAAACAGTAAAATAATACCGTTGTTTAAATCGGGTAGTACATCAGACCCTACTAATTATCGACCTATTTCAGTACTACCTACCTTTAGTAAAATTTTTGAAAAACTTATTTTGAATCAATTGCAAAGATTTTTTAATAACAATAAATTACTGCATAATAAACAGTTCGGTTTTACAAGGGGTCGTTCGACTACCGATGCAGGAGTTGAACTTTTAGGACATATTTATAATGCATGGGAGGACAAATGCGATGCCTTGGGCGTCTTTTGCGATTTGTCCAAGGCATTCGATTGTGTTCTTCATGACACATTAATCAGGAAACTGCACCACTACGGAATCCGGAACGCCTCTCTGGATCTTCTTACTTCTTACTTGAGTGATAGGATTCAGAGAGTTGATGTTATCGGAAAAAGGTCACCCGGATCTGTAGTAAGAATGGGGGTCCCCCAGGGCTCAATTCTTGGTCCTTTCTTGTTCCTTATTTATATCAATGACTTGCCGTACCTCATAAAGGATAATCATGATATAGTGTTGTTTGCAGATGACACTTCTCTTTTGTTTAAAATCAAACGTCAGCAGCTGGTTACTGACAATGTAAATAACGCCCTTGCAAAAGTAGTTAACTGGTTTAATGTCAATAACCTACTTCTTAACGGAAAAAAAACGAAATGTATTAAGTTTACGATACCCCACGTTAGACAAGTAGAAACTAGTGTTCTCATTAAGGATGAAGAGTTAAAACCCGAAGATACCACAGTATTCTTAGGCATAACGTTGGATGCCAAGCTTCAATGGGGCCCCCATATAGATAAATTGTCAAAAAAGCTTAGCTCTGCAGCATACGCCGTTAGGAAAATTCGTGATTTGACTGATTTAGAGACAGCCCGTTTAGTTTACTTTAGTTATTTTCATAGTGTGATGTCGTACGGTATTCTGTTGTGGGGAAATGCCGCCGATATTCAGACAATTTTTATTTTACAAAAAAGGGCAATTCGTTCTATTTATAAATTAAGTCCTAGACACTCCCTCAGAGACAAATTTAAAGAGATTAATATAATGACTGTGCCTTCTCAGTACATTTATGATAATCTTTTGTATGCACATAAAAATATTAATCTGTTTAAAAAATACAGTGATATCCATAACATAAATACTAGGAACAAACACAAATTTGTTGTTCCTACAACAAGGCTCAAGAAAATAGGTGGCTCGTTTAGATGCCAATGTATACATTTTTATAATAAACTTCCTAGCCACATTCAAGAACTAAGCCTAAATAAATTCAAAGCTTTTATAAAGCGAAAACTATGCCAGAAAGCCTATTATACTGTAAAAGACTATATTGAGGACAAAAAGGCTTGGGATTGAGCTGCTCCAATAGGTTTAGACAGTGAATGTTATTTTGCAATTTTTACACTTTAATATAATCTTTTTTTTTTTAAGTATCTATTTACTTACACAATGACATGTACATTTACTGTATAAAGTATTATATTATTTTAATTATTGTGAATGTGAGGACTATGTGGGTCATTGTTTACATTTTAATCGTGGTCTGGCAGTTTGAGTAGTTTATGCGGCCTACCCAAATGTCCTGTCTTTGGTATTGTTCGTCGAATCGTTGAGCTCCTGAAGTTCTGAGTTGAGCTGCACGGTTACTGACAAATGCGTGCACTGACTGGACAGGTCCACTCAATCTGTGTGGTTCTTTCCTCAAAAGATCTTTTCAGACACTAATCTACATGGTCCTCAAAGATTATGTCCGGATTTTTATATACACATTGACATTGATGAATTTTATTTAGACAATGACATGAATATTTACTTTGTAAAGTATTTTTTATTTTTCTTTTCATTTAATTATTGTGAATGTGAGGACTATGTGGGTCATTTTTTTTTTCTGTTTTCCTTCTTAGTTTTAATCATGATCTGGCAGTTTGAGTAATTTACGCGGCCTACCCAAATGTCCTTTCTTTGGTATTGTTCGTCGAATCGTTGAGCTCCTCATTTCTGAGTCGAGCTGCACGATTTTTGACAAATGCGTGCACTGATTGGACAGGTCCGCTCAATCTGTGTGGTTCTTTCCTCAAAAGACCATTTCAGACATCAATCTACATGGTCTTCACACGATCTGACCAAGATTTTGTCTGGACTTTAAAAGAGACTGTGACCTCTGAGTTTGTTTCGGCCTTTCTTCTCAGAGTAGTCAGATAGGAAACGCCGACCACATCTAGTTTAAAAAATATGATGACGTGTAAAAGTGTTTGTAAAAACCTACTTACAGAAAATAAATCATTTATCATTTATCATTAAATTCGAGAGTTTAGAGAACAGTTTTATTTTGTGACGAATTCAGGAAAATTTACAAAAATACATAAAAATCGAGTTTTCTCGAATCCCATGAATTTTCGCCTAGGGTTTATATGGTACTTAACTGTTGCTAATGAGTCACCCTATCACGTCCTGGAAGGTATACGTCAAATTGCAAGTCACCCTGTATATCATTAGTATCACTTACAATAATATATTAGGGGCTTTTCTTTTCAGAGCCACTTTCTATATCAAGGACTACATTCAGCGAAGTTATTTGCGAGCGCCGCCGAGCGGAACACATTAGCACTTATTCTATACAGGGTGGAAAAAGGCAGCCAGTGGGGAATTTCTCTTAATAATTATTTATTTTGATCCTTATACAGGGTTATTGGTAAAACATTAACAACCTCGTAAGAGGTCATTGTACTCATCATTATGAACAACTTTTACTATGGAAACAAACCTGAAATCGCGAAAAAAAATCAGCTGTTCCCTACATTTACTGAGTTATATTTACGAACGTAAATGTAGGGAACAGCTGATTTCGGTTCTGGTGTTGGTGTTGGTGGTGGGGTGTTTTTTCGATTTTGGTTTTGTCGATAACTTCGTCGATTGGTGCCATTTATTTTTCTTGTTTTTGCATAGTCGTCGAATTAATAAACTGTACCCTAATTGCGTAACACACTCAAACTCAAACTCAAACTCAAAGCATTTATTTCAATTAAACCTTTAACAGGCACTTTTGAATTGTCAAGAAGTCGGTCAGTCATAAAATATGAAGCTAGTTGCCCATTTCAAAGCGTAGGTACCTATGGAGAAGAACGGGCAAGAAACTCCATGGACACTCTTTTTAAATTTCATTTTACAAAAACATTTGTTACATCATTTCTTTTGAATTTATGATTATATAATGTGAGAACGATGTAAAAAATAAAAAAGATGTCCGCGTTAAGAGCGTCCAGAATACAACAAATAGTAACAATCCAAAATTAAAACAATTAAAATAAGCCCAGGCGGCCAAGTGATGACCAGTCCCAACTGACGGCGCCCGTTCACGAACATGACGTATATATCAGCACCATTCAGCTCAACCACTTTGAAGGGAGCTAAATGATCCAACATACACGCCACCGCCAGCGAGACATTTGAGTGAGCATGACACACTATCAGCCGCCAGGGAATATTCAAGTCAATGAAAGATATATTATTACCCAGTAAATGGTAGCTATAGATTACATAGAACTCACATCTGTGCTATGCAATTATACAATACAAAGGAAATTGAGTTTATACAATGCAAGGATAGTCTTACAATCTTCAGCAGCTCCAACAGTATTTTCAAGTGTTAGTCAATTAGTTGTGGAGCAGGACTAGCATTGAGCCAGGCATTTTTGTCAGCGATGTAATCCCCTAACTTATAATATGCCTGACTGCATAGTGTGCGTTTTATACAAGATTTAAATTTTGTCTCATTCAGTTGAAGAATGTGGGGAGGTATTTTATTATAACATTTTAGACAGTACCCCATAAAAGATGAATCTACTTTAGCCAGTCTGAAACCTGGTTGAACTAATAGGTCCCTATTTCTAGTACTATAATTATGTCTTTCACCTCTTTTACTAAAAAGATGTAAATTTTTCCTTACATACATGATGTTTTCATAGATATATTGACAAGGCACCGTCATGATGTTAATTTCCTTAAACAGTTCCCTTAGAGAATCGCGCCTGCGGAGATTATATATGGCTCTGATGGCTCTTTTCTGCAGAATAAAAATAGAATCGTTGTCTGCAGCCCGTCCCCAAAGTAAAATACCGTAAGACATGATACTATGAAAGTAACTAAAATAGACTAGTCTCGCGGTATCTACATCAGTAAATTGACGGATTTTTCTGACAGCATAAGCTGCTGAACTTAGCCGTCCTGCAAGAGATTTTAAATGAGGACCCCATTGTAGCCTTGAGTCGAGCGTGATCCCTAGGAAAACAGTTTCATCGACGAATTCTAGTTTCTCTTGATTCAATATTATCTCACAATCACTACCCTTGACATTTGGTAAAGAAAATCTTATGCACTTAGTTTTTTTTCCATTTAATACTAGATTATTAGCAGTGAACCAATTTTGGACCTGCAGTAGGGCGTAATTTACGTCGTCAAAATTTGTAGCACGTCTATTTACCTTAAAAATTAAGGAAGTGTCATCAGCAAATAACACCATTTGTGGTTGTTTTTTTAATAAATGGAGTAGATCATTAATATACACTAAAAAGAGGAAAGGACCCAATATCGAGCCTTGTGGCACACCAATTTTTACTATTAAACCAAGTGAATTGACACCATTTATTTGAACTTGTTGTTGTCTATTATTGAAATAAGAACTAACTAAACTGAGCGCAAGTTTTCCAAGTCCGTAATGCTCAAGTTTCAAAAGCAAGGTTTGGTGATCGACGCAATCAAATGCCTTGGAGAGGTCACAAAAGATTCCTATGGCATCTTGGGCCTTTTCCCACGCGTTAAAAATGTGTTTTAATAAAGTTACGCCGGCGTCGGTCGTACAACGTCCTTTGGTGAAACCGTACTGTTGATCGTGTAGGATTTTATTCGTGTTAAAATGATTGAGCATTTGATTGAGCATTATCTTTTCAAACACCTTGCTGAAAACCGGCAAAACGGATACGGGTCTATAATTATTGGTGTCTTTACTGTCTCCGGATTTGTAAAGTGGTATAACCTTACTGTATTTCATTAAATCGGGGAAGACTCCATGATCCACACAAGAATTAAATACTAAGGCTAAGTAAGGTGCAATAGTCTCAATTATGGAGGTACAGATCTTAATGGACATTCCCCAAAGATCTTCGGTCAATTTGATCTTAATTTGCTTAAAAGCTTTAATTACAATTAAGGGGTTAATATGCCTAAAGTTAAATTCAATCGGGCAGGCTGAAACGTTCGCCCTTACTAAATCAAAAGCGAGCGAGGGCGAGGAATTTAAGGTTTCAGTTGTTTTGAGTGGGATACTAGTAAAGAAATTTACAAATTCTTGAGCCACTTCTTTGTTATCGCAAATGAGACCGCTTGACGTCTGCAGTGTGTAATCCGAATTATGCTTTTTATTCCTGTTTGTTTCATTATTTATAATTTGCCAAACCGTCTTTATTTTATTGTCTGCTGATTTAACCTTGTTGCTAATATATAAGGCTTTAGCTGCCTTACAAGCGTTCTTAAAAGTTTTAGAGTAAGTAGCAACATAGTTATTAAAAGTTTCCGTGTTAATATAAGGCTTAAGGCCATACAGTTCGAAAAGTCTTTCCCTACTTTTCCTAAGCCCTTTAGTTGCCCAGTCACAAAATAAAAACTTGGGGCTGATACTTTTAGTGTTCTTCTTAAAATAATTATTGAACTCGGTTTGGACTACCGAGAAGAATTCATTATACAAAGTATTAACATTGTTCACTGTAAGGTTCTGATTACTTAATTTACAAATTAAAGTGCTATTAAATTTATTTAAATTAACTGATGTTATTGGTCTGGATTGGATCTGCACTTTTTGTATTGGCATGTTGTACTCAAAAGTTACAGTTTGACCACTGTGATCAGAAGGGAGATAATTAACAACGGCTTTATCTAAATAGTCGCAGCAACAAAAAACATTATCAATACATGTTGCAGTAGTCGTAGTTGTTCGGGTTGGTTCTACAAACACATTTGACAAATTGAATGATTTAAACAAATTTAATAATCTAGTCGACCTTAACTTATCAACAAAAATGTTGGTATCAAAAAATATAAACTTGTCACTATGGTGACTAACTATGAAATGCATGTAATTATTTAACATGTGAATGTAGTTGTTTTGTCTGTTTGACAAGTGCTCAAAATATGGAAAAGCACACAAAATTATTTTCTTACAATTTAACTTCATAAGGTTGGTGACACTATCAGTGATATCATCTTTTTTAACATTTAAACTGTTACCTATAAGTACAGTAATAATGGCATTAGGATCATATTCATTCCTAGTTATTGAAGAGATTATTTGTTTGTAGGAAGTCTGAGGCATGCAAAAGTTTTGTGAAGAATGACACAGGTTGTTGCTAAGTAATTTACCTAATCCTTTTCCAAAACTATCAGAAAACATAATAGAACAGTAACAAACTTTACTACAAGGGAGAGAACTAGCCTCAGTCTGAACTACTTGCAATGGACCTTGTTCAACATCTGGTGTATCTCGATCTGGAATAGAGACCTGAGCACTTCCTGACTGGGACGGGTCCTCCGTTCCCTCAGTTCGGAGAGTGCCAAGATTGGATGTGCTTTCCAATGAACAATGCGGGCTGCTGAGAGTCAGTGGGTCCACTCTGTCTGCATTGGAGTTGCACATGTCCACTAACTCATTTGCCGCAAGGATATGCTCCTGAATTTGTTTTTCAGACAGCACATATTTAGTATAAAGAGAATGTATTGACTCTTCAAGTACCTGAATTTCAGACTGTAAGCGTTGTGTGTCAACCTCATAAATGTTCTTACTGTCTTCTAATTTAATTTGAAAGTTATTTAATTTATTTATAAGAAAAACACGTTCTTTTCTTAGTGTAATATTATTAGAACTGTGTTTTTGCTGTTTCCTAAATTTATTGCATTTATTTATGATTTTATTTAGTTTTGCATATTTTTTAATTTTATTTTGACTTACTTGATAACTACTATTGTTGTGTTTCAAAATGGAATCCTCAGTAAGGTCTATTGTTATTAAGGGGTTGCAATTAGTGTTTAATAATTCATTATACAAATTATTGGATTCCTTAGCCTGAGTACATTCTTTTAGTTTCTGTAATTTATTGATTCGAACATTTGCATGAATTAATTCCTCTTCAAGGTCCCTAACCCTACATGAAGCCTCCTCATAATATATTACTGCAGTTGTTGAAACCATCCGTGACCACCCGCAGTTTGTCCCGTTCATCGACAACATCCAGGTATTGTTGATGTAGGTCTACTAGCTCTTGTTTTAAGCTAGTGTTTTTGAAAACGACCTTCTCGATTTCCTTCTCACTATCATCTATTTCCTGTAACAGCTGTTGACATTTGCTGTTTGAAGCCTTAAGATCTTCAGTGGTCGTTCTCAACTTAAGCTCCAACTCCTGAGCAGCAGCCTTACGGGTCATCACAGGCATGGTTTCAGAAATTAGTACTGAAAGTAGAATTAAAGGAACGGTGAGAACTAATAAGACAGGCAAAAAGGAAAGCTAGAAATGAAAGGAAAAATGTGAGAACTTAGGGGTGCTTTATAGAGAAATGAGGTAGGCTGCTGAATCTAATTGAAATGCAACTTGATTAAATCAAGCACAAAGTTACATTGATTCTATTGTCTTATGATTTTACTTTTCCTTATGTGGGTAGGATGCCTAGATCAAAAAGTTTTTTTTTTATTTTATGTTTTATTTTAGTTTTACATATAGATAACAATGCTATAAACGATATTCTACGTTCTTGTTGTTGTGTCAAATATATTATACCTAATAAGGATCAAAAATATTACGATAATTTACTATTTTAATTTGTACATAAACGAAGTGGCATTGACCCACTGCTAGGTGCCAAATCCACCAAGAAAAGTGATTCTAGGACTCAATAAGGCGTGTTACCGATTCTAAGAGATGACTGTGTGGTAAATAAATAATAAAAGTAACAATACTCCCCGTTTAAATCCGTGGGTCGAAAATCAGCTGTTCGTAATAGGTTACCGGTAACGGTCGGCAACCAAACACTGCGTTTTACTATGAATATTCGCAGGAAAACAATAATCCTGACTATTTATGCACTTATTTTACATTTACTTATATTAAATCACCTTAATTAGACTTAACAATAATTAAAATTAATTTTTAAAATACGGAACAAAATTTTGACATGTCAGTCAGGCAGTGTTGCCAATTAGTCCGTGCCAATTAGTCACTATCAATTACGTTCTGAATCATTTTTAAGGATATTGCTAATCCATAGCTTCATATGATCGAAAGATGTGTCTGCTCAACAATTTTAATAACGCAATGAATGTTGTTAAACTGACAAAATGAAAGCTATTCTTAGTGTTAATGAAAGGCAATCAAGTTTTAATAAAAATTGTTTGAAATCAGCTCATCACAGCATGGATACTCCTTGAAAAAAAGTAACGATTCCCTCTAATAAATGATAAATTAATGATAAATGATTTTATTTCTGTATATAGATTTTTACAAACACTTTTACACGCCAATAATATTTTCTTTTTTTTTAGCCTACATTGTGTCCCACTACTGGGCAAAGGCCTCCCCTTGTTTCTTTCAAACCTCCCTATCATAAGCGATCCCTGGCCATGTTGGCCCTGAAAATATTACCACATCATCGCACCACCTTCGCCGCGGTCTACCTCGACAGCGATGTCCTCCCTCAGGCGTCCAGTACGTGACGATTTTTACAAAAATAATTATTGTTTTAACCGACTTCTAAAAAAGGAGGAGGTTCTCAATTCGGATGTTTGTATTTTTTTTTTTAATGTTTGTTCGCGCATAACTCCGTCGCTTGCCAGCCGATTTGAAAAATATTTTTGTTGTTGGAAAGAGTGTACTTCCCAAATGGTCCCATGAAAATTTTATCGAAATCGGACAAGCGGTTTTTAAAAAATCTAAAAAATTATCTACATTGTCTACATTAACGATCTTTTCGTTTACTCTGCATTGACTTTTGTTCGCGCATAACTCCGTCATTTACGAACCGATTTGGAAAATTCTTTTTTTAAAGTAACTTGAGCATTTGCTCTCGGAAATCATCATTTGGTAAAGTGGAGCTGATGATAAAGACCACAGATGGCCATCGGAACTACTCAATGACAAATATTTCACGGGTTGCGATTCGATTACTTTAATATGGTTGCTAAGCAATTTATGCTCATTATAATGCGTTTGGTGAAATGGAGCCGATAGTGACTTCTCAATCAGCTCCAGTTCTCCTGGTTCTTATTAGGGAAATTCCTCAACAATTAACGTCCCTGCATCGGGTAAAGCAATATTTTGTAAAAGGTGATGAGCAGTTGACATTAGGCTATTGTAACTTAGATAAATTACAAACTGGGTCAGTTTGTAATTTATCTAAAAAGAGAAAAATATTTCTTTTTTTATAAAAAAGTTTTTTACAAAAAATAGATGAGTTCTGTGTTTGCTATCTGACTACTCTGGGAAGAAAGTCCGAAACAAAGTCAGAGGTCGAAGTCTGTTTTAAAGTCTAGACATCTTAGAGAGTGAGACGATGATGAGTGTCTGAAATGGCCTTTTGAAGAAAAAAACACACTGATTTGAGTGGACCCATCCACTGTCAATGTATATCATATTCTCAAAAAATTATATTCTCAAAATGTCATATTCTTAAAACACCACCAATAGAATAGAATACTCTTCATTATACAATAATGCGCAAACGCGCAGCAGAGCGCGTGGCTAGAGTCATGGCCAGCTCCAACGGGGTTCTGAAAATGATTGCTGACAGAGTGGACTGTCCTTATATAATTCAGTGCTGTCAGTTACATGTGCCATCGTATCGTGTTGTTTACTAACACTTAGTTTTATGAACAATGTTACTAACCCTATATGAGTCTTCGCTCGAATTAAAGTTTTTGAATTTGAATTTAAATCATGTACATCATATTATAAATTATACATAATATAAATATAGAAATTTTACATAGGGTAACACAAAGGGCGGTACTAGGCGCGCTTGTCGAGTGAAATTGGTTATGATTATATGTACTTTTCCTTCATCGACCTTTGTCCACCCTGTATATTGGCTTGACAAAAGTCGTTAATAAAATAGTACCTAATCTAATAAAAACGGTGTTTGGCTCAATGTGACAGGTTCGTATTGATTGCTTTTGTTTTCACATGGAACCTAATTTATTTGATTTTCTTTTGCTTCTGATGGTTTTACCACTATTCACACTATGCATAGGTATGTGTGAGTACAATGTACTGTGAGCCCTTCAAAGAATTTAAACACAGGTTGGATTCCTTTTTAATTTTTTTTTATAAACGCTTTTAACGATTTTCTATATTGTTCTTACTCGTGTAACAACAAGAATTATTAATGATAAATATTTCGTTACATTACTTTGATTTAAAAGACTGTTCGTGGAGTTTCTGACCCATTCTTTTTCTTAAGAACCTACTACGCTTTAGAATGGGTTAGCTTCATTTCTCTTCGATGAGCAATTGCACTGGCTTGGCGCTGGCGCCCTCATCGTTTGGATAATAGTGGCCACTATTTTCCGTTTTAGTGATTATAATAAAACTAAACAATGTAAAACTACCGTATAATCTTGTGGAGCGCAACTTAACGTGCTTATTTTCTGCATTTTCATTCTAAATTATAAGAAATAACCAAACAAACGATGAGGGTGCCACTAGGCGGTCGGTGTAGCCTTAAGAGGGAACAGGGCGTGCCATTCTCCATGCAAATGTATTCCCCTTTTTTCTTCCTGAATAATGCCAGAGCAATTTTTTTTTTTCAAAAATCATGTCTGATGTAAACACATCCCTTTCATTTTCTTTTTTTCAGAAACTAATTAATTAATAAAAACAATATGACTATGAATATGATAAATTAGTAAAGAAAATATGAAACTCTATATTTAAAACTCAAAAGCGTTGTATTAGGTCCATGTTCAAACTTGAAACCACTGAAAGTTGCAAGCCTTATTTTCAAAAATACAATTAGAAAATGCGATGTTCGTAAGATCCAACCCATGCCTATTTTCTCGCATGGCAGATCGGTTCCCTTGTAATAGACGTGACAGTACCTAAATTTGCCTACAACAATGTAGAACGGCACTTATGCACAAAAGTGTCTTTTGCATGGCTCCAAAAATTTATAATAAACTTCCAAAAAACTGGAAGCAGTTAAATGATGTAGCTTTCAAAAAGACAGTAGCTAGTTAATTTTCTATCAGATAAACCTTATTATAATTTGAATGAGTTTTTAGATGAGAAATTCTGATTATATTTTTACATATCTATGTTTTATTATATAAATAATTATACTTTTTTTTTTAATAATTTGACTGCACGACTATTTAAATTTTATTATGATTATTACAGATTCAATTATGACTTTATTAAATACTTTTGACATGACTGTGTAGACTTTGACATGTATGTATTATTAATTCTTTTTTATTTTGAATTATGATTTATAATTTTTTACTTTGAAATTCAATACTTAGTTGATAATTGTGCAGTCATAGATTATATTTTTGTAATGTTCATTTTTAGGGTTCCGTACCCAAAGGGTAAAAACGGGACCCTATTACTAAGACTTCGCTGTCTGTCCGTCTGTCTATCACCAGGCTGTATCTTAAGAACCGCGACAGCTAGACAGTTGAAATTTTCACAAATTATGTATTTCTGTTGCCGCTACAACAACAAATACTAAAAACAAAATAAAATAAATATTTAAGGGGGGCTCCCATACAACAAACGCAACTGCGTTTTTGCCCTTTTTTGCTCGATATCAAAAATGGCAACAGGTAGACACTTGAAATATTCACAAAATACTCAGTTGTATTACAACTGAGTATTTATATATACTTTAATAATAAATAATAAAATTAAAATAAAATAAATATTTAAGGGGGGCTCCCATACAACAAACGTGTTATTTTCGGCGTTTTTGCCTTGTGGTACGGAACCCTTCGTGTGCGAGTTCCACTCGCACTTGGCCAGTTTTTTTGTTAAATTGCCTTCTCTTGAATTGAAGGATATATTAAAAATCACAATTGTATTTCAAAACATTTGCACGCCATAGTATGTGGCAAACATGTCTGAAGCAATTTTCTTTATGTTATCTTGCATGTACTTATTATTATTGTATGTATAGGTACACATGTTTGGGCAAATAAATCTTATCTTATCTTATCTAAAGATTACAAAAAATGCCCTATTTTTACCGCCGTGATTAGAGGACTACCAGACAAATTAGAAAAGTTTTTAAGATAAAAAATTGTAAAAATAATTGAATCGGCTCAGTTTTCGAGGAGAAAAAAGAGGAATACGAAATGTAGATCTCGTCAAAATTTTTGTGATAATTTCGGTCTGAGCTGCAGCTGTCCCTATCACACACTACGGGGGCAGACTTGAGGTAAGGCGACGGCAATAGTTTCTTCAAATACCTCAAATTCCTCGCAGGCCCCGTCTCCTCTTAATGGTTGCGTCCTTCCAAGCTCTGCTTGGGCGGACGCCATTAAAAACCATTAAATCTGTTTGATTTTTATTTTATCATGTTCAGATATCGTTACCACGTCTGCACTTAAGCTAGCCAATTTTATTTAACCTTGTATTTGTCCGTTAAGTATTTTTTTTGTGTCTTCTCCTGGCCTTGTGTAAAAAGTAAAGCCACAGCGGTAATAAATTAGGTACTATTGAAGTGCTCTGAGCTTAAAGCCCATTTGTCTTAAAGTAAGATAAGTTTACACTGGTTTCAGGATTTTTTTGGTTTTGTGTTCAGTGTCTAAGTTTGTTGTTTTTCTGATTCTTTTCATTTGAAGCTACACGTGATTAATTGTTAAACAAATTGTCTACCAACCTGAATTAATATTATCCGTAATTGCACATCACAACTTTCATTCTTTGACAGTTGCATAAAATGGCTCTAATACGGCAAATTGACGGATCACGTAGGGTGACAATTTGTTCACAATTAATTTCGCTGACGGTATATCAAGTATACATGTTTAAAAGACTCTGTGAGAGAAAACAGCTGCAGCTTCCGTAATTCCAAGAGAAATAATAAGGTCATTCAAACAACGTATGTATCTTGTTCTGACGAGGCGAGTAACAGCTGTGCAGTACACATTGAACTTGTTTCCGTTTCCAGAATACGAAGTTAAACAGAGTGTTGTTCACTGAAACACATGACAGTGGCATGTGCCAGGGTAGCATACGGTATTGTAAGAAATAACTGCATCAAATGTGATGTAAGTGACAATTTCAAGTTGTTTGTAAGCTAGCAGCCTAGGTAACCCAAGGTAAGCAGTACTGGCCCCGACTTCGCCCCGCCCCGCCCCGATAACACAAGCAGGCACCTTGTGTATTTAATTTCATTACCTTTGCTTTCAAAAATCTTAAATGTTAATTTGTTTAAAAGACATTTAAAAAACTTTCTCCTAAGTAAATCGTATGTATCTCGGAGTTCCTATCGGAAAAAATAAGTGGGATCTAAGTATCGATTGTGATGCCATTTTAAATTACTTTATGATTGACTTCTTGGTACTCATCTTGTTTTCAGTTTACTTATTCTTGACATGCACTTTGCAACAATAATTAAAATTAAGATGTGATTGGACTTTTTGATAAAATAAATTATTTCTTTATCCATTGACATACTTAATATTGTAGCCAGTGACATTTGATGTATTAATACGACATTTTTATTTATTTATTGTGATTCAAATGATTTGACATTAATTTGTAAAATGGAATTATAATAATACTCTAACTGTTATCTATACATATAATAAATCTGTAGAAGGGTCAATTCTGTACATTGAAAATATTGAAAAAATAAATAGTGGGGGTGTTGCTGGATCGATACCAAACCCAAATATGTGATTAAAAAAATTTTTGTCTGTCTGTCTGTCTGTCTGTCTGTCTGTATATGCAGGCATCACGTGAAAACTAACGGTTCGATTTCGATGAAACTTGGTATAATTATACCTTATTATCCTGGGCATAAAATGGGATACTTTTTATCCTGGAAAAATACGTAGGAAAAAAAAATCTTATTTTTCAGTTTTATTCATAGACGTCGTTCTGTAGAACCGCGAACACACGTTGCATTACCCGCAGTGGATAATTTTCCATTTCAATTTAAGAGAATACAGTTTCCTGTAGCTTTGTGTTACGTCATGACAATAAATAAGGCTCAAGGTCAGACCCTAGGAGTTGCTGGCGTAGATTTTACCGCGAGTTGTTTTTCATACGGCAACTTTACGTAGCTCTTTCCCGTGTGAGCAGTCCAAGAAATCTTCATGTTCATATTCCGGACGAGCTCACTAACAATGTTGTGTATGCTGAAGCTTTCAATTAACTTTCTGTCGCATTGTCACGATCACTTTTTTTTTATTGCAAACTTTTCGTCACTGTCAGTAATTTACTGCTACATGCTACTTATCAAGGTCGGAATTACTATGAAAAAAATACTTACTACAGAACGCGAGCTCAACAGCAGTAGCTCAATAGAGGGATCTCCTTAATTATTATAGGCTTAGCCGTATTTGGGTCCAATAGATATTTTATAAGATGTCATTGTCAGAGTTACTCAAAATGGAGAAATAAACCATCCACGCGAAGACCGACATCCGCGCGGACGGAGTCGCGGGCGGAAGCTAGTTTAAAATATATTAATTGATTATGATTTGCATGCCCATGTGAAGGCTGAACATGGAGATCTAACTTCTATGACAACATCTATGTACCGATTATTTACCCATGTTTGCAAAGAAATAAATGATTTGATGATTTGATGTGATGATTCAAAACGGTGAAGGAAAATATCGTGAGGAAATCGTCATGTCCTAGAACCATTGGCGTAGTTAGGGATTTTGTCTAGGGGAGGCAGCTGAACTAATCACAGTAATTTAATGAGAGATTATAGTTATCATTTTATGATTCTAGGTCAATGGAAAGTAACCAATAGATTTTGATTTATTTGTGAATATAGAACATTTATTGCGTGACTTAGTAGTTTGAACTCCAAGGGACCGTAGACTTACGTATTTGATATCAATTTCAACTTGTTACCTCCAGAAAAAGGGTCTTGAGAGACAGACGGACGGAAAACGAAGTGATCTTGTCAGGGTTCCGTTTTATTCTTTTGAGGCATGGCCCTAATAAAAAGCAATTTCGCAGTTAGTAATTCTTCAATACTATCGATTTTTCTACGACGGGCAAAGGAGATTCTAGAGTGGGCGTTGCCTACCCTTGCCTCCTAGCTACGCCCATGCCTAGAACTAAAAAAAATCGAAGACATGTGACATTCACCAACCCGCACCGGGCCCGCGTGGTGGATTTTGCCTCCCTCCCTCATACAGAGAGGAGAACCGTGTCCCAGCAGTGGGAACATTATAGGCTGATCATGATTATGCTAGCATGTCGGTATCTTTGGCATTTCAATACAAAACCACGCTTCCTTAGACACATAGTGACTTAAATTTACAGGGCCTTAATTTTATATGTATTTACTAATAATATGTTATATCAGATGAAGAGTTACACACCGATTTCTGTCTTTCAATCGTCAGTTACATACTTTCGAAAGATTTCAAGAAAAAAAGAGAAAAAAAAGAAAAAGTAGAAAAAGAGAAGAAGAAAGAGAGAAAGAGATTCAGAAATGTTGCAAAAATATAAGGATAAAATATGTAATCAACTTTGCAATTTAAAAATTTGTAGAACAAAAATTATTCTTTATAACTGTTTGAGTCGAAGCATATTAGAATATTGTAGCGTGGTCTGGCGGCCACACTTTGCTACTCACTCATTGCGTCTTGAGCGTGTACAAAAACGTTTTCTGGGGCACCTGGCCTATGCTAGCGGTTTGTCTAAGAAAATACGTTCATATAGTGATAGGCTCAAACATTTTAATATGGTTTCTCTTGACAAACGTCGACGACTTAATGACGCGATGTTTGTTTGTAAAGTTATGGCCCATAAAATTGACTGTCCGCAAATATTAAATAACTTTAGCTTCCGCGCCCCCTCCAGAATTCCTCGCAATCCTATAACACCACTTTGCCCTCCGCAGAGAAGAACGGTTCTGGGTGCCAATTCTCCCTACGCGAGGTTTTGCAGGGTTGTGAATGATTGCAGTGATCGGATCGACCTCCATTTTGACAGCTTAGGCAAATTAAAGGCCAGTTTTTACAAGTATCTCTCCGAAAATTGAGTTTCTCAGCCCTGCATTATCTCACTGGGTGGGTGAATTTAGGCTACGTGTAATTTGTTTTGTACTACCTAGTCTTGTCTGGTTTAGTCTGTTATGATTTTTTTTATTTTGTCTGTGTTAATTTAGCTTAACTAATTTATTAACTTCTGATCAGTGTAACTTACACATACATACATACACACACATACATACATACACACATACATACATACACACTTCACATACATATACATATTCACATAGTCTTTTATTTCTATTTTTTGTTAGTTACGACAACTATTTGTGTGCATGCAGAGTTTACCTATAAGTGATTGTTACACTTTACTCCTATTCGTTGCTTTTGTTTAAATTGGTTAAAATAGTGTATACAATTGTTGGTGAACCAAATAAATAAATAAACTTTGGGTGGAATATTTTAATATGAGGTCTAAAACTAAAGGCATTTGGTTTAAGACGATAGCTGCTGAGCCTCCTCGTATACCTTGGTTTATTAATGGTAAGTTAAGTAGGTGAATATTGGTAACTGCTCTCAGATTGAGATCTGGACACATGCCTCTCAACAATTTTGGATTCCTAATGAAAGTGCATCTCTCCAAACTGTGACACATGTGGTAAGGTAGAAGACGTTGTGCATTTGTTGATGGAATGTGTCCGCTTTCAGACTGAGAAGGAGACATTAATAAAATTAAATCTACAATTAAATAAAAATAACATAGGATTGTTTCATGAGATTTTGTCTATGCCTTTGTCTGACGGTGCTAAAAGTATTTTGTAAGCCTTCGTTTTAAGTCCTGATTGAGTGGATGTTTGGTCTAAGAGGTTATTTATATAGATTATATTTAGATAGATTCTTTGTGTTAGTGTTGTCCCCTCGTACCTACGAGGGGACTGTCATGTATTTTATATAAAGGTCCCTAAATTAAATAAAGAGAAAAAGAAACTATACAGACGCTATACAACGTTTATAAGTAAGAGGGTTCATAGGTAAAATAATTCACACAACTGATTATACAATAGCGGCCCGCCCCAGCTTCGCACGGGTGCAATTTTCTTTTTCGAATTTCCGAAATTTTTTTTCATACACAACTAACAACAAAAAAAGAATTATCCAATTTGGTGTAGTCATTCGGAAGTTATGCGCCATACAGACATTTCGGCGACTTTGTTTTATACTAAGTAAGGATGTAACATAAAATTAACGCAAGACCTCATACACCCCAATGAGAGTATTGAGTTAAAAGCATAATACAATTACTAAAACTTATTTTATGTAAAACTAACTAGGTATTATTGTTACAAAATCGTGTTGGCCCTAGCAATACTTTATGCATTTAAAATTGAGTCTTATTGCCTTGAAATAAGATTTAATTGTCTTAATTTTCTTGGGTTCAATCGGCACTCGGCAGTCAGTACGGCAAATGATACATAATTTTTCACGCATGGCTGAATGGTACCTATACCTATTGTCTCTGCCTAATATTGACGAGACAATAAAAAAAAGTAGTAGCGACAAACTAGGTATTCCCGCCTTTTAAAATTGATAATGTTAAGAATATTCAATAGAACTAAGGGCTGATTTTTCAATCGACCGATAATTTTTATTAGTGGAATAAAATTGACGTCTGACAGTTTTTGTATGGAATAACTGTCAACAATTCAAAATTATTCCTCCGATAAAGTTATCTGGAGTTGGAAAAATCAGCCCTTAGTAGAGTAGAAGTACTTAGTAGAGTATGCGATAAATCTTGAAACATGTCTAGAGACGATAATAAATTAACAATTTTACGACTTTTTCAGCTTTAAGTCGAAACCTTTCGTATTCATAGGTCATCTGCAATAAGCAGATGACCTATGAATTTAACGAAAGGCTTAACGAAACGAATTGACTACAATCATAATTATTATGTCTGACCGAAGTCAATTCTTTTTCATATCTCGGTTTCATAATTCTAATATTTTCTTCGTCGCTTGAATCACTTGACGACATTTTAAAAAAGAAAATCGAATTAAAAAATTAATTATGTGACACTTGTAAACTTGTAAGACGGATTGGTGTGTCTCCAGACACTCAGGATTTGCCATGATTTTTTGCAAGTTGTATAACTTACAAATAATTTTTTGATGAACAAAATCACAAAGAGTGACAACGAGTGACAACGACACTTGTAACTCGTAATTTACACGTGTAGTTTTGATAAACACATATTTGTATTAGGTACTGAATTTTTTTTCAAGAATAATGCTTGTAATACAAGCCTTGTAAGTTTTGATAAGCAGGGCACTGGTATATTTTTTTAGTACAAGAATTTACTATCGGTTGTGCTTTGAAATAAAATTACATTTTAGTCTTTTTAAAAAAAAAAGTCTTTTTTAGGATTCCGTACCCAAAGGGTGTCAACGGGAAACTACAAAGCCTTCGCTGTCCGAGCGTCCGTTTTTCCGTCCATTTGTCTGTCAGCGGGCTGTATTTCATGAACCGTAATAGGTAGACACTTAAATTTTTTACAGACTGTGTATTTCTTATAGCCGCTATCTATAACAACAAATAATAAAAATAAAATAAAGTTAAAATTTAAAGGGGTATAAAATAAACGTTTTTTTCGGCGTTTTATGCCTTGTGGTACGGAACTCTTCGTGTGCGAGTTCGACTCGCACTTGGCCGGTTATTTTTAAATTCTCATAGATATAATAAAAACTCTAGACATTCTGTTTAAAACCTTAATTCCCAATAAAAACTACGGCATACACTAAAAACACCTCTAGGATTACCACACGGGTTCCTCAACAAGCACACTGGGAGAACGTGTCAGGAAAAGCAATGAGCTCTTTATTTGACGAGGGCTTAACTCTAGAGTAGGGACGGTGTTCGCGCCGTTTGATTGAACACAGTCATGGTTGGAAAGAGAAGGCACTAAATTATGCATTCACCACTTACGGTTTACGGATTCTGGTCGCCCGCCACGAGTCTATATAAAGAGCGATACACGCTAGAAAAAAATAGTCTACAGATACCTCTCCGCTAATTAATAACTCGCCAAATTGACACCAGTGTCAATAATATTATAGGCAGGAGTACCAACATTGCGAGACTCACCAAAATTAAAACGCTCTTCATTTTACCGCTCGCTGATTAATAGCTCACCAGCTGACTCGAGTCAGCTTAGGCTGGAGTACAGCACAGCTGTACAACGGGTTCCTTCTATTTGGCAGAATCTTGATACTCCGATTTTTATTTGGCATAACACACATGGCATAATCTTATTTAATCGAATATTTTTAAGGCATAAAAATTATTTAGCATAACTTTTGTTTGGCAGAATATTTACGTGTCCGAATTTACAATGGCATACTTTTATCTTGGCAGAATTTTGTTTCGCATAATTACCTTTGCCATAATTAATATTATGCATAATTTTGTTTAGCATAACATTTATTTAGAGATACGATTATTTGGTATGGGTGCATATTTGAACATCAAAAATTAAAATAGATGTATCTTCTTGTAAAAATTAGTGTTCAAAACATCAAAAACTTATAATATATACGTGTCATAAAAAGTCAATACGTTGTGCTGCAAAATTTTGTGACAGAAACGAATCGCTGCGAAACCGACTTTACGCAGTCTTGTCTGCCCTACCCCTAGAGTGTAATTTAAACCCGCGTAGGCGCGGAGGGGTAGGGCGGCCCGCGAGCTGAGGAGCAGGTGGTTTGAAGGCCCGCCACCACGGCTGAGGCTGGCCGGCTAAGCCGGCCAGCAAGCCGAAGCTGCGGTGGTGAGCGTTAAAACCATCTGTGACGATAAGCTCGCGTGGCGCCGCTCAAACCCCGCAGCACCGGAGCCGTGACAGAAACAATGCTTGCTGCATGTTGCATGCCTGCTTGCATGCTGCATGCCTGCTGCATGTTGCATGCATGCTGCATGTTGCATGCCTGCTTGCATGCTGCATGCATGCTGCATGTTGCATGCCTGCTTGCATGCTACATGCATGCTGCATGCATGCTGCATGTTGCATGCCTGCTTGCATGTTGTATGCCTGTTTGCATGCTACATGGATCCAAGCCGACAATATTTTTGTAATTAGCATTTAGGTTAGGGTAGGTTTTTAATGACTATCGATATAAAATGTACCTATGCCAAAAGACGATTCTGACTGTGAATTTTCTGCGATATGATGGTTCTGCTTTTTAATTATTATGGATATAAACATTATGCCTAAAGATGATTCTGACTAACAAAATTATGAGTTTTGAATGTATGACAACTGAGTGTATGCGAAATGATTTTCTGCGAAATGAAGTTTATGCTATCCGTTGTTATGCAAAACAATATTATGACGTAAAAAGTTCTGCTATAAAAGGTAGACCCTGTGTGTGTGTGTTTATACAGGGTGAAATTTAAAACATGCGACAAAAACAAAAGGAAGATTACACTCATCTCGCGAAAAAAAAAATCAGCTGTTCCCTACATTTTGACGGTGGCTGGGGTACACTGGATGCGAAAGGCGGAGGACAGGGTGCTGTGGCGCAGTCTGGAAGAGGCCTATGTCCAGCAGTGGACTGCGATAGGCTGAGTTGATTGATTGATTATCACTGTCAAGTCTTTTTCCAGGTAAGACAAAACAAAGAAGTTGCAAGATGCACCGAAAATGCCTGGAGGAGCTATTGGGCCATGAAAGACCTAATGAAGGGTGATCTTCCGTTGTCCTTTAAGAGAAGACTCATTGACGTGTGCATACTTCCTATCCTCACATATTGTGGTCAAACATGGTCTTTGACAAATCAGCAGAGGTCCACGCTCGAGGATTGCCAGAGGGTTATGAAACGGAGCATTCTGGGTATCAAACCAACATACCAGGTTTGGAATACGACCATCCGTTCCATCACAAAGATAACTGATGTCACTTGAAAAGCTGGAGCCGCTAAAATGGAACTGGGCTGGACACATTTGCCGCATGTAAGACGAACAATGGGCCAAACTTAAGACCCAATGGGTCTCTCTTAACAGCAAGCGACATCGTGGCAGGCCCAGACGGAGATGGCGGGATGAGCTGGACTCCTTCAACAAGAACTGGTCCTTAGCAGCTTTGAACAGAGAGAAGTGGAAAGAGAGTTGGGAGGCCTTTGCCCTGCAGTGGAACATCGCAGGCTAATAATAATTATAGAGGTATGAGGAACAGGGTGTAAAGTTCACTCATACTCTATAGAAAAGGGAGGATTCTCCGACCAGACGGGTGTTGTGTCTGGCGAGCAACTGCGCGATGATTCATGTCAGGCCGTTGTATCTATGCTAGTTGCGCGATGCAGGATTTGCGTGACGTCAGTATGACGCGTTGTTCGCATGTGGCATTGTAGATACCGCTACAATAATAATCACTCTAGGGTAGACTAGTAGAAAATGCCTAAGGTACACAGTCCACCTTTCTATAGTTATTTTTACATGTACCTATAAGTTTTAACAATGCATATAGATCTGTATAATACTATAGACGTATGAGGAATATGGTGTAAAGTTCACTCCTCGTCTATAGAAAAGGGAGGATCCCCGACCAGACGGGTGTTGTGTCTGGTGAGTTACTGCGCAATGATTGATGTCGAGACGCAGTTCTAGTTGCGCAGTAAACTCTGCTTGCGCGATTCAGGATTTTGCGTGAATTCAGTTTGATGCATAGAAACCGATGTATGTTGTTGAGTGAAATTTTATTTGCTATATGAGCTGTTTGTTTTCTATTAATAAAATTAAATTTAATAAGTAATATTGGGTATAAGTGTGTGTATATACGTCTGTGTGGTGTCGGACTAAATGAATAGCACCACCCCATACTTCCCGTGGGTGTCGTAAAAGGCGACTAAGGGTCGTACCGGAGAATGGGCAGCAGCGTTCTCTATGCATTCCACCTCCATACTATACTGCGATCGCAAACCCGCCTGCCAAGCGTGGCGATTATGCGTGGTGATGATGATGATGAGGTATAAGTGACATCTACCAACCCGCACTGGGCCCGGGTGGTGGAGTACGGCCCACTCCCTCTCACAGAGAGGGGGCTTGTATCCCAGCAGTGGGATAATTTTAGGCTGATTATGTATGTTATGTAGCTATAAGTACAATTCAACAGCTTGTCTCCGGTCACAATTTGGCAGTGATAGTGCAGTAGCAGTTGTGTGCATACACACGAGCAGAGGCACCTGCAGCCGTCGACACCCGACGACGCGACGCCCGCCACCGATGTGTTGACGGCTGCCGGCGACACGCGTTGACGGCAGCCGTCGACAATGATCGTCGACGGTTCCAGTTACCTCTGTAGTTGACGCGTGTTGTTCGTGTGTATAAGCACTTAGGGCACTTCGGGCGACACAGTCATTAGTTTTATGGGGAAATTAATGTTGTGAAGTCCCTTTTGAGAACTCGCCGGTATGCGTACCTATGTACCAAGCGTAAGTCTCTTAGCGAGTGATTTGCCCGCCGAGCGAGCGTTGCTGAGCGAGACTCTCTTTGATACTTATCTCTTGTCGCTGCGACAAACGAGTACTCGCCGGCGGAGGCAGTGACAGTTAGCGATAAACTATTAATTTACATAATTATGTATCTCTTTTACTTACAATCTTTCGTATATTTCTTGAGCGAGAAATTCGTTGATAGCTAGTTGCCTCCTCATGGGTGGGGTAGGTGCCTAAGAACTAGTCCGACGTTGGGTTTTCCTTTAGAAAGTTTTAATAGCAATGCATAAAATAGCACACCAGAGTGATCTCAATAAAAAAAATATTGAATTGGGTTTATTTGAAGATTGTAACAGGCAATAGAAAAAAATATTACCCTGAACTCTACGAAATTACCACTTAACCAATGACCAAATAAATTATTTATGATGTCAGTACCGCAAAGGAATAAGTAGGTAGGTACAATAAATTCTGCGTATCTTACTGACATAAACCCATAATGGCCTAGACACATAGGGGAAGAGTAGTTTTGCCCATTAAGGCGCGGCGCCCACTATCGGTGGGCATCGGTGCGGCTCAGTACAGCTCGAGCGCCTTACGGGGGCTTCGAGCGGCGCCAACAGCTGCCTCGGCAGTTGTTGAATATTCTTAGTTTTGTCGAAGCTACCCGAAATCAGCCTCGGCGTCCTTAGGTATACTTACGATTGCCGAGGCAGCGCGAAGCCTCCCGAAGCAGCTCTCAGGCGCCCGAAGCCACGATAAGGCGCCCGAGCTGTACAGAGCCGCACCGATGTCCACCGATAGTGGGCGCCGAGCCTAAAATGATCAAGCCAACAAAATTCTAGATACACAGAACCAACTCAAAAACGAATTAATATTTAAAAGATAGATTTTCAATACTTAGATTTAAAATTTTAGTTAGTTTTATGGACACAGTTTTATTCAAAAAGTTAGTTTAGTGTAGCCGAATTGCAATTAAAAACTTCATAGAGTTTATACTCTATGAAGTTTTTAATTGCAATTACGACTTACTTTGCGATTGCGATTATTGCGACTATCTGAAACAACTGCATTTAAACTTAATCAATGCAATCTGTTTTTTAATTAAGCTCAAATTGTGATGTCTTGGTACGTTGTTTAAAAATGTAGATTAAAATCGAGCGAAAAAACCCGTTACTTTTTTAACACACTGTTCAAAACGATTATGTTGTAAACGACAGCCAACAAGATTTTTTTAAACGAAGTTCTTTATCCCTTTTTGCGGTAGGATTAAACTCGTAAAAATCGTCGTGTAACGAAACAGCGCTAAGCGAAAAGCTAAAGCTAAAAATGAGGTCAAAATGAAAAGAATATTGAAAAAGTTACACGTACACACTTAAGCAGATTTTTCAAATTCTTCCGAATTTCGATTGAACCTGGAAAGGGTGTTGGTGATTCTTAATCAGACGAAATTACTCAGAGCCTTATCACACTGGCGGTTTGCAAGCGAGAACCAAGGGAGGCGAGTGCGCAGCGTACTCGCTTGCAAAACGCCAGTGTGATAAGGCACTCAAGAACCTTCAAATTTAACATGACGTCGCCGTCGCCAGTATTCCCTGAAGGGTAGGTGTAGATAAGAGCTTATAGATAATATACTGAGAAAGACCCGACGAGATGCTACTGAGAATTTCCTAAATAATAAAAAGTAGGTAGTCAAACTTCAAAACCAAAATAATTATTATTCCACTGAACTTCACGAGATACTTTCATTCAAGCTCCACACGAACTCCCGTCGCCCACACCATGCAAACTCCATATGCAAACCCAGGTAACAATGGGATCGATATTGCAGAAAATGATCATTTGCAAGTATAATATCAACACAAGGTATCCTGCCGTGCTCAGATTCATTATCAACTCAGTTAGCTCTAGATTGGAATACTGATCAATTTCGAAATAGAGTATTAGGAATCAATTTTATTGAGTTGTTTGGCCTGATTTGTTTGTTGTGAGGCTGGTTGATTGGTTCTGATGACAATTGAGGATAAACTGCTGCTACGTTGAATTTAGATCAGTTATTAATATTTTATGATTGATTGCTTTGATCACTACCCATTCTGCCAAATTTTCCAGTAGAATTAAAATAATTTATTATGAAATCAAATGATATTTATTTTTAAAAGTGTCTTTTCAGACACTTTTATACGTATTTTTTGGTCAAAGATTTAACAAAAAAAAATTTTTCTAGCTGGTAGATCCCTGAGTAGAACAAACTTAGAGGCGTCTTTATTTGGTGTAAATTGAAAAGTTCCTATCCGACAAAAAGTGCGACGTAAATAAAAGCTTTTAAAGGCCTCTTTCGTCAAGTGAAATACATCAGAGGGGCAATTCTCATAATTTTAACAACGTTCACAGTCTGATATACAAAAAAAAATATAAGTGCAGAAATCTAAAAAAATATATTTCATTCTACACAACATAGAGCATCTCCCGAAGGAAATAAGCTCGACTTATGTTACCGATGAAGATACTTGATCTTATAACGAGATGACTGTTCCAATTACTGACATTTCTGGTGAAAGATATATGGTTTTTATTTCTCTTTTTGACACGTTCCTTTTAGTGATCAAGAACAACGAAGGCGTATACTATAAGGCTATTGTACACTCTCATTTTGCCAGTTATGTTTAAGTCCCATTAAAAGGGGCGAACTTAGCTTTTTTGCTTTGTTTCCTTTTTGTATTCTCCCCGACATAAGGAAAGTTAAGTAGTAAAGTAGTCGTAGTTAAGTAGTAGTAGTAGTAGTCATAAGGAAAGTTAAGTAGTAGTGTCCTACAGTTAGTGTATAGTCCGCGCGGAACTAGTTCGCCGCGCCTTAGGTGGGGACGGGGGTGAGGCGGTGGGTTGCCTAGTGTTCGCAACGCACATGAGATTAATGACAGCAAGCGCCCCCCTCCGTCCCACCGCTCACATACCTAAGGCGCGACCAACTAGTTCCGCGCGGACTATAGTCCTTCATGCTACAAAGAGCATTTTAAAGGCTTATTAATTAGATTTTTTTTTAAATATGAATTACCTTGAAATAGCTGATACAAAAACGAACGGCCATTAAAACAAATACCTACTTTCAGAACAAAAAAAAAATTAAAGAATTGTATTTTTTTCACCGCCGTATTCTCTACCCTTCCAATTAGTACCGAATATCCTGTATAGAGAGTAAATGAGAAACTTAATATCTAACAAAAAGTGCACGTGCAAGCCAGCTGAACAGTACAAATCAGTAAGTAACAACGCAACGATTACTAGAACTATTTGGACGACAACTACTCAATTGACACTTCCTAATTTACAAAATATTAGCACTTTTATGATTGCTTCCAATGTCAGCTGATTTACCTACTATTCTGAGCCCCACTTCGCGGGGCCCCTTTTTCTGTGTAAAGGGTTTAAAGTAACATGCATGCAGCAAGCATGCAGCATGGAAGCAAACACGCAGCATGCAGCAAGCATGCAGCATGGAAGCAAACACGCAGCATACAGCAAGCATGCGGCATTCAGCATGGAAGCAAATACGCAGCATGCAGCAAGCATGCAGCATGGAAGCAAACACGCAGCATGCAGCATGAAAGCAAGCATGCAGCAAGCATGCAGCAAGCATGCAGGAAGCATGCAGCAAGCTGCAGCAAGCATGCAGCATGCAAGCGAGCATGCAACATGCAGCAGGCATGGTTTCTGTCACGGCTCCGACGCTGCGGTTGTCCGGCGGCCCCACGCGTGCTAATCGTCGCAGACGGCTTTCGCTCACAGCCTACCTGCTCCTCAGCCCGCGGGCCGCCTCGCCCCTACGCGCCTACGCGATTTTAAATTACACTCTAGGGGTAGGGCAGACAAGACTGCGCGGAGGCGGATTTACAGCGATTCGTTTCTGTCACTAAAACCTTATTTTTAGCAAATGTTTTAGTTTAGAGCTAACAATCTATATATATAAAAATCAAAGTCCTGACTGACTGATTGACTGACTGACTGATATATCAACGCACAGCCCAAACCGCTGGACCTAGAGACTTGAAACTTAGAAGGTGTGTTCTTTGTGAAGAGTAAGTATCCACTAAGAAAGGATTTTTTTGAATTCAACCCCTGAAGGGTTAAAATAGGGGAAGGCAGTTTATTTGAAAGTCCGACAGTTTTGAAGTTAGGATCTTCTAATTTTGTATTTAGGCTGACAATTGAAAATTAATTTATACGTGTCTCAGCGTTTTTGATAATTCCACCCCCGAAGGGTTAAAAAGGGGGGTGAAGTTGTGTATAGAAAGTCATTAATTTTCGACGTAAAAATTTATTATCTTATGATTGGAAGCTAACACAACGGTGTTGTTAGAATTTCATCCATTAAGGGGGTGAAAAGGGGGGTGAAATTTTGTGTTGACTGACTGATATATCAACGCACAGCCTAAAACGCTGGTCGGTATCGCTGGGTAGAGAAATTAATTTTGGAGGGTGTGTTCTTTGTAAGAGTAGATATCCACTAAAAAGGGGTTTTTGGAAATTTAACCTTTAAGGGGTGAAAAGAGGGGATTTTGTTTGTATGAAAAATCTTATTCCTTGAGTTAATAACCAAGAAACTTGGCACGAATACTTATCTAAATAAATTATGAAGTTTGGCTTTTTTTTCTAAACTACCCCCTGAAGGGTGATTGGGAGGTGTCAAAGTTTGTATAGAAGAATTTTAACGCGTGGTCCGATTAACTCGAACCTCAGTATTTATACTTAAACCAAAAATAAAGAATAACGTGTATCATCGTTTTTCGAAAATTTACCTCTGACGGGGTGAAAAGTTAATTTTATAGGGGAAGACTTTACTGCGTGGCTTGATTAACTCGAAAATTGGTATAAACAATATTTGAGTCGAGTAATGAACACATCCCAAACAGTTTTACGAAATTCCACCCCTGTGGGAGTGAAAAATGGTTATACAGTTTATAAGAAAATTCTTATTCATTTGGTTAATAAACTTGGCAAGAATACTTGCCTAAGCAAGTAATAAAGTTTATCATTATTCGTTTATCAAAACACCCCAAGACCCCTTGTGTTGGGGTGTTAAAGTTTGTGTGGAAGAATTTTAACGCGCGGTCCGATTTACTCGAAACTCAGTATTAATACTTTTGACAGAAAATAATCAATAATAACATCCGCACAGATCGATCGATCAGGTTACGCAGGCTACGCTTGCCGCGGTTGGTCCGTGGATAGGTGTCCATCTTTACATACCGTGACCTCTCCGTGCCTCGGAAAGCGCGCTAAGCCGTTGGTCCCGGCTGTCATTCGTGGATCTTTGACAGTCGCTAGGGGTGGTCAGAAGCCCGAAAGTTTGACAACCAGTCTTATCAAGGGGTATCGTATTTGGGTTGTGGAGGTCAGATAGGCAGTCGCTCCATGTAAAATACTGGTACTCAGCTGCATCCCGTTGGACTGGAAGGCGACCCCAACATAGTTGGGAAAAGGCTAGGCAGATGAAGAATCAATAGTAAGTGTATGGGGTTTTCGTAAATTATTGACCCCTGACGGGACAGAAAGTGGTAATTCGATTTATAAGGGGATTTTAATGAGTGCCTTGATAAATAATAAAGTGGTTCAGGGTTTTTCGAAAATCTACCGCTAATGGGGTGAAGAGGGGTAGTCAATTTCACAGGGCAGAATTTTATTACGAGGCATGATTAACTGGAAAATTGGTATAAATAATCTAGATTATGTTTCGAAATTCCACCCCTATGGGGAAAGAAAGAGGGGATACAGTTTATATGAAAAATCTTATTCACTTGGTTAATAAATTAGAAACTTGGCAATATTTGGGTCAGTAAATAATAAAGATTGTCACTTTTAGTTTAAAAAATCCCTTACAGAGGAATTGGGGGGTGACAAAGTTGATGGATTAGAAAAATATTTAACCCGCTGTCGGATTAACTCGAAACTCGGTACTACTAAAACAAAAATACTTAAAAAAAGTGATTTAGGGTTTTTCAAAAATTGACTTCTACGAAGGTGGAAAATTCTACTGCTTGCTTCCATTAACTCAAAAATGGGTATGGGTCTTTGAGTCAAGTTATGAACACATCCCAAACGATTTTTCAAAATTAGGTACTCCCCTGGGGGGGTAAAAAGCTGGGATACAGTTTATTTGAAAAATCTGATCCCTTTCAGCTATAAACTAAAAAATTGGCCCGAAAACTTATTTAGGTATATCTAAATAAATGATAAAAATCATAAACATACATTTTCGAAATTATAAGAGGAAAGTACGAATTTCACGCGGACGAAGTCGCGGGCAGAAGCTAGTTTTATTATAAATGAACATTCGGAATAATACACATTACATAATACAATACTTAAGACATATGACTTTATTTCATGCAAAATTAGGAGATTCAATTATTATAGTAAGTTGGTTGGTTGATTGGTTGACTCTTCACGTGACCAGAGGGCTGGCCTATTTTTAGCCCAAAGAATAAGCATTGCCATCCAACGTGGTAATGCTGCCAGCCTTTTGGGCACTTGTGCCATTGACAGCGATGCGGACGAATTTTTTGATGCCCAATGAGCTCCTTTCTTTTTCTTTACCTTTTTTTTTATATACTTGTATATACTGTATAATATGTATATTTTAGTGTTAAATTGTAAAATAGTAACATTGTAATTGAAATTCTTACGAAATGAAAACTATATTATAAAGAGAAAAGATTATTATAGTACTCGATATTATGACAGAATAGATTTAGAAGTAAAGATAATTATGTAAAACAAAATTTCGAATTTTTGAACATTATGGTTATTGAAGTCTATAGCAAACGTGTTATGGATAGTGATTTTCGTACAAACAATTTTAGGAGAAGAAAGGCAGTACCAATTATAACAGGTTATTCGGAAAATTGAAAGTCGGAATGACGTTTTTCGGACCGAGAACCCATCGAGCATTTGATTCTTCGAACATATGAAAATCGGAAAACAAACAAATCGCATTTATGAATTTCGGTAACATAAATTTCGTGATTCTTAATAAAAGACATTATAATTCTTAGGTATTATGAAATTCGGACTTTTGAAAATCGGAACATCGAAATTCGGAATAAAATATTTCGGAATATTTGGGTGTTCCCGTGCCAGGGGCCACGGTATCTCTTTCGAACAACCCGCGACCCTGGCGGGGTCTCACCATACCCTTATGGTGTAATTGTAAAACGGAACCTATTCCGTTTTACCATTTTGGTACGGAACCCTAAAAAAGGTTGAAAATAGGCTTCACGGCCACTGGAAGTAATATTATTCTGACATGTTGATGGATATTTATGTGGAAATGTAATAAGGTGAATATAATGGTAAAACTGTATGAGGGATGACAACACTGAGACGGAAGTGGAGGGGAGAATGACGAATGGGCGATTGGTCGCGCAGTGTCTTAGATTAATTATAAACCTTGTTTGATTAAATTCCAGTCATTGCCACATAAATCTGTTAACTTTGCCTTAGACCTCACACGTATAATAATTTTTATTTACTAGCTAGGATGACAAGTAACCTTACATCCTTCTTCAGGCCATGGTCTACCGATGTGCCAAATTTCATCCAAATCCGTTGAGCAGTTTTGGCGAGAAAGTCGTCCGTCAAAATCGGTCCAGCAGTTTCGGAGATTAGCCGGAACAGCCAGACAGACAGACAGACAAAAAAAAGAAAGAAATCGCTTTTTTGTTATACATAATCAGCCTAAAATGTTCTAACCGCTGGGACAAGGCCCTTCTCTCTTCGAGAGGGACAGGGATTTTTTGTTATAAGGACCGTATATATTTTCATGTGCGTTTAGTCATCATCATCATTTCAGCCGATAGACGTCCACTGCTGGACATAGGCCTCCCTTAATTTTGGGGGGGTTTGCCATAATCGCCACGCTTGGCAGGCGGGTTGGCGATCGCAGTATGGTATGATGATGGAATGCATAGAGAACGCTGCTGCCCATTCTCCGGTAAGACCCTTAGTCGCCTTTTACGACACCCACGGGAAGTAAGTAAAAAGCTGATAATTTGACATTACAAACAGACACATCAATTTTATTTATTTGTATCACACTAATATTATAAAGGCGAAAGTTTGTGAGTGTGTGAGTGGGGGTGTGTGTGTGTGTGTGTTTATAGGTTTGTTACTTCTTCACGCTCAAACGGCTGGACCAATTTTGATAAAATTATGTATGGAGGTGCTGACATCCTGGATTATAATAATAATAATAATAATAATAATAATCTTTATTTTCGGACAACAAAGATCCAGCGTGTTAGTAAACAATATTATAACTTATTACTAGTGTTAGTAGTTAAATTAACATATAGGCTACGTTTTATCCCGATATTCCCACGGGATCGAAACTTATGCGGGTGAAACCGCGGGGCGCAGCTAGTACATAATAATAGCAAAACCAGTTTCTGGTAAATTGGATCCACGAAGACAGATCTTGTACAGTCAACAACAAAAGTAGATGATCAAAATGAGAAATTCAATACTAATGAATGGAGTTCGCGTCAGAACTGTGTGGCGTCGAAGTGATTTCTGTGTGGCGTTGATGTGGCGTTGAGTGGTTTGAATCACTTCGACGCCACACAGTTCTGACGCGAACTCTGTTCATTAGTATTGAATTTCTGATTTTGATTATCTACTTTTGCTGTTGACTGTACTCCGACTATTAAAGTACTAATTAGTTCTAACCCTTTGGATAATACAGAAGCGATGTTGTATAATAACTACAAAGTTACGGGTTAGCGAATAATTTTGCATAGCATCGTCAGCCTTTAATGTTCCCACTGCTGGGACGCTTCCTCTTTTTGAGAGGGAGTGGGCGGGAGTCATCTACCACGTGGGCCAAGTTTTGCGTCGGGTTGGTAGGTATGCGTCACATATCTTTGAACTTTTGGTTCTAGGACATGCCGGTTTCCTCACGATATTTTCCTTCGCCGTTTTGAGAACAGTGCTGATGACATAATTTACACAAAGTAAATCGCTTGTGACGACTTCCGGCCACCGTAGGCGTGGGCCTGCTGGCTGAGAGTAATGGGTAGATCGCCGTCCGATCAAGACCAGGCCCGTGCCGGACGGCGCGTACCTACGTGTTCCATGCGCGCCTCAAAGAGATGTCAGCATAAATTGAGGGGCCCCTTAGGGCCGAAGCCTGCCGGGTCAGCGGGATTGTCCGAAAAGCTGGCCCGGAACATAAAGGGAAGGAACACGGGTGGGTTTTACTCCACCCAGAGCGGGAGGGGTAATTTGATGATTTACCACCCCAAAAAAAAAAGTGCTCGAACCTACGGACTACAAACTCGTACACTAATTTTGAGGAAACCCTAAACCAATTTTGGTTGCAGGGCAATTATAGCATAAATGAAGGAACGATGCTCTATATTTCTTTATTAGATTACTGGCAAAGATCGAAGCCGCGTAAGTGCGGCCTGTGTCAGTTCAAGTGTTGTGTTTCACAATGGTTGACGGTAAGAACATATTTTTTAATGCTTTACTCTATTCTACTGGCTTGTTTTTCATTTTAACGTCCAGCAATGCACTCTGACGGAAACTTCTTGTCATTAAAAATCATCATCATCCATACTAATATTATAAATTCGAAAATAACTCTGTCTGTCTGTATGTTACCTTTTCACGCCTAAACCACTAAACGGATTTCGATAAAAATTGGCACCAAGATAGACTGCATCCTGAGGAAGGATATAGGATAGTTTTTATAGACATACCTCGCGGGCGAAGTCGTGGGCGGAAGCTAGTCATCAAATATACTTAGAACTAGCAGCGCCCCGTGGTTTTACCCGCATAAGTGTCGATCCCATTAGAATATCGGGATAAAAACTATCCTATATCCTTTTTCGGGACTCAAACAATCTCTTTACTAAATTTTGTCTTAATCGGTGTAGCGGTTTAAGAGTGAAAGGGTAACAGACAGACACACTTTCGCATTAACTATAATATTAGTATGAATATGGATATCATCCATGACTTTAAACATAAGAACATCACGCCTATAACACCCGAAGAGTGTACCCGGGCCAGCGGTAACCCTTTCGGACAATCCCGCTGACCTGGCAGGCTTCGGCCCTAATGCTGACAACTCTTTGAGGCGCACGTGGAACACGTACGCGCCGTCCGGCACGGGCTTGGTCAGACGGAGAGTAATGGGTAGCTCACCGTCTGATCAGAATCGGACGGTGAGCTACCCATTACTCTCCGTCCGCAGGCCCACGCCTACGGTGGCTGGGAGTCGTCCGATAGGTTAGATTGAGGGATTCCAGTAGTTGCGGTGAACATTGGAACTGGTCGCTGCCATCATGCTAATGAGAGGCCTATGCTCAATTGTGTACAGCTATCAGCAGTTATAATGATGACGACTCACCCATTTCCGATCTTTACAGTTGTTGATCCAGGGGTTGTCAAGACAGGTGCCTATAAGTACGAAGATGGTACTCGCTATGTTGGCGAGTGGAATTCTAAGGGCCAAAAGCATGGCATGGGACATCTGGTACTACCTGATGGTACCAGATACGATGGCTCGCTGATTGGTGGCCTCTGCTCTGGGTTGGGCGTCATGGCGTTCCCTGATGGTGCTAAGTAAGTTTAATACTTTTTAACACACTTCAAGAAAAAGAGTTTCATGTACGTACACCATTTTCTCAGTGATTTCTGCGCTGATTTATGTGATTCTTCTTCATTTGGTCGAAATAGCTGGTGGTCCCATAATATTACTTTTATTAACTTTGCTATCGTAGTTTTTGAGTGCGATAATTGGTTTTTCATTCAGCTCGTCTACATTCAAGATGTTATTGTCTTCACATACTAAGTAGTAGTCACTTGTTCTTTTTTTTTCTGTTTTTTTTTTTCCGGCAAGCAAACTCACGGCCGACCAGGGGCCTTATTCTCCATGACACTAACAATGAACAAAACCGCGCGAAATAAACCCTAGATTGGCAGGATTTGCTAAGGAACTGACGTAGTTACGTTTTACGGAATCGTTAAGTGGTCATAGTGAACTAGGGTCCTCCCGGTCGATTCTGTAAAAATCTCGTGAAAACGTAGGTGAAGTGAGTTTGTTTTTGCTAGGAATTGACACTATTGACAGCTCACTCCACGCTCACTTCACCTAAGTTTTCACGGTGAGATTTTTACAGAATAGCACCGCTGATGGTAAATGGTCATCACTGCCTATTGACATCAGAAATTCGCTACTCGGCGGCAAAAATAGGCACGGTAGGAGTTTTTGCTTGGACGAGCTCGTTCACAACAAACTATAATAAAAGCAGGTAGTATTTTAATTATGAAGTATAGCATTTGTGGTACGTTTAAAGGGTCCCCGAAACGATCAGTTGCAATTGTAAATTTTTACTTGATTGATACTCATTGGTGCTCAAATTGATCGTCTATAAAATTGTATTTGAAGAGATTGACAATACAACTACACTTACAATTAATTGCTGTTTCGGGGACCCTTAATGGATTCAGGAGAGAGCCTCTTTCTTTCTTCCGGTCCCGTGTTTTAATAACCTGTCAAAAAAGATTGGACTAAAACTCTAAGTAGCACCTAAAAATACTTTGTCAACTTAGTCATTGTGCACTTGTCGCCCTATATTTTATAAAAGCGGCTGCCCGCAACTTCGTCCGCGGGAAATCTCTAGCTCCCCCGACCCAGCCCGTCACATCGTATCGCCTGCACGCGCTATTACTTCGTTAATTCGTTTTAGCTTAGTGTTTTTTCTGACCTTTTCCTTTTTTCTCGACTCCTAAGGGGCCGTCTCCACGAGCGAGAAAATCGCGGCGATAGTCTCGCCGTGCCATCAAAATTTCGCCGCGATGATAGCGCCGTGTGGAGACACGTTCTACGAGAGTGTGTTCGACTATAATATCGCCGCGATTCTCTCGCTTGTGGAAACGAGCCTTAAGGGGGTCCTAGTGTAATGTTAAATAGCCTATAATAGCCTTCTTCAAGAATTTTGCTACCAAATGCAAAAGGTTGTTTTTAGGGTTCCGTACCAAAATGGTAAAACGAAACCCTTATAGTGAGACTCAGTCTGTCTGTCTGTCTGTCCAGCTGGATATCTCAAGAACTACTAATGATATCAACTAAAAATTTGGAATAGTTTTAGATGACGTTTGCCCAACTATTTTGCAAATAAGAGAGAAATAAAAATATATGTATAATTTTTGCAACAGGGACTGAAAGAGGGTCTGAAAAATTCCTACTAGGGCATGTGGGGTATTATATGAAAGAGCGGTTTGCACATTTTCAAACATTTTTTTTTCTTTTTAGGCCGCATAGTTTTCGACTTTTGATGAAAAATGTGAAAAAAATACCGTCCCCCCCTTATCTTCGAAGTTTGCAAAGAGAAAAATCTAAAATTATTCTATGTGATAGAAGTTTATGTAAAGATTACAGAAAAAATAAAACGAAGTCTCTAAATAGCACCCTTTTTCAAAAATCATCAACAAAAGTTACATCAGTTTCACTATCGGTCCAGAGATGGCACTGACATAAAACTGCAATATTCTACACTGCTGTACACAGTGTTAAAATTCTCTGACGAACATAGGTCTCGCCGATGAAAAATTAAAAAAATTAAATTTAAAATTTAAAAAACCCCCGACGCAAAAAAATAATAAAATTAAATGTAAGTAATTGGAAAAGGATCAAATAATTTAAAAACCCCCAACTTAAAGAATCTAGGTAACGAGACTAAAACAGATAAATTCATATGGCAGTCGGGGGACCTCTTAGCATAGAAGGTGTTCCACAGAACGGTCAAGCACTCAATCAATCAATCACTTTCAATTAGTCAAGCACGTTCATTTGATATATTGAGGGAGTTGTGAAAAGAAAAATGTAATTCGCCACTTTGTGGTGGCGGCCATCTTGGATTTGAAATTTATCATAGTGTATAGTATTCTACTATTCAAGCCCTTTCATTTGATACCCATATTAAGGGGGTTGTGAAAAAATATGTAGTCCGCCATTTTGTGGCGGCGGCCATCTTGGACCGATTTTCATCAAACATAGCTAAGAACACTCCCGACAAATTCACCTTTCAAACAAAAAAAAACTAAATTAAAATAGGTTGATCCGTTCGGGAGCTACGATGCCACAGACAGACACACACACACACACACACACACACACACACAGACACGTCAAACTTATAACACCCCGTCGTTTTTGCGTCGGGGGTTAAAAACATGATGGTACGGAACCCTCGGTGGGCGAGTTCGACCCGCTCTTGACCGGTTTTTTTCAAATCCGGCTGGTAGTTTCAGAGATTAGCTCGTTATAACAAATAAATAAACACTTCAGCTTTATTATTAGTTGGACTTCAAATGCAAAAACAATTTTTCCAATCCAATCGGTAGTTCCAAGGATTATTGCGTTCAAACGCTTTACTATAAGTACAAATTTTATGAGCAATATTCTTAACTTACTTTCGTCGGGTCCCAAGAAAATCTGTAAGTACCATTCACTTTCCATGAAAACATTCCTAAAAATAAACATTATTTTCACAACTTCACAACCATTTTATATATAAAATTTTATTGTTAAGAATGAAAATATTTACCAAGCTAGCCACTTATCGCGTGGTCGGAGCTCTCTCTGCATTGAGAAATATAAAATGTCTGCTGGTTATAGCACTACTCCTATCGAGTACCTTTCAAATGCAATGGTGAAATAAACTTGATATTTATTACCTTTGTTGTACATTATTTTGGATTCTTCTTCAGAAAACCTTGCGATATCTTTGCGCAGTTTTTTAGGGGTCCGTACCCAGGGGGTGCCGACGAAACCCTATTACTAAGCCTCCGCTGTCCGCCCGTCCGTCCGTCTGTCTCAGCGGGCTGTATTTCGTGAAGCTTAATAGGTAGAGAGTGGAATTTCACTGAATGTGTGTTTCTATTGACGTGTAAAAGTGTTTGTAAAAACCTACTTACAGAAAATAAATCATTTATCATTTATTGTCACTTAACAGCAAATAATAAAAATAAACTACAGTTTAAAATTAAAGAAGGTGCCCCATACAAGAAAAGTGTTCTTTTTTCTAAATATTTTAGTGTTAAATATTGTACGATGGTACGTAACCCTTCGTGTACGAGTCCGACTCGCACTTGGCCGGTTTTTGTCAACTCCGTGCTAAGATAAAATTAGGTATTGAGATTCTAAAGTATGCTTTCGGTGAGACGTTGGGTCCATTATTTATTTTGTTTTACATTTACGTCAAACTTCCACTTGACGGCCATTTCGTTTCGATCCTTTGGACGCTCGTCATTAGCTGAAAGTTGTTAAATACTTACGACAAAGGACTCTATTTAACATAACTTCTACTTCTTCGTCGTGTCGCTGGCATAACTTTTCTCAGATCTTGTCTGTCCAAAACTTCGCCACGTCCACGACGTCGTCGGTAGTCACTTTGACTGCAAGTTTTGGGACACACAGGGCAGTATAGAATAGAATAGAATATATTTATTTGTTTTAAAACGTGGTACATTAAGGTCTTATCAATAAAGTTATGATCTTACATGTTTCGCCATGGTCTGGCATACAAATATTTAAACATGTTAAATGTAACCAATTTAACACATTCATTTGTTAAAATTAAAACATTTTTAATGACATTGGTACGAAATCCTTATGGGTTTCGTATCTATTTGAACACATAAGAATAATAGGTATATAAAGTAATATAATTAAATCTCAGCTCAGCTCGGCTCAGCTCATAGGAGGTGTAGCATAGTGTGCGACATAGCTCCACATCCACACACCCTGCTGCCATTCCGTCCACGTAGCCCCGCTTTACCAGGTTGGAATTACAGCTTTCCACTTCGTATACAGGGTTATTGGTAAAACATTAACAACCTCTTAAGAGGTCATTGTACTCATCATTATGAACAACTTTTACTATGGGACCAAACCTGAAATCACGAAAAAAAATCAGCTGTTCCCTACATTTTGACGAGTTATACCATAAATGTAGGAACAGCTGATTTTTTTTCGCGATTTCAGGTTTGGTCCCATAGTAAAAGTTGTTCATAATGGTGAGTACAATGACCTCTTAAGAGGTTGTTAATGTTTTACCAATAACCCTGTATAACTGCCAATGCTAAAAATAGGTAAAATAAAATCATAATTGACACATTTACTATATTCTATATAGATACACTATATTATTCTATACTAGCTTCCGCCCGCGACTCCGTCCGCGCGGATGTCGGTCTTCGCGTGGATGGTTTATTTCTCCATTTTGAGTAACTCTGACAATGACATCTTATAAATATCTATTGGACCCAAATACGGCTAAGCCTATAATAATTAAGGAGATCCCTCTATTGAGCTACTGCTGTTGAGCTCGCGTTCTGTAGTAAGTATTTTTTTCATAGTAATTCTGACCTTGATAAGTAGCATGTAGCATTAAATTACTGACAATGACGAAAAGTTTGCAATAATAAAAAAGTGATCGTGACAATGCGACAGAAAGTTAATTGAGAGCTTCAGCATACACAACATTGTTAGTGAGCTCGTCCGGAATATGAACATGAAGATTTCTTGGACTGCTCACATGGGAAAGAGCTACGTAAAGTTGCCCGTGTGAAAAACAACTCGCGGTAAGATCTACGCCAGCAACTCCTAGGGTCTGACCTTGAGCCTTATTTATTGTCACGGCGTAACACAAAGCTACAGGAAACTGCATTCTCTTAAATTGAAATGGAAAATTATCCACTACGGGTAATGCAACGTGTGTTCGCGGTTCTACAGAACAACGTCTATGAATAAAACCGAAAAATAAGATTTTTTTTTCTACGTATTTTTCCAGGATAAAAAATATCCTATTTTATGCCCAGGATAATAAGGTATAATTATACCAAGTTTCATCGAAATCGAACCGTTAGTTTTCACGTGATGCCTGCATATACAGACAGACAGACAGACAAAAATTTTTTTAATCACATATTTGGGTTTGGTATCGATCCAGCAACACACCCCGCTATTTATTTTTTCAATATTTTCAATGTACAGAATTGACCCTTCTACAGATTTATTATATGTATAGATATATTACTTGTGCTGAAGTAAATATTGTTCGTATTATATAATTTTATACACCTTTTTACATACGTACCAATAAGATAAATATGATAATTATTTAATCAATTAATGTTACCTCCAATCGCCTGAAACACAGTGTTATCTAGTTCAGGCACAAATCATGGGTGAACTTGTCATAGATTTAAGAAAAACTGTATTTAAGATTAGTCTTTATATTTTTAAATACATTTTTATTCTTGTTATTTTCACGACAGGTGCTGTTAAATACAGCAGAAAACTAAGAAAGAAGCTTATTAAATTGTCTGATTGCCGAATTGTCGCCTATCACCTGTCGGTTTTATTAACCTTTTGAATGTCTTAAGTTACACAGTTCGACATAAGCAATTGTCTTTCTTTTGTGTCTTTAATTACGGCATTCGATGAGTTAAAGAAGCCCCTGAATCAACCAACTTTCTCAACTAGGTACAGGAATATGGACTCTGTCTCCCGCTTATGGAATAGGTAAATTAATATTGTTTGACCAACAGACCTTTGTGTAAACGTTTGTGTTTCGTCCGTCTGAGATTCAAGTCGGCAAACTTTAGTGAACTGTGTGTTTTTAAAGGCAAAATACTCCTCAAGCGATAAACGGTGAAATACTTAATTTTACCGTTTATCGCGTGGAAGCCAAGTAGAACTAAGTTACCATGGAAACAACGTCGACATTTTTTGAAAGGTGTGTAGGATTTTAGATTTAATTCGTCTTTAAGAGTGAGATTTAACAGATTCTTTAGACGATTTCAATTTTATTTTGGTACGCTTAAATCTCAGCATTAGACAAAGACAACGAAGGGTCACGATCGAACTGAGAGTGGGATTGTTATTGTTTAACATAATTAAATTTTTGTTTCTTTTATTAGAGTAGATTTTTTTTATTGTTGCTGGTTTGTGAAATGCTTTTAATTGCGATACGAAAGCTCAAAGAAATAAGTGAAATAATTTACTCTTTGATGGTTTAACCGATTGAATCCCGTAATTAGGCGATTATCACACTGCCACGCACCACGCTGCATGTTGCGTGACTGCGTGTTTTAACGTTACTTGTAAGTATCTCCGTTTGTATAGAAAACACGCACAGTCCAACATACTGAAAACGCAACCACGCGTGTTCATGCGGATCACGCGCATACACGCGGAGAAACATGCACCCCCGCGCGTAGGTGCGGGGCGAGACGCAAGGTATGGCACACCGAATCCCGCACTGCCGCGCGTGATTTTGAATGGGCGTGACGTGTGTGACAGAGAACGGCGAATAAACGAGAGCCGCCGTGCGTGAATCTACAAAACGCACCTACGCGCGTGAGTGCGCAAAAAACCCGCACGATGATGCAGATCTGCACTCCCGCAGGAACACGCGTAGGTGCGTCGACACGCAATATGCAGCATGATGCGGGGCAGTGTGAAAACCGCCTTACAGAAACAATGCCAATTAAAAAGCCAATGCGTCACGCGTGGCTGCACGATCAATCAACAACGCACTCTACACACACAACACAACACTCTGTTCTCCGCCTTCCGCATCCAGTCTGCCCTGGTTTAAATGGGACATCACAATTTGTATCATCTTGTCACTAAGCTGGATAACAGTTAAACTTCTTTTTTTTTGAACCCATGTGCCTTCCTTGGCCCTTTATGTTCCGGGCCAGCGGTAACCCTTTCGGACAATCCCGCTGATCCGGCAGGCTTCGGCCCTAACGAGCCCCTTCGTTTGAAGCTGACATCTCTTTGAGGTGCGCGTGGAACACGTACGCGCCGTCCGGCACGGGCCTGGTCCTGATCGGATGGTAAGCTAACACTTAAACTCCTTAACTTAGCAATAGCTTACATATATTTTCTACCACAAAGTCACTCAGTGATTATTAAAAATATTGTCATTTGTATTCTATCCAGTACTTAGTCATTAATATTATGGTAGTTTTAAAAGTAGAAAATAAAATGAATCTATACTAATATTACAAATTCGAAAGTAACTCTGTCTGTCTGTCTGTATGTTTCCTTTTCACGCCTAAACCACTGAACGGATTTTGATAAAATTTGGCAGAGAGATAGATTGCATCCTGAGGAATGAAATAGGATAGTTTTTATCGACATACTTCGCGGGCGAAGCCGCGGGCGGAAGCTAGTATTAAATAATTTCGGCACACCAGAACTTTTTACTCTGACTGTACTTTAAGGTTTGCTCAGGTACGGAATATCTACAAACATAACCAATGATATTTAGCGTTACCAAATGGGAGCATTACCAAACGGGAGCATTACCAAACGGTAGCGTTACCAAAGCGACCCGAGACGTCGGCGTTTTGACCGAAACAATTTCTCAAAAATAGATCATAATCTGCCTAGCCTTTTCTCAAATATGTTGGGGTTGGCTTCTAGTCTAACCGTACGCAGCTGAATACTAGTGTTTTACATGGAGTGACTCCCTATTTGATCTCCATAACCCAGTTACTGGGTATCATGATACGATACATAATAGGGATATATGATACGCCGATATATAATTTAATTAACTATAATATCCATAGTTAAAGGTAAACCTATGTTTACGTATATAATTGATATATAGTCGATTTATTAATCACACGATTTTTTTATTTGTGACAACATAATTTTAAAGGCTACAGTATTAAAAAAGTAATAATAATATGTACAAGCATATACAAAGGAGGAGAAATTATCAAAGGGCATAAAAAAAAATTATAATATTTGTTAGGATATTGCATAGACTATATAATTTAGTTAACTATAATATTGATAAAATATTTTTTTATTTTTTTAGATATGTAAAATAAAAATAAAATAATAATATAATTTATCAATATTATAGTTAACTAAATGATGTAGTCTAGGTAACATCCTAACAAATATTGACGGAGCTTTGTTCAGTCTGGAGAGTTTTAGTCTTGTTATTTCAGCTCATAGAAACATTGTTGAGCTTTTTGCGTGTCCAAATTGCTTGCTTGCGAATTGGAGATCAATATCGTCCCTATTTCTGAAAATTAACCGAGCGTTGTTTGGCCTCGTCCTAACTAAAGCGATTGTCGCGAGAATACGCGACGATCGCGTTTTATGGCAAACCCGATCGTGCCTATGTTGGCTATCATATCATTACCTCCTTATCTTTAAGAAAAGAAAATAGAAGATATTTTTTGTTTGTAAGTCAAAGACAGCGCCTATTGTAGGGGTTCCGTACCCAAAGACCGGGACCCTATTACTAAGACTTCGCTGTCTGTCCGTCCGTCTGTCTGTCACCAGGCTGTATCTCAAGAACCGCGATAGCTAGACAGTTGAAATTTTCACAAATTATATATTTCTGTTGTCGCTATAACAACAAATACTAAAAACAAAATAAAATAAATAATTAAGGGGGGCTCCCATACAACAAACGCGATTTTTTTGCTCGAATGGCAACAGGTAGGCTCTTGAAATATTCACAAAATACTCAGTTGTATTTTAACATTAATAATAAATAATAAAATACATATTTAAGGGGGGCTCCCATACAACAAACATGTTTTTGGTACGGAACCCTTCGTGTGCGAGTCCGACTCGCACTTGGCCAGTTTTTTTAACAAACTTGATTATGCTCCAGTTGTATTATGTTCAAAGTCCATGCAGCAGTTTTAATTACGATAAAGTTAAAACAAACAGTTTTCAATTTTGTTTTTAACAAGAGGTAAAGCTTCAGATTAGAAGTTGTTAGATAACTCAACCCAAACAAACAATGCAATTTATCAATCATGTAGGATTCAAACAATGTAATTTATCAAAATTGTAGGACTACAAAGGTCAATATTCTGCCAGGGTCACGGGTTGTTCGAAAGAGTTACCGTGGCCCCTGGCACAGGCAACTGAAGGAACACGGGTGGGTTTTAGTCAGTAAAAGTCTGACATGCCCTCCCCGCTCCGCGCAGAGCGGGAGAAATTATTTGATAATTTTCCACAAAGGTCAATATTGAATGCTAGAAGTTTACGTGCCAACAAGAATTCACATCTCAGGGGTTTTCTTATCTCAAATTCTCAAATCGTTTCGCTAAGCGAGGTGAACGGAGAAACAAAAACAAAACTTTCAAATTTCAGTGACCCAATTAAAATATTTTCTTCAAGACCCGATTGAGATTTCAAACACCTGTAACCAGTGAATCTTTTCTCAAAAGAAAAATTTATATCTACCTATTATCGAGTTCATCACTGATGTTTACAAAGTGTAAACCAACACAAGAGGTTATAGTATATTTTACTATGGATAAAAGTGTGAGTAAAACATAAAGCCATGCTGTTTTTTTTATCCCACATTTAAATTATTTAATATTTATTTTAATTATGTGCGGCGGAGGGAGTGAATGGGATATTCTGTTCCACGGTAAGTAAAGGTACCGACGTAAATAAAAAATTTAAATTTATTTTACGTTTTAAAGGCTTTATTTCCGCAGCGGCTAAGTGCTGGCTTTTTGCGGTACAAAGTAAAGCGCCTGCCTGGGTACAAACCCACGTAAAACTCGTGAGGGCGCGTACATATAGAACGTCCGTTTTTACAGGATCTTTTTTAACGGATATTATCTGATCTGTTTTTCTTTTTTCCTGGATCCGGAAACTGTGAACTCGCTCATACAACTACATACGCCATCAAATAACGGACCTGTACAACGGATCGCTATGTGTACGCATTCCACCACCATACCATACTGCGATCGCCAACCCGCCTGCCAAGCGTGGCGATTATGGCAAACCCCCCCCATTTGGGGGAGGCCTATGTCCAACAGTGGACGTCTTTCGGCTGAAATGATGATGATGATGATGAATAGAAAACAAACAACTCATTTATCAAATTAAATTCCACTCGACAACACCCATCGGTTTCTTACTAAACTTTAACAGGTTCACTGTCCAGGCTCCAGAGTGGGAATGGTCCATAAGTCCAGTTATGTTTATTTCATACCCTTTAGAAATAAAATATCGACTTTTTCCCTATGTCCCAGCACTTTTTATAATCCTTATGATGTGTCCTGCCAAGTCCGCATTAAATACGAGACTTTCTCCTTACGTCCACAGTATCAGATGACTTAGAAATTGTACGGGCGAACATACCACATACGGTCTGTGGACTGATATGGAAGTCTCTCTACAGACCATCATGTGGTCTGTGGACAGTGAACCTGTTAACTATATCCGACGATCTTGCATACTTATCTCTTTTGTTGACTGTACCTAAACACATATTTTTTCAATTAACTTTTCAGCCTGTTTTAAATTAAAGAAGCATTATTACTTTATCTTTACTTATTTGGCTTTAAGTTAATGAACCAATCTACGCAAATAAAAAATATCTGAAGGCGAAAATGGTTCCCATCCGACAGAGATTTTAATTAAAGGAATCCTCGAAAAGGCCATTCGGAAATTATTCAAGTCTGGCAACATTAATCGTTGACTGTGAAATCTCCAGCATATATTTTGATTCTAGACAAATTCAGACCGAGTTCAATGTGATGCACATCCACACATATTATACAGGGTTATTGGTAAAACATTAACAACCTCTTCAGAGGTCATTCTACTCATCATTATGAACAACTTTTACTATGGGAACAAACCTGAAATCGCGAAAAAAAAATCTGCTGTTCCCTACATTTTGACGAGTTATACGAGCAAAATGTAGGGAAGAGCGGATTTTATTTCGCGATTTCTAGTTTGGTTTAATACTACTAGCAAAAACTACTAAACGGATTTTGATGAAAATTTTGAGTAATACACACATCAAAAGTGTTTAGGGATCAACATATATTTTTGCAATAACTTTTCTCCTGATTGATATTAATTAAAATTTTCTTTAAGGATTCATCAAATAAAGTGTTTTCGTTTGTCACAGTAACGATAAACCAAGTCACCTTTGCATTAATAAAGAAATTTGCCATTTTCCTAATAAAGGGATTTTTGACATTTGAACCACTAACACAAAAGTTCGAAAAAAAGACTGAAATAACAGTTTTCTTTAAAATTTTATTGGGTAACTTAAACAATTAATAATCCGTGTTTCTACCGCGAACACTAACAACACAAGAACATCGGTTTGGCATACTCAAAATGAGTTCATCCAAATCACGCTGTGGAATGGCCGCCCATGTTCGTTGCAACAACAAAAAAAGGTCTTCTTGCGACTGGATACCCTCCATATTCGGCAGAGCTCTTCTCTGTAGCATATCCCATGCATGCTCAATCGGGTTCAAGTCTGGCGACTGAGCAGGCCAGGGCAGGACATTGATGTTAGCTGCGGCGAGAGTCTGTCTTACAACTCTTGCGGTGTGCGGTCGTGCATTATCATGCATTAACTGAAATAAGGGACCGATTTGCACTTGTAGAGGAACGATGACGTCTGATACAATCGTCTCAGCATAAATTTGAGCGTTGAGGTTGCCTCTGATCCAAATCAACTCAGTTCTTCCGCCGATCCAAATACCCGCCCATACCATGATGGTTCCACCACTATAAGTATGGACTTCCTGGCAGGATTTTAATCGCTGTTGGCGTCCAGGGGTTCTCCAGTGTCGTATACGTCTTGTATCCGGTCTCATACCAAAACGAGACTCATCAGAAAAGCACACGAAACGCCATTGTTCTTCTGCCCAATTTCTGTGTTCAAGAGCCCATTGATATCGAATCCTACGATTGTGCATTGCTATAGGTGGTACCCGTAGCGGTCTTCGGGAATGAAGGTTCACTTCATGCAAGCGGTTTCTGACTGTTTGGTCGCTAATTAAGTTCCCTGAAGAGTGATGAAGCCTCACGGCTAACATCATGGCGGTTATTGTTGGAGCTCTTCGAGTTAAGATTTGAATGTATCGGTCTTGTCTCCGTGTGGTGCAGCGATACCGTCCTCCATGGCGCTCAGCCACGGTACCAGTGCTTCGGTAGCGTGTCCAAAGTCGACTGATAACACTCTGACTTGTATTCAGAGCTAAAGCCACAGTACGTTGCCGGGAACCAGCTCCTATCATTCCCACGGCTCTGAGCATTTCTTCCCTGCTTAAATGACGTCGCCGCTCCATAATAACGTTGGTTTTAATCAGTAGTAGGGAAACAGTAGCACTAATAATGTCTTCAATGCGTTGTATGTTTTTATAGGGAAAATATTGACAGCTGATTTTCATCTTTTACTCGAATTTGATTCACAGTTCCTGATTCAAATTATGAAATGCACCAAAAAGGATCCATATAAATTTATAAAATCATAAATTTATTACAAAGCCACATCTCAATCTCAAGAAATCCGCATAAAAATGCTTGATCCCTAGACACTTTTGATGTGTGTATTACTCAAAATTTTCATTAAAATCCGTTTAGTAGTTTTTGCTTGAAAGAGTAAGAAACATTCATCTATCCTCACAAACTTTCGCGTTCATAATATTAGTAGGATTATAAAATGCGAAAGTTAATTTGTCTGTCTGTTACCCTTTCACACCTTAACGGCTAAACATATTACTATGAAATTTGGCACACAGGTAGACTATAACCTGGGCTAGCACAGAGGATATGTTATCCCGGTTGTACGTTGGTTCCTGTGGGGTAATTTCAATCTTCACGCTGACAAAGTAGTTAGAAGACATAAGCTAGTTTTATCTATCAAATTTCTTTAAGAGCGTTTACGCCGTATGGCATTTCATACAAACATTCAAGCCCTTATTTTTCGAAATTAATGAAGCGATTTTAATGAAACTTCATACGCATAAGCAGGATAAAAAAGTCTAAAAAGTTAGTATAGAACATTTCCGAAAAATAGTGTTACAGCCAAATTAGACCGATTTTAAATTTTCCATAGAAACAGAGATTTCCAGTCAGATTTTTTTAAATAAGACATTTTGAAACCCGGAACAACTACTTGTAGGTCATACAAAAATATTTGTTCCGTGCAGGAATCGAACCTGCGACACGCAGCGCAGCAGTCAATCGCTTAACCACGGCGCCAACTGTGCCGTCCTTTACTTTGCTCCTTTTATGCATATAATTTTGTTATACAAGACTTTCACTTCCTTACTTTGATTTCGTACTAACACAAGTCCAAGACACAAAATTGAAACTCTGATTGAATTCGACCCTTACATTAAACCTTATCGTCCCTTTAGCGAATCGAATGTAGATTTTTTTGTTCAAAATTTAGTTAATAGGAGATTTTGTTTCATTGCATACAAGTGCTACATTTATTTTTTTCTGTTTTGGAGACTTTATTTCCGCTGTGGGTAACTGCTGGCTTTTAGCAATACAGATTATGAGTTACAATTTAAGAAGTTGTAAGCATTGCAATACACGTAATTTTTTAAGTGTTTGCTAATAAATTTAAGTCCTGTTTACTCAAAAGTTATATTTTCTATCTGTATCTATTTAACTATGTGTACATGACACTAATATTATAAAGGCGAAAGTTTGTGAGTATGTGTGTTTATATTTTTGTTACTTCTTCACGCTCAAACTGCTGGACAATTTTTTATAAAATTTGGTATGGAGGTAGCTGACACCCTGGATTAACATATAGACAACTTTTATCCCGATATTCCCACGGGATCGAAACTTATTACTTATGTAAACCGCGGGGCGTAGCTAGTAAATAATGAAATAAATAAGCCGGTAGCTTGGACCCTGTTCCCGATACCGGTGGGCAACTATCTTTTATATTTTGAAACGATTTTATATTCTTATTTTTTAAAGGAAAAATAAATAAAGTCACTGTGATGATTTTGAAAGTTCACTACAGATATGTTTGTACAAAAGGCGAGATTGTTTACAAAATTTCTACTGAAAATTGCAACTATGTTGTTGTTGTTGTTGTTGTTGTTTAGGCGGTTGGTTAGTTTATTAGTATTCCATTGCAGCAATAGAACCCAATAGTTTTGATGTGGATCCGATAAAGTTTAATTTGATTCCGCAAAACCCAGTCACTGTTGGGAGTTTTTGACTATAAGTATCATGTTCGGTCTGTATTTGGTGCAATTATCTTGGCACGTGTAGAAACATTGTGTCGTTTGAGTTTGCTACAAAGCGTAGTTTAATATTAATTTAATAGTAGTCCTCAATGGAAACTGGCTTATCTCGACTCGGATATGTGAACTACTTGTGGTACTTGTGGGAGCCCAAAGTTTCTAAGGCATGCCGCATAAGGAACACAATATTGCGCGTCAAAACCAAGATAACGGACGTTACCCAGAAAGCCGCAAAACTTAAGTGGAACTGGGTCGGACATGTTTGCCGCATGTCAGATAACAATTGAGCTAAGAGAACCACCGATTGGGTCCCACTAAACGCACGACAACATCACGGCAGGCTGAGATGAAGATGGCGGGACGAGCTTGACTCCTACCGAAAGGACTGGCGATTCTGTCTTTTGCGGCACTCGCAAAAGATCGAATTGTGTGGAAAAGGCAGAGGGAGACCTATGCCCTACAGTGGGACAATACAGGCTAGTTAGTTGGCATAATCAGGCAATAATGTGCCTGAATGTGTAACTGCTGGGATATAGTGCTCGTCCCCGCGAGAGGAGCAGGCAGTAATCCGCCATTCGAGCGTGTGCGAGATGGTGGATGTCACATGTCTTCAAATTTTTGGTTCTAGGTATCTTCACGATGTTTTCGTTCACTATTTTGAGACCAGTGGTGATGAAATAAATACACAAAGTAATGTTCCTGCTTGGCTTCGCACCCACGTCTTACAAACCGTTAATTGGTGCTGATACCACAGGGTGACCACTGCTGCTTCCTACAGTGTACTTACCTATGTTATATATGTATGTTATGTAGAAATTCGCTAAAGAAAGTTAACAACTATTACATAATAATATGGATTTAGACCTGCTGCGACTGATTTGGTCACGAAACTTAAGACTAAAATTGATCGAAAGCAAATGGCTCTGGGAGTCTTTACAGATTTAAAAAAGGCTTTCGATACCGTAAGTCATAATATACTGTGCAAAAATGTTCGTCTATAAAAATTACAGGAATTTTTTTCAGAATGTTCGAAATTACCTATAAAATCGTTTTCAAGTCGTTAAAATAGGAAACAACATCAGTAGCTCTAACTTGATAAAATATGGTGTGACTCAAGGATCAATACTGGGTCCTCTTTTGTTCCTTATCTATATCAACAATGTACACGAATTAGGATTTAGGGGGCATATAATACTCTATAATGATGACACTTGTCTGTTTTACTTCGGCAACTGCATGGAAACATTATACAAGACGCTCAGAATGACCTAGTTATTTTGGAATGGTGGTTCTTGGACAACCTATTGATAATTAATACGTCCAAAATGAACTACATAATCTTCTCGGCCAAGAACAAAACAATTCACAATCACAAGCCTTTGTCGATAAATAGAGAAATCGTATCCTTATTAAAGTAAACACAGAGAAGTATTTAGAGGTCTTACACTTGACGTGGTAACCACACGTTAAAAGGATTTGTTCTAAGTTGTCAAGTCTTACGTGTGCGTTACGTGGATTATTATTAAAACTTTGTTTTTCATTAAATGATTATGTAAATCTTTGAGATATAAATTATATTTTAAACCGTAAGTGACATGTCGTATCATTTACATGTTGATGTAAAATCAGAGTATAGTCTAAAGTACTCTATGAAAATCAGGGAAATTAATTTATTCAAATCTTACTGTCATTTTTCACAGTTGGGATGTTAAATTAGTTACGACATGACGTACCGTGTCGTGTTATTTATAGGTGGATGGAAATTAATATTCAATTATGTAATTTTTGACAGTTGTGATGTTAAATTAGCTATAACTCGGCAAATCTCCAATTTACTTTAGACATTGGCAGAATGGTCGACATCAGCTTTGCTTGCCATCATAATCTAAGAAATAGAACAGAATAGAACTCGGCAAATTGACGTTCCTTGTACATAGTCACGAGCACTAAGTTATATTTACACTTGGCAATTTTAAAACTGATTTTCTGCCACTGTATTAGTTGTAATTTTATTTTGTTACGAACATAATATTTGGGAACGTATAGAATAATGAAATAGGTCTTATCTCAGAGATGCAATCGTTAATTCAAGAGGAAATTGCTTTAAAATTTTGCTAAATGTGTTTTGTTACTGCACGTGACTGAACCCAAAATTCAATATCTGATTTAATTATTAAATAAACCAAGTGAAATTAATTTGCAACGTTCATTTATTTAAGAGATTATCACAGACTATAGAGTTGTTAGTAGCGTTACTAGAGAAGAACGTTTAGTAATTCAGTGGTAGTGATGTAACAATTGACAAAGAAGAAAGGTATAATTTGGTCTCGTTCTTATTACAACAGTGTCGTTATTTGTAATTCCAGATATGAAGGCGAGCTCATGCAGGGCTGGTTCCATGGTCACGGTGTATTCTGGCGAGCTGATGGCATGAAGTTCGAAGGGGAGTTCCGTGGAGGAAGAGTGTGGGGACTAGGTAAGAATGACATGGAATTTGGTAACGAAAGATATTCTGTTAAATCCGAAGTATCAACTGTATAGATATATTAATAGATAAGTAAATAATCATTCTCTTGCCCATAAGTATCCTTAGCTTTAGACTTTCATTGAAATCCGGACATTAATCCTGGAGGAGCCTAAGAATGGCTTTCATTTTGATTTTTTTTTTTTCATTTAGTTATTTACGTTACTGAGCAGACAAATTTTTCGAACAAATGAAGCGATGGATTAGCAATAATCCTTCAAAATTATTCAGATTGATAGTGTGTTGTGCAGTTAGGTGCTGGTCCTGCCTCTTGCAATTAAAGCTCTCGTTTTTACACCATTAAATACAGCAGTTTTATTTCTCACTCAAGGATTTTTTTAAGCTCTTGTTTCGCCTACCTTGATGCGTATCTGTGATTCTACTATTTTACTAAATGAAAAAAAAAAAACAACGTAACCTATTATAATAACGAAAAAATACCGCAAAATCTTCGCATAAAACCAAAGACTATTCCACTAAACGATAAAAAAAACGTTACTTATTATAATAACGAAAAAAAAAACACAAAATCTTAAGGCATTTTTAAATATAATTCTTAAATCTCTATGCGTAGAGTACATTGTAAATCTTCTCAAGTGACCCAAAGTTTCATAACAAAGACATTATATTTACTATCATTTATCAAGCTTCGCATTCAATATTTAGTCCCTTTAAATCCTTTAGGAATACCCAATAACCAGAATCATCATAATAAAATATATGGACCGTAGACAGTAAGGCTCAATTTATACCGGTACCGCTGCAGAACGGACTGGAAGCGAATTTTCGTAATAGCAAAATGAACTTTATGTCAATTGTCTAACGTACAAACTAGATACGAGCTTGTTACTGCGGGAATTCCCGAGAATGCGCGATAATTCTCCAGAAAATGCGCGACTTGTGCTTATGGGTGTATCTGATTTGTGCATATTGACATAAAGTTAATAATGCTTTGTACAAAAAAAAATCACTTCCATTCCGTTCCGGGGCAGTGTAAATTGAGCCTTAGTATTACCAAATTTTACGAATATTATTACTGTGGCAAGTCTTTATGCAGGGTCAAATTAAATTAGCTAGCGAAACTCGGCAGGCGGGATGGTTATCAATGTCTCAACATGATACAACAAAAAAGAAATACATTTTATGCCTTTTTTTGTGGGTTCATCGACCGCAGTCAGTATAGTCACTTGAAATATCAGTTTACAAAATCTGTTTTTTTTATGTCTTCCAAAACATTTTCCAGTCAAAAACGTGGACATTTGGGAAAAAGTATATTACTCAAACTCAAACTCAAAGCATTTATTTCAATTAAACCTTGTACAGGCACTTTTGAATTGTCAAAATTAAATAGTCTGTCAGTTAGTCAGAAAGTTGAAGATAGTTGCCCATTCCAAAACGTAGATCTCTATGGAGAAGAACGGGCAAGAAACTCCATGGACACTCTTTTAAATCAAGTTATTACAAAATCCTGGGTACATTATTCTTGTTACTTCTATATGTGAGAACAATGTAAAAAAAAGACAAATGAAGAAACAATTAAAAATATAAGATTAAAAATAAGCCTTGGCAGTTAAGAGATGACCAGTCTCAACCGACGGCACCCGTTCACGAACATGACGCGTGGATCAGCACCATCCAGCTCAACCATTTTGTACGGAACCGAATAATCCAACACACGCGCCACCATCGGTGAGACATTTAAGTGAGCATGACACGTTCTCAACTGCCATGCTCTTTCAAGTCAACAACAAAAAAAATCATAATAAACGGAAACATGGTTCTTACATTTACAAAATTAAAAAAAAAATGCTTCTAAATTATACAATACTATAGTTTGCAATTTATTAAAGATGTTAATATAATTTACTACCAAACAGGAAGAGGTATCTAATATTGCAAAACTGGATTGAATAAAATAAAAAAGTTATGTTCGTAATGTCAGAAATATTGAAAAAGAAAAAGGGAAGCACCTCTTCCAAATATTGAAATTTTAACTAGTGAGCCCAAGTGCCTGTGGAGCAGGAACAGCATTAAGCCAAGCATTTTTATCTACGATATAATCATCCAACTTGTAATATGCTTGTCTACATAGTGTGCGTTTAATGCATGTTTTAAATTTCTTCTCATTTAATTGAAGAATATCGAATGGTATTTTATTATAACATTTTACATAGTAACCCATAAAAGAAGTTTTTAAGTACTTTAGACAATCTGAAACGCGGTTGATCTAATTTGTCCCTATTTCTAGTGTTAAAATTATGCCTGTCACTTATCTTACTAAAAAGATGTAGATTTTTTCGAACGTACATAATGTTTTCATATATTATGTCTATGAAAGTCGATTTTCAGCCCACTCTGCGCCGCATTTACGTTTTCTAGGAATAAACGTGTCGCTTCGCCCCCGCGACCTCCCCTCGACTTACCAGTAAACGAAACGCTTCATAGGATCACTTTTTTGTCCGTCTGTCTGTGTGTCAAGACCCTTTATCTCAGGAACGCGTGGAGGTATTGAGTTGAAATGAAAACCATATACTCAGGTCTGCTGTCCTTTGAAGCTGTGAAAAAAAACATACTTCTAAGCTTACATAAAAAAAATATACGGCCGCAAAAATCGTATATTTCGACACTATCAAGGAAATCAAAATGCATAGGGTACTTCGCGTTGACCTAGAATCAAAATTTGGCAAGAAGCAAGGTCATGTAGCACAAGTAAAGGAAAAAATCCGAAAACCGTGTAGTTACATTAAAAAAAAACCCATTATAAACTATTTACATAAACAAATTTGTACTGAACCCTCGGTGCGCGAGGCCGACTTGCTCTTGACCGGTTTTTAAATAATTTCTCAAACTAACAGGATTTTTTTTACGTAAGCTTATCAAAAAGGCTAGGCTACCCCATTACTTTTTATGTGTTTATTATAACGTCTAAATATGTATGAGATTTTAAGTAGGACAGCAGAAGGCACCAGTTGCCTAATTGAAAAGCTCGTAACCTCTACCCAGAGTGGAGGCAAGACGCATAAAAAAATAGCATCGTTTACTGAGTACCTCCTTGGTTAAATATTTTGGTGATGTATAGTTATATAGGGTTATTGGAAAAACACCAACAACCTCTTAAGACGTCATTGTATTCATCATTATGAACAACTTTTGCTATGGGACCAAACCAGAAATCGCGAAAAAAAAAAATGTGCTGTTCCCTACATTTGTGTTCGTATAACTCGTCAAAATGTAGGGAACAGCAGTTTTTTTTTTTGCGCCGCGCCGCCTCCCTGCTCCCGCTGACTTCGTGTCCATATCCTAATGGTCAGCCTAATAAGCTAACTCCTCATTGCTTTTTCTTCAATTCTAAATTCGTATTAGCGTTTATATCTCAATTTTATGACATTACCTGTCTTAAAATGACTCGAAAAGGTTGCATGCTAAAACCATGCAGGTATAAGTCCCTACAGTACCTACCTATGGAGAAGAACGGACAAGAAACTCCACGGATACACAATATTCAAACGTAGTGAGCAGCAAAACCCGTTGTCCTAGGTGAACGACGGGTATCGACGCGGCGCGACGTAATGCGACCAATATTTCACGCGATGTGTGTGCTATTTTGTAGTCATTCGTGAGCGACAAACGCGGCAATCTCAGTTCATTATTGTTTTAACCATGGACATGTATACTGCGTATGTATACTCGAAAATTCATATTTTAAATACTTCGCCCTACAAAAACTTCGTAAACAAGGAAGACAACAAATATCATAATATTTAGAAAGACATAAGTTTGGAGACTTTCATCATTTATATCCGAAAGTGCTAAAAACATTTTTTTAAATTGAATAAATGTTACTCTTTTGTATTAATCTGTACTTTTTATTTACCCTCTCTGAAATCAAATAATATACTCTACTTCTTTTAGAAAAAGCCTTCTTCACACTGCGTCGCGTCTCGTTGCGCAAAAATCTATTCCGCAATTCGTCGCGTTTCGTCGCACACTAATTAAGGCTACAACGTAGGCCACAAGTATAACGACTATTTGATATTTTCGCGTCGCGTCGCATTAGCGCGTTTGTCGTTCACCAAGGACAACGGGTAAGCTCAAACGATTATTGCATGTTCCACGGGATCAGATTCACGAGATTACCTACCAATGCAAGTTGCATCGTTAATTTCCCTCGAAGCCCGCTAAACGCCTTGGTAAAAATAAATGGGATTAATTACATTCAAGAGAACCCTCCTCCACCTCAGGGATGCCTTAGGATGACCATGGAACAACACCCACATCTAACCTTATGGTTAATAAAAAAGGGGTTTGATGTGGGTTCAAGGAGATCAGCCATATTGGGCACAAATTCCAAAATGTATTACTTACCCTGGTCGGCAAAGTCTTCCTTATAATTTTTTAACCGACTTCAAAAAGGACGATGTTCTCAATTCGACTGTATGTTTTTTTTGTTGTTACGTGATATCTCCGGTAATTGTAAATCAATTTCAAAAATAATTTTTTTAACCCTCGACGCAAAAACGACGGGGTGTTATAAGTTTGACGTGTCTGTGTGTGTGTGTGTGTGTGTGTGTGTGTGTGTGTGTGTGTGTGTGTGTGTCTGTCTGTGGCATGGTAGCTCCCGAACGGATGAACCGATTTTGATTTTGTTTTTTTTGTTTGAAAGGTGAATTAGTCGGGAGTGTTCTTAGCTATGTTTGAAGAAAATCGGTCCAAGATGGCCGCCGCCACAAAATGGCGGACTACATATTTTTTCACAACTCCCTTAGTATGGGTATCGAATGAAAGGGCTTGAATAGTAGAATACTATACACTATGATAAATTTCAAATCCAAGATGACCGCCACCACAAAGTGGCGAATTAAATTTTTTTTTCACACCGTGAAAAACCGTTCTGTGGAACTCCTTCTATGCTAAGAGGTCCCCCGACTGCCATAAGAATTTATCTGTTTTAGTCTCGTTACCTAGATTCTTTAAGTTGGGGGTTTTTAAATTATTTGATCCTTTTCCAATTACTTACATTTAATTTTATTATTTTTTTTGTGTCGGGGGTTTTTTAAATTTTTAATTTTTAATAGATAGGGTATGCTTCGAGGGTGATCCCGTATAAATTTTATTAAGTTTTCTTGGGTAGTTTTTGAGTTAGCATCTGTAAATCGTATTTTTGCCACATAGTTTATTGAAGATGTTACGATAACTTGCTGTCACTGATATTTATATAGCAAGTAGTATTATATGAATTTGAGTGGGGTAAGTACAACTTAATACTTTCCGGTGCAGTCCTTTATTAGGGAAAGACAGAAGAATTTTTCATACAAAATCACAATACTGTCACAACCGTACCAACAATATCACGGAAAATAAATCGTTTACCTAGAGCGGTAGACGGCTAGGTATAACCGTATCCGTACAGAGCGTTGTAGATGAAATCTGTTTACATGTGGGTATGGCACACATTGAGAGCTCGTATACCACTGGTTTTTACAGTAAATCAACGTGATCTCAGCCTTATAGCTTTAAACACAAAGTCTATAGAATAAACTAATACATTTTACGACACCGACTTCCGAAATATTTTTCACTTTGTAGTGTCTTTTTGGAAGTCGGTTGGTTTTTTTTTGGAAAAAGTTTTTAATTTTAATGCGGGCAATCTCTACGACCATAGCCTACCCTCAGCTGTTTTTTAATTGAAAAAACAATTTTTATACATTTTAATTAAATATAAAAGTACCGATTGGCGAAGTTATATTTTATTAAAATGTATAAAACTAGGTTTTTCAACTTTAAAAAACAGCTGATGGAATGGTCGTAGAGAGTCGGCGCAATGGTAACAAATGATAAGGACGACTTCACCGACCGGGTAATACATTTTATTTCCCAACTTTGTATGCAACCTTCTCTTGTGTCTCCTTCCTTCTATCTCCTTTATCATAGACATAACTTTTCGTATGTAATTTCTTCCCTAAATCTTATACTACATCATGATCTAGGAAACTTAACTTGAAGCAACAAAATACACTCATTGTGAACTTGACAGGTCTTCCTTAAGCCGAGATTGGATAAGCTATTCAATAAAGAGCGGTAAGTTTAAAACATTTTCTAGATCATGTAAGTAAGATTCATAGCATATTAGGAAAGAAATAACATACGAAAAATTATGTCTATTATAAATATTAATGCTTTATTTTGTCACTAGCAGCGCCCCGAGGTTTCACCCGCATAAGAGTCGATCCCGTGGGAATATCGGGATAAAAATTCGCCCGCGAGGTATGTCAATAAAAAATATCCCATGTCCTTCCCCGGAAGGCCATCTATCTCTCTGCCAAATTTTATCGAAATCCATTCAGTGGCTTAGGCGTGAAAAGGAAAATACAGACAGACAGATACAGTTACTTTCGAATTTATAATATTAGTATGGATTGAAGAGACTCTTGACATAACTAAGATTGTAACTGTTACTTAGTTCGACCTTAGCAATATAGATGGCGCTACGTGTCTGTAATTCATTTCAAATGGTATAGTTTTCCTTACCAAATCATCAAAGCAATTTATTCTATTTGTGTGTGTTTGCAATTTTGCATAATATCTATACTAATATTATAAATCTGAAGAGTTTGTTTGTTTGAACGCGGTAATCTCAGGAACTACTGATTAGAATTGAAAAATTATTTTTGTGTTGAATAGTCCATTTATCGAGCAAGGCTATAGGCTATATAAAATCACGCTATGACCCTTAGGCGCTGAGCAGCGGGTGACACCGCGGGGAACAGCTAGTTATTTATAAATTTGTCCTAAGTTTAAACTATTAAGGTAAACCCTTTAACGCAATAAAAGCATTTAATTCACAACTTCATTCTTGCAGGTAATAATAGTTAAAAACTATTAATTGAAAACGAATGTATTTGACCGTCCATCCGAAGATTAGTGTAGATATTATTATCTATCAGCTTTTTAAATCACCTGATGCCATGAGTCGCAGACGACAAAGGTTTAAGGGTAAATGTAATATTTTCTAGGCTTATCTTCTATTAGGGCATTAAGAACAGCTATAAAATTAGTAAGGGATTTAGCTGTAAAATCCAATAATTTATTAACCCTTTGTATCGAACGTGGATCCTCGCGAGACATAATGGCTTTTTTTATTGTTTCTGTAATTACAGCAGTCAACCGGTTAGTTGTTAGTTAATTATTAAGATTCAGGATTAAAACATAATATACTTGTGTACACAATAGTGAAGCAAAATGAAGAATATAAAACCGGCCAAGTGCGAGTCGGACTCGCACATGAAGGATACCACAAGGCAAAAACGCCGAAAAAAACACGTTTATTATATGGGAGCCCCCCTTAAATATTTATTTTATTTTTATTATTAAAGTAAAAATACAACTGAGTATTTTGTGAATAGGTATTTCAAGTGCTGTTGCAATTATCGAGCAAAAAAGGACAAAAAAATCGCGTTTGTTGTATGGGAGCCCTCCTAAATATTTATTTTATTTTGTTTTTAGTATTTGCTGTTATAGCGGCAACAGAAATACCTACATAATTTGTGAAAATTTCAACTGTCTAGCTATCGCGGTTCTTGAGATACAGCCTGGTGACAGACAGGCGGACGGACAGACAGCGAAGTATTAGTAATAGGGTCCCGTTTTTACCCTTTGGGTACAGAAACCTAACAAACCATGGTCCATTGAAAGGCTCTTGACACTATATTTTACAGGTACCCACAGAATGTAAACAAAACTAACAAAATAATCTGGGCATAATAACAACAAACTCGATACTCGCAAAACTTATTCAATCTTCTTTATTAAATCTCCTTAATGGCTCATTACACAATAATGAAGCAAGAGAGGAGGTAATTAGGGCTGCCTCGAGGAGTGGCGGGTGCCAGGAATTACGCGTCACATTGTATTATATAAAGTGTATTTGCTTCCAGAGAATTTCTTATGTATTTCCTTAAAAATGTACATAATATGTTTGACGGAGAAGGTATAGTGTGTCTCGTTATCATCAGGCATATTTTAATTATTGTGGGCGAACTATGGGCAGTGTTGGTTATTGCGCAATAGAAAAACAGTTTGCAGTTCAAACAGATTATAATTTCACGAACAGTTTAATTACACTAGCGAATCACACACTGTAGGTAGGTACACAACGATACGGAACGCGCGACAGACAGCACATGTGGTCCATCCGATATCCAATGGTCAAGTCCTCCGCTTCACCTCGAAGTTCACTCTCCTCGACCCCCCACGGACTCAGGTTAGACTCTGTCCAGCCCCACCAGATGGTGCTGACGTTCCGAATAGTCAAACGGATGACGTATTTCCGACATGTTTATATACCTAGCCCCCATGTGTTGCTTTACGTAAAGTTCTTAAGCAATGATGTTTTTAGGGTTCCGTTGCCAAATGGCAAAAAACGGAACCCTTATAGATTCGTCATGTCTGTCTGTCTGTCTGTCCGTCTGTCTGTCCGTCCGTATGTCACAGCCACTTTTCTCCGAAACTATAAGAACTATACTGTTGAAATTTGGTAAGTAGATGTATTCTGTGAACCGCATTAAGATTTTTACACAAAAATAGAAAAAAAACAATAAATTTTGGGGTTCCCCATACTTAGAATTGAAACTAAAAAATTTTTTTTCGTCAAACCCATACGTGTGAGGTATCTATGGATAGGTCTTCAAAAATGATATTGAAGTTTCTTATATTTTTTTTTTCTAAACTGAATAGTTTGCGCGAGAGACACTTCCAAAGTCGTAAAATGTGTGTCCCCCCCCCTGTAACTTCTAAAATAAGAGAATGATAAAACTAAAAAAAATATAATGATGTACAATACCATGTAAACTTTCACCGAAAATTGGTTTGAACGAGATCTAGTAAGTAGTTTTTTTTTAATACGTCATAAATCGTAAACCGCAATTTACCTTTTATTCAACCAACTCAAATATAAAAAAATATAAAAAAACATTTAATTTCATAAACATAAACCTTATGCATAAACCCGGATGTTACGGAACCCTCGGTGAGCGAGTCCGACTCGCTCTTGCCCGGTTTTTTTAGGTATCTTCTCACCGTCTGTGCCACTTTCAGGAAAAGTAGGTTTAGTACAAAAAAATGGAAAAATCAACCGGGTAAAGCTTTAGTAGGACGACGACGACGGACGTTTGATGTCGTCATTAACTTTATTTATTAATTTTTGATAATAGCGGCCTAAAAATAAATCAGATTCTTTGAACGCATAAATCATGTTAGGTACAGTAAATTATATTATTTCAGAAGGACATTATATCCCAATCAAAGGAGCATATATCAGAAAACCGTAATTCACTGCGGATTTTTGAAACTTTATCTAATATTTACTTTGCTTGTGGTTTACATAAATTGTTGCTTTTGAGAGACGAGACTTCAGAATAATTTAAAATAATAAGCGTTTGTTATTTAAAAAAAGATTTTTGTGAAGAATATGGAAAAAAAAAACATTTTATATTCTTCACTTAATACACAGTAAAACTTAAAGCTCTTGCAGTCAATGACCGATGTTTTAAGTAACAATTGTAAACTGTAAAAAGGGAACATACTTACCACCTTGGGAGATGCTTGTCAATTGCAATTTGCTGCAATTAATAAATAAAGAAGCACCGTTATAAATAGGTCTAGTAACTAAAGCTTCAGGAATGAAATTATCCGGAAAAGAACCGGAGTTACCGACATAGCTTGCAGAGTAAGCAAACTGAAGTGGCAGTGGGCTAGCCATGTCTGTCGAAGGACCGATGGCCGGTGGAGCAGACGAGTCCTGGAGTGGAGACCGCGTATCGGCAAGCGTAGTGTGGGACGCCCCCCAGCTAGATGGACGGACGACCTAAAGAAGGTGGCTGGGGTAGACTGGATGCGGAAGGCGGAGGACAGGGTACTGTGGCGCAGTCTGGGAGAGGCCTATGTCCAGCAGTGGACTGCGATAGACTGAGTTGATTGAACTAAAGCTTGACTTACACGATGTAATTTAATTACCATGATAGTTTTAAGCAAGAATCGTTTCACCTTTTGACCGCTACACGTCAAAAAATCAAAAACGTGCCGTTAGCGTCAAAGTCTGTCATGTACCTAGTCGAACCGGAGCGAACTGTGCACATTTTGGTTTGTCATCTATACATGACTGTGGCGGTCAAAAGGGTAAGCAATGTTTATACGATGCAAGTCAGTTGTTGCTTCAACTTGCATCGTGTAAATGGGACTTAAGGGCTGTTTCCTTCTGATGAAATGAAATGGCATTATTCTTTGCATCTCCTTTATTTCACCTTCCTCATTCACTTATAGTGACAAAGATAAAACTAATGTTCCTTGGGTCTATATCTTTAACACCTATGCAGCTAGGGACGGACTCTCGTCCCACGAAAGAAGTCCCTCAGCAATAAATGGAACTAATTAATTATTACCTATTATAGAGGGTTATTGGTAAAACATTAACAACCTGTTAAGAGGTCATTGTACTCATCATTATGAACAACTTTTACTATGGGACCAAACCTGAAATCGCGAAAAAATATCGCCTGCCCTACATTTATGTTCGTATAACTAGTCAAAATGTAGGGAACTTTTAGCTGATTTTTTTTCGCATTTTCAGGTTTGGTCTCATAGTAAAAGTTGTTCATAATGATGAATACAATTACCTCTTAAGAGGTTGTTAATGTTTTACCAATAACCCTGTATAGTTAGCTACATTCCTACAACAACCTTCTTACATCAGACACCTTTTTCTATTAAGATTGTGCATTTCATTAACAAGTGCTCGCAATATAATGTTAAGATAAATACTTATTTAGATAAATATTTAAGTCTCCGTAGATGGACTCTACCAGCATTGCTACTCAATTTATCAAACCAAAGCTAATGAGACAAAATTAAAAGCTATTGTTCGTAGCACTGCTGAGTTAGCAGAACTCAATAAGTTACTAATATATGTAATGAAGTAGATACATTTCGGGAAATTAATTGTTGATCAAATTGTAGCACTACGGCAATTTGCCAGCTATATAATTGTCAAAGGAGGACAGTTGAGATTTGAAGATGCGGACGAACAGAGTCAATTTAAAACTTAAAACTTCAACATCACGTCTGTCGATCCTCTAAGGGTAAGCAGAAGTGTACCTATAGTAAACCTACATTCCGCCAGTTATGTTTCCGTCTCATGCTATCGAGGGCGAGCTTGTTGCCATCAACCAGGCAAACTCGAGTCTTTGGTCAACTGGACCCACTCGAACTGGACCCGCGGGTCCAGTTGACGTAATCACATTTTGAATACGTCGACTGGACCCACTGCCTAATTTCATTATTAGTACAGTCACGGAGTAAAGCCGAATATTTTAGTTTTATTTCAATTAAACCTTGTACAGGCCCTTTCGAATTGTCAAAATTAAAAAGTCTATCAGTTGGTCAGAAAGTTGAAGCTAGGTGCCCATTCCGAAACGTAGATCTCTATGGAGAAGAACGGGCTAGAAACTCCATGGACACTCTTTGAAATCAAGATCTTACAAAAATCCTGGTTACATTATTCTTGTTGCTTCTATATGGGAGAACAATGTAAAGAAAGACACAAATGAAGAAACAATTCAAAATATAAGATTAAAAATAAGCCTTGACAGTTAAGAGATGACCAGTCTCAACAGACGGCGCCCGTTCCCGAACACGACGCGTGGATCAGCACTATCCAGCTCAACCATTTTGTAGGGAACCGAATGATCCAACACACTCGCCACCATCGGTGAGACATTTAAGTGAGCATGGCACGTTCTCAACTGCCATGCTCTTTTAAGTCAACATCAAAAAACGAAACATGGTTCTTAAATTTACAAAATTTTAAAAATGCTTCTAAATTATACAAAACTATAGTTTGCAATTTCAAAAAGCACAAATCCAGACTCTGGGCTGCTACTGAAAAAGTGCTTGCAGCCAATAGTACAACGAACCACTAAACATCTAGGGGTTTACTAATACACATTGCTTAAACAAGATAATCCTACACTTACTATTCATACTAATACTATAAATTCGAAAGTAACTATGTTTGTCTCTGTATGTTACCTTTTCACGCCTAAACCACTCAACGGATTTTGATAAAATTTGGCAGAGAGATAGATTGTATGTGTATCCCGGGGAAGGACATAGGATCCCATAACTCTCGGGTATGAATGAGACCATATCAAAGAATCAACTGGCATATGAATTATTTATCAATTATATAAGTATATATTTTTTGTTAAAACACCCTTTTTTGAGGATGGGAATTCATCAACACTCCCTTCCGCTCCACCCAGAGTGGGAACTGTCAGACTCTTTACTGAATAAAACCCACTCATGTTCCTTCCTTAGCCCTCTATGTTCCGGGGTAGCGGTAACCCTTTCGGACAATCCCGCTGACCGAACCTGTTCCCTTTACGTTTATAAATACAGGGGTTAATTTCCTTGAATTCACAATAAGGAAGTGTAAGTGTGTCGACCCGTATATTCTCTGTTCCAGGATTGGTGACATTCAGCGATGGCAGCAACGGTTTCCCTCGCAACGAGGGCTTTTTCCAAGACTGCCGGCTGGTGCGACGCAAGCGCTGCCCTGAAGTGGTGCAGCGCGCACAGAAAGTAGCGTATATGGCGCGTGCGCAGTGCCAGCAGATGTAGTGTTACTAAATATAGTATTTGGTGCTGGTAGCCGTGTTTTTTTATTTGATTATTCATTTGAAGCGTCTGCATATCTGACCTCCACAAATCTCCTTGGTGATCAGTATTACCAAGGAGACTTGTAGAGGTCAGAATACTAAATAGGTTCACTGAAAAAATAAATATCAATGTCAAATGTGTGTTTTTTTAAACAACTAGTTTTGGTAAGTAATAGTGGACATATTTTTTCAGTTAACCTTTTTTGTCCCACTATTGGGCAAAGGTTTCCCCATACTTTTCCATTTTTCTTTGTGCTGTGCCTTCTCCACGCAATCGGTTAAGAACAAGTCCAAATCGTCACGCAGGATATTCATAGCCCTTTATTAGGTACTAGCTTCCGCCCGCGACTCCGTCCGCGCGGATGTCGGTCTTCGCGTGGATGGTTTATTTCTCCATTTTGAGTAACTCTGACAATGACATCTTATAAATATCTATTGGACCCAAATACGGCTAAGCCTATAATAATTAAGGAGATCCCTCTATTGAGCTACTGCTGTTGAGCAGCAGTAGCTATAAAGTAAGTATTTTTTCCATAGTAATTCCGACCTTGATAAGTAGCATGTAGCAGTAAATTACTGACAGTGACGAAAAGTTTGCAATAATAAAAAAGTGATCGTGACAAAGCGACAGAAAGTTAATTGAGAGCTTCAGCATACACAACATTGTTAGTGAGCTCGTCCGGAATATGAACATGAAGATTTCTTGGACTGCTCACACGGGAAAGAGCTACGTAAAGTTGCCCGTGTGAAAAACAACTCGCGGTAAGATCTACGCCAGCAACTCCTAGGGTCTGACCTTGAGCCTTATTTATTGTCATGGCGTAACACAAAGCTACAGGAAACTGTATTCTCTTAAATTGAAATGGAAAATTATCCACTACGGGTAATGCAACGTGTGTTCGCGGTTCTACAGAACAACGTCTATGAATAAAACCGAAAAATAAGATTTTTTTTTCTACGTATTTTTCCAGGATAAAAAGTATCCTATTTTATGCCCAGGATAATAAGGTATAATTATACCAAGTTTCATCGAAATCGAACCGTTAGTTTTCACGTGATGCCTGCATATACAGACAGACAGACAGACAGACAGACAGACAAAAAATTTTTTAATCACATATTTGGGTTTGGTATCGATCCAGCAACACCCCCCGCTATTTATTTTTTCAATATTTTCAATGTACAGATTTGACCCTTCTACAGATTTATTATATGTATATAGACTAGCTGCGCCCCGCGGTTTTAGCCGCATATGTTTCAATCGCGTGAGAAAATCGGGATAAAAAGTAGCCTATATGTTAATCCAGGGTGTCAGCTACCTCAATACAAAATTTTATCAAAATTGGTTCAGCCGTTTGAGCGTGAAGAAGTAACAACCATACAAACACACACACTCACAAACTTTCGCCTTTAGTATATTAGTGTGTTAGGAACTTACTAACTTAATTAATTAAATGTTGTTAAGCCTGGGCTGGATCCATTTCCACGAGGCCATTAACAGGGAACACAATAACAGAAATATCTTGTAAATTAACTTGAGCTTGCGACTGTTGCGGTCTCGCGTAAATTATCTGTGATGTAGGTACTCTTGTAACAAGTTCATCCCAAAATAGACATGGATAATTGTAGAGAATATTCTTATATGTGTGTGGGAAGAAGGGTGATATTTATGGTAGGTACTTGAGAGACAAGTTCATGAGATACAGCCCGCTGACAGACAGACGAATAGGCAGAGGCTTAGTAATAGAGTTCCGATTCCACCCTTTGTGTACGAAACCCCAAAAATCTCCGTGAAAACTTAGACGAAGGGAGCTGTAATTCCACCTGAAGGCCCGTGGCTAAATAATAACAGCCGCACAGGTCGATCGATCAGGTTAAGCTACGCTTGCCGCAGTTGGTCTGTGGATTGGTGACCATTTTTAAATACCGAGACCCCTCCGTGCCTCGGAAACCAAGTTAAGCCGTTGATCCTGGCTATCATTTGTGGGTCTTTGACAGTCGTTACGGGTAGTGCCTGAAGGTCTGACAATCAGTCTTACCAAGGGGTATCGTATTACCCAGTCATAGGGTTGTGGACACAAAAATTTAAATACTGCCTTATTATTTAGGTTTCTGTGGTTGTGGAGATCAGGTAAGCAGCCGCTCCATGTAAAATACTGGTATTCAGCTGAATCCGGTAAGTAAGTAGGTAAGTATTTGACTAAGACTGGAAGCCGACCCCAGCAGATGATGATGATGCTAGGTATTAACATTATTTATTTATTAATTTATTTATCCATTTATTTCAGGCATCAAGGCCCATATAAACACATACAATAGAATATTAATATGACTTAAAAATACTATAAATACATACATTATAATTACACAAAAAACTAATGCACACGAAGTGTCTGCGTCGTATTTCGCTGACAGCAGCACACACAGCTTACTTCAATCTCACTCCACCTACATTTTTAGGGTTGAACTTATCACAGAGTGCATATTATTATTGCCACTATAACAAAAAATAAAAATAAAATTGAGTAAAATATTAAAGGGGATTTCCATAGGAGAAACGCGTTTTTTTGCCTTGAGGTACGGAACCCTTCGTGTGTGTCTTTGAATCCTACTCGCACTTGGCCGCTTTTTTACTGAACATAACTGCCTTTAACATTATCTCAATATACAATTAGTTAGGACATAAATAAACATAACCAGCTTCCCATTGCTGGGACACTGGCGTCGTGAAGGGAGTGAGCCGTAATCCACCACGCGGGCCTCGTGCGTGTCACATCTTCGTATTCGAAATAACCACATAATAAAACTCACCACTAAAAATATAACAAAAATATTTTATTTAGCATTTACAAAGCCTCTACAGTGAGCTAACGATATCATTAAAACTAATTTTAGAATAAATTAATGTACACGTTTTTAGTAGGTACTTATAATATGTTAATAAGATTTCAATTTTCTGTTAGCTATAGTTTCTTCGTCATCGAGGCACTGGCCGTATCTGACTTCCATGCATTTGCTTCCCTGGAATTACAAGAAAAAATTGATTTAGTAAGATGTTCGAGAAAACCTTAATTATGTGTCATTAGGGAGAACGTTGCTTGGTCAACATTCTCTCGACCAAATAGTTCACCGGCCAAACGATCTTTTGGGCAATCGTTCCTTCAATCAACATTTCATCCGCCAAACGATCATTCGGGCAAACGTTAGACAAGTGAATTTCGGGCAATCGTGTAGGTATACAATTGTTGGCGAAAGAATCATGAAGAAGCGTTTCGTAATTGCCAACGGTATTGCTTATTTGGTGATTATTCCTAGGTATGAAAGATGTTTGATGTTTAAAACTACATTAAAATTATAGAGTTATCTTCGTCTGTCGTATTGACATAATTTGTAAGAGAATAGATTATGCCGTTACAAAAAATAATAGCTAGCCAGCATGACTGCTCAGTGAGCCACCAAGTGTTGCCTACACTTAGTGGCTGTGTAAAATACCTAATCATTCAATTTATAGCCACTTGTGACGGCCATTTTAATATTTAGAAAAGAAGAAAGAAAGAAAAATAGTTTATTTGGACACAGTTCGTGAAACACAAAACACAAAATTATTAAAAAAAAAATGTTTCACACAACAATTGTGTGCTCCACGGCTGAATATATTATGTTCATTGGAAATAATGCAAAGAACGAACATAAGTATATGAATTTATTCTAAGTAAATCTATATCAAAAAAATACTAATCTGTCCATAACAAAAGGGATAAGTCCATAATAATGGTATGGCACTTAAAAAAAATACCTTTAAGCTTTAAGAAAACACAAATTTTATCAAAGATTTTCCATTGTGTTTGCTAAAGTAATAGTAAAGATAGAATTTTTCACCGATGAAAAACTTTTCTTTTGTCCACTACGAGTATAAGACATTTGCACGTTCTCATTTAAGGCGCAAACAGGTGAGATGCGACCAATTGATGAATGAATAATTTTAATTTACACAAAATTTACACACAATGTAAAAAAGGGTCTGCCTGGATTTTTAATTTACACAAATCACACAATGTAAAGGGTCTGCCTGGATTCGCATCACAACTGCTCTCTTATAGCGCTTAAATGGAAACAAATCTGTGTTCTTAAAAGTAGTGCCCACTAATGAAAGTTCATGGACCATTGTGTAAATGATTCTACTTTTCACGCCAGTGATTGCAGCTGCTATTATCGTTGATATGGGTTACTATAGTTATAACATATTATATAACTTTAATTCGACCGTTACGTGAAAGGTAACCTTTCACTGCTAACGTACAGAGTACTCTAGTGTGGATGATTATTATTCATGACTGGTGTATGAGAAATATGATTTAGTAGGTACTGTAGAAGGCTATATATGTAGCCTAACCTTATATAGTCCAGAATGGCTATAATTTAGCGCGGGTTCCATTCGGATATTCAAGCAAGTGTCATATATTTTTATTAGGTATTTTTGTTTAGATAAGTGTGTGCTAGTTTAGTCGGGAATATGTAAAGATATTTTATCAATATAAATTTAAAGAAGTCCTATCGGTGTTTAATTTACTTTAAGGGGCTTTTCTAGTCCCTTATAGCTCCTACGTGTGCATGTTTAGTTCTGTAACTGTCATGTTTACTAATATTAAGTATATCTTTCTCAGACTAAATAAAAAGTCAAGACAGCGCTGCGAACAAAACAGTGAAGCATGCAAAAACTACACCTCCGCTCTGTGCATACACGCTCACACACACACATTTACAACCATTTACAATCAAACTACACCTCACTATGTGCACACATGTTTACGAAACCGGCTTCACTTTACTGTTGACAGCCCTCTGTCTTAGTTTTTCATTTGGTGTGAGATATCTTTATGGAAAATTGATATTAGACGCAATACAGGGTCATCGATCCGCAACCTGTTACCATGGACTCTGTAGTCTCTACATGATTCTGGATCTCCTTACGTTAAAATCTTTCGTATGTCATTAAAAAAAATCTGTTTCTTATAGGACAATGCTCATGGATGTATGGAATCGCGTACCATGCTGCATCAAAGTCAAACTTTGTTTTTTATAGATTACAATTATCATATTAACTTCTACAAAAGTTCTACCCGGGTTTCGTAGATTTTCAAAAAATCCAAATTACCTGAAAACTAGGTACTTTATTTCGTTTGACACGAACAGCCATTATTACTCTAAAAAACAGCTTATTCTATTCTAGTTATTTTTAATTAATGTAGAATCGACAAAGTATAATTTCTTACATGTATTTTGAAAGACATCATAGCATTTTCACAATTCAAGGTCATAGCATATCATTTAAAACGGAACGTCATGTAAAGGGAATAAAACAATATCAACACTTTTTTTTTTACTTTAGACTAAATTCCCTGTTCAAAAATTAAATCCCCGAAGCGTGTTGTCGTAAAAAATTATGAAAATAATTACTACAATATTTTGATCTTGATGCATGACACTTTTTGGTACGACTTAAGGTCATTCTCCTTTTGACCGTGTGCGGCCGCGATTGCACTTTTCTATGAAACAGCAGATTCTTTTTTGATAACCGACAAAAAGTTCCTACGGTAAAGTCTAGAATCATGTGCTAAATTCACGGTTACAGTTTGCGCGTTAACGTGTCTGCCACCCTGTATAAGGGAAGCCATGTAAAATAATCATGACTGGCCCAATTCAGTCTACCGCAAGCTGTTTACTGAACAACTTAAGTACTGTTTGAAAATCTTAATAGAGTAAATATATTGTCACTCTGCTAAAAGGGCAAAATACAGGCTTTGTGGGGCCAATTCCTTCTAAAACAGTACCTACTTAAATTATCTGGCCTATTTTCTCCATCTGTCTGTTCCCACGCCAATGGTTCTCTATTTATATACAACTTCCTGCTCTTAAAGTAGTACGCAATAATGATTAGAGCAAAATTTCTATGATATTTTGATAGCAACAAGCTACATTCCGCTCCAAACACATCCTCATCCGTCTGCTCATATCCCACTTCCTTGCCAGTCATATCATCTTTCACACAGTCAATCCATAATAATATTATATTCTTTAGTCTGAGGAAGAATTGAGCAAGATACGATGGAGTATAGTGGGGTTATCTGAAGTCCGAAGAGAGGGGGAGGACTCGATAATCCTTAAATCCGGAAACTTGCTCTATTTCCGGGAGGGCAACCAACAGTCCCAAGGTGATGTCGGGTTTATCGTCCATAAGTCACTTGTGAGCAACGTGGTGAAGATCGAGAGTGTGTCGACCAGGGTGGCGTACCTTATACTCAGAATATCCGAAAGGTATTCGCTGAAGGTCGTACAGGTTTACGCCCCGACCTCGTCACACCCCGACGATGAGGTGGAGACCATGTATGAGGATATTTCCAGAGCCATGCATGGCTCTAAAACTCACTTTACCGTTGTCATGGGGGACTTTAACGCGAAACTGGGTAAACGTAACGATGATGAGCTGCGAGTGGGGCAATTTGGAGTTGGATGCCGGAACCACCGGGGCCACCTACTGGCCAGTTTTTTTCTTGGGGGAGGCCTATGTCCAGCAGTGGACGTCTTTCGGCTGAAATGATGATGATGATGATTATATTCTTTGGTCTACCAGTTTTTTATCAGTCATCCACATAGAAACTTAACACTTTTCCAGTCACCTTCTTCGTTCCGCACTTTACTACAAAATGTCAAGCTATTTACACAAACCAAGAACTTTAGACCTACTAACACAAAAACAAACAAACAAACGAAACTTTCTTCACAGCAGTCTACTTCACACTTCACACCTACTATTGACACAATACTTTCATCTTCCCCTACTAAGATACTCTTAAGGAAAGTAAAATGATCCGTGACATAACGGAACTCGACTGCCAGTCGCGTTAACTTTCACTCGGAAGAGTTTACATAACGTCTACCGAACCGACGTAACAGTACCTTCTCATTAATCTTCGCTTTAAATTTATTTATTATTCGTGAAATTCGTTTTGGGCCGGTAGGTTTCATGAGCTAGGGCCGGCTTTGGAAATGCGTTTACGTAATTAAGACATTCGGGGATTGTTATTGGAGACAAACTACCCAACTAGCAAAATAATCCTGGAATGCGATTTTATAATGCTACGTGGACTTATAAAACTCCGATTATGGTTTTGGTGGTTGCTACTACGCTTTTAACAGCATAAATACATGCTGTTTTTACTCAAGTACGTTGTATCCTATAATTTGTACTTATATCCGTATATAGGATCATATTTCCTGACAAATATAGGATCAAGACTCCTATAAAAGCATGAAATAAGAGTAATTACACTCAAGAGTAATTACTCCGGTAAGTCAGACTTAAATGCGCCTATAAGATAACATCTGCGGGCCATTTAAATCTTAATACTCCTGTAGGAGCATGTACCAGGCAGACATGCACTGAGGAGCAATTACTCTTGTTATTTTACTTATAGCCTCATATAAGCTAATATTTTGTGGCCAATATAAGTAAATTAAAGTTAAATTACTATAAGTCTTTTATGTATCTGGTTTGGTTTAACAAAAGCTTAGAAGTAACTGTTAAATGAATTTCATATCCACGTTTTAAAAATAATAAATCACCAAGATTATAACAGCACTCGGTAGGATAAAATGTTTTCTTTATTTATTTATTTTAGATTATCGTATGCCGTTTTAAACCTAGACATATTTATATAGGCATTCCACAGTAGTGTTATTGTCTAAGTAATCTCAAACAATCCTGGTTAAAACTCTTAAAAAGCCACTTTTGCTTGTAACGACCGGTACAGTAATCGGTAACAATGGCGAATCTTCTTCGGTTTTGAGATAACCCAATATAGAACCAATAAACTTATATTGGTACTATGTCACACTTGGAAATGCTAAAAATACTTATTTTAGCACTATGTCAGACTTGGAAATGCTTACTAAGAAAATGTCAGCTGCCTTCATAATATTAATTTAATATTAATTAATACTAAAATGTAAATAAGCAAATTTCAAGAGGCGCTTTAAAATTGTAATCAAAACAATGATACATTTCACAGAAAATTCATGTTACCCTACGAATAAGCTATAAAACTAACAATATGACAACAATAACGTTTTGTTTTTCTACTGTGGTTGACATTATTATATTCTGATTCATATAAATACTTACCCTCAAGATGTTAAAAATATTTTTTTACAGAGTACATGTCCGATACACTCAATTCGACTGTTCACAATATATGAGCTTAAGGAAGCATTTCTAGGCGCGTATTAATCTAATTTTTTACTATAACTTACTTATATTGAGATTAACAGGAGTATTTGCATTGACGTAATTCAATTACAGGAGCAATATAGGCGTATTTATGGCATTTCAGCGGTCTAATATAAATACGTTATAAGCAAAAGTAGACTTATAAAGTGGGCCCTTTTCGCGACTTATATGTGGATATAAGTCTCATATAATCTTCGATAAATGATGGTTCTAGGATATTATAAAAACCACTTTTTGCTAGTTGGGTAAAGGTCTAGTAAATACAGTACTATAATAGCAGAAAGATCATTATCACAACCATTGTTGTCTTCTCTAATTAATCTGGAGGATCTTCATAACTGTTATAATTTCGTTGCTTATCTTTCTTTCCAAACAGATTCATCATAGCTGTATTTTGATATACAAGTTCTTTTACTTTTTCGTTTTGCTCTTTACAAAAAGTGGTTACAAAACTTGGGATCATCAAATTCATTGCACACTCAATATGTGATTGTTTCTGTTTTCAATATACGCCCAATTCTTAGCAACAAATATAAAGATTTCAAACCACTTTAAACTAACCTTAGCTATATACGCTTTCATGTAGAAGTTTCCGAATAGGATGATGAAGGAAATCATGTACATGATGAGCACGTAGTGCATCCACAGGGGGAACTCGCAGCCAGTCCTGATGCCGTTGATACCGAGGACCAAAGCGCAGGTGAACTGGATCTGAAACGAGAAGATGATTTGTTGAAGGATAATGATGAAGGCAATGTCAATAATATTAGATTTGATAATATCACAGACACAGGACACAGGAAATAATTCAATGCAGTGGAGCTCGAAAAAACTTATAGCCAACACATAATAATTATGTGACTGATCATAGTGCGGCATAAACTCTTCGCCTAAGTATAGTAGTTGACTAGTTGAATGCAAAAAATTATTTCATAAATAAAGTCAACACGAACTTTATCAATGAGACTATTGACACACGATAAGAATGAAGATAAAAGAATTCAATTTTCAGAATAAACTTGAACCTTGAGTGGATTAAGTAAATAATTACGTTTCCATTTATAATTAAATTAGATATTGTCCGCGACTTCGTCTGCGTGTATTTTATTTTAATATAAATAATATTCCGAATGAAAAGTTGCCTATATTCTTTTCTATGTAGGTTTCAGGCTCGCAGGTTATAATATTAGTACGGTCCACAAAAGTGATAAGATACCAGGGTCGTCGTATACTATAGTTGAAGCTTAGTGAGAAACGGATGGATGTTTTCTAATAAAATATTTGATAAATTAACTGTTTTTTTTTCTATTAATGAAATTAAACTATACCCGAAGACCCTGGTTACCTACTTATTTCTTTTGGTGACTGTACCTAAGTATGACCTTTGAGCAGGAGCCAAATGGATTTGGAAAACAATAAAATAGCTATTTCATCTTGTAGTTATTACGAACAAATACACAAAATTCTTCTTTTATTTGATTGTTATTTATTATTAAGAGGCTTACATGACCTAAAGCGCGGTCACTGTCGGACTGGATAGAAGAAACAGAAAGAGAAGCGCGATGACACAACGCTGGTAATTTATTGCAAAATATGAAGCAATTATTTAATTACAAAAAATGTATTGTTTGCACTAAAAAATTAAAACACTAGTGTTTTAGTATGTTGCTTGCAGAATAATCTGACAAAAAATCAGAATGATTGTATGTAGTATGGTTTTTATTGTAAAAAAAGTTATTAGAGGTATCTTCATGATTTTTTTATATCGTATCAAATTAGTTAATCTACCTATTATATATCCTGAAGAATACCACATATTTTTCAGATTTTGTTTACTGTAGTCGATCATATAGTTTTATTGTTTCTAAAACTTGCATTTTTGGCGTTTAGGTCCTTAAGTAATTTGGATCGCATATTTTATTTTCACTTTTCACACTTTATATGCAAAAATAGGCAACCAAAACAGACAATAACAGCCTAATTAGACTTCTCCCCGTATCTTTATAGTTCTCGTATCTGGGAGCGACAATGATTTTTTTTTAATTTTCAGACAACTGTAATAAAGGCGTAGGTTTACTAATAAGGTCACTTGCTCAATAGAAAAGATAAGCTTTCTAAATAAAATTATAGTCGAGGTCTTTCATTATCTTTAAGTATCTTTCAGTACTACTAGAGCGGACCAGTTTTATTCAATTTTATCCCTATCAGATTTTTTATTTTTTTATTTTTATTTAATCCTTAATGTTACAATTTTATTTTAACATAACACCTGCCAAACTGCAAAGCAATTTGTCGGCAGTAGGTTCTCGCGGATTTTGCACGACTTTTTACTTGATTAAATATTAAAATTAAAGTAAGTTAAAACTAAGACTAAATTAATTTAAAACTAAGACTAAAACCATGGCTCTGTAGGCAAGGATTCCATATGTGAATACAGAATAATATCGAAGCATTATGCTGAGATATGAAGGAGCCTTTTTTGCCTCGCACAGGTCTTTTTTTTTTGTTTATTAAGTTGTCTTTAATGTAACTTTGTTAGTTTCAAGTGCTCCTTTTTACTATATGTATACAATCCCGTGTGTCCCAAATGAAATATTTTTCTTTCCTGAGAAAATTAGAGACACTGATATCTCTAAATTTTTTATTTTTATTTTTTAATCTAGCGATTATCGAAAGGCATCCCACTAAGACACACATCATACTAAAGATGAGATTCTTATCTTACTAAAGGTAAGATAGCACAATTGCAGGTGGACCAGAGCTTAACGAAGAGCATACTGGGATGATCAAAATGATCTGTTGAAAAACCAGTCATCAGATCGAAGTAACGTTTATTGAAGCGCACAAATTAGAAAGAATTTCAATCACAGAGAAACGAAACGAAATAAAAAAAAATGGAATCGAATCTTACGAAATTCAATTCACCTTTATTGCGAAACACATTTTTAATAACAATCTGAATCATTTCGAAAGGTATTGCTTATCCATTGCTTCATATTATGTTCGAAAAAATTGTCTGTTGCTGGAATGATAAAATATTACAGAATAAACAATTTCAATTCATTTCATTTCACGCGGGCGAAGTCGCGCAGGTGCTAGTATATACTTAATAAATTGAACTAAGTTTGAAATAATTGAAAACTAATTCCCGATTAGTTTCATCCACAGTAGGTAATAATAAAATGAATAATTTTACCCGCGTGTCAAACCTTTTAAAATCGGACTAGCCGGTCGATTCTGTAAAAATCTCACCGTGAAAACGTATTATTCTAGGCGAAGTGAGCGTGGAGTGAGCTGTCAATAGTGTCAATTCCTAGCAAAAACAAACTCACTTCACCTAAGTTTTCACGGTGAGATTTTAACAGATTCGACCAGCTGTATTTAAATGCAAAGGCTCTTTTCAACCCGGATAGAGTAGACATATAAACATTAATCAACATAGCAAATGTTCGTAATAATACGTAACTAAAGTATTTCATAACATTTAAATAAAACAGGAAAATCAACACGCAATGCGTGTGGCGTGCCGCCGCAAATTGCGATTATATACAAATATACATAGTTTGGATAACAGCGACGCATAAACTTCACTAATCCGGTTTCTGATTATGTTTACTTGGTTGTTACCCGTGACTTAGTTACCATACAAAGTTTCACCACCGATTCCCCCATTTAAGTGTGTGGTCCGTCCAAAAGGGTTGGATCGAGGTGGCCTTGGAAAAGGATGCTTGGAAGATTTTGGGGGAACTCTTTGCTTAGCAGTGGAACAGCGTCTCTCTCTCTCTCATTGCCTAGCCTTCTCCCATTCAGTTGGGGTCGGGTCTCCTCGTCATTTGCCGCCAGATATTCGGTTCTGGGTCATCGAATATTTCAATCTCCCAATCAGTTCATATTTAAAGTGAAAGCTCGAGAACACATTCACAAGAAGTTGGCAGATTCGTCTCAAAATTGCAATTGTGCAGGTTTTCTTGTTTATCTCTCATAACTTTTTTTTTGTTTTATATTTTGTTGTATTTAAGTATTTATTCTTATATTCTAGTTATAATTTTTTTTTCTAAGTTGTTTTCTGGTATTGCACCTACTGTGTATTGTCTCTGCATCACCCTAAGGTAGACTGGTAGAAAATGCCCAAGGCATTAAGTCCGCCTTTGTACAGTTTTTACTTGTGCATAAAGTTTTAATAAATAAAAAAATAATTCACAATGGGCTTGCTTCAGGCCGTTTTTGACTACAGACATCAATGTGGAAAGGAGTGTAGCTCGCCTTTTTGGACCTGAATTCATGTAGATGACTTGTCAAGTGTTCTTCGGGCCTTCTCATTACATGGCCATACCACCTCAGGAGCGCTTCAGAGAGTATTAGCGGGACTGTGTAGACTAACATTAAAAAAACACGATTTATCTTCAGAGGTTTTCGCAGTGAAACTGACAGCCACTAACGAAACTGTTTTGAATGTTTAAATAGTTTGCTCTATGCACATTTTCAATAGAAATATCCTACTTAAGCCGTAACAAGGCAAGTCATGTTAGCTCGGAAAGTTGCGTTCGAAACTTCTTGTTTTAGTAGTATTGTTAAATATTTAACTAGAAATTATTTACTGAGAAATGTTTCTCTAGGTTGATAAAGCAACAGAATTAACTTTTGTATTGTGTTTCAAACTGGGAATACCGTTTCAATCTGCCTAACCATTTCCCAACTTACGGTTACTTACAGTTGTTACCCAGTAACTGGGTTGTAGAGGTCAGATAGGTATCTCCATGTAAAATACTGGTATTCAGCTGTACCCGGTTACCATATTCCCTCCTTGGTTTTTACCAGAACTGAGTTCAGGTTGCCACTTTTTGGGCTTCTGACTACTCGTAATGACTTTTGAAAACCTAGGAATGTCGAGGCATGAAGGCTCCTCGATGTGTAGTGGTTCATGGTTGACCGACCCGTAAGACTGTTAGGCCTCTGCCTCGAATCATGCGGGCAGCGGGGCGCCGGCGGTGGCGGCGCGGGAGCGGCAGGATCTAATGCGTGAAATCAAATGGACTGGCCCTCGAAAACAGCGGCGCGGGAGCGGGCAACGAGCGCTGCACTCCAGTCAAGCAGTGACCGCCCGCGCATCTGCATTAGGGATTCACTTCTTCGTTTGCCCACAATAAATCGAGCATTTGGGATAAATTTGAATCAAAAAGATGTTGTCACCGTTGTTCAGACATTTCGTTCGCGAATAAAAACAAATATCTCGACGACACAACCACGAACACAACACTACGCCGCTAAAGTGCCGCGCGATCTGCCCACTGGTTTCGAGAACGGGTCTGCGTTGCCCGCGCCGCTCCCCCGCCCCGGCGCCGCTGCCCGCAAAATTCGAGGCAGAGGCCGAATTGTATAGCCACGAGCCACGATTTAGCAACAGACAATTTTTTTACACTTCGAAAATACTTTTCTATGGAGATTTTTTTTTACTTTATATGTAGCAGAAGTAGGCTCTATTACAGATATTTACGGTATGTAGATACCGAATAGATTCCTGAAAATTCTAGACACAATAAGTTGGAATTTATGGCCGTCCTTTAGTTCGAAAACTTTTATGTTACAATATTTTTGCTTTTTTGTTTGACTTGAAGTTTGTCACTTAGTTAAGTATTTATGCCGCAATAATCCTACTTTTTGATTTTCTCAGAATATGGGGCAGAGAATAGTTGGGCGTTACTTGGCAACTTATTTCACGTTTTATTTTGCAGAATATCTCTTTCTTTTACTGTTGGTAACTAAAGTATTTTTGGCATATAACAGTGGACACAATTGAGCAAATCAATTCGAATATAAAAGGTGGATGAGAGCGACCGAGAATCAAGGTCAGTGGCGTGCAATTGAAGAGGTTTATGTCCTGCAGTAAACATGTTGAAGAGTTCATTCGAGATATTTTTATGCGTTACTGTCACTCCCTCTCATCATGTCTTACTTCGTTTTCTGTGTGTAGGATGATCTTAGTAATATGTTGAGTACTGTTACTGTGGCTCAAGACTACATGACCTAAAGCACGGTCTTTGTCGGACTGCATAGAAAAGACAGAGAAGCGCGATGACACAATGCTGGTAATTTATTGCATAATATGAAGCAATTATCTATTTACAAAAAATCTATTGTTTGGACAAAAAAATTAAAACACCTAGTATTTTAGTATGTTGCTTGTAGAATAATCTGACAAAAAATCATAATGATAGTATGTATGTATATTGGTATGATTTTTATTGTAAAAATAAAGTTGTAACTAAATAACAAACAATGTAATACAATCTTAGAAGTCAATTTTAACTACTTCTAATTGTCGTATCAAAATGAAACTGTATAATGTACTTCTGATGACAAAACTATAATTTCGTATCTTTGAGCTGATCTACTAATGGAGCCAAGAGGTAGAACTCTTCAGTGGCTACAAGTAAAGCCTTAGGTTTGGGCTCATATGATTTGTTTTGACGAGTTCAATAGATTGGATAAGAGTATTTTTTAGTTTTTTTAAACTACATGTTTTACTAAGAATCAAACGTAACTTTAATAAATTATTCTATTACATTATCTGTATAGACAATTGTATTATCAACTAGCTGCGTCCCACGGTTTCACCCGCTTAAATGTCGATCCCGTAGGAATATCGGGATAAAAGTAGCTTATATGGTAATCCAGGGTGTCAGCTACCTTCATACAAAATTTTATCAAAATTGGTCTAGCCGTTTGAGCGTGAAGAAGTAAAAAACATATAAACACACACACACACACACACACTCACAAACTTTTTTCTATATAATATTAGTGTGATTGCACCAAGCATTTTGTCATGAAAGGTCACCAAAGGAGATAAGTAACCAGGGTCGTCGGATATAGTTGAAGTTTAGTAAGAAATCGGTGGATGTTTTTGAATAAAATAAAATAAAATTTATAGGAAACAAACAGTTCATTTATTAAGTTAAATTTCATTTATGAGCGAGGCCTTAAATGATAAATGATAAATAAATGATAATTGTTTTTATTTCTGTAGGTTTGTACAAACACTTTTACACGTCAATCATATTTTTTTAAACTAGATGAGGTCGGCGTTTCCTATCTGACTATTCTGAGAAGAAATGCCGAAACAAACTCAGATGTCACAGGCTCTTTTAAAGTCCAGACAAAATCTTGGTCAGATCGTGTGAAGACCATGTAGATTGATGTCTGAAATAGTCTTTTGAGGAAAGAACCACACAGATACAGACACCTTTACATCAATCGTCCATAAATCCAAGCTCCGGGCTGCTACTGAGAAATTTCTAATAGCTCTGTCTTTAGTGATAATAAAGGTTGGATTATTATCTCTTCATACATGGAGATCTACCAATCCTCACTGGGCGTGGTGGCACAGAGAGGAGACCTCTGTCACAGCAGTGGGAACGGCTGACTATGATATGATTTTGTAGCTGTATCAGTCATCATCTCATTAACCGACCGCGGAGCCCTAGCGCTCTGCTACCGCCATCGCCACCACGATAGTGGCGCCACTATTGAGAGCTCAGCGAACTACAAGCTAAACGTGTCGTGCAGTGATTGGGCAATATGTGCTTTGCACTGATTGGTTAATAAACTCGCAACTTTGAAAGTGCTCGCTATTATATTTTGTTATCGTAAGAATTTGTATAAGTAGTTGTTATGTGGCATAAGTAGTTGTTATTGTTGTTATGTGGCATAAGCACAAGTATAATCAGCCTATATTGTTCCCACTGCTGGGATACAGGCCTCCTCTCTTCGAAAGGGAGAGGTCAGTATCTACCATCTCTCACGGTTTTTGAGAGTAACGGTGATGAAATTATTTACACCAAGTAAAGCACTTGCCTAGCTGGGTTCGAACCCACGACCAACATCTCGTAAATCGGGGCCGTTACTACGGGGCTCGGGGCTACCACTGCTCTCTTATGATTGATTTTGTATTAGTATGAAACTTACCAGCTGCATGATGGTGAGGTACTTCTTCCACCAGAGGAACTTGCTGACGGCAGGCCCGAAGACGGACAGTCCGTAGTAAGTGTACATGAGCACGTGGATGCCACTGTTCACCATGGCTGGGAGGAATGCTGGAAAGGAATTGTGGTGTAATAACATGAAAATCAAATAATTGAGCGACTGAAATGGTGATATATTAAAGTTTTTTTTCTTTTATACTGTTTTGCAGGTTTTTATATGCTTAAGTGTTTTGAAACAAACCATTTTATAAAATGTTTAATAGTAGGTATATAAAAAACAAAAAATATGGTTTGTTTTTCTTTTAATTGTGTTTTTTTTTTCTTTCTAAAAATATATGAGTGGTTTTTTGTACTTCCGTCAATTGAAAATAATTTTAGCTCAGTGACTGAATAAAGTTCCTACTATATTTATTCAATTAATCCTTAATTTTTTCTTAAAGCTACGAATTTTCAAAGAACCGTTTTGTGACTCAAACGACTTTCAATTATACTGTTCATTGAAACGGAAGCTTAAAATCTAATAAATTACGAAGTCAAAAAAACATCCAATTTCAATATAGCAATTAGTATGGACGAGGTCAAGAACGGTTTCATTTATGTAATTTCAAACATTCATCTCCAACTCAAGAAATCTTTTCGCAGGCAGGAAGAATTGAATGACCCTTAATTCCCAAATATTTGCCAATAGCTAAATTTTAGACAGGGTCTCGAATAATAACTAAAATTTAAAAAAATTAAGAAATTTCAGTGAAATTCATAAATTTTAGATTACTGTTGATATGCGTACTAGAAAATACTGGTATTCAACTACAGCCTGTTGGACTGAAGCCAAATCCAACATAGTTGGGAAAAGGCTACTTAGATGACGATTGTTATCAAACCAATATAATTTGCATCTAGAATTTGCATCTACTTACCAATTATTTATCTTTTTTTATACAAATAAATAAAATTGAGGTATATGTTTAAAATGTATACTGTTTTATATACAGGTGAAGGCTACTAAAAGGTCAGTAACAGGCATAACTAATCGGCTTAAACAGTCAAAATGTACGGGTTTCAGGACTCCTTATATATTATTGATTGATGTTCGATTCGACACGGAAACGTATCGAATAGTTGTGCTGTATATGTGACAGTAAGATAGTTGCAACCTTAGTAAAGATTAAATTTTCTAGGATTTGTTCTCAAAAGTGGTTCAGGAATGTCGTGATCGACTCTATCTACCTACCTTATTAATTTTTAAGGTCATCAGATAACTTAAAGCTTAAAATGCCTATGCACCACATCTTTCCTTGACAAATCTTTTACTGTCCAGGCTGCTCGTTTGTGGAATGCTTTGCCAGTTGAGATAAAATGCGCGCAGACGTTATTTGTTATTAGTGTTTAAAAGACTCGTAAAAGAACATTACTTGTCATAGTAATTTTGTTCTCGAGAGGGGCCCGTGGCTAAGTAATAACAGCTGCACAGGTCGATCGATCAGGTTAAGCTACGCTTGCCGCGGTTGGTCTGTGGATGGGTGGCCATCTTAACATACCGATACCTCTCCGTGTCTCGGAAAGCACGTTAAGCCGTTGGTCCCGGCTGTCATTCGTGGATCTTTGACAGTCGTTACGGGTAGTCAGAAGCCCGAAAGTTTGACAACCAGTCTTACCAAGGGGTATCTTATTACCCAGTAACTGGGTTGTGGAGGTCAGATAGGCAGTCGCTCCATGTAAAATACTGGTATTCAGCTGCATCCGGTTAGACTGGAAGCCGACCCCAACATAGTTGGGAAAAGGCTAGGCAGATGAGTAATTTTGTTCTCGAAACTGTAATTATCTTTAGCCTTCATTTATTTTTGTTGCTTATATATTTAGTATGTATGTATTTATGTATCTATTATTTAGGATATGTATATGTCAGTGTATCTATTTTAGAACATTATTGCACCAACGACAACCCCATTTTATGTCCAGGAAAATCACTGTCCATTCCAAGGTTGCCTGGAAGAAATTGCAGAAAGCGATAAGGCGGCCCATTATATAATGGGCCGCCTTATCGCTTTCTGCAATTAAACATAGAATAGATAACAAAAAAATATCGATCACTAAAAATATATATTTTTAGTGATCGATATTTTTTTTGTTATCTATTTTTGTGGTGTACAATAAAGTATACATACTCAAAAGTATATAAAGTACATAAAGTATATACTTTATTGTACTGGGATCAGGAATGAATAAACAAGACAGCTTAATTATGTCATTAAGTAATTATGGATCGTCGAAAATTAAGTTTCTTGTGCCCTTTGGTTTCTTGTGCCCTTTGGTTTATATGACATCTGTCATAAAAGGTGTTGGAGCTAAAATATTTATTTAGTGAAATATTTTTAACGTTAAAATATTTCTCCGTCACGGCTGAGCGGGAAAAGCCAATAGTTGGAGAAGTGCTTCTTAATGGGTTACTATGATAACAGTCAACTTGGCAAAAATACCATGGGATGGCAAAATTATTACCGTTTAATACCATTCTATAAATAATCGTAAAATAAAGTCACTTTGCGTGTCTGACCGCAGAGTTCTTCTCCCCTAACCCTAGTATAGTTACACTAGGGTTTTTATGCGGCTGTCAGCATAATTCAGATAATTTATTCTGGAAGGTTTATATATATGAAACATAAATATAACAAAGGATTCTCGATAACTGTGAAGTTGCAAAAACCGTGCGAAGTGGGGTGGTTCGCTAGTTAGTGTATACATGAATAATATATACCCTCTACTACACCCTTTAATAAATTCTCAGGAATGTAAGCCTCGTTCATACTAATTTAGAGCTGTTGTTTTTAGAGAAATCACTCTAAAAACATCAGCTCTAAATTAGTGTATTAGTAACTCATTGTATTATACAGGGTTAGTATAAAGACCAGCCAAATTTAAGGATACACAGGCCTTTTTTTTTTTAAATGTGTTTGCTCTTGACTCTAGTCTAGGTCAGAGATGACAGAGACAAAGTCGACGATGGAGTGAGCTTACCCAGGAGAAGCCTGTTCACTCTTACTTTGAAGAGATTCGGGTTGTATGCGCTCGTTAACACCGACGCAGGTAAAGAGTTCCACTCTTTTGCTGTGCGCAGGTAAAGAGTTCCACTCTTTTGCTATTCGCGATTACAATGTTGGTCCCATGGAGAAAGTTGTATAGTTTGATGGTGTGTACAACATCTTTAAATTTGGCTGGTCTTTAAAAACTAAGTTACGACATTAATCTAGCTTGTATATTAGACGTAATAAGACTACTCATAAAGTAAGACTAGCTTTTCGTTTTTAAGCTCAATAAGCTTTAAATTAGCCTGTTTTGGGAACAAAAACTTCCATTATCCTAAGATCTAAGATTACCTTTGAAGGTAATTTAGTTTTCAACTAAGACTTTTTCTAACTTAGTAGACTGTTATAAGCTAAAAAACGGTTGAATGAAAAGTTATATAAATCCCCTATAATGTATCAATAAATTAGCTTCGTGATTAATTTTGAACCCTAGATTTGTGTTAGTGCCTTTAGTCTGTAGTTAACGTCCTGAGTCTGGAAAATGGTCATTATTTTCCTTAAATTGACCATTAAACGTTTAAAGTAGGACGAGTTTTGGTTTTCATTAAGGGATTTTTGTTTATTAGGTTTTGTAAATATTAAAGATAATATTAAAGCAGATTTGGACGGGCCGCATCGTCTACATATTTTAAAAGCTGGCGCAGATTTCGACATACCTTATTGCAAAAATCCTCGTAAGTAAATGTACTTACGAGGATTTTTGCAATAAGGTATGTACGGAATGCCGTATGAATCATATTATGCTACAAGCGGGCAGCATCTTGCTTTTTACCCGACTGCGCGACGCAAAGGAGTGGTAATGTGTTTATTTTGTTTTGAAATGCGATGCGCTGCAGCTCGACACAGCTGTAATGTGCTTCGTTCCTGTTTTTAACCCCCGACGCAAAAACGATGGGGTGTTATAAGTTTGACGTGTCTGTGTGTGTGTGTCTGTCTGTGGCGTCGTAGCCCCTGAACGGATGAACCGATTTTGATTTTGTTTTTTTTTTTTTGTTTGAAAGGTGAATAATTGAGTTAATTTATAAACAACACAGCATAATCAGCATGTAATGTTCCCACTACTGGGACACATGCCTCCTCTCTTCGAGAGCGAATGGGCTGTAATCAACCACGTGGGCCAAGTGCGGGTTGGTAGATGTCACATGTGTTTTTGAATTTTTGATCATGCCGATTTCCTCACGATGTTTTCCGTCACCGTTCTGAGAGGTTATAGGAATGACTAAAAACGTCGTGAGGAAAGTTTTGTATATGAATGTCGATGGCTATAAGAGTAAGGAAAGACTTAAGAAACGATGGATGGACTGTGTGAAAGATGATATGGTTAGACAGGGGGTGACTAGCGAGATGATGACAAATGAAGTAGTACGGAAGAAAAAGATGTTGCGCCGACCCCAAATAATTAAGATAAGCGCAGGAAAATGGTGTATGACGTTACAGGAATTACAAAATTTCTTCTGAAAGAAATATGCAGAAAATATAAATGAAAAAATATTAATCTGAACTGCTTTAAACAGTTCCCTATGAGCCTAACGTTCAACACAGTATTTTTTACTGATCCGAAAACAGTTAAAACTTGAGGCAAAATGTTACCGTCATGACAGTAAACTGTAAAGTTTTAAGTAGCTAAAAGGTCACACTGTTTTATTCATTCGGTGATATCGAAATTGAAATTTAGGTACCTACTTACATTACAGAAATGGTGGTTTTCCTTTTTCTTTTGTTGATTTTTCATTAAACAATATGTTACTGTTTTGTCTTTTACTGTTTTACAAACATTTCTTCTTACTGTTTATAGTCGTAGAATAGAATAGAATACTCTTTATTATGTACACCACATAAGTTACAGACATAAATATAGAAACTGTACAAAGGGTGACACAAAAGGCGGTCTTATCGCTGAGAGCGATCTTTTAAAGACAACCTTTGAATGGATTAAAAAGGGGAAGGACAGATAAATACTGTAGGTAGTGTGTGGTGTAAGTACATAATAAAAAAAAATATTATATTACATTATTACACTTTATGGCCTCTTACGGCAATCTAGCATAAGCCCAGATGCCAAGTGGTTTGATATCGAAATATAAGGAAACAACAAGCTATCTCAAACACCGCATATTTATAAAAATAAATCAGCTCAACAAAACCACACTCGGTAGCCGATACGGGTCTACCGCAATAAAAGGTGAACCTTAAGAACAAGTTTACCCTATTACTTACAAATTAGGTAGGTGACTATAGTTATATCATATTATTGCCAGCCAGCTAAAATTTCAGCAGAAAGACCTATGGTCGTGGAGAGTTGAAGATAAATCCCAGTACTGTTCCGTTTCAACGATTTCAATATTAAGGTAAAACTTTCCAGTTATTATGAATGTTATTAATTAATAAAAGGGCGCCAGGGATTTTGAGAGTCCCGGATCCCGGAGCCGACGAAGGTGTCCAATATACTTCTGAATGAACGTAGTATGAGACGTCGAAATTCGAAGTGTTTGACGAAATAAATTGTAATGAAATCGCTTTAATGTGCTGTAGTAAGAAATTAATTTTTTCAGTGTGACATTGTGACTAGTCGTTGATTTCGTTAGTATTTATAACAAGAGCCTCCATAGCTGTTAAATGGAAATGTACGAACTCCGCTGAGGCCAGTCTCCGTTTAGATTGGCCGCCAAAGCCGAAATACTGTCTGGATGACTATATTAATTTCGGAACGTGATTGGTCACGTTCCGCCTAATGAGGTCAAAGACGCAATCCAAATATGTACTCAATTTCAATACATAGCCAGTAGGCAAGTCTCGTATCACCAAAATCAATATTGTTGAAAACCAATTAATTACAGAGCATCAAACAGGGAAGTATGCAAATAAATTCTGTCCAACTTCGACAAAGTCGAAAATTCAAAGTTAACGATATATGTATATTTAAGTCGTTGAAAATTTCTTCTACAATTTGCTTTTTCCTCAACTTTGTCTATGAATGAAAGGGTTGTTGTGTTCATGTGGCGTTAAATTGTCTTTTCGATACGAACTTAGGTCGTCTCTTAGAACAAATGGGAATATATTAACATTGGAACATTAGGCAATAAGTGCTTCCTACGAGACTGAAGTGACGGTACATATTTCAAACTTAGCTCGATAGAATGGACCATTTGCTTTATAGCAGGATTAATGAAGGCGTGAAGCTAGTGGAAGTTCAATTTTTTCTTGGATTTTATGTTTTATTTATCATCTGGGACCGAAAACATTAAAATTAATAATATTTGCAAGTGTATAGAGCGGACGTCTTGCTCGACGTTTACTATCCGAAGGCCAAAATCGTATTTAAAACGTTTAAAATCTAGTCGCAATCTCATCTCAGAGACAATTAACGTCAAAAGCTTGTCAAAAATGTAGGGAAGATAAAGGTCTGTTTAACAGATTGAGACTGAGATCAGACTGTGAACGTTCCTAAAATTACAGGTGTTGCAGGAGGTTCTTCAGAGATTTATTTGTCAGACAGGCAGCCTCTCCACCTAACTTATCGACTGCCTAATCGTTTTATTATAGCTCTAGCAATCCGCCTGTGCTTCACATAGCTTTTACGGCGTGACATTTAGTACCTACCTAAATGTCTTTCAAAATAAATTCTCTAAATGACGGTAAAAACCACAACAAAATCCGTTGTGTAGCTTATAACAGACAGACAAAAAAACCGACTTTAATTTATATTATGTATGTACATAATGGCTCTACAATGAAATACTCTAATATTCAGTTTGATCTGGTTCGAAAAGAATCAGACTCCAACTTAGTTTCGAAAGAAAATTGATGATAGAATATGATATAAATAAACAACCACCCTAATTACGTAACACAGCACACTGTCCATCTCAATGTGGGTAATTTTGAAGCATATTGCTAATCCGTCGCTTCATAAATGTTCTAAATATTTGTCTGTGCAACAACGTAACCAACGCAATGAATGTTGTTGAATTGTCAAAATGAAAGCCGATTGATATTGTGTTATGCATCGATATCCGTGGTTACGCAAATACCCCACTGATTAAATACCATTCATAGAGTAGGACATAGGTACGTAGGTAATTAGTAGGATAATAAAACTCACTAGATCCACTAGGAACCCATTTGATCCCGATCCACCAGAAGCTGAACATCGTGGAGTGGTGGTACACGTGGAGGAAGGTGAGCTGCTCGTCCTTCTTCCTCAATATGAAGAAGAAAGTGTCGCAGAATTCTAGCAGCTTCGAGAAGTAGTACCACCAGACGGCGTCTGCTATCTGAAAATAGTAATATAATTTTTAATGAACATTAAAGGAAAAATTGGATGTGTTTACTGAAAAGAGGAATGTTAAGCAAACAAATTATATGAGGGCGTTTTAAATTGAAAGCTCTTACATGAACGTGCGGAGTAAACGTAACGTATATTCGAACGGTTTTTTCATCAAAAAAATAAGTGTTATAATTATAGCATTTTGGTTTTAATTTTGCGTCAAGCACAATTAATATTTATCACCCATAGATATGAATACAACATATCATGTGCAAAACTAGGGGGGGAAGAGGGGCCCGTGGCTAAATAATAACAGCCGCACAGGTTAATCGATCAGGTTAAGCTTCGCTTGCCGCGGTTGGTCTGTGGATGGGTGACATCTTTACATACCGAGACCCCTCCGTAGCTCGGAAAGCACGTTTAGTGGTTGGTCCTGGCTGCCATTCGTGAATCTTTGACGGTCGTTACGGGTAGTCAAAAGCCCGGAAGTCTGACATCCAGTCTTACCAAGGGTATAGCATTACCCAGTAACTGGGTGTGGAGGTCAGATAGGCAGTCGCTCCATGTAAAATACTGGTATTCAGCTGCTTCCGGTTAGACTGGAAGTCGACCCCAACATAGTTGGGAAAATGCTAGGCAGATAATGATTATGGGCAAAATGAGCATAAAATTTTTCGTTACGTTGATGTAGTACAGTCAACAGCAAAAGTAGATGATCAAAATCAGAAATTTAATACTAATAAACGGAGTTCGCGTCAGAACTGTGTAGCGACAAGTGATTTTTGTGTGGCGTTGATGTGGCGTTGAGTGGTTTGAATCACTTCGACGCCACACAGTTCTGACGCGAACTCCGTTCATTAGTATTGAATTTCTGATTTTGATCATCTACTTTTGCTGTTGACTGTACCAATGTGACTTTTTAAATTCATTTATATACCTTTTAGTTTTTCTTGAACTCTACTGACACCGGTGAAGGAAAAATATCGTGAGGAAACCTGGTTAATATAAGTCTGATATCGCCAACCTTTCTTGAGCAAGCGTGGAGATCAATGCTCATGCCTTCTCTGAATGAGAAGAGGTCATTGACCTGCAGTGGGACAATAATAGGCTGGTGGGTATTATTACTCTGCGCGCTCGTGCTAGGCCAACAGTATTGTTCAATTAGACAATTGCAAACGGTTTGGTTAGTACACCTTAAGAGCGTTTACGACGTACGGCATTTCATACAAACTTTCAAGTTCTTGTTTTTCGGAATGAATGAACCGATTTTAATGAAACTTCATACGCACTACAAGCAGGATATAAAGGTCTAAAAAGTTAGAAAATAACTTTTAGATTTTTAAATTTTCCATAGTAGCAGAGATTTAAAGTTATCTTTTTTAAATAAGACATTTCGAAAATGTTGGTTTCTAACTTTTTAGACCTTTGTAACCTGCTTATATGTGTAAGAAGTTCATTAATTTCGAAAAATAAGGGTTTGAAAGTTTGTATGAACTGCCGTAGGTACGACGTAAACGCTCTTAAACGGTAAACAAAGTTTGCTGAAAATGAGGACAAGACTATGGCAAAACTACAATTGGATAACAAATCGATTCTTGGGATATTTTAGGCACGACTAGACCAACAATGGGAGATAGATTCAAGCAAACCAATGCTTTGTTTACTACACAAACTAGCTTCTGCCCACGACTTTGTCTGCGTGAAATTTCGGAAATTATTTAAGCTAAGCTAAGCTACACATTGCCCGCCCGCACTTTTACATCACTTTCGCGTTCTTTCTTTTTTTTTTTTTTTAAATGGGTTTTCCCTTGACTCTAGTCTAGGTCTGAGGTGACAGAGACAAAGTCGACGATAGAGTGAGCTTACACAGAAGAAGCCTGTTCACTCTTACTTTGAAGAGATTCGGGTTGTATGCGCTCGGAAACACAGACGCAGGTAAAGAGTTCCACTTTTTTGCTGTGCGCATTATAAAAGACACTTGAAAACGCTCAGCGCGAATTGGTGGAATAGCAACTAGGCAGGGATGGTAACTTGCAGTGGGTCTGGATGACCGAAGGTAGAAGGGGGCCGGTGGAATGAGGTCGTGGAGTTCTTGGGCACACTCACCGAAGTACAATCTGTAGAAGACCGACAAGCAGGCAACCTTGCGGCGATGAGCCAAGCTTAATATTAAATAGCCTAGTATAACCTTCTTCAGGAATTGGGCTATCAAAATGCAAAAAGATTTTTTTAAATCCGACACTTAGTTCCAGAGACAGACGCGGCGCCGGCTTTGTTTCATTACAAATACAGATTTCTATAATTTACGGACCGTTATTGGTTAAGATTAAGAGGAGACGGGGCCTGCGTGGAATTTGAAAAATAGGTATTTGAAGAAAGTATTGCCGTCGCCTTAACTCAAGTCTGCCCCCGTAGAGTGGTGATAGAGACAGTTGCAGTTCAGACCGAAATTATCACAAAAATTTTGAAGAGATCGACGTTTCGTATTCCCATTTTTTCTCCTCAAAAACTGAGTCGATTCAATTAGGTATTTCTTACATTAACATTTTAAGAAAGAGTATGTTTAGGTTCCTAACTTTTTTTTACGTTAATAAATTTTCTAATTTGCCTGGTAGTCCTCTAATCACAGCGGTAAAAATAGGGCATTTTTTGTAATTTTAGAGGGTCATATTTTCTTTACTAATTAGTTGCTGAACAAAAAAAAATGACAGGGACGTGTTTAGGGTCAGCAGAACTTGATTTTATGAAAAAATAAAAAATATTGCTCTAAAGGCATTCTTCTGGAAGAAAAAAGGGGAATACATTTGTATGGAGAATCGCACGCCCTGTTTCCTCTTAAGACTCTTGTATCTTTACCAAGAAGACCTCATACATATGTATGCTTTTCATAGTAGACCCTCCCATATCAAAGTAGCTATCACAGATAAAATTAGCTTACGAATCTATTTATATGCTCAGTTTGGCAATAAAAAATGTTACCATTGGTAAGCAAAACGATTCTTTTTGTTTATAGGAACCGACCATTAGTTGACTTTACGTAATTAATGTTGAAGGTTCTAAAAATATATGACTTCACATTGTCACAGTAACTGTAGCTCTTGAAAACGTTTGCATTTGCATTTACATAAATAATCTAAATTTTAAATCTTACAGATGTTCTTGCATCTTGTTCTTTAGACAACAGAATTATTAACAGATGTTCGCGTTTAATTAAAAGAATGTTGACGGAGTGTAAAAGAGGCTTTTAAAATATTTAGTAGATATTCAACAGAGACCAAGCTTTATGGCACATTGTAAGATAAGAGTAGGGAGGGAAGACTAAAGAAACGAGAGTAGACTTTTTTCTAGTTTTTATATAAGGGCGAATGATGGTGGATGTGCTAGGTAAGGGCTGTAGTATCGATATTGAATGATGGTAACGATCATCATCGCTCATAGATCTTTCAACGTGGATTAATTTGCTACAACTAGAGAATACAATCCCAGGTATCATATCGATCCCGGGATTTCAGGACTTTTGATAAGTAATTCCGGGAATTTCCCAGGATTCGACCATGAAGTCCAAAATAGATAGAAATGTAGATAAACTTAGGTATGTATTTCTTTTAAATCGTTTATTTTTAATAAGGTAATTAAAAATATTTTTGGATAATAAACTAATAAAAATCGAAGTTTTTTGCAATACAATGAAATGCACATAATTAAGTAAGTGTAAAATAAAAACAAAAAAAAAATTGGAATTCTGAAAATGCACCGCAAAAAATCAAAGCATGTAATGTTTAATTTCCAAACCTGCTTCTTAATTTATTGCCAATTTATAAACAGTAGTAGCTGAAAACGCTCGCTTCAGTTCTAAACTGGTTGGAGGAGCAGACAAAAGATATTTATAATATGTTAATCAATTGTAAGTGATATCCACGAACTCCTCCGTTTTCAAATAGGTTCATTTCACGTCTAATGCTTTTGACCAAATTTTGAAGAAAGAAAGAAAGAATATGCATTTATTTAGCACAGACTGAAATACACACAATATACCAGATACATACAACAGATAAAACTAAAAATAAAGATAATAATCAAATAAAAAGTGACTGAAATTGAAATTTGACTTATTTTGCATCTGAAAGATCTGAAGATTCCATACTATTATTAATTTGAAGCTGTAACTTTTCATTCAGTGTCAATAGCAGTTGAAGTTATACTTTTCCTGCATCTACTTGTGATATTAATCATGGTTTCATTGTTACCTTGAATATTTAATCTTTTAACGATGCTCTTTATTTGCTTTTTATGAAATCTAGATAAGGTTATAATCAGGGCGTAATGAAATGTAAACACAACCTACTTCTGGCAATCGCGAAAATCCTGGTATTGGCTAAGTTCAATCCCGGGATTTTCGGGACTGGCATGAACAAATTATTCAAAACATTTGGATGTTTTGAATAATTTGTTCATGCCAGTCCCCGTAACATAAATTTTTACATAATAACTTCAAATATATTACGAGGCTCAATTTTAGTCACGTGCTCAATTGTTTATAATTAATTGCGTCTTACTTTAACTGCTTTTTGCGAGTTTGGAAATACTCCTGAACGATCACGTAATAAGCGTGTTTAATTTATAGGTTCAGAGTTTGTTTCGGTTTCAAGAATTTATTTCTCTAAAAGAATTTTTCAAGAGAAACGAAACAAAAAATCTTATTAGTTAATTCATTTCTTCTCAGGCATAAGTCAGCTAAGTTTCCGACACCATCTAGTTTTATAACATTGGCCAGAAATTGTTTATAAAAGTTGTTAAAGATCTATTTACAGAAATAAACATTTCATTTCAACGAATATTTCTTGAAGGAATTGTTAGAGATTGTTAGGTATCTCAGCAATTTCTGACAGGACATCTCAAGACATCGCCTGTTGTTACTAAAATTACAAGAAGATAATGGATGATAAACAAAGGAATACTAATAGGGGAAAATATTCCTTTGTCTTTAGATCAAAGCAGAATTAAGCTCATAAGAAGTAATTTTTGTCGCGGTTTTCATTCCTCATGAACAATAAAAATCTCAAAAAAAAAAAATATCCCCGGGTCGTTAGAATAACAACAATATTTATTACCCATAAATATGTACTATTATTTATTGCTTTGCGAAACAAAGAAAAGTGGGGAAAAAGGACTGACAATAACGGTCGACCTCTTGTTAAAGGTTTTCTTCTGAACAATAAAATTACCATTTAAGTACTTCTGTGATCGTCAGCTGTTTGTAAGACCTTTGATCACGCAGATTTCAGCCTATAAGGGCGCGTACACACGAGCGCGATTTTCTTCGCGCGTGCGTCGCGTACGCATCGGTCCCTCTTTAGAAAAACATTGATATTAAATGCTTATCTTTTGAGGGAGCGTTGCCTACGCGACGCGCGCGCGTATAAAATCGCGCTCTTGTGTACGCGGCTTTACAGGGATTTAATTGTAATAAGCAATGTACGAGTATGGAAATGACATTGAGAATTGGCGTTTACTTTCTGGGCTGAGTTATTAGGAAAGGGTCTAAAAGATAAAATTTATTGTAGTTAACTTCAACTGTGCAAGGCATGTCACTGAATAAACTATAGTTAAAACAAGTTACGTGTCGATTGGTCATGATTAATTCTGCTAGGTTATGGTCTTTACATTTTGAGTATGGTCAATAGCCTTACAGCCAAGAAGAGCCTCAACAAAAACTTCTGAAGAAGCTTTCATGAGTAGTTGGATCAAAGCATAATTAACCTCTAATGTGCTGCTGGGCCACAGGCCTCTCTGTGAAAGGGAATGGGGCATAATGCACCACGTGGGTTTTTTTTTTTGCGGATGGGAAATCATTAAATGACTCCTCCCGCTCTGGGTGGAGCGGAAGGGAGTGTCAGACTCTTACTGACTAAAACCCACCCGTGTTCCTTCCTTTGCCCTTTATGTTCCGGGCCAGCGGTAACCCTTTCGGACAATCCCTTTGACGCGGCAGGCTTCGGCCCTAAGGGGCCCCCCTCCTCGATGCTGACATCTCTTTGAGGCGCGCGTGGAACACGTACGCGCCGTCCGGCACGGGCCTGGTCCTGATCGGACGGTGAGCTACCCATTACTCTCCGCCCGCAGGCCCGCGCCTGCGGTGGCCGGGAGTCGTCACGCGGCTCCCGACGCCCAGAGCGTCTCCCGCGGCGGCTGGGACGGGAGGCTCTCTCCCTGAGCCGTCCCTCCACCTCCTTCGCTAGCATGACTGCTTCGCAGAAGGAGGTGACTGCCTCCCATTCCCTCTCACCCCGGACCGTGGCTTGCACCAGGGCCGGACGCGAGAGGTCGCCGCCGCTGCCGATCGCCTCTACGAGGACACGGCGGTGCTCCGCCCATGCGGGGCACGTCTTCACCGCGTGGGTTGGTGGATGTTATATGTCTTCAGTGCACTCTCTCTTCCGTCACTCCCATGGTTAAATGTGACGGCGTGTGATCCAACACGAGCGGAGAGAAATCAGGCGCAGGACCAACGGCTTAACATGCTTTCCAAGAAAATGGGTATCACACCGCCAACTTCCAAACTCCGGAATGTTACTAAGAAATTCCTAATGGAAAAACCTATTAACATTTGCCCGACCTGAGAATCGAATCTAGGACTCCACGCACAGCAGTCGCGCTTGCGACCACGCGGCCAACCGGGCAGTCAACAATAACAATAGTGTATGCTTAACCAAGAATAAAAGTCATCATCATCATTTCAGCCGAAAGAAGTCCACTGCTGGACATAGGTCTCTCCCAAAAGGGGGAGGGTTTGCCATAATCGCCACGCTTGACAGGCGGGTTGGCGATCGCAGTATGGTATGGTGGTGGAATGCATAGAGAACGCTGCTGCCCATTCTCCAGTTAGACCCTTAGTCGCCTTTTACGACACCCACGGGAAGTATGGGGTGGTGCTATTCTTTAAGTCAGAATTCTTTTCACCACACAGACTAAGTAAGAATAAAAAGTACTTACTTGTAACTCATCAGGATCATATTTCTGCCGGCAGGGTTCACAAATATAGCTGTACCGCAGCCTAAACGAGGCTGTTAGCAACCTCACTGCTATGTACGCGTTTAAAGCTGCCATCGCCAGGTTGTAGGGAACCAGCAACCAGGTCAGCGTGAAGGGTCTTCTGTTCTTCATTATCTTTGGACCTAACCATACGATGAAGAGGTATAGAAGGGTGTAGAAGACGGTCGGGGCGGGAGAGTCGACGAGTGGCCAACCTTTGGTTCTATTATCTGTAACAAAGAGGTTTTTTTAATGATAGAATGAAAATGTAGGTAGCTTATATCTGTTACCGGCCAAACCAGTTCTCATTCGCTCGCTCTTGCATCCTATATCGACGGAGCCCCGCTTCGCGGGGCTCCTATTTCTGTGTAAAGGGTTTAAAGTAACCTAACAAAACCTAACCTCGGGGTGCCCTTCGCTCGCTCTTGCATACTACGTCGCCTATCGAGCGACCGCAACCATGCAACCCGTGTAGAGAGAAGTGGTTTGGCCTATGCGAAACTAGTTCATCCTAAAATCGGGTTTGGGCGGTAACATATCCACCCAATTTTGGCGAATTGATGGATATTATACATCTACCAACTCGCACTGGGTCCGCGTGATTGATTACGACCACTGACCTCTATAATACAGTACTTGTATTATAGAGGTCAGTGATTACGACCCACTCCCGCTCATAGAGAGGAGATCTGTGCCTCAGCAGTGGGAACATTATTAATTTTCAGTTGTACAGTTTACTAGTTAGTTTAAGCGACGTACGCACTGCTAGGTTGCTTGTTTAGCGCTAAGAGCCTTGGACTAAAAGAGGATGGACTTTTGGTGTCTACTGTACAATAAGGCTGATGAATCTTGGCCCGACAGGGCCGTAAATCACTATGACCATTTAACGATTCCTTACTTCAAAACCACGTGAATTCATTGTGTCATAGAGAATGAGGCCTCTGGACATAGGCTCTCCGAACTATAGCGCATGATTTCTTACTAACACTCGCCTCATGTCACCATTTGGTTCTTATAAGGTGTCATTGTGCAACAGACCGGCCGTATGAACTTATGTTGCTCGCTATGAGACGAGCTTCGCCGATAGACCAATTGGGACTAGAAATGATTCATCGAACGTATTGTACGATTTTGTAACATTTCCGGTAGAAAATCACACTATAATAATATTATAAAGGCGAAAGTTTGTGAGTGTGTGTGTGTGTTTATATGTTTTTTACTCCTTCACGCTCAAACGGCGGGATCAATTTTGATAAAATTTTGTATGGAGGTAGCTGACACCCTGGATTAACATATAGGCTACTGTTTATCCCGATATTCCCACGGGATCGACATTTTCGCGGGTGAAACCGCGTGGCGCAGCTAGTCGTACATAAAACGTCAATATTGAAACATTCGCGAGCCCGCTTTATTTGTTGAAAATAAAGCTTGACTGATGTTGAAACGTGAATCTATATTCGTACATTGCAGTGCAAAAAAAACCAACCGATTTATCGTTTAAAACCAACCCATCTATTCTGTTAAAATCTCACGAATATGAATATTTAGGTGAAGTGAGCTTCAAGTGACGCTAGTGAATCTTTATCTATGGATTTGGGACGGCTCACTTCAAACACACTTTACCTAAGTTTACACATTAACGGCCTTATTATAAAACAAGGTTTATCTTTAGACCCAGGTTTAAACCATCGAGCCATTTTTAAATTTTGAACTTTATTCCGACAACTGTCAAGTTCTTAATGCAAAATTGACAACTTAGACAAGGGTTTTACGTCAGTTTTTGTAATAAGAACTTTAGCTTCGTCGGATTATAGTTCGAAATTTAAAAATAGCTGGATGGTTTAAACCTGGGTCTAAAGATAAATCTTGTTTTGTAATAAGGCCGTCTTAGTTTAATATTTTATACAATGGCACTACAGAAAATAGAGAGATTTATGAAACACTAGCTGCACCCCGCGGTTTCACCGGCGTAAGTGTCGATCCCGTGGGAATATCGGGATAAAAGTAGCCTATATGTTAATCTAGGGCGTCAGCTACCTCCATACAAAATTTTATCAAAATTGGTCCCGCCGTTTGAGCATGAAGAAGTAAAAAACATATAAACACACACACATACACACCTACACACACCCCCACTCACACACTCACAAACTTTCGCCTTTATAATATTAGTGTGATTATTACCATGGTACGCATGATAGACATGAATATTTATTTTGTAAAGTATTATTTTATTTTAATTATTGTGACATGATATTTTTTATCTATCTCTGTGAGTTTTAATGTTTATCTGGCAGTTTGAGTACTTTATGCGGCCTACCCAAATGTCCTTTCTTTGGTATTGTTCGTCGAGTAGTTGAGTTCCTCAAGTTCTGAGTTGAGCTGCACGATTACTGATAAATGCTTGCATTGACTGGACATAGCCACTCAAATCTGTGTGGTTCTCCTGAAAAGACCATTTCAGGCACTAATCTACATTGTCTCCACAAGATCTGACCGAGATTATGTCTAGACTTTAAAAGGGACTTTGACCCTTGAGTTTGTTTAGCCATTCTCGTCAGGGGTAGTCATTTAGGAAATGTTGACCCTATCTAGCTTATTTTTTATAATAATTATGACGTGAACAATGGTAGCCGACATAGCCCGAAAAATTGCTAAACCTAAGTAGCAGTGGGCAGGGCACAATGTTCGCAGAACAGATGGCCGATGGGGCCGAAAGGTTCTGGAGTGGCGACCGCGTACCGGAAGACGTAGCGTTGGAAGGCCTCCCACAAGGTGGTCCGACGACCTTGTGAAGGCTGCAGGAACCCGTTGGATGCAAGAAGCACAGAACCGGTCGAAATTTAGGTGCTTAGGGGAGGCCTATGTCCAGCAGTGGACGTCTTTCGGCTGAAATGATAATGATGATGACGTGTAAAAGTGATTCGATATCCTATTTAGAGGATAAACAATTTCATTTTAAATCATGAATAGTAAAAGTGTACCTTTTTTTTGTTGTGGGGGAGGGGAGGATGGGGAGTGTGGGATTTTTAACTCACTAAAACCACCCCGGTGATTACCATCAGCACATAGGGGTGGTCCCGGTTCCTCTTAAAAGACCAATTCCGGAACCCCCCCAAGCAACGCCTGAAAGGCACATCCCTGGGGAGTGAATGTGTACCTACTGGCTGTGACAATCCATATTAAGACAATACATTCAAAACTGTTGGTCTGTCTGTAAGTTACATGCTGTCATGGCTAATCGGCTGAACTTACTTTAGGCACTACTTAAACAATATCAAAAATACGAAATCCACGCAAATGCAGTTGCTGGTGTTAGATTTTTACCGAGTTTTCTAAACTAATATACGATTTTTTTAGATAATGTGGCCTTTGATGAAGTCACGATGATTTATGGTAGCAACCCGACGTAACATAACTAGAATAATCATTATTGTATGAAGAACAACAACAATTACCTTCGTAGTGTTAATTCTGTTAACTTAATTAAAAGTGTCATTAATAAAGCTGCAATTGTAATTGAAATTATTGTTTATTGAATGCAAAATAACGCCTGATTTAATTATTTTAATCATTGAATGAATAAATAAGTGATGTAGGTATTTATACAATTTTGACAGGTTTTGACTTTATTGAGATAGGCAACAACTTAATGCTGAAAATGCTTACGACAGATCCACTTAATTTTTGTCAAAAATCTCTTTAGCTGTCCGATACAAAAGACGATGTAAATCGTGAAAGTAATATAGGATTTTCATCGTAAAAATGTAAAAAATATCTAGCCACGAAAATTAAGCTATGTCTGGGTAAACAAGAATAGGTACATTTTAGGCTCACAGACTGTAAATAATAAAAGATTCGTATCTCACAGAGCATTGTATCTGATTTATTTACTTAACTTGCTTTTGCTCCGCTTGCTTATCCCGCGGGAACATCCGTGGAACGTACTGTCGGTACTATGAAAATTATGTCACTATCTGTGTGCGAAATATTCAAATCCGTTCAGCTATTTTTGCAGTATTACAAACTTTCACATTTATAATGCCCATTGCTTCAGCCCGCGGCTTCGCCTGCGCGGGTGTCGGAGATTATCCTACGGGAACGTGTTACAAGGACAAAAAGTAGCCTATGTCCTTCCTCAGGACGCCATCTTGTATTTTGCGATTTCGATCGAATTTGGCAAAATACAAGATGGCGTCCAGTGTTCAGTGGTTTAGGCGTGAAAATGTACTATAAAAAACAGAGTTCCTATAGAAACATCGAGAGGGAGTGGCCCATAATTCACCACGCGGGACAGTGAGGGTTGATATGTCACATGTCTTTGAATTTTTGGTTCTAGGAAATGCTGGTTTCCTCTCGATGCCGATGTTTTCTTTCACCGTTTTGAGAGCAGTGGTAATGAAATAATTTACACAAAGTGAAGCGCCTGTCTGGGTTCGAACTCATGACCCACAACTCGTAAGTCGGGACCGATACCACTGGCCCACCACTGCTTCATCAATGTATTAAACGATAAGTATTATGCTATGATTTCTTTAATAAATTAAACTTGCTGACCATGGTATTATTGTTGTTATTAGTAATAACTTGTTTATATATTTTACTTCGATGGTCCTAGTTGTTACTTCAAGTGACAGCTATGTGAACAGAACATAAAATTGCATAAATATGTAAGCCGTCACGCCCTTTAGACCACCTTTTATTTAGGTAGTAAGTTATTTTGTTTACATTTTGAATTTTGATTTTTGTGTTTTTTTTTTATGTTTGATTGCGTATAGATTTTATTGTATGGCAAATATATTTAATTTAATGTTCTGTGTCCTGTAATGTTAAATACGTTGCTTAGCTTGTATTGTATACATTCAAGTAGTTTCTAACAGTCTGTGTGGTGCCGGACTTAAAGAATAGCACCACCCTATACTTCCCGTGGGTGTCGTAAAAGGCGACTCAGGGTCGTACCGGAGAATGGGCAGCAGCGTTCTCTATGCCTTCCACCACCATACTATACTGCGATCGCCCATTCACCTGCCAAGCGTGGCGATTATGGCAATCCCCCCCTCTTGGGGGAGGCCTATGTCCAGCAGTGGACGTCTTACGGCTGAAATGATGATGAGTTTCTAACTGAACAGACAGCTGTGCTGCTGGGGAGTTTGTTGCGCCACTTCTTCTCCCCAGCGAAAACACTAGGATGTGGTGAAGGGCGGGCGTTTTGGGGGACTGTCTTTTGTAATTTTGACGTTCTAAAAGTGTTGAATAAATGAGTTTAGATTTTTTTGATTTTTGATTTTTTAAACATACGGCGAATCCGAAATATCAGTGTTAGATTTTTATTTTTAATCCGAAAGGGTTGACTTTTAAAAAACGCTGGCGTAACGATTTGGACTCGTGTCTGACCAATTGGGTAGCGACGGCGCAGCACAAAGAAACGTGGAAAAATATGGGGGGGACCTTTGCCCACATAGATGTACCTAATTTTATTAAGATAATCATCATCATCATCATCTGCCTAGCCTTTTCCCAACTATGTTGGGGTCGGCTTCCAGTCTAACCGGATGCAAAAAACCAGCTGCTGAAACCAAGCTGAATACCAGTATTTTACATGAAGCGACTGCCTATCTGACCTCTACAACCCAGTTACTGGGTAATACGATACCCCTGGTAAGACTGATTGTCAGACTTTCGGGCTTCTGACTACCCGTAACGACTGTCAAAGGTCCACGAATGACAGCCGGGACCAATGGCTTAACGTGCTTTCCGAGGCACGGAGGGGTCACGGTATGTAAAGATGGTCGCCCACCCACAGACCAACCGCGGCAAGCGTAGCTTAACCTGATCGATCGACCTGTGCGGCTGTATATTATTTAGCCACGGGCCCCTCTTTATTGAGATAATCATGGGTTGTTAAATATTATTGGATTTTATACATTCCGATTTATCGATTTAACTATTATGTTTAATATTATTATTTTTAATTAATTCAATCAATTAATCTTTAATTATTTTAAATTTTAAGGTGTTAGTTAGTATTGTTTTATTTACATGCCCAAGTACCTACCATTGAAGAAATGTAAATTTATTATTTTTAAATTGATGATGTAATATAAGAAATTCTAATGTAATTTATTTTTGTGTATATGGCACGGCTAATAGCCCAAGTGCGGCTACACCTAGTTTCAGCCGGGTACAACTGCGGCTACACCTAGTTTTAGCCGGGTACAACTGCGGCTACACCTAGTTTTAGCCGGGTACAACTGCGGCTACACCTAGTTTTAGCCGGGTACAACTAGGTGCAGCCGGCCACATGCGGTTCGTGTGTACTTCGGGAGGCGACGTAGGATGCAAGTCATGCAAGAGCAAGCGAAGGGCACCGCAAGGTTAAGTTTGGTTAAAACTAGGTGTAGCCTCACTTTGGCTATTAGCCATAACATATATACTGTAAATGTGTAATTTTGTATGTAAATTCAGATACAAGTTACTTGTTTATGAATAAATGACTATGACTACCTATGTTAACGGAAACAAAGGGTTGACATGAAACCAAAATTAACCCGATACATTACTTAACATTAATTTACAAAACGCTTCGAGTCCGCCGGTCCATAATTAATTAATCTTTGTGGCGGTAGAATGTAGCGCATTATTCACGATCCCTTGTAATACGAATGGATGAGATAGGCAATTTCGCTACCTCTTACTCTAGAAATCGAACAGTATGGATCCTTATAGTCATGTTAATGAATAGCCTTTTCCCAACTAACGGTTCGGCTTCCAGTTTAATCGGATACAGCCGAATAACAGAATTTTATATGGAGCGACTGCCTATCTGACCTTCATATCCCTGTTAAGGGGTAACACAATAGTCGGGACCGATATATGGGCTTCTGACTGCCCATAGCGACTGTCAAAGATCCACGAATGACAGTTGGGAGCAAAGTTTTAACGTGCTTTTTGAACCACGGAGGGGTCTCAATATGTATTGGTCACCCATCCACGCACCCATCCGGCTGTTATTTTGCCACGAGCCCCTCCTATTTTGTTCCATTCCGTGCATTTTCTGAATCCATACAATATTTCAATACGCACATGGAAAGTTTTACACCCAGTCAATGACAATGCATTTTACTCTAACTTAAAATAATCGAAAAAGATCTACGAAAAGTTAAAAAGTCTGACAACCAGTCTTACCAAGGGATATTGTATTAGTTGGTGACTGGGTCATGGAGGCAGTCGCTCCATGTAAAATACTTGTATTAGTTGCATCCGGTTAGACTGGAAGCTGACCCCAAAAAAGGCAAGGCAGAAAATGCACACATTTACTGCCTCTTATACATTTATTATCTCTTACCTGACAATGATAACGTCCATAGATAATAGTCGTATGTTTCTTTCAGCACGCTTTGTGTGGAATTCATTATTATATCCGCCATATTGGATTACTGCAGGCTACCTGTAACAAAACGAAATCAAGATTAATATTATTTGAAAAATATATATAGGAACAGGAGTATGAGGATCAGGTGGGTAAAGTTCACTCATACTCCATAGAAAAGGGACGATCCTCCGACCAGACAGTGACCGCGCTTTAGATCATGTAGTCCCCACATGATCTAAAGCGCGGTCACTGTCGGACTGCATAAAATAGAAAGAGAAGCGCGATGAAAGAACGCTGGTAATTTATTGCAAAATATACAAAAACTATTTAATAATAAATAATCCATCACTGAATGCAGTCTGGCATTAGAAATTCATTAAAATATTTTTAATTATAATTAAAATTGTTAATGAAGGGATAGACTGCTTTTAAAGACAATTAAGAGCTGTATTTGAAGACTTTTTGATGCATTAATGTACGTTTAATTATGATTTAAGTTCCATCACTGTATTAAAATAAGACTTGAAAATATCTTTCTTTTTTTTGGATAAAATTATTTACAGCTTAAGACCAACTTTTTGACAGTTTTCAAGAAATCTCCGCCTTAATGTCGGGCTGTTGTATATTTATGCTAGTTGCGCGGTAAACTCTGCTTGCGCGATGCAGGATTTTGTTTGACGTCAGTATGATGCGTTGTTCGCATGTGGCGGTGTACGTGCCGCTACATACTTACGTATAAAATGTTCTTCAATGTTCAATGTTCTAAGAAGAATACTTGCAATAAATATATTATTAAGTTTTCTTGTTGGATACAACCAAGTTCTTGCTTCAATAAGATAGCAAAATTCTTAATTAAGTTACAAGCTAATGCTGTTTTATAATATTAATAAATCCCTATGCGCCTCATAAAAGAAAATTTGTTTTAGATAATATTAATATTATCTTGAAAATAATAAGAAAATTCTATATTGTTACCAAGGCTCTTGGAAATGTTTTTGTTTCAAGTGCATTGTAAGCTGCGTAGATATCGCAAAAGTTGCCAACTGTTTGTTATGACATGTTACATTCTTATTGCAATATCTAGAAGCAATAAGAGCCAAGAGCCATTATGAGGAAGAGGACAGGGTCAATAATGGATGGTTGCGCGAAAACTCCAACAGGATCCTAAAAACATTATTAGACAAACTGGACAATGCCTTTAAAAGGCACTGGGTACGGAGGCACGTGCCATTGTGTGTTGAGCCACGTCTTTATTAGTTGTATTAGTTTGTAAGAGTTTACTGACATAGTTTTTAAGTCATTCTTACTAATATTATATGGATTATGTGTACTTGTATGTGTAAATCCATACTAATATTATAAATGCGAAATTCTGTCTGTCTGTTACCTCTTCATGCTTAAACTGCTGAACCGATTTAGATGTATAGAGATAGTTTCGAGTCCCGGGAAAGGACATAGGATAGTTTTTATCTCGTTATTCCCACGGAATCGACACTTGTGCGGGTGAAACCGCGGGGCGCTGCCAGTAAAGAATATTATATTATTATTATTAATAATAATCTAGAAAGAGATAGTCTTGAATATCTTCAAACCATTAAATTATACAAAATCTTTTACAGTTTCAGTTTCATTTCGTTACGACAAGCAATATTGAGATACTTAATACTAAATTGATTTACATTACACAGAGGGGCCCGTGGCTAAATAATAACAGCCGCACAGGTCGATCGATCAGGTTAAGCTACGCTTGGCGCGGTTGGTCTGTGGATGGGTGACCATCTTTACATACCGTGATCCCTCCGTGCCTCGGAAAGTAAGTAAAATACTGGTATTCAGTTGCATCCGGTTAGACTGGAAGCCGACCCCAACATAGTTTGGAAAAGGCTAGGCAGATGATGATGTTTTACATTACTTACACAAATTACGATTCACGAAATGTTAATACAGCGAGGCAGTTGGCAGAGACATCGCAATCTGTAACCATGGATTTAGTGGGTACATGATTCTATTCCGAAATTTTTCATCAGTTATTAAAAAAACCGGTCAAGTGCGAGTCGAACTCGCGCGCCGAGGGTTCCGTATTTGTAGGTATGTAAATAGTTTATCACGGGATTTTTTTTTATGTAACTACAAATTTCCGGTTTTCGGATATTTTCCTTTACTTGTGCTACATGACCTTGCTTCTTGCCAAATTTTATTATTCTAGGTCAACGGGAAGTACTCTATAAATTTTTATTCCCTCGTCGTTTCAGCCGATATACGTCCACTGCTGGACATAGGCCTCCCCCAATTTTGGGGGGGGGGGGGGGGGGGTTTGCCATAATCGCCACGCTTGGCAGGCGGGTTGGCGATCGCAGTATGGTATGATGGTGGAATACATAGAGAACGCTGCTGCCCATTCTCCGGTAAGACCCTTAGTCGCCTTTTACGACACCCACGGGAAGTAAGGGGTGGTGCACTTCTTTAAGTCCGGCACCACACAGGCTAAATTTTTATTCCCTTGTGAGTGTCGAAATATACGTTTTTTGCGGCATAAAAGGTCGTATATTTTTCTTTTACGTTTGATTTCTCCGCAGCTTCAAGGGACTGTAGAACTGAGTATATAGGCTTTAATTTCAACTCGATACATCCACGCGTCCCAGAGATAAAGGGTCTTGACAGACAGACAGACAGACGGACAACAAAGTGATCCTATAAGGGTTCTATTTTTCCTTTTGAGGTACCTACGGAACCCTAAAAAAATGCTGTTCCATTCTACGATTTTCTATGAAACAGACGATTTTGATAACCATCAAAAAATATCTACGCTAGGGACGCAGAAATGTCGAGAGATGTAAAAGAAAATGTTTATTGCTTTTAACGTTTGATTATGAGAATATTACGCTCTCTTCATCAGCCTTAAGAGCCTATACTACCTCAGCTAAAATTCACTCTTTATCTCGCTCGCAAGATACTGCTCGCGCACTGTGTGAGAGCGAGACAGAGTGCGGTGCTAGGCGGAAGACAGCGCCAATAGTTTGGGTATTTGCTTTTTACGGTGACAATAAAGGTAATTCAAAAAAACTAAATAACATAAGACCTGCTTTATAGTTAGTTCAGTGAGTATGCAAAGTTTCATGATCTAATTTGAAGTATTTTTAAATACCAGTGGTTTATTGTTCGGTTTGGAGGTAACTTTAGAATTTTTTTCTATCGAGATTTTATGGAATCGTGTTTTCGTCTAACATAGACTTTAGCATATATTTATTTCATAATTAATGCTGCGGTATTTTCGACATAACGGAGGATCATGCTAAGCCATTTGAGGTAGTATAGGCTCTTAAGACATGCAAATACTTACGTACTTACAATAGGTTTTATTAAGTATTTTCCATATCATATAGGTACCATATTAAAATAACCAAACACCGGTCTAAGTCAGTGGGTCGAAGCAAGCATGGGTATGAATAACGAGGGCTTTCTTCCATAGGCTCTTAGTTTGATTTATGTTGGATCGTGTACGGGCATTTATAGTGTGTGTTATTTGTAAGTAAATTATCAAGAACCATAATGTTTATCTACTGGAATATTTTAATTTTTTCCAGATCTTGGGCAAGTCGTGGGATTACTGCTCCAGAAAATTGTACATCACCTCACCTATTTTTACGATTCAGAATTTTATTTGACATTAGCATTATTATGACATTTAACTTAATCTATTTGACATTTATTGAAATTAATTCTATTTTCAAATTGTATTGTTATGCATGTACTTATTATTATTGATTTTATTACTAATGTGAAAGTTTACATAATTCTTCCACCTCATGATTATAATAAACAATTCGAAAATGTCAATTTAATATACTGGGCAAAACATAGAGGATCTACCTTCCTGTAAGATCTCGTACACTATTGTAATTTGACCTATGTTTACAAATAAAGCGTTCTGATTCTGATTCTGATCCGCTGAATGCGAAAAGTACGAGACCATTCGATGTGGTGCTACTTGGGGGAGGAATAATTATTTAATTTAATTAATAAGCTTAGGAGAAATTTCGCGGGTTACATTGAAGGAATACCCTTATTAAGAGTTTGACAAGTTAACAAAACAAGACAAGTTAAACAACAAAGTTTAAATTCAAATTCTCAATTCAGAAACCGAAATATATCAAATTATTTTGTGTAGTATCTAATACCCAGTGACTTAGATGTTATAATATGAAACAAAATGATTTAGTATGTTTCTGTTTCTTTTGATTTCCTGAAACGGATGCCAACATCCGCATTTCAAAATCTAGTCATGTCAGTGACAACCATTTTCAAAAATCTGGGTAAACGCTATACCATTTGATGACAGGTTGATGCACAGGTTGATCTAATCTCAGTATCACAGGAGACTGATGAAGATTATATTGCGAACGGTATTAACAATACGGAAATTGTTCCTCCCACAGGAGCAATTTCCGTCCAATACATGAAAATCTATATCTAAATATTAAAGTCGCTTTTCGTGTTTGTCTGTGTGACCTCGTTGTTCTTCTAAAGTAGGCAACGGATTTTGATGAGTATTGACCAGCATGAAGAGAATTTATTCTGGAAGATTTTTGTGTATTGACATTTAACAATTTGTGTGTTAACTTTAACATTTAACCTAGAGAAAGCACAGAAATCTCGATGTTTTGTTTCGTCATGTCCATTGCACTTCAGCAAAGCAAGGGCGGATCGCTAGTCTATACAAATCTATACAAAAACATAAAATTGATTGTCTGTTTGTAATGTCAAAATAACAGCTTTTTATTAAATGCGAAAGTTTAAAAGAACCTACACCAAAAAATATTTTTTTACAATTTTTTATTTCGATTTTTTCTGTCTGTCTGTTTATTCCGGCTAAACTCCGACACAGCTGGACCAATTTTGACGGGACTTTCACGGGAAGATGATTGATATTATATGGAGTAACTTAATTTACTTTTATTGTAGAAAATATTTTAGGGTTTTGCGCAAAATAATTAAAATCCATGAAATCCAATTTGTTTTCCTTTTGTAAAATTTAAAAACCAATGGGCTCTTATGTAATATTTATGTTCATTCCTATTCCTAAATTTATCATATGTGACAGCACAAATGACTAAAAGTAGAGAGTTGAGATTTATCATATGTACCGATGCTTTGCGTAGGCGTGGGCTATTGTTTGAAATCTATCAACGACATGATAATTCTATAAAAAAAAAATCAATAAAAAACTGCTTATAATAATAGGTAGAAAGTGAAATGACATAATATCAGTAATATAATAAGGCAGGCCGTAGAGAAATCTCATTTTAGACGTGTTACAAAACTATAAAATTATGTAAACCTACTCGGATGTAATGTTTTATGTCAACCGGTTCCGTATGTAGGTTACCGAAACAGGCAATGCATTTTATGGTGAGCGTTTTTGTGAATAAAGTTGGATCGATAATTTAGTTTTTTATTGCAGGTCGATAGATCAGGTTGCCTGTGTGGTGCCGGACTTAAAGAATTGCACCACCCCTTACTTCCCGTGGGTGTCGTAAAAGGCGACTAAGGGTCTTACCGGAGAATGGGCAGCAGCGTTCTCTATTTATTCCACCATCGTACCATACTGCGATCGCCAACCCGCCTGCCAAGCGTGGCGATTATGGCAAACCTCCCCCCGAAATTGGGGGAGGCCTATGTCCAGCAGTGGACGTCTATCGGCTGAAACGACGACGAGATCAGGTTAAGCTACGCTTGCCGCGATTGGTCTGTGGATGGGTGACCATCTTTACATACCGTGAACCCTGCGTGCCTCGGAAAGCACGTTAAGCCGTTGGTCCCGGCTGTCATTTGTGGATCTTTGAAGCAAAGTGAATTAATTCTACCAGCGGTGATAGAAATGTAAAAAAAACCGGTGACTCGGTGGGGACTCGCGCACCGAGGGTTCCGTACTAAGTAGGTGTAAATATTTTGTCACGGTATTTTATTTTTTTTGTAATGTAACTACAAATTTACTTTTTCGGATTTTTTCCTTTAGGTACTTGTTCTACATGAAATTGCTTCTTGCCAAATTTCTTGATTCTAGGTCAACGGAAAGTACCCTATAGGTCTTGATTCCCGAACATAAACGCCAGTGTCTTTTGATTGCGTTGACTTAGAAGTTTAATTTTTTCACTGCTTCAAAGGATTGCAGCCTTGAGTATTTGATATTAATTTTAACCTGATAACTTTAAAAGCGATTGCCACTTGTCTGCCCTCGGCACCCTAATTGAGAAACAAACATAAATTGCGATCAAACACAATCTGAAGCATTTTAAAGGATATTGCTAATGCATTGGATCATACTTATATAAACAAAATACAAAATATACTTAATAAAAAATAAAAAAAATATTCGAAAAGAAAATTCTGCTCAACTGTTGAATGAATTGAACTTGAAATTGAATGTTGTTGAACTGTCAAAATGAAAACCATTGCTACTGATAGTGCTTTACGTAATTACCCTGGCGGATTGTATCTAAAACGGTTGGATCGTCAAAAAAAGGTTGCTACAGGAACTATGGCCTAATTTTCTTAAGAGCCTATACTACCTCAAATGGCTTAGCATGATCCTCCGTTATGTCGAAAATACCGCAGCATTAATTTTGAAATAAATATATGCTAAAGTTGAGGATTAATGTTAGGTTAGGTTAGTGTAATGTTAGACGAAAACACGATTCCATAAAATTTTCTCGATAGAAAAAAATTCCAAAGTTACCTCCAAACCGACCAATAAACCGCTGGTATTCAAAAAATACTTCAAATTAGATCATGAAACTTTGCATACTAGCTGAACTAATTATAAAGCAGGTCTTATGTTATTTAGTTTTTTTTAAATATCTTTATTTTCACCGTAAAAAACAAATACCTAAACTATTGGCGCTGACTTCCGCCCAGCTCCACACTTTGACTCGCTCTCACACAGTCCTCGAGCAGTATCGTGCGAGCGAGATAAAGAGCGAATTTTAGCTGAGGTAGTATAGGCTCTTAAGAAACAGCGTGAAAAACAAAATTACGCAACCAAAAAATATATTTATTCATTTATTTATTTATTAAAACTTTATGCACAAGTAAAAACTGTACAAAGGCGGACTTAATGCCATGGGCATTTTCTACCAGTCTACCTTAGGGTGATGCAGAAACAATACATAGTAGGTGCAATAGCAGAAAACAAATAGAAAATATTTATAAGTAAAATATAAGAAAAATATAAGAATAAATACATATATACATACATACAAAAAAATATATAAACCATAACAAAAGATGAGAGAGAAACAAGAAAACCTACAACAACGAATCTGCTAACTTCTTGTGTATGTGTTCTCGAGCTTTCACTTTAAATGTGAACTGATTGGTAACCGTCCTGATATTCTGAGGGAGCGCATTCCAAAGGAAAACCGCCTGGACAAAGAAAGAAGACTTAATAAAACCAGAGCGATGAGAAGGACAACGATGAAGACGATTATTCTCGGACCGAAGATTCTTGGTGTGTGCAGAGCATAAATATTGACAAAGAGAAGTCAGATATGAAGGAGAAGTGGGTTTGTGAAGAATAGAAAACAGGGTTGTCCATGCCCTCAACGCTCTGCGCTGCCGGATAGGTAACCACTTTAAAAGCGATCGATGTGCAGATACATGATCATATATTAATCACAAAACAGAGAAAAAAATATCGTGACTTTCCTCAATTTTACCTTCCTTGCACACAGATTTAGCATCGCCCGCGACTAACAAATATGTTAAGATGAACACATAAAGGATGATACTTCATTACACATACACATACATTCCCTTTCTCAAACGGAGCCTCTGTCACGTCTCGCCGAGAGTCAACAAAAAATGTATGTACAGTCAGAAACATTTTTGCTAAATAAATTAACAACCTATACCAAATTGACGTGTTAAAGCCATTTCATAAAACGTTCAAAGAACGGCAGTTGTGATTTGAATTTCTAATCTAGTCTTGCTATTCCACTGAATTATTCCACTACAGGGCAAAAGCCTTACTCTTTCCCCACATGTCTGTCGTTTGCCAGTCCTTTCAGTATTTAAATATACGGACAAATCAAGTTGGTAGCCAATTTGCTTAATAATTATTTTCCCTGACTTTACACTGGAAAAAGTAATTTTATTCCCAGTAAGCTGCTAAATAATGTGTGGGCCGGTTTAGTTTAACACGTATATTAATAGGCGTTAAACTCAAACACTGAAACTAAGTCAAAGGAGACTTCACACTTCTTCGACATCGAAGACTTCACTATTTAGGTCAACATGGATTGCAAGTTACAGGCCGATTTAAATTTTATGACATATCGGAACATGAAGCGAGTCACTGCGCAGTAACAAATACACCTGTCAGCGGGGGTGAGGGGTGAGGTACTGCACAACGAGTAACGCACTTCAGAGCCGTCATAAAGTTCCAGCTGTTACTGCCTGGACACTTATTTCTTTTGCTGGCTGTACTTATTTATTTGACTGGTTGATTGTCAAGAACACAATTCAAAGTACTGCCATATTTGAGAAAGATATATTTCTTGGAATGCTCGCTGTAACGGAAAATGGGTGGGAGTAAAATGTCGGATCGGCGAAATGAGATATGTGACTGTTGGATCTTGAGTAAAAGTAACCATGATTGTTGTTGACATGTTATGAATAAAAATCCTGATAAAAGGAACTCAAAGCATTTATAGACATTGATAGTGGACAGGTGCCGACGCCCGTACCAACATGTGTTGAGTCACATATTTATCTGTTGTTATTAGGTTAGTTTGTAAGTTTTACTAACATAGTTTTTAAGTCATTGTTACTACTACTGTGTGTATTTTTATGTGATCCGCAATAAACGATATATATATTTATTTCAATTAAACCAATTACCGGCAATTTGAATTGTCAAGGAGTCAGTCAGTCAGAGAAATATTGTTTAATGCAACCATGAACTCCAAGTTTTGGAAGGAGTAAAATAATACAGCAGTAATGGACCATTACCATTTACCAGTGTCTGTGTGGTGCCGGACTTAAAGAATACCACCACCCCATACTTCCCGTGGGTGTCGTAAAAGGCGACTAAGGGTCGTACCGGAGAATGGGCAGCAGCGTTCTCTATGCATTCCACCACCATACTATACTGCGATCGCCAACCCGCCTGCCAAGCGTGGCGATTATGGCAAACCCCCGCCCCTTTGGGGGAGGCCTATGTCCAGCATTGGACGTCTTTCGGCTGAAATGATGATGATGATGATGATGAATGGACCATTTAGATTATTTGAAAGCCAGTTTCTATCTCTGCAAGATAATCATATTGGTATATTTCCATAAAATAAAATCATGTACTTAAAATTTATATTTTTCGTGGTTTTTACGAATAGGGTAAGGCAACTAGTCAATGAACATGCTTGAAAAAGTCAGATTCAGTTGTCTTCATTTGAATTCAAAATTGGAAAGGCAATTTATTGGACAACGAACGCCAATATTTAGTGCGAGTTAAAACAACCCTATATTTTGCTTTTGGTCGTATACAAATACATTGGTTAAAAAAAATGTCGATAGTAAAACACTTTACATAGTTGGCAATTTCTTTTAGGACTAGCAAAAGTTGAAAAATCGGGTTAACCTGAATTCCTGTCTCACGGAGCCACTTTTTCAGAAATTTTCCCTCTGAACCAAATAAACTTTTCTCTTATTTTTTATTATTTCGTAATAATAACTCATTAGTACAACAAAAACTTTACGTGCAACTGATGGTGGTCATTCATTGTCACTTCCTATGTCGACGGTCATTGTGGAGAAAGTGAAATCTTAGAGCGGGACGGATGATGCATCTGTATAGGAGTGAGGGAGACGGGTGTGCTGAATCACGTACCGTTTTGAGATGTAAGTGTTCCGCGTTACGAGCGGCTTGTAGGTCGCGGTTAAGATAAGGCTTGGTTCACACTTGAAGAGTTTGTTTAATCTTAGGATTAAGAGTGAGGCTGACCAAATGACGTAATCAGATCATGCGTAATCAATTCTTGCACAGTGCATAGACTCGTAATTATAAAACCAAACAAGGAAATCAACAATGTTTACTAAGCTTTCTTTAAGGCATTATTATCTACGTACCTACTAAAAAAAATAGGCTGAACAATTTTTTTTTCAAGTATTAACCCTCCCTTAATTTATTCACCCCACAGTCATATTTAATAAAAATATAAATCCATTCTAAGACGTTTATAGTCCCACAGGAGTCATCATCTGCCTAGCTTTTTCACAACTATGTTGGGGTCAGCTTCCAGTCTAACCGGATGCATCTGAATACCAGTACCTATATTTCTCTTTGTATAATGTCCCCAGGAGTATGTAAGTATATTTGCGATGGTAATATTTAAACTTAAGTCAGTGAACGCCTCTTTAACCCAAATAAAGGATAATATAATAAATACGTTTATCAGAAAGGTTAGGTTCATTATTTAAAAAGATAAGTAAATAGTTTTTCAACTTATACCGAGTTCGTCTGGTCGCTAGAAAGGTCAACTGTTTAAAACTTGAGCATTCATCTAAAGTATTTGAAATTTCTACAACATTGTTAAGGCGGCGGGCATGCCGCCAACAAGCCCGGCGGCATACCCGGCGGGTATTGGGCTTGCCGCACAAACGAGCTGCACAACATAAACGATGCTGGCGGCACGCCCGCGCGGCAAAACCCGCCGGCTTTGCCGCCGGCATAGTGTGTAGGAGCTTTTAGAAATCATACAAGCTAAGGTGCTGAAATAAAAAAAACTGGCCAAGTGCGAGTCGGACTCGCACACGAAGGGTTCCGTACCACAAGGCAAAAACGCCGAAAAAAACATGTTTGTTGTATGGGAGCCCCCCGTAAATATTTATTTTATTTTAATTTTATTATTAAAGTTAAAATACAACTGAGTATTTTGTGAATATTTCAAGTGCCTACCTGTTGCCATTCTTGATATCGAGCAAAAAAGGGCAAAAAAATCGCGTTTGTTGTATGGGAGCCCCCCTTAAATATTTATTTTATTTTGTTTTTAGTATTTGTTGTTATAGCGGCAACAGAAATACATAATTTGTGAAAATTTCAACTGTCTAGCTATCGCGGTTCTTGAGATACAGCCTGGTGACAGACAGACGGACAGACAGCGAAGTCTTAGTAATAGGGTTCCGTTTTTACCCTTTGGGTACGGAACCCTAAAAAGTAAAAAGTAATAAAAAAGTAAAAAAGTACCTAATAAAAAATTTGAAGTTCAAAAAAAGTAGAATCTTGCAACCTAATTGCGTGACACACTATCATTGAAGGATATTGCTAATCCATTGCTTCATAATGTTTGAAACATGTGTCTGCTCAACAATGTAAACAACGCAATGAATGTTGTTTAGCCGTCAAAATATAACTCTCATTTATTGTGTTATGCAATATCAATTACCCCGCCTGGTCTGATTCTAATTCTGATTCACAATAATTCACTATTGGATCATCCTACTAACCTCGAGAGATAAACAAAAATTCGAACCTTGATCGATCATGTCATTTATGTGCACCTGTCTGTGTGGTGCCGGACTTAAAGAATTGCACCACCCCTTACTCCCCGTGGGTGTCGTAAAAGGCGACTTAGGGTTTTACCGGAGAATGGGCAGCAGCGTTCTCTATTTATTCCACCATCATACCATACTGCGATCGCCAACCCGCCTGCCAAGCGTGGCGATTATGGCAAACCCCCCCCCCCCCAAAATTGGGGGAGGCCTATGTCCAGCAGTGGACGTCTATCGGCTGAAACGACGATTTATGTGCACCTTACTTTATAAAGCCAAATAAAATAAAAAAATCTTCATTCATATGCATTTAAATATTTGCATACCATAAAATGAATAAACAAAATATTTCAATAAACATCAGCAGTGAACATTTCATATTTGCAAACCAAAAATATAATGATGATAAGATAATTGGACCTACCGCATAACTCACATTGTGAACACGCGACTCCGGTAGACTAAATTCCATGAAGTTGTTCGCGTCGCACTTGTCTGTCGGGAGCCTTATACGTGTTCGAAATATTTTGGTTATGCAATACCTACCTGTAGGGTCATACCTAATAATTAACCGTGTTCCACTTTCGCACCGCTTTACGAGAAAACGAAGATCGTGATGTAATGAATGGAGAGAACTGAATTATGGATGGTTTTGGGAGTTTTATAAGGAAATATTAATCATCGGTAGCGTTTTAAGGTGTTGTTTTCCTTTATTTGGTGAAAGACAATTTATATTGTAGTTGTACAGTCGCCAGCACATCAAGCTACCACAATCTGTCAAATTTATTTAATAGATTTTCAACTTTATCGCTAAAGCATACGGTTTAAAGTTGATTAGGAAAATTTTACAGTTTCAGGTAGCTTGATGTGCTGGCGTCTGTACTTGTGTGGTTGTTTTTACTGTAGTAACCAAAAACTGCTTTAGACTTACGATGAGTCGAATCTACATTACCTAGATATCTATAATAAAAAAGAAATGAAATGCTGTTCGTTTGTAAGCGCATCAATTGAGAACGGCTAGACCGATTTGGCTATTTTTCATTTTAAAATGTTCGTAATAGTCCGATTTAAGTATTCATGAAAAGATAAATTTTAAGGTTTCAAATTCGGGAAAAATTAAACGTACTTTTTGTCTATGAGTTTTTTTTTTACCTCAAGAGTCAAGACCATATTCAAATTTTGACAGGACAACGTCTGATGGGTCAAATAGCGTGTACATTATGACTTGATTACAAACTGAGCTACAGTCCAGAATAATAAAAAAAAAAACTCATAAAATTCTTTAATCTGCAATCGTGTGTCATTGCTAACTACCCAGCACGCATTAAAAAAATCTTTTATACGGTCGAAAGACTAAATTATTTACGATAAATAGTATACAAACAGAGATAAATTGGGTTCAACATGCTATTTTAAATTCCAGCAAAAAGATCAAACGTAAAACCAGTTTTCAAAGCTAAAAATCAAATGAAAGGTACTGTTAGCAACAAAAGTTGCTGAACACTTCCAAACTATACTTTTACCATTACTTTAGTCTATTCAGTCGACAAAATTGTCATCAATTGTGCCATGTGTCCGATGGGATTTTCCATCGGCAGAAATGACGAATTTCCAAAATTTCATACCCTATTTAACCCCTTTAGAATTCTTGTGCCAAACATGATTCTAGTCCCAGAGGTTTTTATTAAGTAAATGCTTAATGTAGATGTATATTTAGTGTATCTATTTTACAGCATATATACATATCTTTGTATTTATTATAGTATATTATTTTGCACCAATGACAACCACATTTTTTATATCCATGCAATCGCTGTCCTTTCCAAGGTCAAGAAGCCTGCCTGGAAGAGATCACAGAAAGCGATAAGGCCGCGCATTGTATGTTTTGTAGTGATGTGTATTTTTTTTTGTTGTGTATTTTCTGGTGTACAATAAAGTATATATAAATATAAATAAATGCTCAGGCATTAATTGAAAGTTAGGCTTTTATACTGTGCGATTTAGATTGCTGTCGGTACCCATCAGCTGTTCAACTTGTTACGACTATCGGAACAAGTTATGTAGGTAGGTAATGTAGGAAACGGTAAATTATTACAATGATTATACACTATACCGCTGTTATCTCATTTTTATGATCATGAGACTTTACTCACGTGCATTCCGGGTTTGTCAAAGTGACGTTTCAATTGGGCCTTTATTAATGAGCAGTGTGTATTTTATTTGCTCGCTTCAAATATTTATAACATCATTCGTTCCATGTCATATTAAAACATTGTTCTGTTTGTGTAATCCTTCTTGATTGCACAAACAGAACAATGTTTTAAATACGTTGAGCGGTAATAAATAAAAATAAAATTATAATAAGCCTAGATGCGCCCCGCGGTTTCACCCGCGTAAATGTCAATCCCGTGGGAATATCGGGATAAAAAGTAGCCATGTTAATCCAGGGTGCCAGCTACCTCCATAATTTTTTTTATCAAAATTGCTCCAGCCGTTTGAGCGTGAAGAAGTAACAAACATATAAACACACACACACTCACAAACTTTCGCCTTTATAATATCAGTGTGATTTGGGGCGCAAGCGGGCTTATGAACTGTTCAATGAATGCAATACACGCTTTTATAATTACTTGGAAAAATCTCAATAACAAAATATAAAATAATAAAAAAAAGCTATAATACGACGATAAAACAAAATAAAAAACTCAGATTACGATGGGAATGGGGCGTAGCATTATCTAAGAGGAAAAATCCAAATAGAAAACCTCAGTGACATCCCGGAATTGCTGAGTTATACCCAGTTATTGGCAATTTTCTCGACCCTTGTTACTTGGAGGTTTATTCTCTTTTCGGCTAGATAAATGTGGGTGAATGCCGTTCGAGAAATACAGACGTGACAACACCTATTGCTATATTTATGACCTGGAGTGAAATCTCGTAACTCCTATTAGGTACAGTCACGAGCACTAATATGTCAACACTTCGTCGTCGTCGTTTCAGCCGATAGACGTCCACTGCTGGACATAGGCCTCCCCCAATTTTGGGGGGGGGTTTGCCATAATCGCCACGCTTGGCAGGCGGGTTGGCGATCGCAGTATGGTATGATGGTGGAATAAATAGAGAACGCTGCTGCCCATTCTCCGGTAAGACCCTTAGTCGCCTTTTACGACACCCACGGGAAGTAAGGGGTGGTGCAATTCTTTAAGTCCGGCACCACACAGACAATGTCAACACTTGGCAACTTTAAATTGCGATTTTTCCACGAAATAACGAATGCAACGTTGAAATACGACACTTTACATAAACCTATTGGTTCGAAAATATTATGTTTCTAATAATATTAAAAATTCATTCAAAAATAAAGGAGAAAATCGCCTTTGAATAAAGCCAAGTGTATACGTACCTACTTATGCTCGTGATTTACGTTATCAACAAGTGCGTTTTTCACGAGAACGATATGACGGCGCCGAAACTAGCGATACCTAAACACATTTATTAGGCCGCGTGAACACCGCACGTCCGTCACCCGAGCACCGTCATCCCGGCCGCCGAAGTTTCGACCACTTCGCCGGGACCGCTAGAAGAACTCGGTCCGAGATTATGACGGGCCAATACAAAACACGTTTCATCTTATTCATACACTGCTGTCGCTACAGCTTTGACCGCTCGACTTTTGTTTTGTCTATTATACGAGTAAGTTCCAATATACTGAACCACCTAGTTTGGTCGCGGTGGGCAAACGATCATCGCTGTCACCGAGACGTCACGTTCGGTTTGAATAATTCCGTTTCTCAGTGACGTGTGGTGGAAAAATGCCCTTAGTAATACAGTATGTAGGAACTTATCGCATCATCTACCTCATCTGCCTAGCCTTTTCCCAACTATGTTGGGGTCGGCTTCCAGTCTAACCGGATGCAGCTGAATGCCAGTATTTTACATGGAGCGACTGGCTATCTGACCTCCACAACATTAGGTAATACGATACCCCTTGGTAAGCCTGGTTACCAGACTCCCGGGCTTCTGGCTACCCGTAACGACTGTCAAAGATCCACGAATGACAGCCAGGACCAACGGCTTAACGTGCTTTATAAAAAACAAATGAAAAACGAGCTCCACTGAAAATGTATAATAGGCAGGATCAAAATAAATAAATAAAATATAATCGTGTCTAATTGAAGTTAGCTACATTTTTCACAGTGTGTTTTTCCTCTTAGCACAATCCCTATTATTGTATTACATAGGTGAAATCCCCTTCTGGCACTCTTCTAAATATTATATACAAAATATCACTGATAAGTACAATAAGTACATTATTATCAAAGAAATATAAAAAGCCACTAACGAAATTGACAAGAGCTCAATACATTTTATAGGTACAGTCGACAAAAGAGTTAGGCACGCAGGTGACAAATAAACATCTTAGGAAACATCATGGCAAGTATAATAAACAAATAAACGTGAGACCTAGGCTCCAAATAATGAGAAAAAAACTAGTTCATATTTCATTATCATCTTTCATCATTTCAGTCGAAAGATGTCCACTGCTAGACATAGGCCTCCCCCAAGCACCTCCACTTCGACCGGTTCTGTGCTTCTCGCATCCAACGGGTTCCTGCGGTTCACAAGGTCGTCGGACCACCTTGTGGGAGGCCTTCCAACGCTACGTCTTCCGGTACGCGGTCGCCACTCCAGAACCTTTCCACCCACCATCTGTTCTGCGAGCAATGTCAATGTCCCTGCCCACTGCCACTTAAGTTTGGCAATTCTTCAGGCTATGTCGGTTACCTTGATTCTGCTGCAGATCTCCTCATTCCTGATTCGATCACGCAGGGAAACTCCAAGCATAGACTTTTACTCTTTTTATAAGGCCCAGTTCATATTTAGAAGGATAGAAAAAGAGTTAGAGGTTCAGCTTGGAGAACTGTCAGAGAGCGTCATGATTTAAAACAAGTAGAATGGTTTATATAAATAATTATGACAACTGTATTAATACAAAGTACGCTATAAGAGCTGTACAAAAGAGTACTAAAATAAGCTGCTTGGTATCTTTATCTCTTTTGCCGCAGAATCAGCCAATAATGTTCCTACTGCTAGGACACTAGTGACACAGACTTCCTCTCTTCACTGCAATCTACCACGCGGGCCCTAGATGTCTCAAATCTTCGAATTTTTGGTTTTAGGACATGCCGGTTTCTTCAAAATGATTTCTTCACCACTTTAAGAGCAGTGATGACGAAATTGTTTACGTAAAGTAAAGCGCCTGCCTAGGTTCGAACCCACGACCTGTAGCTTGTAAGTCGGAGCCGTTACCACTCGCCACCACTACAATGACTTCGTTCGACACCAACGTGTTTTGGTGGCTGTACATCAAAATAAACTTCCAACAATGCTTCTAATGGTCTGACATGGCTGAACTTTCATAGATGAGTAATGACGTGTTTGATAGGTGTTTATGTTATGATTATGCATAATGGACACCTTTACATGACAATAGGCCAACCATAAAACCGACAGGACACACATACGCTGCGACTATTAAGCCTGGTTTACACGATGCGATTTAATTGCCTGTGGCATACTATAAGTTGAAGCATAGATACAGTCAGTTCAGCTATTTTATCTCTGAGAGCAGCAACTTAACAGCAACTTTAGTATGACCAGAATAAAGATCACAATGATTTTGACAGACTTGTCGGTGGCAGCAACAAAACAGCAACCTTATTAGAATGAAAATAGGTAAAGATCACTGCGATTTTGCGATTACAAATCAATTTAATGTTTAGCACAAAAAAATATATACGAAGTAAAACTTTAACAACCTCTTAAGAGGTCATTGTATTATATATATACATTTACAAAAAAAAAAAAACGAATTTTAATTCAATATTCAATACTGTGTGTTATATTTTGTGACACGTTTTAAAATTATGTTAAATAAGAAATAGAGCCTAAAATGATGAAGTACAAAATTAATAACTAATAATTATGTTCATACTTAACATAGCTAAAAATGGCGTTAAACTGATTACGAGTAAAGTGTGTTGATGTGGTTTTAGTAAGTTTTAAGAACAAATTAAGTGCTTTGGCTACAAATAGAATTAAGTATTTCTTCATAATTCAATTAAGTATTATCTATTTCTTTATAAATTCTTTGTTCAGAAAGTATTTGCTTTAGTAACATTTATCATGGACATTCTTAAGGTTTAGTTAAAAACAAAATACCTGAAACGCTAAATGGATTTTGAAATTTGAAAAAATAACTTAAGTTACCCTAAAGACCGTATTTGAAGAACTCTTTTGAATTCTACTACGACTTGAATTTTTAAATACTTATCTACACTTTTTAGCAAAGCTTATCTTGGCCAAATCAAAGTTAAGATATTTTTCAGACATACCTAAGGCTATTTGGTCTGATAATCAGCCTCAACCAGGCGCTTTCATTTTTATTTATTCTCAATAATCGCTTCCCACCAGGCAACGTCGGAAGATTCTTCCTTTTCAATGAAGGAGTGGTAATTACACCTTAGCGACACATTATTGTTTCATGACATCCACGTGAACGAATTCGCGGGCACAGCTAGCAGGTATCTGAATAAGAATCATTCGATAGATATATCAAATACTCTTTATTGTACACCGCACCGTAACAATTACAAGAACAAACACAGGTCATAAGTTCAAGAAAACCATTACAATTTGTTTGAAAAAGTAACAAACAAATCTCGTTCGATCATGATTTACACAAGCATAAAAGTACCAAAAAACCCAATACAAACCATAAAACCGAGTAACAAAAATGTATATGATCTACTTGTTGAAGCTTCATTAATGCACTTTCGTCCGCATAATGATCGCGACCAAACGAGTGAATACTCGGCCAAAAACATTTTTTATGTGGTAACGACCTCGGTAACACCCAATTAGCCAATTTTGTCAATTTTGTTAGAACTCTTTGGGCCTTATGTATACCATGAATCCGACTTCCTACTCCCAGCCGAAAACCGCATTGCAACTATCGAAATACATTGCTTGTCCCCCAAACAATTGCTTTTAAGTGCCGCAGTACAAGACGTCATGTATATGTGAACCGCAGAAAGGGTAGAAACGTAATAAGAGGCTGGGAAAGCGTGCCAAAGAACAAAAAGTCCTTAACTAGACAGCGATCGTCGACATAATGACATCTTATTAATTGAAAACAACATTTCAGGATAAACCGTGCGGGATTTTGGCTGAGATGCATGAGCATGATGCATGTAAATAGCGCCTAACTCGTAGCGAAATTGCCGTATTTAGTCACAACTAAAGCCATTCAAAGAATATAGTTTCCCTTGTAATTTTAGCGTAAGAAGGTACTTCATAAGTTTGTAACTTTCTGTCTGAGAATGTCTTAAATTATAAAGAGGATTTGTTTCAAAGATATTAAATTTTAGAATCGCTGAAACAAGTCAGCTTCGTAGTTCGACCTTTGAATTATAACTGTGAGTTAGGTATTCAGTTTAAGGGCTAATTTGTTGCCTGGATTGTTCAAAAGCAAAAGTTTTAGTGAAGTGTTTCTTACTTCTTAAGTTCTAGGAAATTAAATAATGATATTATTAATAGTGTACTCCCCGATACAGCTCGCACTGTGAGGAGGTTCCTGCCTCTGGAGCCCTAACCACCGGTTGCTTGGACCGTGCTCCCGACACCGGCGGACCACTATTTTAAATATTTTTTATACTTATTTTTTCTATTTATAGTTATATTTAAAAATGTATGAAATAAGAAACGAAATAACAACAAATTCATCTTCTTTGATGTCGCGAATTTATAATAATTATAGCTTTATTAGAATTACAATATAATGTAACAGTAAAGGATAAATACGAGTATGTATCAGACACAATATTACACAAATTCGAGACAACATGATATTTTCAAAAATCAGTCATTCATAATCAATCACAGATGTCATATATATGACCTGTAAAAAATAAATCTAAGTTAAAATACTTACACATTTTAAAAATTATTGAAATTTAAAAAAAATTTCGAGAAATTCTGAACCTTGGGACAGTTTTTTCACTCCTGTTGCAACAAATCTTTATAATTTTATTTTATTTGGGAAACAAACAGATGCAATAACAAATATATGTATACAAATAATGTCAGCCTATAATGTTCCCACTGCTGGGACGCAGGCCTCCTCTCTGTGAGAGGGAGTGGGCCGTAATCCACCACGCGTTCCCAGTGCGGGTTGGTAGATTTTTGGTTCAAGGACATTAGGACGGTTTCCTCACGATGTTTCCTTCACCGTTTTGGGAGCAGTGGTGATGAAACAATTTACACAAAATAAAGTGCTAGTCTGGGTTCGAACTTACGACCTACAAACTCGTAAGTCGCGGCCGACCACTGGGCCACAACCGCTCTCCCAACAAACCTTAACTTTTTTTTTGTTATGGAATTACCCAGAGGGTAAATAAAGTCAGCCATTATGTACGATGTTAGATTATGACAAGAGAATTAAAAACACTAAACTGTGATCCTGATCACCAACCCATCTACCAAGAATGGTACTTAATTCAATGAGTTATCCTCTGATAGATCATTTGATGGTTCATGTTTAAACCCATAGTGGATATTTATGAGCAGACTAACTTCCGGCCGCGGTTTCACCCGCGAGGTACGTCGATGAAAACTATCCTATGTCCTTCCCCGGGATACAATCTATCTCTCTGCCAAATTTTATCGAAAACTGTTCAGTGATTTAGCCGTGAAAAGATAACAGGCAGACAGACAGACCGAGTTACTTTCGAATTTATAATATTAGTATGGATAGACTGCTGTAAATCTTTCTTAGCTATATATAATCAAAAGATAGTTCTGAAGGTCTATGGAACATAATGGACAGTTAACCGTTAAGTTAATCTTATCAAATACTATTGGTGAAGCATTTTTCAGTTATTTTTTTATCTGTAGGTACTAAAATACCAATCAATCCAATCCCAAACTCTTTGATTATACCTACGTAGTGCAGCGGAAAAAAAAAGAAAACACGGACTGTCTTCGCCATATTACGATTCATAATGTTATCCTTTAATGATTCTCCAAAGTGGCCTTTTTAGGGCCCCAGATTGTGAACCTTCTTAAAAATACCAGAATTGCCCCTTTGTTCTAATACGATTGATTGAATATTTTGTAAGATCACTTCTTCTTATAAAATCTTCCAGATCATGCAATCCTTGTAAATCCTATTTTTAGCCGAGAGGTTAAATACATCTCATCCTTAATTTTAAGAAATTTCGCTCGTTTGGCAGATTGTAAGTCCTTGAGCCTGTTACAGCTCGAACATTTCCGACTCTTATTGGGGTAAGTAAGACTTGTTATTGGAATCGGTATATTGGTAAGACTGGTTGTTAGTCTTTCGGGCTTTCGGATGATCCGTAACGACTGTCAAAGATCCAAGAATGAGAGTCGGGACCAGCAGCTAAACGTGCTTTCCGAGGCAGGAGACGAGTCTCAAAATGTAAAGATGGTCACCCATCCACGGACTGACTGCGGCAAGCGTAGCTTAATTTGAGGGGTAATGTTAACAATAATGTTAATGTTGTCATTCGTGGATCTTTGACAGTGGTTACGGGTAATCAGAAGCCCGAAAGTCTGACAACCAGTCTTACCAAGGGGTATCGTATTACCCTGTAACTGAGTTGTGGAGGTCGGATAAGCAGTCGCTTCATGTGAAATACTGGTATTCAGCTGCATCCGGTTAGATCGGAAGCCGACCCCAACATAGTTGGGAAAAGGCAAGGCAGATGATGAATTTCATTTGTAGCGTACTAATAAAAGACAAGTTCTATGTCTTTAATATCCGTTAATTAAACGGTTTTGCTAAAAAATATCTAAGAACTAAAATTAGTATCTAATTTTAAACTTAAATTACATTTTAAACTGATCTTTAGGGACTCTGAAACATCTGTGGTAAAATTAAAATATTAAAAAGTCCTGTTTATTTGGCAGCCTAAATATAAAGCAAGTGCAACACGCATCATAGATTGATAGAAGACGAATTAACGTAAGCCCAGCAATGTAAACCCGTAGACAACTCACAAGGGGTCACAAACATACAGCCTTACAGACAGACACGCAATGTTTGGGACTTCTGTCAGCCTTATTGGCATAAGGCTGACAGCGAGAGGGAGTGGGAGACAGTCACCTCCTTCTGCGAAGCTAGCGAAGCTCATGTAGTGTAGCGAAGCTCATGTAGCTCATGTAGTGTAGTAGAGTATGTAGTCATGCTAGCGAAGGAGGTGGCGGGACGGATGACGGAGAGAGCCTCCCGTCCCAGCCGCCGCGGGAGACGCTCCGGGCGTCGGGAGCCACGGGACGACTCCCGGCCACTGCGGACGGTGAGTAATGGGTAGCTCACCGTCCGATCAGGACCAGGCCCATGCCGGACGGAGCGTACGTGTTCCACGCGCGCTTCAAAGAGATGTCAGCATTAAGGAAGGGGCCCCTTAGGGCCGAAGGCTCTGTCACGCCGTTGATAGCTGACATTTGGTCTTATTATATATTAAAAAAAAAAACAAAGTAAGTATGCCACGGATGTCCAAAGCCCCTTGTAAGACGAATAAAAGAAATGCCGCTGCATCTCTTTTGAAACTAGTTTGAATAAAAATCATCAGTTTCTTCTCTCAAAAGACGCTTCTTTTGAGAGAAGAAACAAGATTAGCGGCAGATGAGCGATGCTGCGGTGGATCCAAAAAGCTCCAATCCAAATGGCGACCTACTCACCGGACATTCTAGGAAATGTCCCTTCAAACCGGATATCTGTTAACTCAACTTACTCACCGGTTCACATCCGTGTCAAGTTGTCAAAATTATAATACAACTAGCTGCGCCCCGCGATTTCACCCGCATAAGTTTCGACATAAGAATATTGGGATAAAAAGTAGCCTATATGTTAGTCCAGCGTGTCAGCTACCTTCATACAAAATTTTATTAAAATTGGTCCAGCCGTTTGAGCGTGAAGAAATAACAAACATATAAAAACACACACACACACACACACACTCAGAAACTTTCGCCTTTATAATATTAGTGTGATTTTAATACAAACTAGTTCATGTTTTTACCTCCTTTAAGTTCGAATTTCGCATAACTTGTTCTCAGATAAGACAACATTATGCTTAGTTTGACGTGGCCGTATGCTAAAAGTTATTGTTTCACCGTCAGACACTAGATAAGCTAGGTTTAGTTACAAAACTTATCATGTAATATTATGAGGAACCCTTTTTGTGCAGGCGTTGGGTACATACTGGGTGTCTTCGGAATATTGCTGTGTACTATGTAAGCTTAACTCGGCAACAGTTAGCACTTGAGTTGTTTTGGTAGACTTGGCTTGGAGGAGTGAGTGCATCCGTGTCTGCGCACGTACTTGTGTACTTTAATATCCCCCGTGTAGATAGCTAGTCTCCGCTACGGTTGACTGTCATGGCCGACATTCGGTCTGTAGGAATTTATTTTTATTTTTATTAAGCTTAACTTGTAATTTTTGCTTCACTTTTCGCCAGCTATTCAATAGGTTCAAGGTTCGTTTGCCATTTACCGGGCACAGGTCCTCTACTCTAGGCATTTATTACTGAGAATTTCCAGACACAAAAACATCCTAACACTGCACAATAATCTAAACCCAGAATCACAGCAACCGCACTTGTAACTCGAGCAAGAGGCAATTCTAGAAAAAGAAAGGTACCTACTTGGTAATTTCAAAATTATACCACAACACACCACATTTTCAGTTAATTTTACATACGAGAATGAAGTTTGAAAGTTGGCTTTGTTCCTGACGTGTAGGTAAGCCTTTCAACCGCAGGGCGACAGACAGTTTAGTGCCCTATATTCACCTTGTGTGGGGAAATATTTCGTGGTATTTGAAAACTTTGCATGAAGGATCTAAGAGTGGGTCGTACTCGAAAATTTCCCTATATACATTTATTGTTTTGTTAAAGGGAGGTAACGGATCGTCAGAAGGCCGAAAGTCTGACAACCAGTCTTACCAAGGGATATCGTATTACCCAGTAACTGGGTTGTGGAGGTCAGATAAGCAGTCGCTTCATGTAAAATACTGGTATTCAGCTGCATCCGATTAGACTGGAAGCCGATCCTAACATAGTTGGGAAAAGGCTAGGCAGATGATGTTGGCATGACACTATTTAACAAAGAGCGCTTGTCTATCATCTATGTTGGGGTAGACGTGTTCTTGAGAGGCCTATGTCCAGCAGTGAGCTGCTGTTGGCTGATGATGACGATGATTGTCTGACCTCCATAACCCAGCCTTTCGAGCTTCTGCGTAGTCAGAAGCTTGAAAGGCTGACAACCATGCCAAAGCTGACCATGCCAAGGCTGACCAACTTGCCAAGGGATACCGTGCTACCACGTAAGTAACGACTGTCAAAGATGTTATTTATTTATTAAAACTTTGTGCACAAGTAAAAGAAATACTGTACAAAGACGGACTTAATGCCTGAGGCATTTTCTACCAGTCAATCAACCTTAGGGTGATGCAGAGACAAAACAAGGCAGGTGCAACAAAAGTGATAAATAACTAGGAAATTACTATAAAAAACATAAATAAATACTAATACATAGATAGATAGATACATACATACATACATATAAACAAAATGCACTGTGAGGAGAAAAAAATTAATGGTAGAGGAGAAAACGTATCCAGCAAATCAGCGCTGAGATGCTACGGCCAACTTTTGACGGATATGTTCACGTGCCTTCACTTTAAAAGATAACCGACTGGTTATGTTATGACAGTTTGTCCGCAGGATGAGCGCTCATCTTATAACATTTGGTATCAACAATCTGATTAAACATCTAAGTAGGTAGATACAGATAGGTACCAACTATAAATGGACGGAGCAGTGGTGGCCAAGTGGTAACGGCCGCGACTTACGAGTTGTAGGTCGTAGGTTCGAACCCAGACAGGCGCTTTACTTTGTGTAAATTATTTCATCACCACTGCTTTCAAAACGGTGAAGGAAAACATCGTGAGGAAACCGGCATGACCTAGAACCAGAAGTTCTAAGACATGTGACATCTGCCAATGGGAACATTATAGCCTGATTATGTATTATGTATAAATGGACAATATTATAATAGCATCAGCGCAACTAATTATTGTCGGATGTCGCGACAATTTAATTTCATTACACAGCTTAATTAATCTTGAGTAGTACATAGTTTAGTTGGTAGTAGTGTTAGTGTTTGTTTAGTAGTAGTATATAGTGAAAATTGAATATAACAGATTAACCACTATTGCTGAAGTCGATTGGTCGACATTTTTAAATTTAAAATAAACGCATAATTGCCTCCGAGCACTGATACAGTTACAGGGCTCGCAAAACATAATTAACATCAGAATACTTTCTCCTCTTTTATGTCCAAATAAATAAGTGCATGACAATCAAAGTCCGATGCAGTGGACTTAAAATAAGGTCGCCGTTTATAAAACTGCATAAAACTGGGTGCTCGAGTTTGTGTCACTTTCTTTACTGGAATTATGAGTCAAGATTATCATACGTGATTTCTGAAAGTACGTGGTTTCATTATGGTTCGGTATTTCCTTGTTGAGGAATTGACATGTACTTACCTACTTATTGATGACTATGAGAATCTGTCGTGAATATACTCTAAGACTTGATAACTTGTGAAATTATACAGTTGTTAGTAGATAAACTGTAAACTATAATTGCACCAAATATTTTCACGAAATTTTTATTATGGTAATTTGCTATAAATGATAAAATTGTTTATATCCGTTATTGGTTTTAGAAAACCCTTTTACACGTCGAAAAACTTTGACTAGTCTACGATTTGGAGGTATACATGGACACTTGCCACGGTCGGTTCGTGGATGGGTGACCATTTGGGGTTGAGGTTGGGAAAAGGCTAGGCAGATGGTGATGATGATTTAGGAGTATGCAACAAAAGACAAAAACAAAAAAAATCCCGAGCAGGTACATACTATTTTAGAAATTAAATTTAAAAAGCATACTTTTGAAGTGAAAACTTCATTACGCACATTGAACGATTCTTCTCCCCAGCGAAAGCATTAGGCAATGGTGAAGGGCGAGCGAGCGTTTTGGGGGACTGTCTTACGTAATTTTGACGTACGAAAAGTGCTGATTCTGAGCCTAATTTGAATAAATTGACTTTTAGATTTTTGGTAGGGCAAATTCTTATGGGTTTACGTCACCTACATGCTCATGTTAATATATATTATAGATGTTGATATTTCATAGTTTTTAGTTTTTTAGAGGGGCCCGTGGCTAAATAATACCAGCCGCACAGTTCGATCGATCAGGTTAAGCTACGCCTGCCGCGGTTGGTCTTTGGATGGGTGACCATCTTTACATACCGAGACCCCTCCGTGCCTCGGAAAGCACGTTAAGCCGTTGGTCCCGGCTGTCATTCGTGGATCTTTGACAGTCGTTACGGGTAGTCAGAAGCCCGAAAGTCTGACAACCAGTCTTACCAAGGGTATCGTATTACCCAGTAACTGGGTTGTGGAGGTCAGATAGGCAGTCGCTCCATGTAAAATATTGGTATTCAGCTGCATCCGGTTAGACTGGAAGCCGACCCCAGCATAGTTGGGAAAAGGCTAGGCAGATGATGATTTCATAGTTTTGAATTTTCACTTCAAAGTCAATTCATTTATTTCAAACTAACTGCGCCCTGCGGTTTCACCCGCGTAAGTGTCGATCCCGTGGGAATATCGGGATTTATTATTATTTATTATTATTGTTTATTGTTAATTAAAACGGTAACACCAATTACATTAATTAACATAAAAAGAAAGAGAAAATAAAAAAATGTTCAACTACTAACATATAATAGAGGACACCCTAGCGTACTTCTTCTCACAAAACATCAAACATACCCGCATAATTCTACTCCATTCATCGGCAAACAGATCACATTCAGGATTGGTGGCCAGGAGGGCATTAAGCATCCTTAGAGTACGACAGACAGGGGACTCTGCTCTGGCGACAGTTTTAGATGACGGCGGTGCAAACAGATTGTGTCGACGGCTTAGGCGATGTCCGATGTATTTGTCGGGAACAAATAGCCGACAGAAAAGATCGTGGAGTTCAGGACTGTCGATGCGTCCTCTGAGAGTTTTGCAGGCTACTGTGAGCTGTTGAAAGCCACGTCTAACCTCCAACGAGTTGAAGCCCAATAGTCCCAGGAGGTAATTAGTAGGGTACATGAAAGGGAAGAAGTGAAACGCCTTTTTATGTAGAAATCTCAAGAAAGTTTTTTGTACCTTTTCCAACGTTAACGTTTGAGTCGCTGTGTAGGGATGCCAGATACAGGCACCAGCCTCAAGTTTACTACGAACCAAAGTAGTATACAAAAGTTTAATTACATTTGGGTTGTGAAAATCACGGGCATTTCTCAAAACAAAACCCAGGCGCCTAAAAGATTCCTTGGCAAGAGAGGAGATGTGATCTCTAAATGTCAAACCAGTGTCAAAGGTCACGCCCAGGTCCTTTATTTTAGTGACACGAGCTATTAATTCACCACCCAATCTGTAGGTGTAGTGGAGTGGTTGAAGTTTTCGACCATACGTCATGACGTAACACTTAGTGGAATTAAAAAAGAGTTTATTCACCATGCTCCACTCATATAAGGCATCAATGTCCCTTTGTAGGAGTATGCAATCAGCGACCGTATCTATTCGAACCAATAGTTTTAAGTCATCAGCGTAGAGCAAGCATTTTGCAAACTTAACCTTATTTATAAGATCATTGATCATGATAAGGAAAAGCAATGGACCAAGCACGGATCCCTGACTCACGCCAGAGCGGGTATTATAAGGTTCGGACTCAAAGCAACCGTGCCTAACAAATTGCCTGCGGCCTCGCAGATAGTCCGCGAAGAAGTTCAGGAACTCTGACGAGAAACCTGATGCCTCCAATTTCATCAAGAGCACATCATTATCAACCCTGTGGGATAAAACTATTCCATGTCCTTCCCCGGGATGCAATCTATCTCTCAAATAAATTTTATAGAAATCCGTTCAGTGGTTTACACGTGAAAAGGTAACATACAGACAGACAGAGTTACTTTCGAATTTATAATATTAGTATGGATAAGCTCATAAATGGCACTTTAGAATGACAAAATTTACAAAAAAAAAATAGAATTGATTCTAGTTGCTCTTTCCAAAAGCTCAAAGATCATACAGAAAAATGGGCAAAAAAAACTCCACCGTTACTCTTTGAAAAAGTTTTACAGTATTTTGTATACATAAGTTAGAACCTACTACTATATACGTCTGTCGACAGACCCCATGACTGACGTATTGAATAGACTTGTCTTTACCAATTATTTCAACAAAAATGGTGTTGCAGTCAGCAGTGCGCATGCAAAGAAGTAAACCTATTCACTTGAGTCTTTAAGAATTAATCTTGCGCAGTGGCAGACCACGACATTCAAATTTTCTTACGTTTTTTGCAATTTGCAGGTCAGTGTCAGGTTGTATCTTGATCAAAATATGATTCACGACCTTAATAGATAAATATTTACAGAATTATAGTCATTAGAATCATTCATCATCACAGTTAGATTTGTTCCATAAGCACTTTTCCATAAGAGATTTGTTATTCTGGTACAAATCTAACTTAGTAAGATGTATTAATTATTCTAATCGTTGAGTTGAGCTGCACGATTTCAGACAAATGCGTGCACTGACTGGCCAGATCCTCTCAATCTGTGTGGTTCTTTTCACAAAAGACCATCTCAGACATCGATCTACATGGTCTTCATATAACCTGACCAAGATTATGTCTGGACTTTAAAAGAGACTGTGACCTCTGAGTTTGTTTCGGCCTTTCTTCTCAGAGTAGTCAGATAGGAAACGCCGACCTCATCTAGTTTAAAAAAAACATGGTTGACGTGTAAAAGTGTTTGTACAAACCTACTTACAAAAATAAAGTCATTTATCATTTATAATGATTATAATTCTGTTAATACGTACCTTATAATACAACCTGATACCGACTTGAAAATTGCAAAAAACTTAGGAAAAATTGAATTTCGTGGGCTACGCGTTCACCTTTTTTTTCCGGTTGGGAAATCATCGAATGCCTCCTCCCGCTCTGGGTGGAGCGAAAGGGAGTGTCAGACTCTTACTGACTAAAACCCACCCGTGTTCCTTCCTTAGCCCTTTTTGTTCCGGGGTAGCGGTAACCCTTTCGGACAATCCCGCTGCGCGCGTTCACCTTAACGAACCTAACCGCTACACGCACAAATATGAAGTGAAAGTTGAAACACGCATAAAAGTTGTTTGCTTTTAATAAGAATAATATTATTGATAGATAAAAAATGGACCGCTCGTTATGTAAACATAATGTAGGTACTTTGCACTCGTAACTTTCAAAAACCTTCTTTAATATCAGCAATGTAAGTTTGCAAATTGAATGGAATTTTGAAAGGTAATAAGAGTATAATAAAATTTTGGCACTGTTTAATTATTGTATTGTTTTTAGGGTTCCGTGCCTCAAAAAGAAAAACGTAACCCTTACAAAATCACTGCGTTGTCCCTTTTTCTCAGGAACGCGTGGAGTTATCAAGTTGGAATTAATATCAAATAGGTACTCAGGGCTGCAATCCTTAGAAGCAGTGAAAAAATCAAACTTTTATGTCAACGCAATCAAAAGATACGGGCGTCTATGTTTCGAAATCAAAACCTATAGGGTACTTCCTCTTGACCTACAATCACGGCAAGAAGCTTTGTCATGCAGCACAAGTAAAGGAAAAATCCGAAAACTGTACATTTGTACGGAACCCTAGGTGCATGAGTCCGACTCGCACCTGACCGGTTTTTTTAATTAATTTTACTTGAACTGAAATAAAAGTTTCACAAGTTCCAAAATAACGAATTGTTATATTGGTTCAAAGTACTCTAAATTGTATTGAAAAAAAGTTTTTTTCACACTCAAAAACTCTTGAAACTTTTTACAATAATCACTAGCTTGTGTTGCCAACTGTACTGATGAGCTGCACGACTTCTGACAAATGCGTGGACTAACTGGACAGGTCCACTCAATCAAAAGACCATCTCAGACATCGACTTCACATGATCTGACTAAGATTGCCTATGTCTGGTCTTTAAAAGAGACTGTGACCTCTGAGGTTGTTTCGGCCTTTCTTCTCAGACTAGTCAGATAGGAAACGCCGACCTCATCTAGTTTTTAAAATATGATTGACGTGTAAATGTGTTTGTGCAAACCTACATTATGCATAATTTTGAGATACCCTACAAAAGGACTATACTCGGACTTTGACAGACGGCTTATGTGTTACATAATTATGTGACTGAAATTGGCGTCTTTTTTTTTTCGCGGCCATCAAACAAATCTTGTTTTTCTAGTACAGTATAGTGTAACAAACGAAACTTATTTGACATGCATATCTCTAGACTCAGTTCGAAATGAGTTGCTTAGAAGTTTAATTTTACTGCGGCTAATTAAAGAAGGTTTTTAGGTATTTTCTTGGAAGAAAATTCGTCTATTGACTTCCAAACTGATGGCATTTATTCATGTTAATGATGTAAACTGACGGGAAGAGAGACGGAATTGAATGTAAATGGCCGACTATATCGGTATTTTGAGATAAAACCTATATTATTATAGCAGATAGGGTTTCCCAGAGGATACCTGAAACCTTAACTTAATATCAAGAATTTAAGATGTTCTCTCAGAAGAGAACATCTTAAATCTCGATATTAAGTAACTTGAATAGGCAAAAATTCACAGACAGAAATAATGGTACTTAGGCATCAGCTATAATTGTGATTGTTATGCCAATCAGTCAATCATCACTAATTTGTCTATTGTTTTTAAGACACTAATTAGGGCCTATTCCTTTATTATTTCTACTACGTTAGAATTTTTATACAATTTTATTTAATTAAAGCCTCTACGTTTTTAAGTAATTGTAGCTACTACTTCAAAGTACGAAATAAATCGAAGCAATCATCAAGTCAGGGGAATACCCCTGACCCTATAATTGATTCGATTTATTCTGGGCTGAAATATTATGACCTAGGTAATTAATAAATTAGGTCATAATATTTCAGCCCTGAATTAATAGCCTGAAAGTGATTTCACCGTTTAGTGGAGTGAAAATTAGAATAGAATTTACCAGTATATTATATAATAGGTATATAATATGTATAACGTTAATTATATTATATTATTAGTACCTATATTTTAAGATTAAATTCGAGCAACAATGTTGATGATATCTTTTCGTTAATGATGTTAAATCTTGTATAAATCTTGATTTTTCGTATTAAATTATCAAATTACGTGTCTGTCCAAATCAATAATATCCAAATTATGTACCTATTCTAATTTTATTAATTTATTTTTGTTTTTTTATTTATATAGATAGGTAGTTTTTGAATTTAGTTCACAGCGTACATAGTTAGTTATCTATATATACACTTTAATTGTATTATGTGTCAATTTATAAATTGGCGTGTGATGTGCATATTAAACTCTCAATTGGCAAAACCTACAAATTTATTACCATTTTTTAGTAATTAAATTTTTTCTAGTTAAAGATTGCAGCTTCCGATACTCGTTTTGCATATTGTCGCATAAAATTATGCGACCTACTTAAGTAGTTTGCGGGGGCGAATATTAAATTTATGCAAACGATTTATTTAGTATGTGCTTTTTGACAATGCAGTAGGTAAGCGTGAAAGCAAAAAACTGTAAGACCGGAAACATGAACAGAAAAGTTGCGAGTTCATTCTTTAAAAAAAAAAAATATGTAAAGACTCACCTAAAAAAATCCTACACCGCAAAGTAATATTTAATAATTAAAAAACTAAAACTTCACGAAAGTACGTTTCGCAACACTGTCACTCCCGTCTCCCGCGCAGCCGGTGCGCCGCGCTTGCCAAATGCAACTGCGCGTACGACGACCGCCGAAACTTTACGACAACTTCCGACAACTTACCTTCACGTGCCGGGGTGGGTCTCTGTGTTATGCGTACAATTTTCACAGTGATTACTCTTACGTAAGATAATTAGCACGCGGAATGGTCTGATGGCTTTTTTTACGTCGCGTATATTACGTGAGTGTGCTTAGATTTTTATGGGAGAGACCGTAATATGTGTGGTGTGATACTTAGGAATATTTTGGCTTTTGTCAAGCTTTTGTTACAGCGTTTTGTGTTGAAGTTTACTGTCGGTAGCTTGTGGAAAGCTAGACGTAAAAATGGAAGCCAAAGGTGAAGAGACGACAGTAATTTGGGCCATGAATTCATAGCATCATCTGCCTAGCCTTTTCCTAACTATTTTTGCGGTTGGCTTCCAGTCTAACCGGATGCAGCTAAATACCAGTATTATACGTGGAGTGACTGCCTATCGACTGACGTGGTCGCTCACAATGGGCCTTATAAGAAGGCTAAAAGTCACCCAAAGGGCAATGGAGAGGGCTATGCTTGGAGTTTCCCTGCGTGATCGAATCAGGAATGAGGAGATCCGCAGGAGAACCAAGGTAACCGACATAGCCCGAAGAATTGCCAAACTTAAGTGGCAGTGGGCAGGGCACATTGCTCGCAGAACAGATGGCCGATGGGGCCGAAAGGTTCTGGAGTGGCGACCGCGTACCGGAAGACGTAGCGTTGGAAGGCCTCCCACAAGGTGGACCGATGACCTTGTGAAGGCCACAGGAACCCGTTGGATGCGGGAAGCACAGGACCGGTCGAAGTGGAGGTGCTTGGAGGAGGCCTATGTCCAGCAGTGGACGTCTTTCGGCTGAAATGATGATGATGATGATGACTGCCTATCTGACCTCCACAACCCCGTTACTGGGGAAGACAATACCCCTTGGTAAGACTAGTTTCAGACTTTCGGGCTTCAGACTACCCGTAACGACGGTCATCAGTTTTACGTGCTGTTCGAGGCACGGAGGGGTCTCGGTATATAAAGATGGTCACCCATCCACGGACCGACCGCGGCAAGCGTTGCTTAACCAGATTGATTTACCTGTGCGCCTGCTACTGCGACCTGTGGCGCCGCACAGGTCGATCGAAGTTGTGTGGATGTTACACTGGTTTTTCCATCCAATCTATCTAAATACATGGCTTATTCCCAGGAGCTCCAAATCTATGGTTCTCCAAACAATTTCTCTCCATACATTGATTCCCAAGAGCTCCATAATTTTATTAGTTAAAATAATAAAATACTAAAATTGTTCCCAGCGGCTCCAAACCAAATTGCGTAAGGTCAACAAAACACAAAGTGCTAACATTAATATTATATTTCGTGGTAAGATGTTTTTTAAAAGAGGTCGATATTTTCATTATTTTTGCGATAGGACACCATTTTCGAGATATAAGCCAAAAAAAAGAAAGAAAAAAAAAGATACAGTACTGTTTTTGTGCAGAAAAAATGTCAAATTGAGAATAGCAAATTGCCATTTTGAATAGATATTATTAACTCAGTGCCATCTTAGTGCTGTCAAACTAAAATATACAGGATACATTTTTAACCAGTGCGCAAACTGTATCCATGAACTCAGTAGGAACTTACATGATTTTTACCCCAAGGCTTGATATTTTTCGTCGGTTATTAAAAAAAAAATTAACTCAGCCATATATTTTGACCGCGTAGGTATTGCACTTTTCTATGAAACAGCAGATTTTTTTTTTGATAACCGAATAAAAATTTCTACGCTTTCGCGTCTAGAATCGTGTGCTGATTCATGGTTACAGTTTGCGCACTGGTTAAAATTGTATTCTGTTTATAGTTAAATTGTGTCACTTTAGTAAATTTCAGAACGGAAAACCGTCGTTTGACAGGAATAAACTAAGTTTTGGTGATTGTTAGTCTAGTTTAGAGGTATTTGTGACAAGAGAATCGGCACCATTTTCGCATTACTCCGGTAATTTTTTTGTTGAATCTTAAATTAATTTTATTGTAAATGTATAATTTTTTGTGCAATTTGTACTTTAAAATTTTTGGAGCTCATGGGAAAGACTTTATTTAGTATTATTAATAATAATATAATAATAATAAACATTTTAATTCAGAATTACTTCCATATTATTTGTTAGTAACAATATAAACTTATAAACTAATGTTAGTAACATTTATTCTAGGCTGTATGTGTGAGGCACGTCGATCCAGGGGAGTGTCTACTTGACTGCGTGCAGTCGTATCCACCGCCCCAAGATTGGAGAGTCCCACCTGTCAGCCAACGTTCTAAGAATGGTGTTGGGGCTGCCGCGAACGCGGCGTAGCAGAGATGCGCATCTCTTGCGCATGATGGCCGAAAAACTATCAACGTCCGCGTCGGCAAACATGCCGGACGCGCTACAAAAACACGGCAGCCCCATCAACACCCGGAACGTGTTGTTATATTGTATGCGCAGGCCACTATATGCCCTTTGTGTAAAGTTCACCCACAGGCAGCACGTGTAAAATTGGATTGGCAGTATGCTTTGAAAAGCGTCACCTTAACCCGAGTCGTACAACGTGCAAACCTGTGGGCCAACATCCCACATCGAACCGCCAGCGACCTGCGCTCCCGTTCTACATCAACATTGTCTTTTAAATCGGCTGAGACTCAATGATCAAGATATTTAAAATTTGCAACTCTTTTTAGAGGTCTGCTGTACAGCATAACTGGTGGAATTGTGCTATAGCATTTACTGCCTGCTTTAAAAATCATGAATTTGCTCTTTAGTGCATTATATTTGAGCCCATGAGTCCCAGCGTACGATTCACACACGTTAATTAGTTTCCTATTAAAATTGTTTTTTTATATTGGAGCCGCCAGGAAAAAAAATATGGAGCACCTGGGAATAAGCCAAATAGCTAGCTCTAAGTGATAGCGTAAGATCCACACGATCAGCTGCAGAAGATGTAAGCTAACTGTGCTAGATCATCAAGGGTGGGGGGTCAGCACTGCACATTTTGATTCCAATTGTACCAAGTGAAAGTACATTTACAACAATATAGAACTAGGTATTGTATGTTTATTTTGGGGTACAATTTAAATGCTCACCAAAATATTTTTTAGACCCTTAAGACTAAGTACCAAGTAAAGTATGTTAACTTAAAATAAAATAAACCCACTCTATATCGATGCCTAAAGAACAACGTTTGAAGTTCCATAGGAATTTTACACTCATCAGAATGTAATTGTACGTGTTGTATTTATATTCTTTTTGCCTACCAAAATGGATAAATGCTCACCAAATCTTGTTTCCCTGAAATAGTAACATTAATACCCAAAATGAAAAATATTGGCGACGTAGGATGCAAGAGCGAGCGAAAGGCACCCCGAGGTCAGGTTTGGTTAGGTTACTTTAAACCCTTTACAGAGAAATAGGGGTCCCACGAAGCGGGGCACCGTCGACATTGGATGCAAGAGCGAGCGAATAACAATTAATTACCAAGTAACATGTGTTTGGGATACGCAATATTATAATTTTGATATTCAAAAAAATTTTACGATCGACCGTAAGCTTTTTTGCCTCAGTAAAACTGACTAAATTGAAAGTCGTGAAATAAAATATTGGTAACATCTATGTAGCGATAATAATAAATAAATCTTTATGGCATAGAATAAAAAGGAAAACAGGTTCATTTCTACAATACTTTATGAAACAAAATTTGGTAAGCATTTATTCATTCTGTCAGGTATTTCGAATTTTTGGTAGTAAAATAGGTACTATTCTGTTAGGCGTTTAAACACAAGCCTTTATTTTGTTCTCTCGCTTGATTTCTTGTGCTATTAATATCTCATCGTATACTTACCGGTTGACGTCATCAAGTCAACGCCGGCTGTCGCTGAAAACCAGCGCTTGAGCTCTGGCTTGCACAGGGTCGTAACATAATGGTGAGCGATGGCCGTTTTGTGTGGATGTGACGCATACTTGCCCCCAACTTATACCTTTTGTGTTTTTCTCTGTCATGTTTGCCGCAAATAAACATATTTCTTCTTTAAATTATGGCGGCGTGTTGCAGTTTTCGCTTTTGTGTTATCATCTGCCGATCTCATCATCATCTGACTAGCATTTTCCTAATTATGTTGGGGTCGGCTTCCAGTCTAACCGGATGCAGCTGAATACCAATTTTTTTTTTTTTTTTGTGTTTATAGGTATATTTTTTTCATGACAAATCATTTGACTAAATGTTTATTGTCTAAAGATTGTTTGCTGTAATTAATCATTTGATTAAAGACCAAATGCCTTAATGACATTATCCTTGGTAATATTCCGCTGAGTAAAACTTTGACCAAATGTAAATGTGCGAACTAAAATCATTCCAAATATTACATTGGTATAAAAAAAGTTGCTAAAATTTGTTAAGATAATGAAATTTTGTCAAAATCTTTTAGGCAAACCGGCAGGATCCCGTCAGAGTATTTACAACAAAATTCGGTCTGGCGAGTCATAGTATTATTAAGACACAAGCTAGGAAATAATAATATCATAGGGTCGCTGTTATCGAAATCTTTAAGGAGGAATACATATAGGTATACATACAGGGTGATCAAAAAGTCGTGGATCAAACAAAATAAGGAGATAAAGGAGGTCATTTATAACACACAATCTTTCTACAGCATGGCCATAATTCAATTGCCCTAAAAGTTATGAATATTTATGTATACCGAGTTCTTTTACAATTAGAATAATTTAAAACGAATGTAATATAAAACAATAAAACAAACGGTGTTGTATTATTACTAGATAATGTATCAGCACTACCAAAGTTCCATTGCGGCTATGGGTATCAAATTTCAAGAGCAATCAATTTTTTTCCAAAAATTTTGAAACGTTAGCAAAAATTATTTTTCACTTTATAAGCGTTGGAAACGACCTCCTTTATCTTGCTATTTCGTTTGATCCACGACTTTTTGTCTACCCTGCATAAAGCGGTGCCATCCCACAGACAAGGCCGAAATGTCTCGTGTACCTATAATTACTTCGCCTTTCAATCAGGAACGCGGCAACGTTGATTTATAGGTTAGGTATTTGCCCGGACGAGTTCCTTTGCTCTAACAATTACAGCCATGAAAAGGTTTTTAAGAGCGTTTACGCCGTACGGCATATCATACAAACTTTCAAGCCCTTGTTTTTCGAAATGAATGAACCGATTTTAATGAAACTTCATACGCGTAAGGAGGATACAAATGTCTAAAAAGTTACTTAAGAACATTTTCGAAAAATAGTGTTACAGACAAATTAGACAGAATTTAAATATTCCGTAGAAACAGATTTCGAGTTATCTTTTTTGAATAAGACATTTCGATTATTTGGACTAAAAAATTAAAACACTAGTATTTTAGTATGTTGCTTACAGAATAATCTGACAAAAAATAAGAATGATTGTATATCAATTAGTATGATTTTTTTTTGTAAAAAGAAAGTTTTTAGAGGTATCTTTAGGATTTTTTTCTATCATCATCATCATCATTTCAGCCGAAAGACGTCCACTGCTGGACATAGGCCTCCCCCAAAAGGGGGGGTTTGCCATAATCGCCACGCTTGGCAGGCGGGTTGGCGATTTTTCTATCGTATCAAATTAATGTGTTTCCAACACACTATCTACCTAGCATATATCCTGAAGAATATCATATATATTTCTGATTGTATTTACTGTATTCGATCATAAGTATAATTTTATTTTTTTCCATAACTTGCGTTTTTTGTGTTTTGGTCCTGTAAGCCCCATAATATCGGCCAGTGACAGTTAGCGATCGTCATTTGGATTTTTACGGCGGTCCCTTAACTAGGTGGGGCCTGTATCTTTTATGTCCAGCAGTGGACTTCTACAGGCTAATGATAATGATTTGGAACTTTAACAAAGTAAGTACAAACTGTGAAATATTCAATGTGAAATCATCCAATCAATTTTGAACCTTATGCTTTAGCGATAAAGTTGAAAATCTAATACAATTTGATAGATTGAAGTAGCTTGTTGTGCTGGCGTCTGCGTGAACAAACACAATTTCTGTTCGTCAAAACGTCAAAAGCCAAATTGCACACCGAACAAAATACAAAATTCCAGGTGAGTAAATTTTCCTTATCTTTGCTCTGTGGTTATTGGAAACTGCGGAAGATAAACACAACATTTCACACAAGGTCCTCGGATGTTTGTCTTTGGTACACAACTCTCAGCTCTCAGCGATGCTGATGCGCTATGTTGATGTTTGTTCCGGTAAGACTCCTGCGAGGAAATGTAGGTTTTATTTTAAGTGTTCTTTTGTTTAAATATAGGTGAAAGGTGGCAAAGTTATGACGTCAAACAGATTGACAACAGCGCGATCGTCTTCTTGTCGGCTAATCAAAATAGTTCTCGAACGGCAAGATCCGATTCCGAGGTCCGCGTCCTGAGGACCCCGATTTACTTTAGTCTTGATAAACTCAATTAAGATAAGACAGTCCTCCAAAACGCCCGCCGTTTACGCGATCCATATTCATCCACCCGATCGTCCCACATCCACACTAATATTATAAATGCGAAAGTGTGTCTGTCTGTCTGTTACCTCTTCACGCTTAAACCGCTGAACCGATTTATATGAAATTTGGTATGGAGATAGTTTGAGTCCCGGGAAAGGACATAGGATAGTCTTTGTCCCGATATTCCCACGGGATTGACACTTATGCGGGTGAAACCGCAAATTTATTATATTCCTTGTACGCCCCATATTTCTTGTAAAAACATATTTGCAATAATTGGTCAAGGATTTTTATGTGCTTAAAATCTAAGGAAGATCCTAGACAATTATGCATTTGTATAAGTTGCCAAAATTCTGCTACATTTTCAATCGCTTTGACACAGTTCAAACATATCGAAATTGGTATTTATAACTTGAAGAACATTGCGCCATTAGCATTATCATTTTCAAGGTGCAGGTCTGAGTTATAAAATTAAATTAATATTGCTAAAGCAATATTACTCATGAGTTTAACTATTGTAAATATTTATTGGTAATAGTAAATTCCACTTCACGATAATATTTACATAATACCTATAAGCTAAAATTTAAAAATAATAATACGTAAAAAATAAGTAAAAGAATCATAGGGCATAAAAAAATTCGTTCACCTCGCTGTCAACAGGAACAGTGCCCAAAAAGCTGGCAGCATTGTCACGTTGTATGGCGATCCTAGTTCCTTGCCCAAAAAATAGGCCAGCGCTCTGGTCACATGAAGAGTCGACCAACCGCTTGGCGATGTATCGAAATACTAAGTGGGCACTCGGACCCCATATCCCTAGTGGTTCAACCCCAAACGGCTCGAACATATGACTCACAATCAGGTTGGAATATTTTCGCCGTTTGAGGTTTTCTGCATCTGCAGCACCCGCCTCAGCACAGCCCACCGCGCTAGGAAGATTGGACGGTGCAAGGGTGTCCACACATGTTGAATCCCACACCAAAGGTTTGCCTAACTTCCAGGGCATTACCTATGGTCATTCCGTTTGGTCTTCCCATCGTCGCGTGCCAGGCCGTTGAGTGCTAAAACAGCTGGCACCCCGGTGACAAGAGCACGACGGATCATATAATTAATAATTTAATTAATTGTTTACCTAAATTGGATTAAGTAATCATCATAATTATTCAATAAATTAGCAACCGTCATCAATGACAATTGATTCAGCTTAATTTGCATTATATAGAAGTTCAATAACGAACCGTGAGAATAATCTTCTATATAAAGTATACTTAATATAAAATTCAAAGTCCTGACTGACTGATATATCAACGCACAGCCTAAACCGCTGGTCCTAGAGACATGAAATTCGGAGGGTGTGTTCTTTGTGAAGAGTAGGTAGGTATCTACTATAAACCCCTGAGAGTGTGAGTGGGGGGAGGGTGAAATTTCACGCGGACGAAGTCCCGGGCAGAAGCTGTCTTATATTAACACTAGCTTCCGCCCGCGGCTTCGCCCGCGAGGTATGTCGATAGAAACTATCCTATGTCCTTCCCCGGGATGTAATCTATCTCTCTGCCAAATTATATCGAAATCCGGTCAGTGGTTTAGGCGTGAAAAGGTAACATACAGACAGACAGACTGAGTTACTGTCGAATTCATAATAATAGTATGGATATCATAACACCACGCCTATATTCTTAAAAGGGTTAGGCAGAGGTGTACCAATAGTACACCCACATATCGCTACTTATATTTAAGGTCCATGGTAGTATTGTTAATTGATATTAATTATTAAATGTGTAAAGATTAGTAGCGGCAGGACTAGGGCGACCTAGTTCACTAATTGAAGTTCCAAACAAAACAAAACACAAACAAAATTCAAACCAAATCATAATTTATCTGAGAATCTCCTGTCAAAGTTTGGTCCAGAAGGGACAGTCCACTACAAAGTTACGCAGTTGAGCAACTCCATTTACTCCATTTAATATTTAGTAGAGATACAATATTTATAGAGATATCATATTTATAGAGATACGTTACACTTTGTCGTCTAAAAGAAGTACCTTAATATGGAGCTTCCAGTGGAGAAGACCTTTTTTTTTTGTTTTGAGGGATACTTTCATAAGGCTAAAGTTGATAAAATCGGGGAGTGTGGGGTTCTTACTTTGGCGGTGACCTCTAGTTTTAGTGGTCACCACCGGTAACCCTGATGGTCACCATCAGCACACGTAAGGGCACACCGTGTCCTCTTACAATAACACCGCGGAACACCCACTGTTCGTTTTAGTGTATAATGTTCTTTTTCCTAAAATACTTTTGATATAATTTGATTTGCCATAATAATACTTTGCCATTTTTTTTTTTGGCTTACAGTTTAAGTTGGCATAATAATCTTGAAGACTAATTTGTCGGCATACATTTAATTCGCATAATACTAAACTAAAGCACTTAAAATTAAAATTAAAGTATTGTCGTAAAAATTCAATATATGTTGTGCTATTAGGCGACGTAGGATGCAAGAGCGAGCGAAGGGCACCCCGAGTTTCGGTTTGGTTAGGTTCCTTTAAACAGACAGAAACAGGAGCTCCGTCGACCTGACGTCGTTAGAAATTAAATATGCAGCATGCTAAAGAACAATGGCGGCTAATTATTTGAACAAATAAAGCTTGTTACATAAGTAAAAAATATTGTAAAATGTTCGTTACTAATTCCTAAACATATTGTAGAAAAGATATTTTTTTTTAAATGGTTAATAAATATTGAGTTTCCATTCTTTGGTTTTTTAGCGGTAAATATTTTTTTTGTTTTTATTTTATTCAAGAGGAACAACAAACAGCTACAATATAAAACATAGAAACAAAATTACACAAGACAATAATATAGACAATATTGAAGCCAGACGCTGTTCACAGATTAACGATAGGATACAATACAGTGAAAATAATAATAATCGCTAGGGTTACATTTGTTTTTTTCTTTACTAACTTATTGAAATAACTTTCGTGTTTACATAATGTATTTTAGTGCAATGAATATATAATGTAATATATATTATGTTCATTACATTATACACTACAATTAAAACTCAAGAAATGCTATAAAAAGATAAATACTGAATAAAGTTCAAGAAAGCTCCTTAAGTATAAGACTTTTGAACCTATAGGGAGCACATGCAAAAATGTCTATGTGTTCAAAAGTCCTATTGTAGGAGAATCGACCATTCTGCGAACAGGCGAACTCATGCCAGAGTTGAACTTGCAAGCACCCACTGAGAATAATTTGCCAGCGCGTACCTGTCGCTTGTGGACTGTCCTAGGAACTGCATAGCATATCATGTTTGAGAGTTCAATGCTGTCAAATTTATGTCTGACAATACTATATTAATTCATAGCCTCTAAGTACTTACGTCTATTTTCAAGTGTTGCGAGCTTATACTTTGCAAGCAAATCGTGGTATGGCAAATAATATCCGTAACATCTATAATGCATGGCACGCAAGAATTTATATTGAACACACTCAATCATAATATTACGGGTAATCACAACAATGTTGCCAACTGAATGCTTCTCGCGCCAGATCTAGCACTTTTTTTGCTGTACAACACAGTTATATGTCTGAGAAATACCTACTAGATGGTGGTGGTGTGTTAAATAAATAAGTTGACATAATAACATACCTGTTTATTTTTAATACTTTGTTGTTTGAAAGATGTAACATTTTTTTAAAAATGATAAAAATGGCGACTCAGACTTTGCATTGTTAGCAACACTGATTACACTGACACTGACAGGACAGTGACAGATGCTCTCGAGCCGCTGTTGTCATTGTGTTTGAGTTTTGTGTTTTATTTTGGATAACTTATATATTTTATTTGACCCGGATTGTGTTATGGACTCTCGATCGAAATATAACTGCAGATGCAGATAATTTATTATACTTCCCTACCCTGGAATACAGAGATCTCATTTTATTCGCCCTGGTAACGTACCAAATACGGCAAGCTCGCTCGTATTAAGGCGAGCATGTACGTTCCCATGGCGGATATACCATTAAGGTAAGTAGTGAACCCATCCACACAGAGCAATATAATCTTAGAGGGACTGGACATGTGACCAGGCGATCTTACTTTGTCTATGTAATAATAGAAAATAATATTCCTAGTCGTAATGGTATAATTGAATACTGCTGTAATTGTCTGGTGGGTCGGCGAACAGTCGGGTGTTGCGCTCTTGTCATGACGCTTGTATGGTATCTGGGGTGGGCTAGGCACCAAGGACGTATATTAGCCCCGGCGCAGTTTTTAGATGACATTATTGTCAGAGATGATGAAGAATAAAATAAATGTTTCTATTAAAAATGATTTGTTTAATTTCTTTCTTTATTCATTAATCCCTTACTTTTCATATATTTCAACAAACAAAAATTCGGTGTGAATTTTCACACCACAGTCAAAAAACTTATACTTAAGTAGGTACTTTACATAAACATTATTCTAAATTCAAAATTCTCGCCAAAACGAGTAGTCTTAATATTTATTAACTACGGAGTTTTTTGTTGAAAATCTTTTCAAATATAAGTCTAGGAACTTGTTACGAATATTTTACGGTATTTTTCATTAATGTAACAAGCTTTTTTACTTCAAATAAAATGATGTATGGGCACCTGCCATTGTTCTTTATGCTTTATAATGTTAAGTATGCTTAAACATTATTATGATTATAGAAATTATGCTTAAAAAAATTATGCGTAAGCTATTATGCGTAAATAATGTTATGCGAAAATATAATTAGGAGACACAAAAGTATGCTTAGTTATATTAGGTCTTAAAATGTTATGCAAATGGATAGGGAACCCCTAAAAGTGTATGATCGACTACAGTAAACAAAATCAGAAAAAATATACGATATTCTTCAGGATATATGCTAGATAGTAACAATTGAAAAACTAATTTGATACGATAGAAAAAAAATCATGAAGATATCCCTAAAAACTTTCCTTTTACAATAAAAATCATACTAATATAAATACAATCATTCTGATTTTTTGGCAGATTATTCTTCAAGCAACATACTAAAGCACTAAATGTTTTAATTTTTTAGTCCAAACAATAGACTTTTCGTAAATAGATAATTGCTTCGTATTTTACAATAAATTACCAGCGTTATGTCATCGTGCTTTTCTTTCTTTCCTATGCAGTCCGACAGTGACCGCGCTTTAGGTCATGTAGTCCCCTTAAGGCACAACCCTGCCGGGCATGTTGCCGGGGCCGCCTTCAAGCGGGTCTTGCCCAACCTGAGGGGGCCAAATGCCTCCTGCCGGAGGCTTTACGCGGGGGTCGTGCCGTCCATGGCCCTATACGGGGCCCCAGTGTGGGCGCATTCACTGCGGCGGCAAGCCGCCCACTACCTGAACGCGCCCCAGAAGGTGGTAGCCATAAGGCTTATCCGGGACTACCGCACGATCTCGGGCGAGGCGGCAAGCCTGCTTGCCGGACTGCCGCCATGGAATCTGGAGGCGATAGTCCTCGCGCGCTTGTATGAGTGGCGCGTGGAGGCACTACGCCGGGGGGAGGATCCGCTTCCGCGGCAAATCGCTGCGGAGCGGACGGATCTCCGGCGCGGTCTCATGGCGGCATGGAAAGAGCGACTGTCGCAACCCATTGCAGGGCACGCCGCGATAACGGCGATAAGACCCCTCTTTGAGGAGTGGCTAGAGAGGCGTCACGGCGCCCTCACCTACCGCCTGACGCAGGTCCTCACCGGACACGGAAGTTTCGGGAGGTTCCTGCACATCATCAGACGGGAGGAAACGCCCGGGTGTCACCATTGCCAGGATCGCCCAGAGGACACGGTGGAGCACACGGTGGAGGTCTGCCCCGCTTGGGCGGAGCACCGCCTTGTCCTCGTAGAGGCGATCGGCAGCGGCGGCGACCTCTCGCGTCCGGCCCTGGTGCAAGCCATGGTCCGGGGCGAGAGGGAGTGGGAGGCAGTCACCTCCTTCTGCGAAGCAGTCATGCTAGCGAAGGAGGTGGCGGGACGGTTCAGGGAGAGAGCCTCCCGTCTCAGCCGCCGCGGGGGACGCCCCCGGCGTCGGGAGCCGCGTGACGACTCCCGGCCACCGTAGGCGCGGGTCTGCGGGCGGAGAGTAATGGGTAGCTCATCGACCGATCAGGACCAGGCCCGTGCCGGACGGCGCGTACGTGTTCCAAGCGCGCCTCAAAGAGATGTCAGCATCGAGGAGGGACCCCTTAGGGCCGAAGCCTGCCGGGTCAGCGGGATCGTCCGAAAGGGTTACCGCTGGCTCGGAACATAAAGGGCTAAGGAAGGAACACGGGTGGGTTTTAGTCAGTAAGAGTCTGACACTCCCTTTCGCTCCACCCAGAGCGGCATTTGATGATTTCCCATCCAAAAAAAAAAAAGGCACAACCCTGGCGAGTCTGGTCCGGGCATGTTTGGTGAGTAAGTATGTGAGTGAGGGTATATTCTATTTAATCAGTGATTATTTGAATTTCATAACAATGATGAAGCTACCTAGGTACTTTCTAAGATAATGTTGGTGCATGAGCATACATGAGCATAACTGTTTAGTTAACGTTAAAGACAAACATTGTGAGGTAACCTGGATTTACCTATGCGCAGGTTATTTCACCAACTCGCAATGTTTTTCCATGTATCCAATGCAATGGCCTGAAATTGGCGATGCGCAGTAAGGAAGCATGGTTTCTTCTGTTAGCCTTTGCTTAACAGTTGAACAATATTGAACTGTAGACATTATCCTCTTTGTTTCTAAATGTTGCTTAAAGTTAAGAGAAGCTTAACCATTTAAGCGCTTGGCTATAAATCGATAAAATTATCATCATCATCTGCCTAGCCTTTTCCCAACCATGTTGGGGTCGGATTCCAGTCAATCCGGATGCAGCTGAATACTTAAATCGAGAAAATAATACCTGCAACAAATAAGGAGGAGCAATCGTTGAATAGAACGAAAAAATCATGCATGGTCTCTGTCGCAGAAATACGACACGAGCGGTAGGGGCTCAGAAATATGTGTCGCATAAATGTGCGACACAAGCGGTTAAAAGGTTGAACGTCAAAAATGTATAGTTAATAGTCGTTGATTGTTACTTAACTTTAAGTATTTTTTGTAAATAAACCCCTGAAGTATTAACTATTCTGAAGTATAACTATAGGTTTTTTGCAATTTTCAGGTCAGTGTCAGGTTGTATCTTGATCAAAATATGATTCGCGACTATAATAGATATGTATTTACAGAATTATAGTCATTAGAATCATTACCTAATATGTCTCTATAAGTTGCAAAAAACGTACGAAAATTTGTATTTCGCGGTCTACCACTGCGCATTCACCATAATGATAATAGCCGTATTATTATATTCAGAATTGCGTTCTAGAGTGACTGAAAATGAAGTGCATAGGCTTAGAATTAAAAGTATATTTATACAACGTTATTTTTAGTACATGCGAAACCTGAATATAGTTTGTTCAGAATTAGTAACTGAATCGATTCCAATGATTTTTACCCCATGTGATATTTTGTCCCAAAAATATTTTAAAAAGGTTAAAAGTTGGACACCGAGTGACAGCAAGTAGGTTATCCAATCTCCGCGCCGAACGGTTAGGTACCTAGGTACCTACTATTATCAATGAGCGCAAGACGGTACGGCGCGAGCGGCGCGGGTGAGCAAGTTTTTGTACGGACAAACAGGTAACTTAACAAGCTTATAACTATGTGATTTTTCATGACACAGTTTTGAAATTTTGTACATAGATTCTTTACATAAAAATACTAAACACGTGTTTCGGGTTTCGCATTATACTAAAAATAATGTTGTATATTTTGTTTCACTCCAACACCGTTCAACCGACCACCATGAAAATTTTAATGTATTTTTGGTTTTCTGCATATTTTTAGTTATTGAACTTTGACAGATTATTTCATTCTAAGGCGGTACGAAGTTCGCCAGGTCAGCTAGTACTTGGTATTGTAGACTTGGATACACTTTAAGCAAACGATCAGGAAAAGGAGAAAGATGAGGCCAAGCAGAATAGGGGTTGGCCTAACCTAGCACACCGATTTTGGATACGCCTTGGTGAGTAACTAAAAAAATTGTAGTAATATTTGTTAGGTTTGGTTCGGTCTTACATAACATCCATAATCAACTGCTGGGACACAGGCCTCCTGTCTGTGAGAGGGAGTGGGCCGTAATCCACCACGCGGGCCCAGTGCGGGTTGGTAGATGTCACATGTCTTCGAATTTTTGGTTCTAGGACATGCCGGTTTCCTCACGATGTTTTCCTTCACAGTTTTGAGAGCAGTGGTGATGAAATAATTTACACAAAGTAAAGCGCCTGTCTGGGTTCGAACCTACGACCTACAATTCGTAAGTCGCGGCCGTTACCACTGGGCCAACACTGCTCTTCGGTCTTCAGAAACACAAAGAATAAACTGTCCAACTGCGAGTCGGACTCGCACACGAAGGGTTCCGTTGGAGCCCCCCTTTTATATTTATTTTATTCTCTTTTTAGTATTTGTTGTTATAGAAATACATCATCTGTGAACAGAAATCTCTCTGTCTGTGTGGTGCCGGACTTAAAGAATACCACCACCCCTTACTTCCCTTTGGTGTCGTAAAAGGCGACTAAGGATCGTACCGGAGAATGGGCAGCAGCGTTCTGTATGTATTCCACCACCATACCATACTGCGATCGCCAACCCGCCTGCCAAGCGTGGCGATTATGGCAAACCCTCCCAAAATTGGGGGAGGCCTGTGTCCAGCAGTGGACGTCTATCGGCTGAAACGACGACGAACGACGAACAGAAATCAACATCTGTGAAAATTTTATATGTCCTAGCTATCACGGTTCTTGAGATACAGCCTGGTGCCAGACGGACGAACGGACAGTGGAGCCTTAATAATAGGGTCCTGTTTTACCCTCTGGGTACGGAACCCTAAAAAAGGAAGTAATATTTTTTTTTTTTAAATCAGCTGTTCCCTACATTTTGAAGAGTTATACGAAAATAAATGTAGGGAACAGCTGTTTTTTTTTCGCGATTTCAGGTTTGATCCCATAGTAAAATTTGTTCATAATGATGAGTACAATGACCTCTTAAGAGGTTGATAATGTTTTACCAATAACCCTGTATGTCAAAAGTGAACATTCAAGAAGGATTGTTGAAAATTCGCTCACGCAGTGTTAAATAGGGGGTTGAAAGTTTGCATGGAAGTTTATAATTTTTTCCTTTTTTAAGTTTAACCCGCATAAGTTTTAATCCCGTGGGACTATTGGGATAAAAAGTAACCTATGTGTTAATTCTGGTTATAAACTATCTGTGTGTTAAATTTCATCCAAATCCGTTTAGTAGTTTTTGCGTGAAGAAGTAACAGACATACAAACACACTCACAAACTTTCGCCTTTATAATATTAGTGTGATGAGGGCACGCGACATTCGATCCGAATCCGGGAAAAAAAACGGTCCGAACCTCATCATCTGCTTAGCCTTTTTGGCATTTGCGTTGCGTTTGGCTTCCAGTTTAACCGGATGCAGTATACCAGTATTTTACACAGGGAGACTGCCTATCTGACCTCCACAACCTATCTATACATATAAAATTCAAAGTCCTGACTGACTGACTGATATATCAACGCACAGCCTAAACCACTGGTTCTAGAGACATGAAATTTTGAGTGTGTGTTTTTTGTGAAGAGTAGGTACCACCTAAGAAAGGGTTTTTCGAAATTCCACCCCTAAGAGGTTGAATGGGGGGAGGGTGTTTCACGCGGACGAAGTTGCAGGCAGAAGGTAGTTTACTGTATATTACGATACCTCTTGGTAAGACAGGTTGTCGGAATTTCGGGCTTTTGACAACCCTTAACCACCGACAGCTTAACGTGGTTTCGTAGTGATTGATCGACCTGTGTGGCTATTATTAGTTAGCCACAAAGAGGGTCCAAACAAAATGTCATAAAAAATGTTCTAAATTCAAACTGCACCCTAATTGCGTAACACATTATCAGTTTAGCCGTTACTATCCGATAGCCATTTTGCGTGGATGTGTGTTTCTTCTTTCTTTCACTATCAATCATAATCTGAATTATTTTGAAGGATATTGCTAATCCATTGCTTCATATGTTCGAAAAATTGGTCTGTTCAACAACGTAAATAACGCAATGAATGTTGTTGAACTGTCAGAATGAAAGCCATTGTTACTGATTACGGATGTCCCCTACTTGTGGAACTCAGATCTAGTGCGAAACCCGTCAAACAAATAATACTGCGGGCAGTTCCGACTGTGATTTCACGGATTTGATTCGGATTCAGTGTACAAACGCTCTAATAACTAAATAATGATTTAAGTATTATCTTTGTTGCGTAAGTAAACCATTATAGTCATGCTCTTTGAAGAGAAATGGAAAGTGAGATACGGCCAAGTAACAGTAAAATAATGAATTAAACATAGCTGAGGGGGCCTAAAAAGGGCGCTTTGAATAATCATAAAAGAATAATATTATGAATCATAATATAGCGAAGACAGTCCGTGTTTTCTTTTTTTTTTCACTGCACTACGTAGTGCACAGACTAAGAAGAGAAGTTACCTTTAGTCTTTGATTGACTTGAAGGAAATCTGTTGACAAGAAACTTTTTTTTTTTCCTCTCACCTTGGTTCACATCACCATTTCAAAATTTAGACGTTTACTGTCTAAATTTTGAAATGGTGATGTGAACCTAAATATCATTATGTCTGTATTGTTTGCTTAAGTGTTTTTGTGTTGAATAAAGGTTCCTCGCTTCAAATATGGTTCTCCCAACAAGTCCACTGCTGATGAATTAAGGGTTAATTCGTCTTTTTCTTTCTACAAATCGATTCATTCGGTTCAAGCCTACCCGGACTCCTGCAAATTAATATTTGGGAAATTCACTGAAGGAGCAGCCAATCTGTGCCAATCAGAGCCGAGCCGAGCTGACCCGGAATTGCCGGTCATTAATTGAAGATTGAAGAAGACCCTTCATAGACCAGATATTAATTTTTTTTTCTGCATACATTTAATAGTTTGTCGTAGATTATTTTTTTTAGAGAAAACCCATTGTTATTTAACCTGAAATAGTGTGCGGGTGTGATACCTTACCTTTTTTGCGGTCCGTTCTAACCACGCGCATGGATTTTCTTGATTGCAATTACGTTTAAAATTCGTCGCGTTACCAAATTCTTCCTTAATTTTCTGGTACAATCCTAAAGTATCCTCTTCTTTTTAATAACTTATTTTTGGTCACAGTTTGTTCTTCAAGTTTTATTTTTTACCGTGTTTTTCTTATTTTTAACCCTCGACGCAAAAACGACGGGGTGTTATAAGTTTGACGTGTCTGTGTGTGTGTGTGTCTGTCTGTGGCATCGTAGCTCCCGAACGGATGAACCAATTTTGATATTGTTTTTTTTTGTTTGAAAGGTGAATTAGTCGGGAGTGTTCTTAGCTATGTTTGATGAAAATCGGTCCAAGATGGCCGCCGCCACAAAATGGCGGATTACATATTTTTCCACAACTCCCTTAATATGGGTATCAAATAAAAGGGCTTGAATAGTAGAATACTATGATAAATTTCAAATCCAAAATGGCCGCCACCACAAAATGGCGATTTACATTTTTTTTCACAACTCCCTCAATATGGGTATCAAATGAAAGGGCTTGACTAGTAGAATACTACTATACGCTATTACAAATTTCAAATCCAAGATGGCCGCCACCACAAAATGGCGAATTATATATTTTTTCACAACTCCTTCAATATAGGTATCAAGTGCAAGGGCTTGACAAGTAGAATAATGTGTACTATATTGAAATGGAATGAGAAATATTAACTAACGAAATGAAAACTAAAAACTTGAAAATATTATTTTGTCTGATTAATGCTCTAGAATGATGGGAAAGTGGAGTGATGACTCGTACCTACGACCACTAAGTTTGACTATTTTTATTACGAATGGAATTATCCTACTTAAAAAGCGTAGGTATTTCTACATCAGATAGTGTCGCAGTCCCATTTTATAAACTAGGTCTGAAAGACCTAAGATATCTAATAGCTATGAAATACTTGTACGAAAGTTGAATAACTAAAGGAAGAACTAGAAAAAGGATATAATAAAACAAAAAAATCTGTTTAGTCTTAAAAATTATTCTTCAACTATACATTAATAATTATTTTTTGACGGATAAAAAAACCTGATTAAACACCAAATTACCTGAATCTTAACCCGCAAGAAAATAATAGAAATGAAATACAAAAATTAAGGAGTCCTTACAAAAAGCATGAAATAAAAAATTAAATTAAAATTTTAAAAAACCCCCCGACACAAAAAAATACCTAATAAAATTAAATGTAAGTAAATTCATATGGCAGTCGGGGGACCTCTTAGAATAGAAGGTGTTCCACAGAACGGTCCCCCGACTTCCATATGAATTTACTTACATTTAATTTTAAAACCCATTGGTGAAGCATTTTTCAGTTATTTTTTTGGATGTGCTAAAATACCAATCAATCCAATCCAAATCCAATCCCAATCTCTTGGATTGTACCTACTGTAGCGAAAATAAATGAAAACGCGGGGTTTCGGCACTAGAATTACGTATTTTCCTTATTTAAATCTGAAGATTTGAGTTTTTTTGATTTAAGAAAAAAAATATATAAAAAATTAAAATTTAAAAAAACCCCCGACACAAAAAAATACCTAATAAAATTAAATGTAAGTAAATTCATATGGCAGTCGGGGGACCTCTTAGAAAAGAAGGTGTTCCACAGAACGGTCCCCCGACTTCCGATATTTTTAGGGGTTTTTTAAAATTTTTCGTTTTTTATATATTTTTTTTCTTAAATCAAAAAAACTCAAATCTTCAGATTTAAATAAGGAAAACTATACGTAATTCTAGTGGCGAAACCCTGCGTTTTTATTTATTTTCAATTCAGTAGGTACAATCAAAGAGATTGGGATTGGATTTGGATTGGATTGATTGGTATTTTAGCACAGACAAAAAAAAATAACTGAAAAATGCTTCACCAATGGGATTTGATACGATTAACTTAACAATTAACTGTCCATTATGAATGTTATGCTTTTATGATTTTGCCAAAGTGGCCTTTTTAGGCCCCCAAAAGTCTTCTAATTTGTCATAGCGAAAGACCTAGATGCGACATACATGAGTAAAACTAAGTTAAGACTTTGAGGTGTTAAAGATTTTTTTAACAATAACTAGGTGTTAAAGATTTTTTTACAGTCAAAGCATTCAGAATATTTTACAACTATTAAGTGTCAAGAAGTAACTGGGTTGTGGAGGTCAGATAGGCAGTCGTTCTATGTAAAATACTGGTACTCACATGCATCCGGTTAGACTGGAAGCCGACCCCAACTTTTCGGGAAAAGTTGAGGCAGATGATGATGATGATGATGATGAAGTGTCAAAAAGTCAGATATTTCACTTAGGACACGTTCATCAGGGGTCAACAAAAAGAAATGTTTTAAATTCTCAGATAAAAATCATTAAAAGTCCATATTTTTTGTCAGTAAAAGTTATTCTTTTAAAACTCTTCTCTAGTTGATTGTAATGAATTCCAAGGTTTACCAAAGTAATCCCTTTTGAGCACAAAAAAACGAATGCATAATTAAACTATGCAAATATCAGGTAAATAAAATTACACTGTCTCAAAGTCCTAGGAGATTTCTGAATAAGTAATCAAGGAGAAAAGTTTACGTCGCTTCTTTTTGAAATAAAGGAAATTATTAATTAGCTTCTGTAGGTAAATAACCAAAAAATGTATTATTCAAACGGCAAAAATTTAAAGTAAGTTAGTGTCTGCAGTAGACACGCGTTGACTGCAGTTGCCTGTGCCGCTGACACGTGTCTCTCGTATAATTATGTATGAGCACTTATACCTAAAGAAAATAAAATATCTTACGTTGTTGCTGTTTTGTTGTTATGTTATGTTGCTGCTGTCAATCATTCAACTGCAGTCAACAGTTGCCAATAGCAACTGTTGACTGCAGCCAATTGCAGTCCACTGCTGGACATAGGCCTCTCCCAGGCTGGACCACAACATCCTGTCCTCCGCCTTCCTCATCGTTTTTAAAGTCGTCGGTCCATTTAGCTGGAAGGTGTCCCACGCTTGTCGATGCTTGTGGTTTACCTACTTTAAATTATTCAGTCAACTTATAAAAAAAAAAAAAATATTGAAGAAAAGCCTAATTACATTCTAAAGTAGTGTTATATAACTGAGTGGCTATGCTAAGCACAATACATTGAAACCCTGATCTCCTAACTAGGGGTGACCCTGTATCTTAGAGATCAGTGTCCCTCCGCAGCAAAGTCACCAGCCAATATTTGTAACTCATTGGCACTTGAAATGGCACTTGTAATAATGCAAGTTTCAGCGGATATATTGCTATTGATTGACTTGAATAAAAGTTTATTTCTGAATCCCTCGATTCAATTTGAATCAGTTCTCTTTTGCAGATAAAACTCGAAGCGCTCGAACTAAGATCAGTCAAGGTCATTGTACTCATTATTATATCAACTTTTAGTATGGGACCAAACCTGAAATCGCGAAAAAAAAATCTGCTTTCCCTACATTTATGTTCGTATAACTCGTCAAAGTCAAAACGTTTATTACGAACTAACACTTAGTTCGCAATAAACAATGTTGGTGTTATGTTATGGTAGTACTTATGTACTAGAGAGCAGTGGAGCAGTGGAATGAGAGCAGTGGTGGCCAAGTTGTAACGGCCGCGACATACGAGTTGAAGGTTGGAAACCAGGCAGGCGCTTTACTTTGTGTAAATTATTTCATCACCACTGCTCTCAAAACGGTGAAGGAAAACATCGTGAGGAAACCGGCATATTCTAGAACCAAAAATTCGAAGACATATGACATCTGCCAATCCGCACTGGGCCCGCGTGGTGGATTACGGCCCACTCCCTCTAACCGAGAGGAGGCCTGTGTCCCAGCAGTGGGAACATTATAGGCTGTATATGGTTATGTGGTACTTATGTTGTCAAAATGGTAGGGAACAGCTGATTTTATTTTCGCGATTTCAGGTTTGGTCCCATAGTAAAAGTTGTTCATAACGATGAGTACAATGACCTCTTAAGAGGTTGTTAATGTTTTACCAATAACCCTGTATAACAGAACATGTTATGAAACAAAGGTTAACCACATGTTTCTATAGAGAAGTTAGCAATGTTAAATCATTTGGACGTTATAACATAAGTTTATTTATTACCTGACTGCGGCGAAGCCCAAAAGGAGGGTTATGTGTTTGACCTGTATGTATGTATGTATGTATGTAAGTATGTATGTATGTATGTATGTATGTATGTCCGTTTCTTTGTTCCCTCGTAACTTCTAAACGAATGAACGGATTTGGATAAATTATACGTCTTTAGATTTGTCTTGGTGGCGCGAGTGTCACTGGGTATATCAAAATTGAAAAAATATAAAATGGCCGATTTTTGGCGCAATATTATGTCTCCAAAAAATTTTTTTTTTCTCGAAACCTATCGAGTGGGGTATCAAAATAAAGGGTTTTTAAAGGTGATTACAAAAATATATTCAACTTATATGGTTAAAAGTAATTCGAAGTGATAAATCGTTAAAAACACGTACCTACCAAGAACTAAATCGTCTGCGAAATCTTTCAAATTTGTAAACTAAAAAGCTGGAAATAAAAAACAAGTAATTAAAAAAACTAAAAAACCCGACTGCGGTAAAAAAAATAAGTTAAAAAAAACTGAAAAGCTAAAAACAAGGCCATTTTAAATTAAATAAAAGTTGGAAGCAGGCGGGACCCATACCATTTTTTTATTATATTTCAAACTCAAATGTTTAACTTAATTTTTTTACCGCAGTCGGGTTTTTTAGTTTTTTTAATTACTTTTTTTTTTTTATAATAAGCACACCAACATCACAGTCACTTACAATTCAAATAAAATATCTAAAATTAGCATTTCAGTAACCATGCAAATAACAGGTATGCATAACATCTAAAATTAAAAAAATATATGAGACAAAGTAGAACAATAAAAATTGTGTCTAGTATGTGTTATATAACAAAATCTAAACGCACCCTTACCTAACTAAATCTAGTTACATTTTAGACCTAGTTCTGAAGGGTTTCGATTTTGGGCTGTCTACGTGATGCGATGAAAAGGGTAAACTCTCAAAAACCCGTCCGACAGCTGACGAGGAAGCGACTAGCTATCAAAGTGGAGTTCCTTGCCGGCTCTTCTCCATAGAAAACGACCAATTGGAACCGTTCAAGTAGGTCAATCCATACTAATATTATAAATTCGAAAGTAACCCTGTCTGTCTCTCTGTCTGCTTGTCTGTCTGTCTGTATGTTACCTTTTCACGCCTAAACCACTAAACAGATTTCAATAAAATTTGGCAGAGAGATAGATTGCATCCCGGGGAAGGACATAGGATAGTTTTTATTGACGTACCTCGCGGGCGAAGCCGCGGGCGGAAGCTAGTGTGAAATAAAATATTTCTATAAACGATTTTCTTGCTCAAGAATTTTAGGTCCCGTGTAAGTAAAAGAGATTTCCGAATCAAAATATTTTATTTCACATAAACCTACATGTGCACTTATGAAACGTTAGAACCTACGTGCACGGTTCTGCTATCAAAGATAGTACTCAATCAACGACGCTCGCTCGGTCGTGCAGAACATTCGCTGAGAGACTCACGCTTGGTTCAGACGCCAGCAGATCAAGCTACCCGAAACTGTCAACTTTTCCCAATCAACTTTGAACCTTATGCTTGAACGATAAAGTTGAAAATGTATTAAAGAATTTTGACAGATTGTAGTAGCTTGATGTGCTGGCGTCTGTACATACGCATACCAGTGAGTAATCGATCTGTTGCTCGTTGCTCACCGACTCGATTTTATTAGTTGCTAGCTCTACTGGCTGCTTGCTTTAAAACCTATAAAAAATTATTTGTCTATTACTACATACCTACTTCATCAACAACATCAGTTATGCTGACGATATGGTGCTGCTGAGTCCGTCGATCAGTGCTCTTAGGAAGCTGTTAAATATATGCGAGTGCTATGCTGGAGCTCATGGACTAAGGTATAATGCCAAGAAAAGCGAGCTGTTAGTTTTTAGGGCACAAAACAAGACTTACGAAGTGGTACCACCAGTCTCGCCATGTGGTGTCACTCTAAACAGAGTCAAACAGTTCAAGTACCTTGGTCACTGGGTTACAGAGGATGGCACTGATAACTGTGATATTGAGAGGGAGCGTAGGGCATTGGCCGTAAGATGCAACATGCTGGCCCGCGGTTTTGCAAAGTGTGACAGCAATGTCAAGCTAACTCTGTTTAGGGCTTATTGCCAGACCTTTTATACATGCAGTCTATGGACCAGAAAGCGTTTAATGCCCTGCGTGTTCAATACAACAATGCTTTTAGGATATTGCTGGCGCTACCTCGCTTCTGTAGGGCATCAGGGATGTTCGCAGCAGTAGTCGGATGCGGGGTGGCGACAGCAGTCTCCTGAGCATTGTTGCTAGTAAGATTGAAGGCCACATTATGGGGCACCTGTGCGTAGTACATGTACGGTTGCCAGGTGTAGCCGTGAGGTGGCAAAATTAAGTATTGTTTTGTTAATTAATTAGTTGTGTGTCATAGTCTATTATACTAACACTAGCTTTTGCCCGCGGCTTCGCTCGCGTTAAGTATTATTTAAAAAAAACTAATACATTTACATCCTCCATCATCCCTTATTTTATGCCCATGGGGGTTGAATTTATCAAAATCCTTTCTTAGGGGAAGCCTACGTCATAGTAGCTATATGCATGCGAAGTCTCAGCCCGATCGGTTTAAAATTGACAAAGTTTCATACAAATTTTCATCCCCTATTTTATCCCCTTGGGGGTACAATTTATCAAAATCCGTTCTTAGCGGATGCCTACGTCATAACATCTACCTGCATGCCAAATTTCAGCCCGATCCCTCCAGTGGTTTGGGCTGTGCCTTGATAGATCACTATGTCAGTCAGTCACCTTTGAGTTTTATATATTTAGATAGATAGGTTAAGGAATACTAACAAAAAACCCCCGACACAAAAAAATAATTAAATTAAATGTAAGTAACTGGAAAAGGATCAAATAATTTAAAAACCCCCAACTTAAAGAATCTAGGTAACGAGACTAAATCAGATAAATTCATATGGCAGTCGGGGGACCTCTTAGCATAGAAGGTGTTCCACAGAACGGTCCCCCGACTTCCATATGAATTTATCTGTTTTAGTCTCGTTACCTAGATTCTTTAAGTTGGGGGTTTTTAAATTATTTGATCCTTTTCCAGTTACTTACATTTAATTTAATTATTTTTTTGTGTCGGGGGTTTTTTAAATTTACAATTTAATTTTTTATTTCATGCTTTTTGTAGGGAGTCCTTAATATTTGTATTTCATTTCTTTTATTTTCTTGCGTTTTAAGATTCAGGTAATTTGGTGTTTAATCAGGTTTTTATCCGTCAAAAAATAATTATTTATTTATAGTTGAAGAATAATTTTTAAGACTAAACAGATTTTTTTGTTTTATTATATCCTTTTCTTAGTTCTTCCTTTAGTTATTCAACTTTCGTACAAGTATTTCATAGCGTTAGATATCTTAGGTATTTCAGATCTAGTTTATAAAATGGGACTGCGACACTATCTGATGTAGAAATACCTACGCTTTTAAGTGGGATTGTTCCATTCGTAATAAAAATAGTCAAACTCAGTGGTCGTAGGTACCAGTCATCACTCCACTTTCCTCATTATTCTAGAGCATTGATCAGGCAAAAAAATATTTTGAAGTTTTTAGTTTTCATTTCGTTAGTTAATATTCCTCATTCCCTTTCAATATAGTTTACATTATTCTACTTGTCAAGCACTTGCATTTGATACCTATATTGAAGGAGTTGTGAAAAAAGAATATAATTCGCCATTTTGTGGTGGCGGCCATCTTGGATTTGAAATTTGTAATAGCGTATAGTATTGTACTAGTCAAGCCCTTTCATTTGATACCCATAATGAGGGGGTTGTGAAAAAAAAAATGTAAATCGCCACTTTGTGGTGGCGACCATCTTGGATTTGAAATTTATTATAGTGTATAGTATTCTACTATTCAAGCCCTTTCATTTGATACCCATATTAAGGGATTTGTGAAAAAATATGTATTCCGCCATTTTGTGGCGGCGGCCATCTTCGACCGATTTTCATCAAACATAGCTAAGAACACTCCCGACTAATTCACCTTTCAAACAAAAAAAACAAAATCAAAATCGGTTAATCCGCTCGGGAGCTACGATGCCACAGACAGACACACACACACACACACACACACACACACACACAGAGACACGTCAAACTTATAACACCCCGTCGTTTTTGCGTCGGGGGTTAAAAATGGGTTCTACCTGAATTAAAGATAACTAAATAAATAAAATAAAAATATATTAAATATTTGCATGCCATCTTTACATGGCGGAATGTATCTTTACACTGAAATTGTATGTAATATATTTTGTACCTACCACATTTTATGCAAATAAACGGTTTTGATTTGACTTGTTAATCGTCGGCGGCGGCGGTCGGGCAGCTGCCTAACAAGGGTTGACACCAAATGTTAACACGTTAGTATGCATCGTGATCAATTCAGTAATTAGATGGCATGTATGAATTTACCCTTGCCGACTCGTAGTCACACCAGATTATCACACCAGTATGACAAACAGGATTTTTTTCCCGTTTGTCAAACCACTGATTTTTCCACAACATTTATTTCTAACTAGTAAGTAAAGTAAGTAAAGTAAGTAAATCATTTATTTGCGTAAAACATGGTATACATTGATGTTAATATTATTACAGTAGCTCAACATGTTTCGCTAAGATATAACATAGCATGCAAAATTTTTATTTTATTTTGACAAAAGGAATCAACATCTCACATCCATAAAATCTTTTAAACTGTAAAAATTACATTCAATAAGCCACTTGTGTAATTCTGTCTTAAATTTCCTCGAGTTCAATATTTTAAAGCGACTTGGTATTTTGTTATAAATACGTACACACATTGCTAGGCAGTTTTTGTTGTATTTGGCAAGTCTTGGCAAATCACTTAATACCAGTTTATGAGGATCTCGTCTGTTTCTAGGATTTACATCATTTGCTGATTTAAATAAATGTTTGTTGTTAACTACAAATACACATACCTCATATATATACAAACACGGTAGAGGTAGCAGACCAAACCTCTTGAACATTGGTCTTCATGAGTCATCTGGTTGAAGACCAGTTATTGCTCTGATGCACTTTTTTTGTGCGATAAATGCTCTATCTATATTGGTACTGTTACCCCACATTACGAGACCATATCGCAGTATCGACTCAATATAGGCGTAATATGACATAATTGCAGTTTTTATGTTAGTTATGTTTTTAACTTGCTTCAGTGCGTATACAAATTTATTGATTCGAGTGCTTACGTTATCTACATGTTCTTTCCAGTTAATATCTTTGTCTATTATTACGCCTAAAAACCTTGTATGGGTTACCTCTTCGATTTTATTTATATTAAGTTTTATATTGTTTTTATTGTTATTTGATTGATTGAATTGAATGTAAACAGATTTATCTAAATTTATTTTTAAATTATTCATGTCAAGCCAAAGCAGTAATTTGTCTATTGTATTATTTATGTCAAACTCATGGTCAGTCTTGTTTTTCTTTTTATCTGATGTCACTATGATTGATATATCGTCGGCAAATAATATGCATTTATAATTGGTTATTTTTACGATATCATTAATATATAAAAGAAACAATATTGGACCAAGCACGCTTCCTTGCGGAACGCCATATTTATTTTGCTTATATTCTGATGCGTATGGTATCATATCTTTATTACTGTATCATTTTACTAATAATGACACGTTGCTGTCTATTGCCTAAATAGGATGATATCCATTCGAGTGCAGGTCCTCTAATCCCAATAGCCTCTAGTTTATCCAACAATATGCTGTGCGACACAAAATCGAAGGCTTTTGATAAATCAAAAAAAAGTCCAGTAGTAAGATGATTATTATTAATATTTGAAAGTACTGCCTGCATAAGAGAGTAAATGGCTAATGATGTGGATTTCTTTTTTTGAAATCCAAACTGTTCAGTACTTATTATTTGGAATTTATTGCAATAATCAATTAGCCTTTTGTACATACATTTCTCATAAATTTTTGAAAAAATAGGTGTCAATGTAATTGGACGGTAATTACTAATATCGCTTTTATCTCCTTTTTTGAATAACGGCTTTACAATTAATAATTTTAATCTATCGGGAAATGTTCCTTCTCCAAAAGACATGTTTATTAGATGTGTTAGAATACCAGTCAATTCATTACAGCAAGATTTTATGATTTTAGTACTAATTTCGTCATAGCCCTCTGATCTAGTGTTGGACAGGGACATTATTTCATAGCGCACTTCGTTTTCTGACATTGGTTTAAGAAAAATTGAGTTGACATATCTATTTTGCCTATAATTTTGAACAGCTGTATTTTGCGGTGACGTATGAGTTAAATTCACGTAATAATTATTGAATGTAGAAGCTATTTCTACAGGGTCTGTAACTACAATACCATTTAATTTTATTGCATCTATGTTGTCTTTAGGGGTGGTATTTTTATTTATTTAGTGTTGTCCTAGTTATATACTATTTAGTTAATACCATGCGTGAATTTACGCGCGTTACTCTAAATAATGCCAATAATAATGCGGGTCTGTGTGGTGCCGGACTTAAAGAATACCACCACCCCTTACTTCCCGTGGGTGTCGTAAAAGGCGACTAAGGATCGTACCGGAGAATGGGCAGCAGCGTTCTCTATGTATTTCACCATCATACCATACTGCGATCGCCAACCCGCCTGCCAAGCGTGGCGATTATGGCAAACCCTCCTAAAATTGGGGGAGGCCTGTGTCCAGCAGTGGACGTCTATCGGCTGAAACGACGACTCTAAATAATTAATTTTAATTGAGACTAATTTTAACAAATGTCGTCAATTATTTATCTCCAGTAACGAAATCAAAACTTTAAATTTAATATTTTTGGAAAAAAAGTGGTTGCCACGCCATGACAGACATGCCGGTTTCCTCACGGTGTTTTCCCTCACAGTTCTGAGAGTATATGATCGCAAGTTTTAAAAGCAATAAAAGTATATGATCGACAACAGTAAACGAAATCAGAAAAATATATGATATTCTTTAGGATATATGCTGCAACTAATTTGGTACGATAGAAAAAAATCATGAAGATTACCTTTAAAACTTTCTGTTTATAGTAAAAACCATACTAATATACATACAATCATTCTGACTTCTGTCAGATTATTCTACAAGCAACATACTAAAGCACTAGTGTTTTAATTTTTTAGTCCAAACAATAGATTTTTTGTAAATAGTTGATTGCTTCATATTTTGCAATAAATTACCAGTGTTTTGTCATCGCGCTTCTCTTTCTTTTCTACACAGTCCGACAGTGACCGCGTTTTAGGTCATGTAAGATCGCCAACTCGTCTTGAGCAAACATGGTGATCAATTATTATGTGTTCTCTATTTGAGAAGACACCTTAGCCCTGCAGTAGGACGATAATTGGCTGATATTATTACTATAAAACCCAATGATACTTTTCCCAACATAGTCAAGCAAGACAGTTAAATCAGCCATCTAACAAATTATGTGGCTTTGTCCACGAACCTGAACTACGAAACAATGTCAAAGTGAAAGTGCTTGCCTCCCATTGTTCAACGGAACTTTTAAACGTTTATAAATAATAACTTATACTTAACAATGGCTGTCAATGGTTTGACGTATGTATTCTTGGTATTTTAAAGTAGCTTGGGGTCAGTATTACATAGTAGATAGATTTAAAAGGTCGGCTTTACACAACTAGCCAGAATATACACACACAGACATGCTTCACGTACAGCGAGTGCAATCGCACTCGCGACTGGCATTTGTTTTTTATGGTGAAAGCATCAGAGTAGACCGGCAAAATTCAAAATTTTCTTACCACTATAAGATCTTATAACCTAAGTTTTCTGCCTGCAAGCAAGTATGCAAATTTTATTAAGTTTACATACATTCTTATTATATTACTATTTCCTTTTTTTCATTAAATATCACATATAAATTATATTTTTAAATATTAGGATATAAAAAATATAAAAACATTTAAAAATATAAAATACAGTAATAATATAATATGCCTATTATTATTATCTTCTATTACCATGCAAATATTCACTATTCAATTTACTAATTTATATTGTTAACAAAATGTTTATGTTCCATAAATTCCCTATAACTTTAAAAACAACACTTTAGAAATTTAAAACTCTAAATTCATACCTATACGAGTATAATATAACCCTATTAAAGGACTATTTAATGAAATCGTGACATTTGAGGCTAATTCTAACTAAAGGAATCGTATTACTGATTCTAATTATTATAATTCTGTAAGGCCATTATTTGTTAAGGTTGCGAATCATATTTTAACAACATACAACCTGATGCTGACCTGCATATTGCAAAAAACGTAAGAAAATTTGAATTTTGCGGAATATCCTGATGCTTTCGCCTTAAGATCTCAGTACGTAAGCATGCTATATTATGTGCGTACGTTTATTGTTTGTACAGAAACGATCCTCTGTAATAATAATAATAATAATAAATTCTTTATTTCACCAAAAGCCAATTCATACAATATTCAAAGACAAAAGGGCGTAGAGGCTTATAACTAGGTCACAATAATTTAAATACTCTGACTCCTAAACTAGGTGTAGGTGCCTGTGTCTTAGGAGTCAGTGATTCTTCGTTACAAACAAAGCCATATTATACTAAAACGGGACGTTTCAACAATAAGTAAATGGTGTAAAAGAAAAACAGTATATAATTTATGTAAGGGAAACACAAAAGAAAGACGTTTAACTGTGTGGAGTGTGAATTAATGTAAGGTCTGAGTGTGTGTGTAGTGAGTAAGTGTAGGATGTGTGCGTGTAAATGTAGTGAGTAGGTGTAGGTCTGTATCTGGATATTTATTGTCAGTCCGAAACTTTAGATTTAAAATCATTAACGTGATGTATGTGCTAAATGCTTGATTTAACCGTCTAACATATTGAACCCGATTTGGTGATTAGTCTTTGTATCTCAGGAACTGTTTTGTCGTTAACAACAAGAGGCTACTAATACACAGGTATTGTCTAGAATTGATTTTAAAAGTGGTACGAATAATGACTATTCGACTATTCTGACTATTCTGCAGCTGAAGCGAATGCTTTGTGATCCAATATTTTTTTTAAATTCAATGCTTAGATGCTAGACTATGCACGGTTGTTTCGATATTCAAAATAGTTTTTGACATTCAAAAACAGAGATAGGTACATACCGATAGGTACCATCAATGGGCAAAGCATAATATTGTTCCCAATGCTGGGATACGGGCTTCCTTTCCGTGAGAGGGAGTGGGCCGTAAATCCACGACGCGTGCCAGTGCTGGTGGATGTCACATGTCTTCAAATTTTTGTTTATAGGGTTCTATCTTTCACAAAAGGGTACAATACAAAAATTGTTTCGTCTTATATTATTTGAGAGGCCCGATTTGCCCGTTTCTGGCAAATAAATTTGTGCGAGGGACATAATAGGACATCGTATCTATTGTGATACCGTCAAAGGTTCGTGAAATTGATTCTGTATTCGACAGAGCTCTCTTTGAACCTTTCATGGTATAATTTTGAATGCTCGTTCATGTGAATTCTTTTGTTCAAAACAGAGTTTATTAAAAATATTTTTGTAGTACCTTCTAAGACCTTACCAGGAATAAGACCTGTGTAAAACCTAATTTTGTTTTCGCAATTAAATTTTTTATACATTCAATCATTTGATTGAAGCCATTTTACGCCCGGGAATTATCAAGGAATTCGTAACGACATTCAATCCTATGATTGAAGCCATCGGTGGGCTTAGAAAAGAACGTAAAATAAAAGAGTTTGTTTTTTGGGAAAAATGAGAGATTCTTCTTCTACTCCGTTTACCTTATACCCTATTTTTGTCCAGACGATAAAACAAGTCAGCCTTATCTATCTATCGTAGGTTCTCCCTATCTATACATATAATAAATCTGTAGAAGGGTCAATTCTGTACATTGAAAATATTGAAAAAATAAATAGCGGGGGGTGTTGCTGGATCGATACCAAACCCAAATATGTGATTAAAAAAATTTTTGTCTGTCTGTCTGTCTGTCTGTCTGTATATGCAGGCATCACGTGAAAACTAACGGTTCGATTTCGATGAAACTTGGTATAATTATACCTTATTATCCTGGGCATAAAATAGGATAATTTTTATCCTGGAAAAATACGTAGAAAAAAATCTTATTTTTCGGTTTTATTCATAGACGTTGTTCTGTAGAACCGCGAACACACGTTGCATTACCCGTAGTGGATAATTTTCCATTTCAATTTAAGAGAATACAGTTTCCTGTAGCTTTGTGTTACGCCATGACAATAAATAAGGCTCAAGGTCAGACCCTAGGAGTTGCTGGCGTAGATCTTACCGCGAGTTGTTTTTCACACGGGCAACTTTACGTAGCTCTTTCCCATGTGAGCAGTCCAAGAAATCTTCATGTTCATATTCCGGACGAGCTCACTAACAATGTTGTGTATGCTGAAGCTCTCAATTAACTTTCTGTCGCATTGTCACGATCACTTTTTTATTATTGCAAACTTTTCGTCATTGTCAGTAATTTACTGCTACATGCTACTTATCAAGGTCGGAATTACTATGAAAAAAATACTTACTACAGAACGCGAGCTCAACAGCAGTAGCTCAATAGAGGGATCTCCTTAATTATTATAGGCTTAGCCGTATTTGGGTCCAATAGATATTTATAAGATGTCATTGTCAGAGTTACTCAAAATGGAGAAATAAACCATCCACGCGAAGACCGACATCCGCGCGGACGGAGTCGCGGGCGGAAGCTAGTGTTTTAATAAAAATGGTTTTTAGTAACCAGGGAAGTGTGTGGAATGTTTGAAGATATTTCAGAGTTGATTCCACAGTAACAGCTGTACCGTTTTAAATAACTATAAATAAAATAAATAAATTAAATTATTTTAATAAAATAAATAAATTAAATTATTTTAATAAAATAAATAAATGAAATTATTTTAAATAAAAGCGCCTGCCCAGTTCGAACCCACGATCTACACCTCATTATTCAGGGCCGTTACCACTGGGTCACCACTGTTCCTCATTCTGATTTATTTTCCGCAATAATGAATAAAAGTCGAAAATAATAGAAATAGATGTTTTTCCTTCTATTTCCCTTAGAAATTAAGTCCGAAGTAAGGAGCTCACTCATTTGGTCAATTCCGTATGAGGACTGACCTATAATAAAAAAATACGCTGGACTAAGGTTCTACGTTGTTATAAAGCTAATAGTTTTACAGAATTTCGTTTCAAATAAAATTTTTCTCATATTTTCGTTTCATATAATAATCAATACGCAGAATGCTTACTTTGAAGATTTTTTAATCCTTGATTTTTGTTTCACATATATTTTAATGTTAGAATAACCATAATCATAGAATAACAAATCAAATATTATCCTCATATTGTTTAGTTAATATAAAACGTATTACCAAAAAAACATTATAACGAGCGACAGTTTCTAAACGTTACAATTCGTGGGGAAGATCACGTGGCGGGTCTAAGTTAGTTTACGAGCAATAATAATAAAACGAAGTCGTATTCGTCTATTTCTGTCTACAGGGTTTAAAGGAACTTAACCTAACGCAAGTCGGGGTGCCTCAAGTCCCGAGATCGCTTATAGAAACCAGTATTTTTATATTTCATTCAAACACCATGGAAAAATACACCGAAAAAACAATATTCGTTAAAAAATAATTCTACTGTTTGATAAGTTTGTGAAATAAAAAAATGTGATTAGAAAATCATTTAATTGCGTTTCTGTGAAATATGTTTCATTCAACTAAATAGTCTTTGAAACAATAATATTCGAAATAAAAATACAAGGACCCAATATTAGATGAAACATTTTCCGGAAACGAAATTCTATGAAACTTCTGGAGTAAATAATTATACTAAGTATACGAAATGACAGTTGTTTTTTGTTCCGATTCAAAGCGCCCCGCTCGAGCTACTCACGAACTAATATTAAAATAAATAAAGTTGTGAACGTTCCATGTCGATATTGTGACGATAATTTTCTTCAAACAGTGAGTCTTTCGAATAGAAAATTAATGTCACCTGAAATTTCTGCAATTTGATTAGCTGAAACAAATTAGCAAATACTAGTTTCTAAATTTAAAGATAAATATTATAATTATTGTTATGATTGTAATGTTTACTTGTTTCCGAAGTAAACACCATCGAAATAAAACTTGCCATCTACAACGTACTGTATACTTTAGCATTTTTACTTTAATTAAATACTTAATTTCAGATTTCCCACCGACTCAACTAAGCAGTTATCGCTCAACTATAGTAGTGTTTAGGCTTAATTTTAAGCCTGTCCTCATATTTAAAGCTCACTGATCAGACCGTAAAGCGCTTTAACTTTACTAGGACACTACCCACATTTTATAGCTTGTGATCTGACCGCGCCCTACTGAATTTTCAGTTAACCTCTGCAGCAATTATTCTATTACTTAATAATAACTGGGGATTCGGTTTTTTTCTCCTAAGTAATAAATTACTCTCAGTGGTATAACGATCGATAAAGTTCATAAAAGTATTTTTTTATCGAAGGATATTAAATGTCTCATCTCTAATATTAGTTCCTCGGACCCTCACGTTGCTTTCAGCGCCAAAATGACGAAAATCAAATGTCTTCATTTTGTCATCGATATAGTATGAAGTCCAGCGTACTTGTATAATGCAGGTCAGTGCGTATGAGTAATCACACTAATATTATAAAGGCGAAAGTTTGTGAGTGTGTGTGTGTGTTTATATGTTTGTTACTTCTTCACGCTCAAACGGCTGGACCAATTTCGATAAAATTTTGTACGGAGGTAGCTGACCCTGGATAAACAAATAGGCTACTTTTTATCCCGATATTTCCACGGGATCGACGTTTACGCGGGTGAAACCGCGGGGCGCAGCTAGTTTAACCATATTATTGAAATAATAATAAGAATAAATACCCCGTACTTCCCGTGGGTCGTAAAAGGCGACTAAGAGTCTAACCGGAGAATGGGCAGCAGCGTTCTCTATGCATTCCACCACCATAACATACTGCGATCGCCAACCCGCCTGCCAAGTGTGGCGATTATGGCAAACCCTCCCCCTTTTGGGAGAGGCCTATGTCCAGCAGTGGACCTCTTTCGGCTGAAATGATGATGATGATGAATAAGAATAAATATCTTAATATATATCGATACGACATGGTGCCGCTGAGCGCCTCGGTGTGTGGTCTGTCCAGGTTGCTGGGCATCTGCGAGTGCTGCGCGCTGAATCACGGTTTGCTCTATAACGCCAAGAAGAGTGAATGCACGGTCTTTCCGGCCAGGGGTAGGAGCTGTTCTGATTCTGTTCCACCTATTAGATTGAACGGTGTCAAGTTAAAAAGAGTTCAACAGGTAAATATCTCGGGCATATCGTGACCTCTGACCTGAGGGACGATGCGGACATCGACAGGGAGCGGAGGGCGTTGTCTGTGAGGGCCAATTTATTACGATCGCCCGCAGGTTTGCTCGTTGCTCGGGGGCCGTCAAAATAACTCTTTTCAGAGCGTTTTGTACGTCCCTGTACACAGCCAGCCTTTGGACGTCATATACCCAGAAGCAGTACAACGCTCTCCGTATTCAGTATAATAATGCGTTCAGGGTGTTGTTGCGGCTGCCCCGGCACTGCAGCGCGTCGGGGATGTTCGCCGATGCCCGTGTCGACTATTTCTACACGACGATGGGAAAGCGGTGCACATCTCTGGGGCGCAGGCTCCGGACCACCTCCAACACCATCCTGAGCGTATTTGCGAACAGGTTTGATTGTCAGTATATTAACCATTGCAACCAAAGGCAGGCGTATTATTAATCTTTTTTTTTTATTTTTTTTTATTTTATGATTTTAATTTAGTTTTATAATTTTAATTTATATTATTTTATTAATTGTTTTTATATGTATTTATTATGATTACAATTTTTAACTTTTAATTTTTCAATTTTTAATATTTAAATTTTTATTTTATTTTATTTTAAATGTAGAACATAAGATCTTAAATAGATTGAAATAAATGATTATGCTATGTGTCTGTGTGGTGCCGGACTTAAAGAATTGCACCACCCCTTACTTCCCGTGGGTGTCGTAAAAGGCGACTAAGGGTCTTGCCGGAGAATGGGCAGCAGCGTTCTCTATTTATTCCACCATCATACCATACTGCGATCGCCAACCCGCCTGCCAAGCGTGGCGATTATGGCAAACCCCCCCCAAAATTGGGGGAGGCCTATGTCCAGCAGTGGACGTCTATCGGCTGAAACGACGAAATGATATGAATTTGAATTGAATATATTTTATCTTATCGTATTTTTTCTTTAAGCCAGCTATCATTAAGGTATTGACTACCACCGCGGTCACACGTTGTCCGCCAACAATAGATTTTCTTTTGTGTTTGTTGTCTGGCAGTCAACGTGTCAATAATAAATCATACATCATTTTGCTGGATTTTACCTGTCCAATAAATAATATACTAGGTACTTATATATGATATTCAGAGACATTTAAGATATTTATTTATGTTAGCCTATATAGGGTCGATTTTTTTTTTGTTAGCCTGTACAGGGTGAATTTTGAGATGGGGCAGTAAGGGCAGGTACCTCTTTTAACCGTTGTAACTACAGGAAAACGCTCTTAGGATTTTAGAGTTTTGCGGTTTCTGACTTTTCTCGTACTCGTACCTCAGTTGGTCCAATAGTTTTGTGATTCTTATAAGAATCAGGATTAATTGGCATCAACCTTTTTTTTTTTTTGTGAAAATTTTCAGACGCCAGCACATCAAGCTACCCGAAACTGACAAATTTTCCCAATCAACTTTGAACCTTATACTTTAGCGATAAAGTTGAAAATCTATTGAAAAAAATTGACAGAGTAGCTTGATGTCCTGGCGTCTGTACATTTTCTTGCTGACTGTATTTTTTTTTCAAAATCTGTGAAGGGTTGTCAATATTTATCAAAAAAATGAGGTCTTATACCCTAAGACCGTTTTTCTGTAATTATAATAACTAAGGTACCCTTACTGTCCCTATCCTTCTAATCTACCCTGAATAGTATCCCACAGCTGGACAAAAGTCTCACTTTTTCCTTCCATACCTCTCTATTTTTTGCGAACTCTGGACATGCTGCCTTCGCAAACATGTTTAGATTTAAGGTACAGAAAAATGTCTTTGGTATTATTATATTATTTTTACAACGAAGTAACGCATTGGTCAGAGAATAATAACAACACATTATGGGCCGACTGATCAATAGTCAGATAATTTTATCTGAGGAATAAACATTTCGGTTTCACAGTTTTTGTATAGAAAATATGTCAAATTGTCATAATTATTCTACAGATAAAAGTTCTGACTCTTGAAATCTGACTATTGAAAAATCAGCCGTCAAATTGTCCGATGGGACGGCAATCCGACACGACCGGAGAGAGATCAGGCGCAGGACCAACGGCTTAACATTCTTTCCGAGGCACGGCCGCCAACTTCCAAACTCCGGTCTGTTACTAAGAAATGTCTAATGGAAAAACTCAATAACACTTTGCGCGACCCGGGAATCGAACCCAGCACCACGCACATACATATTAATAAGGATATCGAGGAACGTTTTGTCAAGTCGTAAGAACCGCCTGAAGCAGAGGCGGCGGGTATGCTATAAAAATCATACGTTAAAGATTTTTTAATACCTACGAAATCTTAGCTTCCTGTCCCAGATGAATGGACAAAGTCATTTGTCAAAAGTATTAGAAATCCCAAGAGTAATCATAACCATCTCTAATTTCCGCTTTATCTTTCATTTATTCTTTTTCGTACTTTATATAAAAGAGACGAAGATAATTAAGTATAGGTATCTAATAGAAAGGAGGATAGGTACTTACGTAATACATAATATTATATATGTTCTTTGCAAAACTGTGTCGAGAGTGGGTAGCGAAGTTTATGGAAGTTAATAGGTATACATTGATTTACATGCTTATGAAATGTTAAACAATGTATAATCTAACACTCATATTTATACAGGGTTATTAGGAAAACACAAACAACCTCTCAAGAGGTCATTGTACTCATCATTATGAACAACTTTCACTGTGGGACCAAGTCTGAAAACGCGAAAAAAATATCTGCTGTTCCCTACATTTATGTTCGTATAACTGGTCAAAATGTTTTTTTTCGCGATTTCAGGCTTGGTCCCGTAGTAAAAGTTGTTCATAATGATGAGTACAATGACTTCTTAAGAGGTTGTCACTATTCTACCAATAACCCTGTAAATAATATTATATAAAATTACCTACATAAATGAAAAAAAGAGAAAGAGCTCATTGGGCATCAAAAAATTCTTCCGCATCGCTGTCAGTGGGCAAAGTGCCCAAAAGGCTGGCAGCGTTGCCACGTTGGATGGCAATGCTGATTATTATTGATTTGATTATTTATTTGTATTTTTTTTTTTTTTTGTTATGTTTTTTCTGGTGTACAATAAAGTATATATAAATAAATAAATAAATAAATTTAAGGCTAGTATTCGAACAATCGAATATAAATTCAAACTAAGGGTATCAAAAATACAGTGGCGTACTGAAATACTAAATGGGCAAAAGACTGAGGGCGTACAGAAATATTGAAAACGGCGACATAAAAACACGAATTTGAAGTAGGTACGATTATTCAGAACGATCAGTTTAATCATTCTTAAGCGAACAAATTTAAAACTCTACAAACTACAGTTAGTCATTTTAATCGTAACGGGGGGTAATCGTAATTCGCGGGGCTCCTATTTTTTAGATTAGCCAAAGTACATTACATCTTTTATGGGGTACTGTGTTAAATGTTACAATAAAATACCTTGTGATATATTGCAAATAAATGAAAGAAAATTTGAAACTCACATTAAACGTACACTTTGTAAACAAGCATACTATAAATTAGAAGATTATATCCAAAATAAGAACGCTTGGAAACATGCTGGTCCTGCTCCATAGGACAATCTAGAGTCTAGACAAAATCAAACTGGTTGCTAATTTAATTGTAAAATTGGTTCTTTCTTGTTTTTTTTTTGACGTTGATTTTTATTCTGTAATTACTTAAACTCACACCCGCAGTTATTACTTGTAATTTTTTATTTAAATGAAAATCGTTTATTTTTACCATGTTTGTAAATATGTGAGCACCATGTATCTATTAGATAATTAATTTATGTCATGTTTTCATTTTTAATTCTTTTACCTGTTTTGGTATAGTAATTTTATTTTATTTTAGGTGCATCGTCTTCACATATTATTATATAATTAATGTATGCAAATATTGAAAAACATTTTAAAAGAGTAACGGTGGAGTTTCTTGCCCATTCTTCTTCTCCTTACGAAAACTACCTTTTGGAATGGGCGACTAGAATCAATTCTATTTTATCGTAATTTTTGACGTTCAAAAGTGCCTTTTATGTGCCTATTTGAAATAAATGTTTTGACTTTTGACTTTGACTTTATTTCTGTGTAAAGGGTTTAAAGTAACCTAACCAAACCTAACCTCGGGGGCCCTTCGCTCGCTCTTGCATCCAACGTCGCCTATCGACCGACCGCCACAACCATGCAACCGATGTCACCCGAAGTTCGGTTATGTTAATTTTTCGCAAACAATATTTGAGCGTTTACAACATACAAACTTTCAAACCCTTGTTTTTCGAAACGAGTGAACCGATTTTAATGAAACTTCATACGCTTAAGCAAGATACAAAGGTCTAAAAAGTTACTTAAAAAAAAAAAAACGAGTGTGCTTATGACCACACGACTGAAGTGAAACTTAAAGAGAGAAAGAAAATGTGCGCGCGCACTGCTTTCTCTTGCTTATATCCCCCACTTAACTTCCGTTCGCCTTGCCCGATCACACTTTTCGTAACGCTTCCCAACTAGCATTTTGGTAATAAGAATTGGTGATAAAAGAGTTATTTAAAAGTGAATTTGGCAAGCAAGAGTTATACAATGGTTTTAGCAATTGGTGTTAGAGCACGCTCTAACCCCGTACAAACTCTCGATTGGGCCCACGTCTTATAGCGCTATAAGTAATATAATAATTTTAATGCTCACTCTTTTAACACTGAGAGTTACATAATAGTTATAGGGTGGCGTTAGTGGCAAACAATTTCTTGTATCTATAATGGTGGTATAATATAAATCTAGCTACCTCAAGCACTTTAAAGTCTGTATTATGGTTATAATAAAAACTATAGGTGGTACACAAGTTCTGAAGCCTACTGGTATAAATTATATAGTAACATATTAGTTCTTTTTTAGGTCCAATTTTTTCTTGGATTTGCTTTATGTATCTTGATCAGTGTTGATTAGCAACTCAGGGCTGTAGCGTGTTTTCTTTTTCTATTGTTTTGCATATACATTAGTTCCAAAAGTGTTACTTTATTTCTCAAAAATGATGGCAAACTAAGGAGGTGAAATTAAGTGAATCTCAAGTTACGGATTGTCAATAACTCGGTGAGTCAAGTTTGATTTCTTTATTACATGGCTAAAATTTATTGCGAGGGTTACTTTATTGAGAAAATAATATATGTTTTGCATCTCAATTTTGCAGGGCCTTAAAAATAAGTGATATTTAAAGTAAAAATAAATTGCATTTTATCATGCGGGGCATACACTCAATCTAAATTTAGATAAAAACAGGATATTGGCTCTCTCTTTTACAGTCATTGTGTATTGTAGTAAATATATTGCGTTTTAAAATGAGAAAATTAAACAAAATATGGGTTTTAAACTAGTTTTTTTCTGATTTCTTTTTAGGTTATGTTTGATTTAGAATGGTGTCTACTCCTTATTATCCTAGGTTCCTATTATTACTATTAATGAACAAGAAGTACTGGATGGGCTGTAGTTAGAACTATTGTAGCACTTGTTATACCAGAATAGGGTTTTAAAGGTAATAAGAGTACAAGTTTAAGAGGTTTGGTTCTATAATGGTTCGACTTAGATGCAAAAGTAGTGGTATTTTAGGGTTACGTTTTTCAATCGATAAAACCCTTCCATCAAAAAAAGGGAATAAAGATGTAAAATTGAGATTAAATGCTTGATAGTTTTTAATTTTTAAATATCCAATAATCAATATTTATGTCATTTTCCGTTTTAATAGAACTTATGCCTTTTTTGATTAATTGATGTATTTTCATAATTGTTAATATTGTGATACATTGCAAAACAAATTGCTGAAATAAAATTATTTAGCTTAAAAATAACATGGTACAGTATGAATGTTTTTAACTGTTATAAATTCACCAATTTATACATATTAAGCCAAATTAATAAATAAATAAGGTATTACATCTTATACATCTATTTATAATATACATTACATGAACTTATTGTGATCGTAATATGTTCATTATTGTTCTTATGTTTTTTTTCAGCATTCTTATATTCGTAAAGAACTAAGTACTCAACTCGCCCCGCACTTTGCCGAAGCTAACATTTTAGTTTAGTTCGAACTGTTTCGACGAGTGGCTGTGTTCGCGTTCATTGAGTCAGCGTGCTCTCATGCTTGGATTGGACGTAAGTTACATCTTTTAGTTGTAATTCTTTAACGATGTAACGATACTGTACCCAAAATAGTTTCTACTAAAATAATAGGTTGTGTTCCATTATAGAAGTATAGAAATTATAGGTAGATCACAGAAGTTTCCATCATTTCTATATATGATTTTGATAATTAATCATTAGTTTATGGCAGTGGTCAAAACAGGACGTGATGCTTGTACCCCATCGTTATCTTTACTGGATTTGAATGTATTACCTAGTGTAATAATAATCAACAATTCCTTCTTCGATCAGTGTGCTTACATTCAGTACCTACCTGAGATATATTATGAGATAGTAATTCATTATCTAGTCTCGTAATTTGCAGTGTTAATATTTGCCTACTTACATTGTAATGGAATACATAGTACGTTTTTGATGTGCAACTTAAGGTAAAATTATAAAAAGTATGTTTAATGTTATTTGCACAGTATAAGTGCCATTTACTTTTTTCGTCATAGTATTGTAGCGCCATCTCTGATTTTTATCCGGAAGCAATATTTGCTTGTGTGATTTGATTACTTACGCCATATAGAATATATGTATAGGATGACTGATAATTAGTGACCGAAACTTAAACACGTGATTGCAGTCATGATAACAAATAACTTTTAAGGGCATTACATTGCCCAATGACCTTGAGCATGCTGCCCCGTACTAAATTACGACGAAACGACGAGAGAGAGAGGGACGAGTGCGGGAGTGACGACATAGTGCTTTTCGCGAAATTTCGGATTTAAATAAAATATTTTAAAATATTAAAAGAAATAAGAGGAAAAAATCAATACACATTGTTAAATACGTCATTACGTTTTTTTTGGTATAAAATTCATGAGTTATTGAGCCGTTAAAGAGAAAATTTTAAATTTAGGTTGAAAAAGGACCTATTTGTTACGATTTTTTGATAAAATTTGAGTAAGTTTATTAAAATTTTAAACAATACAATGTATTTGTGATGACCTTTAGTTTAACATACATTTTTTATATTGAAAACGCACAAAAGGATTCATCTACAAACTTCTTTAAACACACGGTATTTTCAGGATTTGAGCGAGGAATAATAATAATAATAATCCCTTTAATACAGGACCAACATTGAAATCGCGAAAATAAAATCAGCTGTTCATGTTCGCCTATCTGGTCAAAATGTACTGAACAGCTCATTTTGTTTTTCGCGAATTCAGGTTTGGTTTCGTAGTATCAGTCACTAATTACCAGTCACCCTATATAAAGAACTCTACACACCATCCATCCTGCTGGATAAAAGAGATGGAGATAGAGGTAAGTAGGAGGTAGGCTGAGGTAGGTATCTCCATCTCTTATACGTGAATAGGCAGGTCCACACCAAGCGAGTTGCCTCGCGCGAAGCCTGCCGCGCGCTGCAAACGTACTGCCTCGCGCAGCGGCTCGATCAGTGTGAACGCGTTTCGGGACCGAGCTAAGTGGTGTTGGTTTAATATGGCTCGGGCTGTTTGGGCGAGGCAGCCAAACAGCCCGAGCCATGGGTTTTGTTTGATCTGACAAAGCTTGCCGCCTCGCACTAGGTAGTACGTACGTTTCCAAGCGGGTGCAGACCAAGCAAGCAGCCTCGCGCGAGGGATCCTATTTAATTAATACATGTTTGATTTTTTATTCATTTCAGAATGTCTTATAAAATAGTCCAGACTTGGGAACACAACAAACATAGATTGTTAGCAGTACCATCGACATGGGAAGACAACAATATTCTAAAATATCCGAGAAAAAACATAGCTAAGTATGTGAAGGTTGGAACGTCAATACCAGAACTTGACTGGAAACAAATAAAATGTGACGTTAAAAGAAGAGAACTACCAAGCTACGAGACAGCCGATTACGTCCTCCAAGAAATGGTTAATCATACAGACACTGAAGATGATACCACAAATACAGCTACTTGTAAGCAGTCAAAACCTGAACTAAACTTAAATATCATAGCTGATGAAATTGTAAGTTATTTTATGTTGTTGGTGTAGATATAAAAAATCAATAAAAGACATAATGCTCCATCCATTTTTTGGTAAAATTGTAACTAAGTCTTCACTTATTTTCTTTCAGGTGAATCTACACCCAAAATTCGAACAAAATGTAAGAAATCCCAACACTTTTCAAGAAAGTTCTGTCACTTATAATCATGACGTAATACTGAAACAGCAAAATAAAAATGCTACAACAGTGGGACCAGCTGCAGAAGACTTAAACTGTGGATTTTCTTACGAGTACATTATACCCATGTCTGGTAGTGAAACTAACGTGAATGCAGAAAATTTAGACGCGTTTATAACAGTTCAAAATACACTCTTAACAAATCAAACAAAAATATTGGAACAACTTAACTCTATTCAGAATGTGCAAACTACTACGATTCAGAAAATAGCATCGTTGTCCGTTCAATTAGACGATACTTTAATGCAAATAAATAACTACTTCCAAAACGGAGACTTACAAGTCGCTCCATTGAGCGCTTGTAAATCTAGCCCAAGTAACACAGCTTTTAACATCAAGCCAATTGAAACTGTTCAGCAATTGGATCAATTAGAACTGGAATTATCAAACAGTGCTAACAGACAACAGAAAAAGCAGCTGTACTCTGTAATTTTTGCTTGTGGCAAAGGTATTGATTGTGCTTATACATTAGCTGATGTATTATTTTCGCGAGAGTTTCTTTGTCAGTGCTCTTGGAGTGGAGGCAGCCGGGGAAACAATGAAGCTAAAATAGCCTGGAAAGCTTACAAAAACGTATTGTCTTTTTTCTGGGAGATGGTGAACTCTTGGGACAACAAATACACAGTTTCACATAATGTTGAATTTTTCAAAAGTATCCTAAAAAATGCCAAAAAGAGGAATATGGCAAAAAAAGAAAGAGCATCTACCTCAAGGAAACGCACAAAAACATCAAAAAGTCAGTCTCTAAATGACGAAATGGAATCTGACAAAGAAGGAACATCCGTAAAAACTGCCAAAAAGGCTAAGATAGAGAAACAGCAAACAGAAAAATACGAAAATAATGAGGAAAGTTCTTCTAAGCAAAATAATATCGTAAGAGGCGTAGTTGAAGAAGGAATAGATGAAAAAGAGAAAGAAAAAAAAAAGCAAAGACTAGAGTCTATGATTGAAGAAAATGACTGCATTATTGATCAAGGTCAAGAAACAACAAACGATAACGAAATTCCAGGAGATGTCGACTCTATTATTGATGAAATTGAAAACACAGAGGAAGAAGAGGAAGATCACGAAAGGGAGGAAGACACTTCAAATGATAAAGAAAGTACAGTAGATTCAGACGGAACTTTTGAAGATAGTGACATCGCGCACAGTAAATTTGAAGAAGAGCAAAAAAATTACAATGAAAAGATAAATTGTCCAAACTCAACTATGAAAGAAAATGAAACAACGGATAGCGATAATAGAGAAGAAAAAAATGAAAAAAACACGCCGAACAAAATGGAAGTTGAAAAAAATCATGTTAAAAGAAGTGCAATAGATTCTAACTCGAAAAGCAAAATGGCAATTTTTGAAGGAAAAGATAAGACCCATAAGAAAACTGAGGTAGAGAAAATAGATGACAATGAAAACATACATTATCCAAACTCAACTATTAATCAAAATGAAACCATGGATAAAAAAAGAGAAAAGAAAATAAAAGAAATTGACGAAGATACGTTGAAGGAAAAGAACTCAATTAACGTAAAAATTGCTAAAAAGAATGATAGATTGGAAGAAAATTTGAACTCAATAATAGGAGAAAATGAAAAAAAAGATAACGATAAGGAAAAAGAAAAAGCACATGGCACAATTAAATTAGATTCTAATTTCACTAACAAAGAAAATGAAAACATCGTGGAAAAACAGAAGAAAGAAAAGAAAAGAGACAGAGGAATACATTCCAAATCTAAGAAATACCTGGAAAATAAAAAGAAGAAGGAAACAATCATGACATAAAAAGGAAAGGACCTGGACCTGTTTCCTCTAAGAATTTTGATTTTTGAATTGCTTTCTCTCTCTTAATCATTTTATTAGTTTTTCTTTTACTTTTCAGAAAGTATTATTGTCCTCTTACGACTTATATTTTGGAAATTCTTACGATTTTAATAGTTTTTTTTAGTATTTCTTTAACTGTTCAGAAGGTGTTTTAGCAATAAGATTTTGCAGATTAGTTGATTATTTTTGTTTAAATATGAACAAAGAAATATTTTTAGTTAAAGTACAATTTTTAAAGTTACATTCCTTTCATTGCGATTTCTTGATTAAAAAACATGTGATCTGTTACCGTTATTCCTATGGATGTATACAACGCGAATTTGCATTCACAATAAAAAAATTAAGGGTGTGTTCTGCCCATGAAACTGATCAACTTTCTCCAACATGGTTCAGAAAACCACAAAAATTTTTGGCCCTCATCCTAAACGCCGCGGTCAGCTGACGCATTTAGTATGGGAACTCCACAAATTTTATTCATATCATTTTACACTCTGACGGAAAGTGCACTAATCACAGTGCACTGAACAGAGCTGATAATTTGTATTACATGACTAATAGTTTTTGTTTTAATTGCAAGATATGAGAAAATCTTATTTTTTAATATTATTTTGATTTTAACTTTTGAACTTATTGTTGAATATACAGAGTTTATCTTTTTTTTTTCTTTTTAGAAACGTTTGAATTAAGTAAAATAATTGTTTGAGTTGTTATTTTGATGATTGTATAAGATCTCCTTGAAGTTTAAGATTTGTTAATATTTAGGTTGTTATTAAGTTACGGTACTGTGCAAGTCATTATGATGATAGTTTTAGCGTTTTTTATTATTTTACAAATTTGTTAAAACCTGAGTAAATAAGACTAAGCTAGCCATTATAATTCTTCTTCTGTCGCCCAAATCTGTCGTGTGCAGGCAGGAAGCCGTTAACAAAAGTCCTTTTGTTTTAGATTTATATTTAAAAAAAAGTCATGTGAATGAGACTGAATAAGTATTATGTTTTGTAAGCATACATCTGTATGTTTTAGTTGTTAAACTCTTTTTGATCAGACTAGGATTGATAATCATGTAAGGAATTTTGAATAAAACCACAATTAATTGTAAAAGCTTGTTTTTATTTGTACTGTACTAAAACACACTTCGTATTTTTTATTCATAAAGTATGTAAAAGCGGTATAAAATAAAGAAATCTGCCGTGGGCAATACATACTAACTTACAGTTTACATCATCAGGGCTCAGAACGACATCAGTTTTCCCTAAACTTCTTTCACAGACTTTGTAGATGTTTAGAAAAGACGACCGAAGAGGTTTTTCAAATACTAGCATTTTCCCCATAAGTTTTTGACCTTGTATAATAATTTTTTTATCGTTGATAGATATATTTAAGACTTCAATAATATCATTAGTTGATGATAGAAAATATTTATTTCTCTCCTTGCAAGAAATTATGAAATGCTCTAAGTTAAGCACCGTAAAATCCTTAAGTCTCGTTAAAAAAGGCTTTTCATACTTGGGTTTACTTTTTAGGGATTTTGAATTTATATTTTGTTCTGATAGCCTTTTGGCTATTTGAGAAAGAGGTTTGTTTCCATGTCTCAGCATGTTTTTGATTAAATAAAGCTTATTTTCAAAAGGGTATGCGTCGAATGTTGGCAACGGGCCAAATCTTTCAACTTCATCTGCGACATGTAGTAAATTATGCACGTTGCTCGTTATATAATCAGCACCATAGAAGTGTTTGTAATTTTCTACGAAATTTCCAAACATTTCTTTAGTTAGTCGTAGTAGATGTTTGTAATTTGGAGAATAACATATTGTGACGCCGCAAAACAGGCTCAAGAAGTGTTGATATGCGTCTACTGGTAGGACTTCCTGCAAAATTATTAAACTCAAATAGTGCAAGAACGTTCGGTATTCGGTTGCTTTCCAATATGCAATGCAATCTAGAGTTCTTACTGCTCTATGAATTTCAGAAGGCAACTTACATTTCCCGAGAAATAGATTGACATGATCTATATCTCGTGCACACCACTTAGTCTTTAAATTGCCGAAATTGCCATATTTCCATCCCGTCAATAATCTTTTCATAATGCCCAAATGAATTAAATGCAATGAATCTGACACTGGAAATTGTTCAACCATGTCAATAGGTAGTTTTAATAATGGTGAATCTATTTTATGATGGGCACCATACTTCAATCCCCTGAAATCTTCATCAGTTCTTAGAGGATATATTTTTGACGAAAAAACAACTGTATGGGTATTATGCGAGTAACTTCCTACGGTAGTACATTTCAGACAACCGTGCTTTCCATTGAAGTTGCAGACACCTGTAAATAATATTTATAAATATGATGAAAGTAAGATTTAGAAAAATATTTTGATGAATGTAAAAATAATGTACATGCAAGGGAACAACCAATAACCTTAAACATCCCAACCAATACTTATTGGTTTAATCCAATTCCGTTGAGACGTTATTTTTCTTTCTTTTTTTAAAATTGATGGGTTTCAATTTTCGCAAAAAAATATATTTACAAGAAGAACCACATTTTTGTAACCTGATTAAGTTCATGACAATAATAAAAAAGGTACCGACATTTTACGATGTTCGAACATAACTCACCTTTGATGAAAGCGCGAGCAGGGGAATCGCATATAAAACATCTTATTTTGATGTTTACTTTAATGCCGTTTACACTAATGCCTTGCTCTAAAACTGTTATAGTCTCATTTACAAAATCTTCTAAAAAAAGATCAATATCTTTCGGTTTTCCTTTCCCATAATAAATACCAATAATGAAAGGGTCATCATCAATCTCGTGCAAGTTTGCCAATATAGGCCAGAATTCGAATTTAGAGCTTTTAAAAATAGGTAACCCATCTAAATTAACATTCAAATATACATTTTCAGGCACAAAGTCCAAATTTTGAAGTATTTTTGTTAGTGGAATAATGATTCCATTGTGCCAATATTCACCACCGTTGAAAATTTTAAGACAAACTTCTGTTGGGGTTTGCAGAATCGTACGAGGATCAGATGGTAAAATATTTACAAATCTCTTATTCAAAATTGATACCAAATCTTTTAAGGCAGCTTGGCTAATATTTTTTTGTATAGCCCATATTCTTAAGTCGTTTTTAAAATTCATATTTTTTATATATTCCCCTTCTTGCTCTTCATCTGAGCTATCAGAACTACTTAGTGGATAAGGAGATATAGAGGCATCTTCTGTAAAACTAAATTCTCGCTGTACAGAACCCTCCTCTGTAAAATTAGATTCTCCCTGTACAGAACCCTGTTCCAAACTTTGCGTTTCACCATTTTTACTGCTCACATTCATATTATGATTTTCGTGTTCTGTGAATTACAAAAATCTTAGTTACTGTAATCGCCTAGTATTAGGTATTCACAAACAAACAAAAACATGATTGTACGGAACCTTGTTGAATTTCCTGCACTTGACCGACATTTTCGGTGGAATTGCTGCGACAGCACGAACATTTTCTTCGGCATTTAGGCTGTGCTGGATGAATATATTCGTTGCAAATACTACTACAGCCCGGACTGGCGTCATCAATACTTCTAATTAACGAAGAACTATGATGCTGAATTGCATCAATGGGCGCTGTTTGTAATGTGGTGATTTTATCGCAAGATGACACTTGTTGAGACGATCTAATTATTTTTTTGTATTCGTTTAATATTCTTCTTTTAACTCCTCCACATCTTTTTCGTTTTATCCAGGAACTCATGACGAAAATCACAAAATTCTGGCAATATTTACCACTGTAATTTGCATGTAATCAGATCAGAAAACATACCATTTAGAGGTTAGAAACATTATGCATCTATAAAAGTAATATTATATATTTTTTATGATTTAAAGTGAAAATAAAGAGTTACAATGTTTAAATTCCGTGTTATTATGGCTTAAAATAACATAAAAGTAAATTTGAACACCACTGTAACGATTAGGGCTCTAAAAATAACTCCATAATACCAATTGCTATCATAAATAGGGGTTTCTGATTACTAAATGAAGTAGCTGTAAATAAGTTGCAATTAATACCTTTATAGCAACGTAGGTGGTAAAAATATTTTGCTAACTATTTTCAAGAGCTCTTGTCGGTAGAAAGAGTTATAAGAAACTATAATATTACTTTTAGTCATTTCTGTTACTTGAATTTATAAAAGCAGGTGCTATGATGGTTGCGACTGTACCGTTTATACCTCCTTAAGTAATAATACGTTTCATAGGCAAGTTAGGTGGTATAAAAAATTTACTTAGCACTCTTTAAGAACACTTGAAAATAGTGAGACTTATTAGAAACCTAACTATTACCCTAGGTACTTATTGTTACTTGAAGTTACAATACCTAGTGTTACTGTGGTTCAACTTTTATCTTTTATACGTACCTTAGTCATATTATGTCTTCTTGTTACTGTTACTCATCTTGATGAGTTATTTAGTTATAGTCATGACCATTGAATAAACAAAAGTTTTACTGGGCGCTTTTATACACCCGTTAAACCAATACAAACGATAACAGAGGTGGAAATTAGCGTCAAAATGTTGGTTGGGTTACGTCACGCGTTCGCCAGCTTACTCCCCAAGTCAAGCGTGCGTAAAGAAGTTTCACTTCAACAAGGGCTTGAAAGGGTATGAAATGCTGTAGGTACATCGTAAATGCTCTTAACGCCGCTCGGTTTAGTATTAAAGTATCTCATTAACAGTCATCCATACCTATATTATTATTTATTCGCCCGGTTAATAATTCCCCATTCTTTATTAATTCAATATAGTTAAGTACGTCTGAGGTGTATTTTTTCCGATACCAAGGTAATCTATTATTCTATGTGAAATCTGGTTTGAGAAACAACTGTTTAAAACAATTAGGTAGACTATAGTAGAAACTTAAATCTCATATTTTTCTAGGTCAAGTTTGCAACAAGCTATTCAGAGTACCTACCTAAATAGTGCAGCAACCACACCTCAAAACCACATTAAAGCTACGACATCAAAGGGCTGTCATTGTCAAATTGTAAACACTACTACACTAATATGATGTTGACTGTAAAATAATAGAAGAATAAGTCCCTTTGGTCCATCGGACTTGTCTGTGTGGTGCCGGACTTAAAGAATTGCACCACCCCTTACTTCCCGTGGGTGTCGTAAAAGGCGACTAAGGGTCTTATCGGAGAATGGGCAGCCGCGTTCTCTATTTATTACACCGTCTACCATACTGCGATCGCCAACCTGCCTGCCAAGCGTGGCGATTATGGCAAACCCCCCCCAAATTTGGGGGAGGCCTGTGTCCAGCAGTGGACGTCCATCGGCTGAAACGACGAAGTCCCTTTGGTTAGCTTGTTTCAAATTAATGTTTTAATCACACTAGTAGTAGTATTATAAAGGCGAAAGTTTGTGAGTGTGTGTGCGTCTGTATGTGTTTATATTATTTGGTATGGAGGTAGCTGACACCCTGGATTAATATATAGGCTACGTTTTATCCCAATATTCCCACGGGATCGAAACGGGCGCAACTAGTTCCAAATAAAAGCAACAAGAGATCCTCTTGTGCGCTAAGACCGCCCGTTTTACGGGTGCATTAGTTTTAAATATGTTTGTACTATTTAATTTAAGTGGTGTAAAATAAAGTGAGGGGCTCGTGGCTAAGTAATAGCAACCGCACGGGTTGATCGATCAGGTTAAGCTACGCTTGCCACGGTCGGTTCGTGGATTTTTACATACCGAAACCCCTCTTTGCTTCGGAAAGCACGTTGAGCCGTTGCGCGTTGGTCCCGGCTGTCATTCTTGGATCTTTGACAGTCCTTACGGGTCGTCAGAAGCCTGAAAATCTGACAGTCAGTCTTACTGAGGGGTATCGTGTTATCCAGTAACTGGGTTGTGGAGGTCAGATAGGCAGTCACTCCATGTAAAATACTGGTATTCAGCTGCATCCGCTTAGACTGGAAGCCGACCCCAACATAGTTGGGAAAAGGCTAAGCAGATTGATTAGTATACAGACGCTAGCACATCAAGCTTCCCGAAACTGTCAAATTTTCCCAACCAACTTTGAACCTTATGCTTTAGCGATAAAGTTGAAAATCTATTAAAGAAATTTGACAGATTGTAGCAGCTTGATGGGCTCCGCAGCTTAATACCAGAATCGCTAAATACCAGATTCGTGCTGCCGTCTGTACAATAAAGTTTAATGAATAAACGTCTGAAGCTAGGTGCATTCCAATTGGTCGTTTCCTACGGACAAGAACTGGCAAGAAACCCAACGGTTACACTTTTAAAAATAATTGGCTCTTACAATGTTTCCAAATTACAGTAGGTATGGGAGGACAGCGTAGGTATGGTGATCTATAAGGATTACCCTTACCTACGCTGTCCAAACGCAGGGTCATCCATAAGGATACCCTTCGGGGTGAACGGAGGATTATGTCACCCTCCTACAGACTTAAACCCGACTAATCTTTTTACTACCATAAGTCTGGTGCCCGGGAGATATATTTACATTCACCTACCCCCATGAGACGAAGGCTTGAGTTTTTGTACGTCTGTATGTGTTACTAGTTTGGTAATCTATCGATCTAACTATACATACTTACTAACAATAAAACTGAAGAGTTTGTTGGTTGGTGTAGGACTATTGCAGGATATGGAAAAATAAAAAGTTGGACTATTGGTTTGGGTGGCTAAAGTGAACTGGTTACCAAGAACTATAGAAGAACTATGACCCCTGCCTGATCAATGTTTTATATATACACGGATTATATGGCAGGGGGTGACTTGCACACTCAATAATGGGTCCCCGGAAACGGTCGCTAGCACATAGTGACGTAGCGACAAGGGGGCAACATGTCCTGAGGTGCTTATGAGGAGTGGAGAGATATACTACGGCTATCAGGACAATCCCGGAAGTGCGGTCAAGATCCCTACCAGCATCTTACTGGAATACTTCCTTCCTCCGAGCACGTTTGCTCTTGCGAATCTCCACTCAAGCCGGCCAATAAAGGCAAGAGTGAGGTAGGAGCTCTGTTCCTCGTCATTGTTCACTTCAGCCGGCCAACAAAGGCAAGCCAGAGGTGAGTAACAAGACTCTTCCCGGAAGATAGGGTCCGTGGGGTCGCTACTGCCCAACAGCTTGCCACATGCTGCCCTGCGGGTTTCTGTATCTCTCTTGGTTTGGCTCCTCACCTTAGACCTGTTCCGGCAAAGTAAACTCTTCCTCTTTAAACTACAAAACTAAACTCTTCCTCTTTTTTCTTCTTCTTTTTTATTTAAGGCATCAAGGCCCATATAAAAGACATACAATACAATATTAATAACTTATAAATACTATAAATACATACACACATTATAATTACACTAACAAACTAAAGTACACGAAGAGTATACTTAACATCGCGCTAGGACCTTTAGGAGTCGAGAAAAAATAAAAATACGCAGACAGAAATAACGCTGAGTAATAGCGCGGGCGACGCGATGCGATAATGTGGGTCGGGGGATCAAGAAATTCCATGCGGACGAAGTCGCTGGCAAAACCTAGTAGAAGATATTTAAGCGTTAATCTTAGGTTAGGTCTAGACAAGCGCAACTTTCTAAAAAATAAATATTTTTTAAGAAATTCATTAGCTCTTGAACACAATGGACGTTGTCAGTCATATTTGAAATTGATGAATACTTCATTGGAATCTCAATCAATGAATTCCGTCTATCGAATACCTAAGGTCATCAAACGCAATCTTCAGGACAAAAGTGAAATGAAATGAAATAAATTATTCTTTAACCCCTTGTTTCGTTTCGTAATTACAGACACAATTAAAAAGCCATTGTGTCTCGCGTAGATCTACGTTCCGGCATACTAAGGGTTAAGGAGCTTACAGGACCTAAACACAAAAAAACGCAAGTTTTAGAAACAATAAAAGTATATGACCGACTACAGTAAACACAATCAGAAAAATATATGATACTCTTCATGATATATACCAGGTAGATGTAGTGTGTTGAAAACATAATACAACTAATTTCATACGATTGAAAAAAATCATGAAGATACCTCTAAAAACTTTCTTTTTACAATAAAAACCATACTGATATACTTACAATAATTCTGATTTTTTGCCAGATTAGTCTACAAGCAACATACTAAAATACTAGTGTTTTAATTTTTTCGACCAAACAATAGATTTTTTGTAATTAAATAATTGCTTCATATTTTGCAATAAATTACCAGCGTTGTGTCATCGCGCTTCTCTTTCTTTTCTATGTAGTCCGACAGTGACCGCGCTTTAGGTCATGTGAGCCCCTTAAACATGATAGATATCGGAATCACTTTTACACGTCATATTAATAAAAAAAATAAGCTAGATGAATTCAACGTTTCCTATCTGGCTACTCTGAGAAGAAAGGCCCAAACGAACTCAGAGGTCCCAGCCTCTTTTAAAGTCCTGACATAAACTGGGTCAGATCATGTGAAGACCATCTAATTTCATGCCTAAAATGGTCTTTTGAGGAAAGTACCACGCAGGTTTGACTAGACCTGCCCAATCAGTGCAAGCCTTTATATTTATTAGCCTGAAGATCTGTCATACAGGTCCCGAACCTAGTTCAGACTCCAGCTCTCACAAAGGTCCTAGCATATCTAAGGCAAAATTGTATATACACACTGCTGTAACTGTGTGCTTATGAGAGAAATAAACTGTATTTTATTATTAAGCAATTGTGTAGCTCAACTCAGAGCTTGAGGCACTCAGTGACTCTTGGCACAATACCAAAGAAAAGAACACCTGAGTAGGCCGATAAATCCTTCAAAGTAACAGAGAAAGGAAGAAAAAATGACTGACATACTTCTCACATTCACAATACTTAAAGTAAAATAATACTTTTCAAAGTAAATATTCATGTAATTTTAATATTAATCAATGTCAATATTATGTAATACTAGCTGCGCCCCGCGGTTGCACCCGCATAAGTTTCGATCCCGTGAGAATATCGGGATAAAACGTAACCTGTAAGTTAATCCAGGGTGTCAGCTACCTCCATACAAAATTTTATCAAAATTGGTCCAGCCGTTTGAGCGTGAAGAAGTAACAAACATATAAACACACTCACACACAAACACACTCACACGCCCACAAACTTTCGCCTTTATAATATTAGTGTGATGTATATACAATTAAAATAAAATAGACCCTTTTCTTACTTATACTGTTTTAAGCGCACAACTGTACTCTTTCACAATCCCACAACGACTGGCTTTGCACTACATTTTACCATTTTAAAACGACAGTTGCCCCACCCCGAAATAACGCTCAGTAATATCATCACCGTTATTTCCAAGTGTTGCCAAAGTAAAATAATACATTTAGTTGCCATAGCGGAAATACATTTTAAAAGTTTGTTATAATATTAATAATTTGTACTTTGATAGTGTTGCCCTAGTGGATATTATAATGCGGTATTAAAATAATGCTTGTTTTTTAAAATTAAATCAATGAAATCACGACAACTCGGCCATCCGACGGCGTGCTAACTTCGAAGCACGCGCTAATCACGACCACTGAGGCAATATATCAAATAGCAACAATATTGGAAATTTATTTTGATATGCTGGTTTACTGGGAAGCTAAATAATTTAACTAACCATCTGTATGTGCCTGCGCACCGTTTCTATTAAAATTATCATTGATCCCATTAAGTAACACAACCTACTGCCATTCGGCCATCAATTTCACACCTACTGTGCAATGCTAACTTATCATAAAAATAGTCCAAAAGTTTCATCCATACAGGACTTTCATTTAAGTATCTCTAAAAGTTTTCTGAAATTTTCATCAATACCATTTATTTCCACGAGTAATTGAGCGTTAGCAAAGTTTCATACCGCTTTTTGGCCAATCCAAAAACTTTTTAAAGGGCATAGTGTTTTATTTGTTTTCATTCCAATCAAACATTGGCGTATTAACTATCTTAGCTATCGCTCAAAATCTTGGAATCTACTATCAGGGTCAAAATCTGGGACTCATTGCAGCATATCTACATAGCTTATTAACAGCACACAAATGGCGTACTAACAGCACACCTACATGGTTGCATAAGATCACATTAGCGCCTACGTTAAACTCGGAACTACAGTTTTGAACTACAGCTCACTTACATGGCTGCGCAAGATCACATAAGTACCTACGTTAAGCTTTGAACTGCAGCTCACCTACATGGCTGCGCAAGATCACATAAGTACCTACGTTAAACTTTGAAGGGCAGCTCACCTACATGGCTGCATAAGATCACATAGGTACCTACGTTAAACTTTGAAGTGCAGCTGACCTACATGGTTGCATAAGATCATATAAGTACCTTCGTTAAACTTTGAACCGCAGCTCACCTACATGGCTGCATAAGATCACATAAGTACCTACGTTAAGCTTTGAACTGCAGCTCACCTACATGGCTGCATAAGATCACATAAGTACCTACGTTAAACTTTGAACTGCAGCTCACCCACATGGCTGCATAAGATCACATAAGTACCTACGTTAAACTTTGAACTGCAGCTCACCTACATGGCTGCATAAGATCACATAAGTACCTACGTTAAACTTTGAACTGCAGCTCACCTACATGGCTGCATAAGATCACATAAGTACCTACGTTAAACTTAGAACTGCAGCTCACCTACATGGCTGCATAAGATCACATAAGTACCTACGTTAAACTTTGAACTGCAGCTCACCTACATGGCTGCATAAGATCACGTAAGTACCTACGTTAAACTTTGAACTGCAGCTCACCTACATGGCTGCAATAAGCTATACGCATACATCTCCATAAAGCTCACTTACATGGCTGAAATAGAGTGTAAGCCGCATAGAACTCTAAACTATACTCGTACATCTTCGTCTTTAAATCTGAACTACAGCTGGCCTACATGGCTGCAATAAACTATACGCATACATCCCCATAAAGCTCAATAACATGGCTAAACTAGAGTGTAAGCCGCATAGAAATCTAAACTATACTCGTACATCTCTGAACAGCTCACCTCGTGGCTGGACCCGAGTGCACGCCGCATAGAGGTCTTAACTATACTCGTACATCTCTGAACAGCTCACCTCGTGGCTGGACCCGAGTGCACGCCGCATAGATAAAGGTCAAAGTCACTATACTCGTACATCTCTGAACAGCTCACCTCGTGGCTGGACCCGAGTGCACGCCGCATAGAGGTCTTAACTATACTCGTACATCTCTGAACAGCTCACCTCGTGGCTGGACCCGAGTGCACGCTGCATAGATAAGGTCAAAGTCACTATACTCGTACATCTCTGAACAGCTCACCCTCGTGGCTGGACCCGAGTGCACGCCGCATAGATAAAGGTCAAAGTCACTATACTCGTACATCTCTGAACAGCTCACCCTCGTGGCTGGACCCGAGTGCACGCCGCATAGAGGTCTAAACTATACTCGTACATCTCTGAACAGCTCACCTCGTGGCTGAACCCGAGTGCACGCCGCATAGATAAAGGTCAAAGTCACTATACTCGTACATCTATGAACAGCTCACCCTCGTGGCTGGACCCGAGTGCACGCCGCATAGATAAAGGTCAAAGTCACTGTAGAATGCTCGATAATACACTCACTGCTATCACTACGTATACACAACCGGCGTAAACGCGACCGCACGCTATGACAGTTGGGTGCAGAATGCCCCCCACTTTTCGCTGTATACTACACATAGTAATATTATTGTAATGTTCGATGGGTTAATAAAATACCCTTTGACAGATCACTGAGGTGACATTGTCTATACGAAACCCAGAGAACGTCTGCCGTCGCCTACGGCCGGTAAGCGACTGCCACCCAATGCCTGCGCATACACTACATCCCTCCTTTATTTTTATTGAATTGAAATGTTTGTTGTTGTCATGTTTATTGAAATATTGAATTGATTCTAGTCGCCCATTCCAAAAGGTAGTTTTCGTATGTAGAAGAACGGGCAAGAAACCCCACCGTCACCCCTCCAAAATGTTTTACAAGGTCTTGTTTATATAATATAATTATATGTGAAGACGATGCACCTAGAATAAAATTAGTCTACCACAAAAGGTAAAAAGAATTAAAATGAAGCAATGGCAGGTAAATCAATTATGTGATAGATACAGGTGCTCACATATTTACAAATTATTTACAAATATTGTAAAAGTAGATGATTTTCCTAGAATTTTCGCTTTGATAAATCCAATTTAATGGAGTGTTACATATGGCACGATCCTCACGATGATGTCCTCACGATGTCCTCACGATGTTTCCTTCACCATTTTGTAATGTCCAATTTAATGGATGTCCGAATGCGTCCAATCTAATGGATGCCCATTGCGTCCAATTTAATGAATCACATGTCCTCGAAGCATCGGCTCCCAGACACGCCGGCCCCCCCACGGTGCCCTCCCTCACCATTGATGAACAGTGGTGATGAGTGAAAATACACAAAATGCCTGCCTGGTTTCGAACCCACGAATTCAGTCGGGCTAGACCACCACCACTGTTGTGCTGAAATTAAATGCTATTATTATGTGTATGTGCCTACATATGACACGGTGCGGTATGACACCAGAAGGCCAATTCTACTAATTTAAAACGTTCAAAATCTAGTCTCAGTCTCATCTCGGCGATAAACAAATGTCAAAACTTGTCAAAATGTAGTGAGATTAAAGGTAATTTTGCAATTAGCATTATTTTAGGGCACGAACTATTATCACTTTTGCAGCCTGTGTCTGTAACACAGTTTATACTAGCACAGACACAGACGTTCACTCTGTCTCAAATAATGCATAGCGTTGTACTTGAGATGAACAAATTGTACTTGGCTTTTTGAAATAAAGATTATTATTTTGTGATTTTTACTAAGTTTACCGTTTTTCGTTTACCATTTTTTGCAATTTGGATTAATTACAGGGCAAGGAATTATTATCTCATTTGTGATTTTTACTGAAGTTACATCTTTTACTTTTACCCTTTTATGCAATTTGCAATAATTACAGGGCAGGAAACTTTTACCCTTTTATGCAAATTGCATTCAGGAAATTTTATCTCTTTTGTGATTTCTACTGCCATACCTAGGTATTGGCAATCATCATCATCTGCCCAGCCCTTTTCCCAACCATGCTGGGGTCGGCCTCCAGCCCCAGCGGATGCCGCCGAACACCAGCACTCCACATGGAGCAACCGCCGATCCGACCTCCACCACCCAGTCACTGGGCAACACGATACCCCCTGGTAAGACTGGCTGTCAGACTTTCCGGGCTTCTGACTACCCGTAACGACTGTCAAAGATTCACGAATGACCGCCGGGACCAACGGCTTAACGTGCCTTCCGCACGGAGGGGACACGGTATGTAAAGATGGTCACCCATCCATAGACCAACCGTGGCAAGCGTAGCTTGACCTGATCAATCGACCTATGCGGCTGTTATTATTTAGCCACGTGCCCCTCATACCTAGGATTGGCAATAGAGATCAAAATATTTTTAATGTCTAACCATGATTTATTTTGTAAATTGCGTAAACTAGTCGATTCCAATGTATGAACTTGATGAGTTTTCACCCATTGATTGCATACACTGGTTGGTTATACCAATGTATAAGTTATTGTTAACTTTTTGGTACCTACTATTCATTTGATTGTTTACCTCTTCATATTACTTCGTAATGTTTTGATACCGATTAACCACATAATCTATCAGTATCGTGACTTCCGCGATCTTATTAGCCTAATATTAGGCAATTGTGTTAACCAAACATTTAATGGCTTAGTTGGGTTGGCACCTATCAACAAATGAGTTTATACGAAATAAAAGTAAAACTATAAATTCACTGTACACATTAAGCATAAGAAAGCTAAAACGCTGTACAAATAACATAGTCTAATATATATATATATATATTTTTTTTTTTTGTCCATGTCGCGAATTTTGCGACAAGGGGTTTCTAAAAGGGGGCAAATTTTCCATTATTTTTTCGATAGGACGCACCGTTTTCGAGATATAAGCAAAGGGAATTGTTCATTATTGGCTTATCGTGGACAAGTTGTTCTGTAAAAAGTATTTTTACGAAAAAATATAATTAAAACTAAAATTAATATTTTTTTGATTCTCGTTGCAGGAAAGTAAATGTAAAAACAAGTCGTTTAATAAGTATTTAAGCCGATTGAGTTCAAATAGCGTCGCCATTTTATGGTTAGAAGCTGATTCTGTGTTGCCACATTAATAATAATTGTGATTTCAATCTTTTATTAAAGATACTAATCGATTTCTAAATCTGAGTAAAAAGTATGTATTTTCTTGAAAATCTGTAATCAAATGATTTTTCAAAAGGTTTTATATTTATTTTCCTTTAATTACAATAAAAACAAACAAAACATTCGTCGTTTTTGGCCATCAAATCATTTTACATCCGATTATAATATTAGTTCGGTTGTTGTCAAATCGATTTTTTTTTATTACCTGGCAACACTAACTGTCAATAATGACAAATCTAGACAACGAAAACATTCGCTTTGCCTCCGTGTATTGTGAATGTTCTTTCGGTTACTTTTGCGAAGTTTTTGGTTTTTGTTATAATGGACTCTGATACCGCTTCAATTGAAGACCCGGCTTTACCCTTGGACACTGAATCTGCTCATGACGATGACCCTGGCGCTATTTTGTTGAACGTGGAACCGGCTTTAAATGATAACCTTGGCATGAACACTGATGCTCCTGCGCACGATCTGGTTGCCTTTAGTGGGAATGAGGAACCAATACGATGCGTCAATTGTGGCATTGATATTATGCATCGCAGGAGTCGCACTCTGGAACCCGTTGAAGTATTATCAGTAATTCGACAATGGACTGCTCCACAAGTGGTAAGCTAATGTTCTATATAATATTTTTAAAATAATCTTTTCCATTATCCATACAAACTGAACAAAAATAAATATGCATATGTCTTATTTACAGGTTACAGCCCAGAGCGTGGTCTGTCATGCTTGCTGGATGTTGGCTCTCAACAATTCAGCAGTTCAAGAAAATGAACAAAGCACAAGTAGTGGTCATCAACGACAATTATGTGTAAATTGTGGATGTTCAATACTACGTAGTAGATATCATGTTCTGCATACAAATTCCGAAAGAGAAACACACATAAGAAATGTAATTAGCGAGTGGATATCACCACGACAGGTACAATCAGATATTTTTTATGTATTTTATGTTTGCGTTTAGAACATAAGAAATAGAACAACAAAAAATGTACACTTTAGAAACCTTGATCTGTTCAATGAAAAGTTGTTTCAGCCTTTGTTAAAAGAGTGCGATATACTATTTACACTTTAATGTGCAGACATAATGTCATATCATTCAACTAATGAATAATATATTATTATGATATAATCGTTGAAATAAATGTGCGATCAATAAAAAAGATGTCAGTTTGTGTTTTAACTACGAATTAAATTGTTTTAGGTTCATGGATTTGATCGCATCTGCCATCCATGTTGGCAACGAGCTGATAGAGCACCAGTTCCTGCTGTTATACATGAAAACCTACCAGTGTCGACAGAAACAATAACCTTACCGAATTATACTCGAGCACCTGATACACAAGCTCATTGTTTTTGTCCAGATTGTGACTCACCACAGCGACTGAGTATCCCGACATGGCTAAGGGTGAAGTTGTTTACTGATTTTAATTTTTATGTGCCAAAAAACAGCAGAATATGTGGGTTTCATTTAAGAGACAATAATTGGGCTGAACTTATATCAAACATTTCTCATCCTAACCATTCATTTACTGCAGAACATATTCAGGATTTTGCTTCATTTATTAAAGAAAGAAACCAAACATTTGATTTTAATAATATTGAGGGAATGTCTGAAGATATTGTACATTTCTGGATCGGACTATCCAAACCACAATTTATTCAATTAAAAGCAGACCTTCCAAGGTTATCTGGGGTGCATAATGGGACATTGGGTCTTACTGCATATTTAATTAAACTTAGAACTGGGGATAGTGATGAAAGAATTTCATCATTGTTAAATGTACCACGCTCAACATTATCTAGACTGATGGGCAAGGCTCGCAACATGTTAAATGAGGATTTCATTCCTCGTAATTTAGGAATAAACCATATTGCAAGGTCAGAAATATCCCAAAGAAATCTAATCATCCCCAATGGTTTGTTTGGTGGAGAAGACCGAAAACCAATTATTATAATTGATGGTACATATTTATATGTTCAAAAGAGTTCAAATTATCTGTATCAAAAAAATACATACTCCTTGCACAAGTACAGGAACCTAATGAAGCCATTTGTAATGGTATGCTCCGATGGATACATTATTGATGTATTAGGCCCCTATCCAGCAACAACATCTGATGCTAATATTATGTTAAACGAATTTAGAACTGAGGCAAACACTTTAAGGCAGTATTTTCAGGCAGGAGATGTTTTTATTCTGGATAGGGGTTTTAGAGACTGTGTACCGTTATTAGAAGAGTGTAATTATTCTGTACATATGCCTGCATCTTTGCAAGCAGGTGAAACTCAGTTATCAACGTTGGCAGCAAATAAATCCAGAACTGTTACTATGTGTAGGTGGGTTGTAGAAGCGGTTAATGGGATTTTTAAACACTCTTTTAAAATATTCCGTCATGAATTTTTTAACTTGGCTTCCAAGCATGCCATCATAGATTTTAAGGTGGCTGCCGCGTTGATAAATAAGTTTCACCAAAGAGTCAGGAATAGAGAAGATGCCAGCCAAATCCTTGAAATAGTAAACGAAAGACTGTACATGAATAATGCACTTGCTGAGTTTGTAATCCAAAATAATTTAAATAGAAGACGATCACAGTTTGTAAATATAAATGTAAACATCAGTAATATATCATTCCCAAGACTGACATACAGTGAGCTTATCTTATTCAGCTGTGGAACATATCAGTTAAAGCAAGCAAGATCATATTATGGGGAGCATATCAGGAATGACGGTTCCTATACTATTGAAGTGTGTACAGAGAGAGCCAGCAACCTCCTTGAAGGTTTACCCTTAACCGGCAATTGCACTCTATTACGAGGAAAAATTCAAAGCAGGCACATAAGCCGAAAAATATATTTTGTGTATATTTTAATTAATAATAATCTGCAAGGCAGAGAAGCAATTATTCAATATTGTTGCAATTGCCTTGTAGGGCGAAGAACGGTGGGTTGCTGTGCTCACGTTATGACCATAATATGGTACTTAAGCTGGGCAAGGCACGAAAGTAATATTAGGCCGCCTGCCCAGTTTTTAGATGATATTTTATTAATTTACGATTCGGAATAAAAATCATTAAAACAAAAAAATATTAGTTTTATTTTTTCCATTTAAATGACCTCAGGATATGTTACTACTGCATTCAAAGTAAGAGAATATCATTATTATAAAGGCAAATTATTTATTTTGGAAAATAAATACTCATAATTGTAACTTTTTCAGCGACAAGGTTTAGCAGTAGACATGCTAAATATGAACCATTTTCACACTCTCCTGTAACCTTATTACTATAATTCATTTCTTTGAGGCATAAACTATTAAAAACCCTAGTCATTAAATATTATACTTAATGTTCACGTTAAGCCAAATTGCCCTAACAAACTGAGCAATTCCCTTTTTTAGAATTATTAGATTTTACGCTCGCATGTTCCCGAAAATAACACCAGTACGTCCCGTGTTTCCCAAATAGTCAATCAATAATGCTATATTTTGCCACTAACTATTTGGAGAAACAATTTTATTAACTAAATAAACCTCATTCGTTAACTTGCCAGTATTAATCGCAACCATTAGGTTGTTTTGTTGGAACTTGTTCCATTTGTGTTTTTCGCAACCGTTAGGTTGTTTTGTTGGAACTTGTTCCATTTGTGTTTTTCGCAACCATTAGGTTGTTTTGTTGGAACTTGTTCCATTTGTGTTTTTCGCAACCATTAGGTTGTTTTGTTGGAACTTGTTCCATTTGTGTCTTTCACATACACACGCACATATTTTAATGTATATCAAAATATGTCTTGTTGTACCATACCCAGTACAGTTGCACAATGTTTTTTGTCCTATAATTGTAATTAAAGTTTATTTTAAACTAAATCACCGCCGTTCATATTTGACTAGCCAGCAAGTCGTACAAAGGTCCTTTGACGACGTGTGCTATGTGCTTAAAGCAAATGTTCACTTGATATTACAACACTGTAATGAATTCTATGAATTCTTTTGTTGATTACAAATTACAATAGCCAGTGCAAAATGCATTTGATTTGACTAAGATTAGTTCAATCAGATTAGTTCAATCATTAACCATAACAGATTTTATGACACTAGTTAGTTTTAACAGTAGGTAAGATAATAATTTTATTTCTTACTTAACTTCGATTTTACCGAAGTGGAACTTTTGTTAAGCTACGATATTTTCGCTACTTAATACATTTTTTTTTTACACTAGTTTTAACAGTAATAATTTCTTACTTTACTTCGATTTCACTGAAGTGGAGCTTCTGTTAAAACTGGTACATTAACGATATTTTTGCAGGAACATTTTTTTATTTGATCGAATAATATTTTCTCGATATTATTTACATAAGGGGTCGACACGGGGGTAAGCCGTGACTGACTCCTACTGAAACTGGGTCACCTTCGCAATCGAAGTGCTCAAGACCTGGAAGCGCTGATGTTATCTGAGCCATAATGGGGCGATCTGTAACAATCGCATAACTGCTTACAACTTGTTTGGTTAGTTACATTAAGGCTCACATAACCCAACCATACAACCTTTCCGCTCAACCAGTACTGTCTATCTTATTGACCGTCTTAGTCTCTCATATTTGACTATATTAGCCATAACGATCTTTTAAAGATCCTCCAATAATACAATATCATCAGCCTTTCTTATTGACTATTTATTCACCACAATGTCTCTCATATTGACCTTTCGCCAATCCTCCAATAATACAATATCATCAGCCTTTCTTATTGACTATTTATTCACCACAATGTCTCTCATATTGACCTTTCACCAATCCTCCAATAATACAATATCATCAGCCTTTCTTATTGACTATTTATTCACCACAATGTCTCTCATATTGACCTTTCACCAATCCTCCAATAATACAATATCATCAGCCTTTCTTATTGACTATTTATTCACCACAATGTCTCTCATATTGACCTTTCACCAATCCTCCAATAATACAATATCATCAGCCTTTCTTATTGACTATTTATTCACCACAATGTCTCTCATATTGACCTTTCACCAATAATCTTTCTACGGAGACTTCTTTTAACGCTTCGTTGCAAGTCTGTCTTATTGACTTTCTTTCACACAGGGCCTTTCTCATATTGACCTTACAATGACAGTCATTTATCGACTTTCATAACACTTATACTTGCTAGTGACCTGTCATATTGGTCTTTCAAAAAACCATGTAGGTACCTATCTTTCCTTTTATTTTGATATTTCCTCATATACCTACGTGTTTACATTCGTGCCTAATGCATAATTGTGATAACGATATTTATTGCATCTAAATCGCTGCAAATATACTTATCAAATACACTAACACTTTTAATGTACATATATAATCGAAATAGATGTATTCAGTATGTACAAATTGGCACAAAACTTCCTGATAAGGTTAGATTTTATTATAATAAATCATAACAATTCGTTTGTATAGGATAGATAAAATTGGATACATTATATTTTCTATCGAATACGTTCTTCAATTTACGCATTCATTCATTTATTCAAACTTGTCATTATAATATTAGTTAACCTCATTAGGAATGCACAATGCAATTTGGTAAACAACATGACTCAGCGCGGTCGACCAGTAGGTCACCGCACGTAATTACTAAAGAGATAAGAAAGATTGTCATCTTATCTACGTTAACAAGTAATATTGATAACAACTAATTTACCAATTAGATTTGTCATTTCATTTTTTTTTTTTTTTTTTTTATTTACCCCCAACCACATTATGCCATTACTTTAACTGTCCTTATTCTCTTTCTTTTTAACAAAGTATTTGTGCATTAGGACTTACATTTTTCCTCGTCGCCACTTGTAGAATGCTCGATAATACACTCACTGCTATCACTACGTATACACAACCGGCGTAAACGCGACCGCACGCTATGACAGTTGGGTGCAGAATGCCCCCCACTTTTCGCTGTATACTACACATAGTAATATTATTGTAATGTTCGATGGGTTAATAAAATACCTTTTGACAGATCACTGAGGTGACATTGTCTATACGAAACCCAGAGAACGTCTGCCGTCGCCTACGGCCGGTAAGCGACTGCCACCCAATGCCTGCGCATACACTACAGTCACTATACTCGTACATCTCTGAACAGCTCACCCTCGTGGCTGGACCCGAGTGCACGCCGCATAGAGGTCTAAACTATACTCGTACATCTCTGAACAGCTCACCTCGTGGCTGAACCCGAGTGCACGCCGCATAGATAAAGGTCAAAGTCACTATACTCGTACATCTCTGAACAGCTCACCCTCGTGGCTGGACCCGAGTGCACGCCGCATAGAGGTCTAAACTATACTCGTACATCTCTGAACAGCTCACCTCGTGGCTGGACCCGAGTGCACGCCGCATAGATAGAGGTCAAAGGTCAAAGTCACTATACTCGTACATCTCTGAACAGCTCACCTCGTGGCTGGACCCGAGTGCACGCCGCATAGAGGTCTAAACTATACATTTTACTATACATATGCATTCTCATACAGTCATTAGACATTACCGCAACCAACATGATCAAACTTTTAGCTTAGCTATCAAACTATATACCTGCTCAGAAAATCCAATGAACGGTACAGACCTCTAAAATATCATTGTTCAGAGTGAATCTTGTAGCGAAATTCCCAACATTTACTTCAAGTTGTCCAATGCAATGATAACTCTATCGAGGAGTTGCCCCGACCAAGAGTAACACGTGCACTGGCTCAACTATTGACTTATTGTTTATAATTAGTCCAAGGCCATGATAACCCTATCGAGGAGTTGCCTCGACCAAAGGTACCATGTGCATCGGCCCAACCATTTACTTATATAATTATGCCAACACAGCTACAACCCTATCGAGGAGTTGCCTCGACCAAAGGCAGCACGTGCGTCGGCCTAACTATTTACTTATTATATTATTATAATTAGTCCAACGCAACGATAACCCTATCGAGGAGTTGCCTCGACCAAAGGTAGCACGTGCATCGGCCCAATTACTATTAACTATGATTTAAATATTAACCGTCAGGGAAATACGCCACAATGATTGCTACCGAATCAAAAACTACGTAACAACCACACTTACCGCTCACTGAACTTATCTGGGACTAAAACAATGAAGTAAGGTAAAGAATTCATAAGACTACTTACGATTTTGCCGAGACATGGCTCGTGGTCCATAGCACTTCTGAATTAAAATAAAATAGACCCTTTTCTTACTTATACTGTTTTAATCGCACAACTGTACTCTTTCACAATCCCACAACGACTGATTTTACCATTTTAAAACGACATTTGCCCCACCCCGAAATAACGCTCAGTAATATCATCACCGTTATTTCCAAGTGTTGCCAAAGTAAAATAATACATTTAGTTGCCATAGCGGAAATACATTTTAAAAGTTTGTTATAATATTAATAATTTGTACTTTGATAGTGTTGCCCTAGTGGATATTATAATGCGGTATTAAAATAATGCTTGTTTTTTAAAATTAAATCAATGAAATCACGACACAATGGTGTTTAACAGGTTGACCGCCAGACAGCAGACACAATAGAAAATCTATTGTTCGCGGTCACCGGTGACCGCGTTGGCAGTCAAAGCCTTAATGATGGGTTGGCATGATAATTCCAGTCCATCTTGCCGTATAACACGAACTAGGTACATTTGCCAGATGGCTTTGAAGGCGGTCCATGACAGAGGTCGTGTACTAACTTCGATTACTGAACTTAGCGATGGAAAGTTCAAAATTAATATTTTTTTTTTCATTAACGGCATCATTATGAAAATTTCCATCAACTCCAAAATTATGGTGATTAAAGAATATATTTTCATTTTATGACCCATACCGTACTTCTAGGAAAAAATCTTGACATTGGTGGTCCGAATAGCAACGTCATAAAAAAAAATATTCCTCATACCCGAAATCCCCGGTATACCAGAAATAACCCGGTATCCGAAAATATTCCATGTATGTTTCGCGACTTGATAGTTTTCGAGTTATGAAAATGAGAAAGTTTTATTAGGCTGTTCCCATAAAATTGTATCTTGACTCCATCTCTCGATCGTAAATTCGTCCTTTTCGATCAAAATTGTTTTTATGTGTGAAAGAATATTCCATAATAATGAAATGTGCAAAAAAAATAATGTGAAAAAGCCGTGTAAAAATAAGATAGAATTAATTTCAAAGCGGTCCTTTTTTACCCGACTGCGGCGAAGCCCAAAAGGAGGGTTATGTGTTTGACCTGTATGTATGTATGTATGTCCGTTTCTTTGTTCCCTCGTAACTTCTAAAAGAATGAATGGATTTTGATAAATTATACATCTTTAGATTGGTCTTGGTAGCGCGAGTGTCACTGGGTATATAAAAATTGATTTTTGATTCGATTTTTGGCGCAATATTATGTCTTCAAAAAAGTTTTTCTTACTTTTTCCATTCAACTTTACTTATTTGTATGTTAGAAACTGATTTACGTACGTATGGGATGGAATTTAGAATTCGAGCTCACTAACACAAAAACTACAACAGGCTGTGAAGCCATAAATAAACTTCAACAAATAACAAAGTCAAATCAGACTCTTATTAAAAGGCCTATGGTTTCACCTCCGTTTTGTGTAAAACTTGATCCACTTTCACACGTAATAATAAATGAACCTGAGTCCGGAATATCAGAAACCAACTGAATTCGATATCTTAGGTACTGCTCCAAATGTTTAACATCATGTTTAATAAATTTAAAATGTGTAAATTTGACTCAATCACGCAAAAACGGCTGAACGGACTTAGAAAAAATTGGCACACAGACAGTTTATAACCTGAATTAAAACATAGGATACTTTGTATCTCGGTAGTAAGTTCCCGTGGGATCATTTACGACATCCACGCGGGCGAAACCGCAGGCTAAAGCTAGTCTTTTCATAAAGTGCACCAATTCGTGATACATTTCGTTCAAGACGCAGACAAACCGGTTGCCGACATTAAATTTATGATTATATACCTTCAAGTAATTACTGGCGGTCAGAGCGGATACCTTTCAATGTAAATTTTTTTATTAGGCTTTTCTACAATGAGTACCTACACTGTTACTTTACAATTTGTAGATTGAAAACTTAAGTCAAAGTGTGCGTCCACACTGCAAGCCTAGCGCGGTTGCGATGACGGGCGCGAAATATCAAACAAATTGAACGCGCCTTTGTGTCCATAGTGCAGTGACTAAGGCGGGAGCCTAGCGCGACGGGCCTGAGCGAGTTAGCGCGCGTATTTTACCAACGTTCCTATCCGCGCGTTATGGCCGCACTACGGGCCTAGTCAACAAGCGACCTAATGCGCGGGTAGCGGGGATATCAAATCAGTTCGGTCTTGTCGCTCGGCGTTAGGGCGTTTGCATTAAAATGTTTGTATCATTTTTGGTGAGTTTAGGTGACATTTTACTTAGGATGTAGTCAAATGTTGACACGGACATTCGAGTGTACTTAAAAATCGAGTGCTCAACACCTCCCATCTCAGGATCGGACTGTCTAGTATCCTCGTCCATGGTCTGTTACCCCTGAATCACGTCCAAACGCTACAACAGCTCGCGCGTCAATGTGGCCACCGCCCGTACCGCACCGCTTGTCGCGCCCGCCACAGGCCCCTGCCACCGCGCATTCACTGTGGACGCACACTAAAAGCGCCTCATCACTTACAGAAAAGCACAGCATGCGCTAAATAATTGAAACAAGTAATACATAGGTTGAAAAAATAAAATTAGTATAGCGTCGTTGTCAAACCAAAATCTGCTATGTGCCGTTTTTTGAGTTTTCAAGATTTTGATCACAGCTTATAGGTCACTGCCTTATTTCTCATATAAAAAAACTGCTATGTGCTTATGACCACTAGTTGTGGAACTATGGCCTCAGAATAAAATGTGCTACGTGCAGCAGCTAGAACTTTATCAAAACTTCTTTTGTCAATATCTCAAAAGTATACTTTTTGCACATAGCAGGTTTTGGTTTGACAACGACGATAGGCTAAATTAAATTAAATTAGATTTTATGTTTGACTAGCTTCCGCCCGCGACTCCGTCCGCGCGGATGTCGGTCTTTGCGTGGATGGTTTATTTCTCCATTTTGAGTAACTCTGACAATGACATCTTATAAATATCTATTGGACCCAAATACGGCTAAGCCTATAATAATTAAGGAGATCCCTCTATTGAGCTACTGCTGTTGAGCTCGCGTTCTGTAGTAAGTATTTTTTTCATAGTAATTCCGACCTTGATAAGTAGCATGTAGCAGTAAATTACTGACAATGACGAAAAGTTTGCAATAATAAAAAAGTGATCGTGACAATGCGACAGAAAGTTAATTGAGAGCTTCAGCATACACAACATTGTTAGTGAGCTCGTCCGGAATATGAACATGAAGATTTCTTGGACTGCTCACATGGGAAAGAGCTACGTAAAGTTGCCCGTGTGAAAAACAACTCGCGGTAAGATCTACGCCAGCAACTCCTAGGGTCTGACCTTGAGCCTTATTTATTGTCATGGCGTAACACAAAGCTACAGGAAACTGTATTCTCTTAAATTGAAATGGAAAATTATCCACTACGGGTAATGCAACGTGTGTTCGCGGTTCTACAGAACAACGTCTATGAATAAAACCGAAAAATAATATTTTTTTTTCCCACGTATTTTTCCAGCATAAAAAGTATCCTATTTTATGCCCAGGATAATAAGGTATAATTATACCAAGTTTCATCGAAATCGAACCGTTAGTTTTCACGTGATGCCTGCATATACAGACAGACAGACAGACAGACAGACAGACAGACAAAAATTGTTTTAATCACATATTTGGGTTTGGTATCGATCCAGCAACACCCCCCGCTATTTATTTTTTCAATATTTTCAATGTACAGAATTGACCCTTCTACAGATTTATTATATGTATAGATATACGCCCATGCATTACATAAAACAATAGAATTGTGCCCGATAAAATGGTAAAAAGGAGGTGTAGTTCAATTTGTCATCAATATAAATTCAACAAGAAGCAATCGTCGAAAAAATAAAAAGAAAGTGAAAACACTTGATGTTTTATTTATTAGGAAAACCAACTACTCGTACATTTTACACATAGGGTAAACTGTAACTCAGGACCCTCCTATCACATACACCTTTTTAGGGTTCCGTTGCCAAATGGCGAAAAACGGAACCCTTATAGATTCGTCATGTCTGTCTGTCTGTCTGTCCGTCCGTATGTCCGTCCGTATGTCACAGCCACTTTTTTCCGAAACTATAAGAACTATACTGTTGAAACTTGGTAAGTAGATGTATTTTGTGAACCGCATTAAGATTTTCACACAAAAATAGAAAAAAAAACAGTAAGTTTTGGGGGTTCCCCATACTTAGAACTGAAACACAAAAATTTTTTTTTTCATCAAACTCATACGTGTGGGGTATTTATGAATAGGTCTTCAAAAATGATATTGAGGTTTCTAATATCATTTTTTTCTAAACTGAATTGTTTGCGCGAGAGACACTTCCAAAGTGGTAAAATGTGTGTCGTCATATATTTTTTTTAGTTGTATCATTCTCTTATTTTAGAAGTTACAGGGGGGAACTTCTAAAATAAGAGTATGATAAAACTAAAAAAAATATATGACGTACATTACCATGTAATCTTCTACCGAAATTGGGTTTGAACGTGATCTAGTAAGTAGTTTTTTTTAATACGTCATAAATCGTAAACCGCAATTTACCTTTCATTGAATCTGCTCAAATATAAAAATAAACATTTAATTTCATAAACATAAACCCTATGCATAAACCCGGATGTTACGGAACCCTCGGTGTGCGAGTCCGACTCGCTCTTGCCCGGTTTTTATATTTATGATTGTGGATTAAAATAGTCGGTGCCTGTATTATGATGTTGATATAAACAAAGTTTTATGATTCTGTAAGATTATTATATTTTCAAAACATGATTCATTTATCGTTCTGTGCACATCAAAGGGTTCAAAAATAAATAAAATACATAACTTGGATGAAATTCATTAAAACACATTATTTTAAACTAAGATTTTAATTTAAAATGTTCATTTGATTTAATGTATTAGATATGTTTGAATTTAAATATCTATTTAAGTAAATTAGATAAAACTTTTTAGCAAATTCGATAATAACCAAAGGAACGTTAAGATTTTTATTAAAGGGGTTCTATTGTTACTTATAGTTGATATAATTATTACTTTGATATCTTGTTTATTTATTTATTTAAACTTTTCGCACAAAAAGGTATAAAGGCGGACTTAATGCCTTAGGCATTCTCTACCAGTCAACCAAGGGTGGTGAAGAGATTGGATGGTATTGTTTTTGTTTATTGTATACAGATAAATCTACACGTAAACTGTGACCATGAGTGGAGCAGGTTGCGCGTCGCGTCGTTCTCACTGCCATCTACCATATCTGCCATACAGGGTTAAATTAAATTAGCTAGCAAAACTCCACAGGCGTGATGGGAATAGAAATCTCATTATTCATTCTCCTGCCCTTATCCCAATTTATTTGGGGTCGTCGCAACATGTCTTTTTCTTCCATACTTCTCTATTAGTCGTCATCTCGGTAGTCACCCTCTTTCTAACCGTAAAATCATTCACACATTCCATCCATCGTTTCTTTGGTCTTCCAATACTCTTATAGCCATCGTAATCCATACTCAAAACTCTCCTCACCACATTTTCCTCATTTCTTCGAAACACATGCCTATACCATGACAGCCGATTCCCACACAACTTTTCAGTTACCAATGCCACTTTCAAACTTCCTCTTAAATCGAAATCTAAACAATATGATAAAACAAAAAAAAAATGTTGGTAATTAATTACGACCGTAATGTAATGTATTTGCTTGAATTATTAGTTCAAAAATCTGTTTTTGTTTCTGTGCACTTCACAGACGTGATGGATAGGTTAGGTTAGGTAGGATATCTAGATACAAAAAAAATCTGATTTATTCAACTGATACTTCACGTACTTAACAAAACCAGTGGAAAATTATCATCAAACCAACTTTTTTTTTACTACCAACGCACAGTGGTCGTTGACCCCAAAATAAATTAAAAATCAACTTTTTTTTGTTAATTTAATTTGAAATTGTATATTTATTTTTTCACTTTCATGATATTTTAGTCGTTCGTTCTTGAACCAAATCGCAAAGATTTCTTTCGTCGTCGGGTGGTTTGTTCATAAAAATATTAAAAGGAGACTTAATCTTCAAGTTACGCTTTACGCTTTTTGTCGCTTTATTTATTAGCTACGCTTGCCGCGGTTGGTCTGTGGATGGGTGACCATCTTTACATACCGTGACCCCTCCGTGCCGGAAAGCACGTTAAGCCGTTGGTCCCGGCTGTCATTCGTGGATCTTTGACAGTCGTTAAGGTAAGTCACAAGCCCGAAAGTCTGACAACCAGTCTTACCAAGGGGTATCGTATCACTCAGTAACTGGGTTGTGGAGGTCAGATAAGCAGTCGCTCCATGTAAAATACTGGTATTCACCTGCATCCGGTTAGACTGGAAGCCGACCCCAACATAGTTGGGAAAAGGCTAGGTAGATGATGATGGACTTAATCTTCAAATTCTTTCACAACAAAATCGACTTGATGCTTACGATTATCTCTTATTTCACACTAGCTTCCGCCCGCGACTCCGTCCGCGCGGATGTCGGTCTTCGCGTGGATGGTTTATTTCTCCATTTTGAGTAACTCTGACAATGACATCTTATAAATATCTATTGGACCCAAATACGGCTAAGCCTATAATAATTAAGGAGATCCCTCTATTGAGCTACTGCTGTTGAGCTCGCGTTCTGTAGTAAGTATTATTTTCATAGTAATTCCGACCTTGATAAGTAGCATGTAGCAGTAAATTACTGACAGTGACGAAAAGTTTGCAATAATAAAAAAGTGATCGTGACAATGCGACAGAAAGTTAATTGAGAGCTTCAGCATACACAACATTGTTAGTGAGCTCGTCCGGAATATGAACATGAAGATTTCTTGGACTGCTCACACGGGAAAGAGCTACGTAAAGTTGCCCGTGTGAAAAACAACTCGCGGTAAGATCTACGCCAGCAACTCCTAGGGTCTGACCTTGAGCCTTATTTATTGTCATGGTGTAACACAAAGCTACAGGAAACTGTATTCTCTTAAATTGAAATGGAAAATTATCCACTGCGGGTAATGCAACGTGTGTTCGCGGTTCTACAGAACAACGTCTATGAATAAAACTGAAAAATAAGATTTTTTTTTTCTACGTATTTTTCCAGGATAAAAAGTATCCTATTTTATGCCCAGGATAATAAGGTATAATTATACCAAGTTTCATCGAAATCGAACCGTTAGTTTTCACGTGATGCCTGCATATACAGACAGACAGACAGACAGACAGACAGACAGACAGACAAAATTTTTTTTAATCACATATTTGGGTTTGGTATCGATCCAGCAACACCCCCCGCTATTTATTTTTTCAATATTTTCAATGTACAGAATTGACCCTTCTACAGATTTATTATAAGTATAGATGACGCATAATCGTTACGTAGACAAACCAGCGCGAGCGCATTAAAAAGGTAAATCTCTCTAAGCCGAAATTATGTAACAACACGGAACTCCTACAGTTGCTTGATCATCATTTAACTTTGATGATTTAGAATTATTGTGTTTCGGAAGTAGGTCTCCGAATGTTCTAATGTTTTGTAGACCTTTATTCAGAGGTCTTTAACTTTCTAACCTAATTTTGTGTATTTATGGGTAATTGTATGAGAAGAGTCATTTGGCCTGCAGTGGGACAGTGACAGGCTGGATTAGTAGTATGGGTAAGTTCGTGGATCAATTGCATTCTAAGCAACAAAAAAAAACAGTGGCACTTCAGGAGTGCCGAAAGTAATGAAAACTTGAAAAAGCATAGTATGTTTGAAGGTCATTCTTCCCAAAGAAAATGTACCACGCGTTGATGTCTTTATAATGGCCAAAACTTGAAACAGAGGTATCGGTTACGGTAACAGTGTCGCGAGTTCAGTGTTTTTTTCCATCTCAAAAAATGCCCAACGCGCCAGAAGTTTTCCCTTCAAAAAAAAAAAACTAACAAAATAAAAAGACTGTCTATGAAATGCGTTATCGGTTGGAAACATACTCGTAGATACCTTTTTTTTTTTTTTTTTTTTTTTTTTTTTGAGGATGGGAAATCATCAAATGACTCCTCCCGCTCTGGGTGGAGCGGAAGGGAGTGTCAGACTCTTACTGACTAAAACCCACCCGTGTTCCTTCCTTAGCCCTTTATGTTCCGGGCCAGCGGTAACCCTTTCGGACAATCCCGCTGACCCGGCAGGCTTCGGCCCTAAGGGGCCCCTCCTCGATGCTGACATCTCTTTGAGGCGCGCGTGGAACACGTACGCGCCGTCCGGCACGGGCCTGGTCCTGATCGGGCGGTGAGCTACCCATTACTCTCCGCCCGCAGGCCCGCGCCTACGGTGGCCGGGAGTCGTCACGCGGCTCCCGACGCCCGGAGCGTCTCCCGCGGCGGCTGGGACGGGAGGCTCTCTCCCTGAGCCGTTCCGCCACCTCCTTCGCTAGCATGACTGCTTCGCAGAAGGAGGTGACTGCCTCCCACTCCCTCTCGCCCCGGACCATGGCTTGCACCAGGGCCGGACGCGAGAGGTCGCCGTCGCTGCCAATCGCCTCTACGAGGACACGGCGGTGCTCCGCCCAAGCGGGGCAGACCTCCACCGTGTGCTCCACCGTGTCCTCTGGGCGATCCTGGCAATGGTGACACCCGGGCGTTTCCTCCCGCCTGATGATGTGCAGGAACCTCCCGAAACATCCGTGTCCGGTGAGGACCTGCGTCAGGCGAAAGGTGAGGGCGCCGTGGCGCCTCTCTAGCCACTCCTCAAAGAGGGGTCTTATCGCCGCTATCGCGGCGTGCCCTGCGCTGGGTTGCGACAGTCGCTCTTTCCATGCCGCCATGAGATCGCGCCGGAGATCCGTCCGCTCCGCAGCGATTTGCCGCGGAAGCGGATCCTCCCCCCGGCGTAGTGCCTCCGCGCGCCACTCATACAGGCGCGCGAGGACCATCGCCTCCAGATCCCATGGCGGCAGTCCGGCAAGGAGGCTTGCCGCCTCGCCAGAGATCGTGCGGTAGCCCCGGATAGCCCTTATGGCTACCACCTTCTGGGGCGCGTTCAGGTAGTGGGCGGCTCGCCGCCGCAGTGAACGCGCCCACACCGGGGCCCCGTATATGGCCATGGACCGCACGACCCCCGCGTAAAGCCTCCGGCAGGAGGCGTTTGGCCCCCCCAGGTTGGGCAAGAGCCGCTTGAAGGCGGCCCCGGCCCGTTCCAGTTTGGGGGCCAAACGTCGGAAATGCTCCACGAAGTTCCACCGGCTGTCGAGGACGAGACCCAGGTATTTCATCGTCATCCCGACGCCGATGTGAACCCCTCCTATCGTTAGTTGGGATCCCGATGGCGGCGCGTTCCGGGGCCCATGAAACGACATGGCCTCGGACTTGTGCAATGCCACCTCGAGACCCAACTGCCGGATCCTCTCCACGACTATCGCAACCCCGCGTGTCATCGCGTCGGCCGCCGCCTGATGCGACCTCCCCTGCGCCAGGACCAGCGTGTCGTCAGCGTAGCAAACCACGCTGACGCCATCAGGGAGGTCGGCGCGCAGCACCCAGTCGTACCCGATGTTCCACAGAGGCGGCCCCAGGACCGATCCCTGTGGGACACCGCACGACATCTCTCGCCGGTTCCACTCCCCATCGCGACCGGGGTAGCTGACGGCTCTTTCCGTCAGATACGCCTCGACTATTCGACGGAGGTAGGGCGGCACCCGGTGATACCGGAGTGCCTCCACAATGGTGCTCCAGGGCAGGGTGTTAAACGCGTTGGCGATGTCGAGTGACACCGCCACGACGACCCCACCCCGGGACACCGCGTCCCCCGTCGTGAGGGCTCTCACGCGCATGATGGCGTCCACCGTCGAGCGCCCCTTGCGGAAACCGAACTGGCTGTCCGCAAGATCCGGCCCCGTCCTCACCAGGTGCCCGACGAGGCGGCCCGCAATCACTCTCTCAAAGAGCTTGCCGACCTCGTCGAGCAGCACGATGGGCCGGAATGCGGACGGAGAGTCCGCAGGGCGCCCTGGCTTCCGAATGAGGACCAGCTTCCCCGTCTTCCAACGGCGTGGAAACTGGCCTCTCTCCAAACATGCGCTTAAGAACGCCTCCAGTCGAGGCCCGAGAGCCCTCGAGGCCAGGACCCAGGCTTTACCTGGCAAGCCGTCGGGTCCTGGGGCGGTATTTTTGGCCTTCAGCCTTCCTACCGCCGCTCTCAGTTCTACCCCGGTCACAGCAGGGATGTCGTCGTCGTCCGCGTGGTCCGCTTCGGGCACCGCAATTGGCGGAGCCATGGGCGGGGGAGTGTGCTCCCCCCGTGAAGGGAACAGAGCGCTCACCACCTCCTCCACCAGCTGGGGGCGGAGACTCTGCGTCAGCGGGGGGGCCCAGGTGCGGAGTTTATTCCGCACCATTTTATAAGGGCGCCCCCACGGATCTCTGTTCAGAGTCTCCACCATCTCCTCGCGGGCCACATCCTTGGCCCGCTGGACAGCCTCTTGGAGGGCGGTCTTCGCCGCTCTGTACCCCTCGTACAGCTCCGCCTCCGTGGCTTCCGCATCCGGAGGGCGAATGCGGAGCCTGCGGTGCCTGGTGTACAGGTGTCGCGCATCGACGCACGCCTTGCGTAGCGTCTCCAACTCCTGCGACCACCAGTACACCTGACGTCGGGCGCGTCCTGGCCGGACTCGGGGCATTGCCACGTCACAGATCTCGGACATGGCCTCCCGGAACCACTCCGCCTCATCGTCGATGTTGGCAGGCCTGTCCGGTGAAGACACCCAGGCCTGCACGATCGAGGCTTCCAGGAGGAGCTCCCGGTCCAGCTGCTTCAGCGCCCACCGCGGACCACTCGGGGCCTGTTGGACCAGCGCGCTAGAGGTCTGGGCGGAGACGTCGAACCGGATATACCGGTGGTCGGAGTAGGTCTCCACCCCCTCCATGACGCGCCAGTCAATGACGCGTTGTGACAGAGCGGGGCTGCCGAACGAGATGTCCACCACGGACTCACCCCGCATCCGCACACACGTGGGAACAGAACCCCGATTTAGGACGACCAGGCCTGTTTCCAGAGCCCAGTCCTCCACCATCCTGCCCCGCACATCCGTGTAACGGGAACCCCAGGCCAAATTCTTGGCATTGAAGTCCCCGAGCACTAGCACGGGGAAGGGATGGTTTCCGGCGACGACGACACTCAACTCTGTTAAAGAGTTGTGGAACTCGGCGAGAGTTCGGTTCGGAGAGAAGTACACCCCCACTACTACTATCTCTCCGAACCGTGCTGCTACGCACCCCTGTCCCTTCGTGACGCATTCGAGGGACGGGGTGCCGGCGGCGGCCGACGAAAGTATGGCCACTGAGCCGCTCAGGTCCTCCACCCAGTCATCCCTGGGCGGGACAAAGTACGGCTCAGCGACCACGGCGATGTTAATCGACCACTGCGCCACGCTCTGGAGCAACAGGTCCTGAGCGCAGGCGCAGTGGTTGATGTTCGCCTGGAGGAGGCGTAGGGGAGCCATTACTCCTCCATTTCAGCCCCCTCCCGGGCCCCTTGTGAGGGCCCCTCCACTATGGTGGCGGCGGCAGCGGCGGCGGCGGCGGTGGTGATGGCGGCGGCGGCGGTGGTGGCGGCGGCAGCAGCGGCGTTGGTGGCGGCGGCAGCGGCGGCGGCGACGGTGGTGGTGGCGACGGCGGCGGAGGGCCTGCCTTTCCTCCTGGTCCCGGCGGGTGGAGCGCAGGACTTGCTCCCCGCCCGGTGATCGGCCGGCTTGCCAGCAGCCGCACATGCAATGCAGTGCGGCGCGGCGTTGCAGGAGCCGGCCTTGTGTCCGGGCTGACCGCAGCGGAAGCATAGTGAGCTGCGGTCTACCTCCGAGGTGCATTGGACGCCAACATGGTGTCCCACAAGGCATCGGAAGCACCTCAGAGGCTTGGGTTCCAGCAGTTTGACCTGCGCTGAAACCCAGCCCACCAGGAGCCTTCGGCCCTCCACGATCGTTCTGGCCGCCGTCACGGGGCAGCTTACCGTTACGGTACGCATACCCGTGAAGTCAGGACGTATGGTGCCCGCCTTCACCTGGTCGGCCAGACACCCGCCCGTCCTGACAACGGCGGCAACCACCTCTCCCTCCGTTACGGAGTCATCCAGGCCCAAGATGCGCATGTCTGCGCACTTGACGGGCCTGGAGACTCGAGCCTCATCCGCATTGAGGGACGCCCTTAGCTTCTCAGCTAGGGCGTCAGCGGTGGGGCCACTCGTCGCACCGGGGATCTCCAACATGCGGGCGCCAGTGGCGGTCACCCTATGCCGGAGGCCCCCGGTGATCCCCAGCTCCTGGAGGTCCACCGTCTCTCTCGCTTTGGCGAGCACGTCGCGGTACGTCACGCCCCTCTTGACCGCGTCCGGCTGTAGCGTTATTACTACAGCCGCGGTCTTTGGGGCGCGAAGCCTAGCCGCGACGGCTCGCTCCTTGCGGCGCCGCCTTTGCGCCTTCTTTCTGGCCGCCTTGGCCGCCTTCTTCTTCGCCCCGACCACCTGCCATTCGGCATCGGTCGTGGGAGGAGTGGGAGGGTTTTGGGGGCGGGGCGTTGGCTCTGGGGCCTTCGCCTCCCGTGCCGGCCTGCCCCTCTTCCGGGCCTGCGCCGGGGTGTTGCCGGTAGGCACCGGGGCCCCGCCAGCCGGCGCTGGCGCCGGGGCTCCTCCAGCCGACGCCGGTTTGGCCGACGCCGGTTTGGCCGACGCCGGTTTGGCCGACGCAGGTTTGGCCGACGCCGGTTTGGCCGCCGCCGGATTGGCCGGCGCCTGGGCCCGGCCAGACGGCCCGGGTTTAGGAGCGGCAGCTGCCGCAGCGGCCGCGTACGAGGCCGCCTTCGGCCTCGGGGCCGTCCCGCCCGCCAAGGGGGGGCGCAGGACTATGCCCTCCAGGACGGAGAACCGCGCCTGGAAGGCCGCCAGCTCCTGCCGGACCAGGTTCAGGACCTGATTCTCCACCGGGACGGGCTGGCAAGGCGGCTTCGCCTGCGCGCCCCCGGCGGCCCTCAGGCCGGCCAGGTCCGCTCGGAGTCGCCCATTCTCCTCTTGGAGCTTCCCCATGGCGGCTGTGAGGCGGGTGACCTCCGCCCTCAGTTCGGCCACTTCGCCTGTAGAGGGGCCGGTGTAGTTGGCCGCCTCCGCTGCCGCCATTATGGAGGCCATCGCCGAGACTACGGCCTTGTTCTTTGAAGCTTGAAGCTTCTTCAAGGCCACGTCCCGGATCGCGGCCTCCACGACCTCCGCAAACCTGCGCTTGCAGTCCGCCTCGGGGTCACTAGCCGCACTCTCCTCGTCGCTTGAGGGCCCCGAAGTGACTGCGGTCCCTCCTTCCTTTGCGGGCTCCTCCGCTCTCTCTGCCGCCTCGCGGGCAGTGAGCCCCCTCCCCTTGCCTCGCTCGCGCACCCCACCCCGCCTACTGGTGGGGATCTTTCTTGCCGAGGCCAGCTCTTCGTCGGAGGACAGCCCCTGACCGTCCTCAGACCTTGGCCGCTTGCTGAGCTTCTGCGCAACAGCGGCCACCTCCTTGGCACGGCAGGGGCTCCCTGAGCCTCCCGTGCTCGCGCCTCCAGATGCGGCGTCGGACTCCGAGCCCGCATCTCTCCTCTCCTCTCTTTGGTCCCCTAAGGGACAGGAGCCTCCTCGGCTCTTGTTGCCAATGGCAAGCGGAAGACATTCGTTGCCCCCCCCAGAATACGAATGGGGGCTTGACGTTCCCAAAGGGAACGTGGCGGATTCTCCGACTGCTGAGCAGCCGGTACCGCCCTGGGGTAGTTTTTTCTCGTCTGTCTTTTCCATATTTGTTTGTTCCTTTTTAAGGGTGAGGTCCCTGTTCGCGCTAACGACCGGATCCCCTCCGGCCATTCATCCCCTCGGCACGCTCGACCTTGGGATTGGGGTAATTTTTTATAGAGGTTGTCTTCCTCGCGGCCCGGACCTCAGTGGCCTGGACCCCCGGTCCTGAGTTCAAGGTTACGGGGTGGCCGACGGTTGGGCAGAACCAACCGCCGCCCCGGCGTCCCCACGCTGCCGCCGGATGCCGGACAGACGCAGCGCGGGCATGGGACACCCTCCAACGCCCACACTCTCGTGGGTACCGCCTCGTGACGGTCTGCGCCCACTCACCTCCCTCTGTAAGCAGAGGGGGAGTAGACGCATGACCGTCTATAGCCCGGTTCCCTTCAGCGACCATTCAGGATGATCGGTGATTGGAACCATGACCTTTCCCCGTGTGTTGAAAATTAGCCGCCAGCCCCAAGAGTCCACCAGAACCAGTGGGCAATTGGTGCTGACGTTGCCCAGGGTGCGCCGCGAGGAGGCTTTCAACATGCACCCCACTCGTAGATACCTAACCTTCTTTGGTTGAAAATAAACAAACGTCTGTAAATATGGAGACTATAGATTAGTATTACTATTAACTTTAATGTATAGTATAATTACTCTATAATGGTCCCACTGCTGGGACACAGGCTTCCTCTCTGTGAGAGGGAGTGGGCTGTAATCTACCACGCGGGCCCAGTGCGGGTAGGAAGATGTCACATGTCTTCGAATTTTTGGCTCTATGACATTGCGGTTTCCTCGCGATGTTTTCCTTCACCGTTTTGAGAGCAGTGGTGATAAAATCTATGTATATAACATTCAAAGTCCTGACTAATTGACTGACTGACTGATATATCAACGCACAGCCCAAACCGCTGGACCTAGAGACTTGAAACTTAGAAGGTGTGTTTTTTGGGAAGAGTAAGTATCCACTAAGAAAGGATTTTTGGGAATTCAACCCCTAAAGGGTTAAAATAGGGGATGGAAGTTTATATGAAAGTCCGAGAGTTTTGAAGTTAGGATCTTCTAATTTTGTATTTAAGCTGACAATTAAAAATTAATTCACACGTGTCTCAGCGTTTTTGATAATTCCATCCCCGAAGGGTTAAAAAGGGGGATGAAGTTGTGTATAGAAAGTCATTAATTTTCGACGTAAAAATCTATTATCTAGGGTTATGATTGGAAGCTAACACAACGGTGTTGTTAGAATTTCATCCATTAAGGGGGTGAAAAGGGGGATGAAATTTTGTCCTGACTGACTGATATATCAATGCACAGCCTAAAACGCTGGTCGGTACCGCTGGGTAGAGAAATTAATTTTGGAGGGTGTGTTCTTTGTGAAGAGAAGATATATCCACTAAGAAGGAGTTTTTTAGCGCCAGTAATCGCCGCCAGTACTCGATCGCCGCCAGTACTCGATCGCCGCCAGTACTCGATCGCCGCCAGTAATCGATCGCCGCCAGTACTCGATCGCCGCCAGTACTCGCCGCCAGTACCCGCCGCCAGTACTCGCCGCCAGTACTCGCCGCCAGTGCTCACCGCCAGTACTCGCTGCAAGTGCTAGCTGCCAGTGCTAGCTGCCAGTGCTAGCTGCCAGTGCTAGCTGCCATTGCTAGCTGCCAGTGCTAGCTGCCAGTGCTAGCTGCCAGTGCTAGCTGCCAGTGCTAGCCGCCAGTGCTAGCTGCCAGTGCTAGCTGCCAGTGCTAGCTGCCATTGCTAGCTGCCAGTGCTAGCTGCCAGTACTCGTAGCCAGTGCTAGATGCCAGTACTCGCTGCCAGTGCTAGATGCCAGCACTCGCTGCCAGTACTCGCTGAGTACTTAGCTATAATGTTTTCAGGTTTTGCATTTGATTGATGGATTTTTTTTAGAAATAATTTGATGGATTTTCGTTTCTACTGCATTAAATAATTGTTTAAAAAGTACAGAATTAATCGCTATTATGGTATATAAATTAAGTAGGTTTCGTGTACTAGCAGGAGTAAAACAATAGAAACAGTGGCACAGACGAAGCCAAAAAAAAAATTACTATTCGCATTATGAGTCGTACATATAAATTAAAAAAATTGCATAAACTTTAACGTTTGTCCTAGTTTGTCTAACAAACTGCCGACGGCGACCGACGTCGTGAAAAATATGCATTCATATTTTTTAATGTTTAAATTTTCACTTCTCACGTCCGTCGCTGTTAAAAGCATGCCAATTATTACGTCACTCACATGTGTTTGTTCAAAACACACATCAAAGGATCCGTTTGACAATTATATAACACTAGCGCCCCGCGGTTTCATCCGCATAAGTGTCGATCCCGTGGGAATATTTGGATTAAAAGTAGCCTGTAATTACACATGTTTACCTCTATTACCCTAATTTGTCATTTATCAAAATTGTAACGTGTAACTGTTTTATGTCCCAATTAAATAAAATGTTAATCCAGGTTGCCAGCTACCTCCATACAAAATTTTATCAAAATTGGTCCAGCCGTTTGTACGTGAAGCAGTAACAAACATATAGATAAACACACGCTCTCAAACTTTCGCCTGTATAATATTAGTGTGATTGTTATCACTTTTTAGGGTTCCGTTGCCAAATGGCAAAAAACAGAACCCTTATAGATTCGTCATGTCTGTCCGTATGTCACAGCCACTTTTTTCCGAAACTATAAGAACTTATACTGTTGAAACTTGGTAAGTAGATGTATTCTGTGAACCGCATTAAGATTTTCACACAAAAATAGAAAAAAAAACAATACATTTTGGGGGTTCTCCATACTTAGAACTGAAACTCAAAAAAGTCTTCAAAAATGATATTGAGGTTTCTAATATCATTTTTTTCTAAACTGAATAGTTTGCGCAAGAGACACTTCCAAAGTGGTAAAATGTGTCCCCCCCCACCTGTAACTTCTAAAATCGTCATCATTTCAGCCGAAAGATGTCCACTGCTGGACATAGGCGGGGAGGCCTATGTCCAGCAGTGGACGTCTTTCGAAAGGTCTTTTCAAAAGGGGGGGGGTTTGCCATAATCGCCATGGCATGGTGGTGGAATGCATAGAGAACGCTGCTACCCATTCTCCGGTACGCCCCTTAGTCGCCTTTTACGACATCCACGGGAAGGATGGGGTGGTGCTATTCTTTAAGTCCGGCACCACAAAGACACAAAAAAAATATAAATATATGATGTACATTTGGTAATGTACATCATATTTTTTTTTTGTGTCTGTGTGTGTGTGTTTTGTGGTGGTTGCAACCATGTAAACTTCCACGGAAAATTGGTTTGAACGAGATCCAGTAACTAGTTTTTTTTTAATACGTCATAGATCGTAAACCGCAATTTACCTTTAATTCAATCATCTCAAATATAAAAATAAAAAAAACATTTAATTTCATAAACATAAACCTTATGTATATTCCCGCATGTTACGGAACCTTGGTGCGCGAGTCCGACTCGCTCTTGCCCGGTTTTTTTATTGATATTTTTTTTTTATTGAACTACTCTATATAATTACTAAGTTTTATTCTGGTAATATTCCCATGTTTATCTCGTCGGCTCAAATGTTTAGGCCCTTTGTACACAGCACGGTTTTTTTACGGTACGACGTATTAACCGCGCCGTAGAAAAAACAAGTCTGTCAACAAGCTTCCATAGTGATTCATACAACACTTACGACCGTGTTCTATACACGGCGAATAAACCGTAGTTTTTCACGGCAAGAAAAACGTGTGTTTTCAATGTATGTGTTTCAATAAACCTTGTACAGTACGACACATCTTATATGTAGCATCGTAAAACCGATCACTTCCGATTTACACAACCAATAGAAAGGAGTTTCAGTTTTTTATGGAGTTTGCATAAAGATCATATTCTCCTAAAGCAATAATAAAGATTAGTGATTTTGAAGGCGCACTCAGTTCGGATGTGATCGGTTTTACGAATTTTGCCGATGCTACATCTAAGTTGTGTCGTACTGTACTTATTTTCGTTGCTGACGATCTTTCAGGAATAAAAACAAAAGAAAAAGCGGATCAAACCAGAATTAGAAAGTTTTTAGTGGATAAAACAGAGATTAAAACAGAAGACGAACGAGCAGGGGATCGAGGTGGGGAGGGGGGAGGTTGAGGGGAGCTCAGGGGATCAGACCGGAATAACTCAAGGATTGATTCAGTTCATTGGGTTCAGTTTGGATTGGTTCTTCATCAAAATGTGAAAAGTATTTTTTCCTCTTTTGTTTTTGTTTGGACGCGCCAATCTCTGACACTATGAGTCGGATTTGAAAAAAAATGCTTCTCATTTAACATCACTCTATAACGCTTAGGAGCAAATGAAAAAAGTCAGAAAGAACGCTAAACGAAAGCGAAGTAATAGAAGAGAATACTCTTTATTATGAACACCATATAAATTACAGACATAAATAATAAGTAGGTAATAGCACAGATGGGCGATGCGCTGGGACACTGTGGGTCGTAGGCTGTACTTTAGACAGGCTCAAAGAGGTGGTAAACAGTATGCGCGCCTTAGCCGTTTGTGTGCCGTATTTACAGACACAATTAAAAAGCCATTGTGTCTCGCGTAGATCTACATTCCGACAGACTACGGGTTAATGGAAGGACGTGCGGACGTGGGATCGGTCGCACTTGGAGATGGGGCCCGCTAAGCATGGCGGGCTGATACCAGTCGGGGGTGCGGCGAATGTACAAGTATCTCTCGGGCCCTCGACTCGTGGTACTAGAAGGAACAGTGAGGTTTTAGTCGGTAGGAGTCTGACATAACCCTCCGCACTTCCCAGACGGAGGATATCCACTATTCATGAGAAAATCCCCACGAAAAAAAAGGTTAGAACAAGAAGTGTCACGTGCACGAAATCGCGGGTAGAAGCTAGATTCATTATCAGACAACTCACAGCCTAAGCCCCTGGGTCTAAAGGCAAGCAATTTTGCATATGATATCATATTACCTACAACGACGGTGAACCCTAAAATTTCCATGTCAAAAAGGGTTAAATAGTGAATGAAACTTTTTATGGAAGTTCGTTGTTTTCGGCAATAGGAAATCCTATCGGATGCGAGGCATCTGCATCTATAATCCTTAAAATATCACAAAGTTTGCGTTCAGCAGCATTTCTCGAATAGTTAGCAAGTGCAAATTTACATTACGTACAGTCCAAGTTACAACTTGAAAATCCGGATCACGAAAGTTTCCCCTGTTAGTTCCCTAATGTATGCATAGCACATCAGTCACATCGTACCACTTTATAAGTTAGGGACAGCTACCTAGAGGTTTAAGTAGTATTGCTACTCCGAATCGTATAAATAGATAATATGTTTGTAGGACCAAGTTTTTGTCTTTCAAATGTTGTTTTAAATTTAGTTAGGTACACTGTCTTTGTTATCTCAATGTCTCTTGCATAACTTTATAGATTTTGGCGAACGAAGATGTACGAGTATATTAAAAAAGGAAAGTTTCTCCGGTCATGGTTTGCCTAAGGCGAGTTGATAGATACCTACCTATTAGTCAGTAACTCAGTATCTCTGTCCTCCTTATCTAAAAATATTTTTTATGACGGTTCGCATTATAATAAAAAGGTTTCGTAGTTGTGAAGGCAATAAACAAAGGCAATGAAAAATTTATAACGAATTTATTTGGAAGAATAAATTACAAACATACCGGATAATGTTAGCACACGAGATGACAGTTGAACAAGGAGCCGCATATTATTCTTTTGACACATAACACGGCTACGTGGCAGATTGCATCAATATCAGTTACAGGCGTCCATACTTTCATCATCCTCTCCTGGACGCAGACGCTTCAGAGTCAAATCCATTGATGTGGTGAAAACTTCATTCTTCGGACGATGGAGCCCTTTTGTTAATACATCAGCGACCATGTCTACAGTTGATCGATATAGAACAGCAACTTGATTAGCAGCAATCTTGCCTCGAACAAAGTGATAAAGAATATCTATAGGTTTGCTGCTTGGATGGTAAAGACGCCAGCACATCAAGTTACTACAATCTGTCATATTTCTTTAATAGATTTTCAACTATATCACTAAAGCATAAGGTTCAAAGTTGATTGGGAAAATTTGACAGTTTCGCGTAGATTGATGTGCTGGAGTCTGTACATCGCGTTACCTGAAAGACTAATTGCACTTTGGTTATCACAGAAGAGTGTGATTGGCGTACCTTTCAAGTTGGGATGAATTTATCGCACAAACAATTTTAACATTGTACTTAGTTGAAAAAATGTTCTTTCCTAGGTACATATTTATGTATGTCATGGTCAATTCTCCAACTGCAAAAAAAGTTTGCAATAGAAAAAAAAAATTATGTGATACGCCTACAAATTTACAATTTTCGGACTTTTTAAACGACGAAAAAACGGAGAAGGTTCTCAAGTCGACGCGTATATCTTTTTTCATTCACTTTTGCTGCGAGACCGCTTCTTGCCACTTGTGATGATTGATCATGATTCTAGGTCAACGGTAAGTATAGACTTTTAATTTATTGGCAAGTATCAAAATATGTCACATCATCATCATCTGCCTAGCCTTTTCCCAACTATGTTGGGGTCGGCTTCCAGTCTAACCGGATGCAGCTGAATACCAGTATTTTACATGGAGCGACTGCCTATCTGACCTCCACAACCCAGTTACTGGGTAATACGATACCCCTTGGTAAGACTGGTTGTCAGACTTTCGGGCTTCTGACTACCCGTAACGACTGTCAAAGATCCACAAATGACAGCCGGGACCAACGGCTTAACGTGCTTTCCGAGGCACGGAGGGGTCTCGGTATGTAAAGATGGTCACCCATCCACAGACCAACCGCGGCAAGCGTAGCTTAACCTGATCGATCGACCTGTGCGGCTGTTCTTATTTAGCCACGGGCCCTATTTATGTGACATATCAAAATATGTCACATAAATAGCCGATATTTTTATTGCGTTGACTTAGAAGTTTGATTTTGTTAGACCTCTAAAGGGACCTATTTGAGATTAAACTCGATAACTTCATGCGTTCCTAAAGGGGCTCGTGGCTAAGTAATATGGTTATGGATAGGATGACTGACTACCTTTACATACCGAGAACCCGCCGGGCCCCAGTAAGCACCTTAAGAGGCTTACAGGACCTAAACGCAAAAAACGTAAGTTTTGAAACAATAAAAGTATATGATCGACTGCAGTAAACAAAATCAGAAAAATATATGATGTTCTTTAGGATACATGCTAGGTAGAAAGTGTGTTGAAAACATAATACAACAAAGATACGATACACAAATCATGAAGATACATCTAAAAACTTTATTTTTACAATAAAAACCATACTAATATATGTATACAATACAATCATTATGATTTTTTGTCCAGATTATTCTACAAGCAACATACTAAAACCGTGTTTTAATTTTTTTGTCCAAACAATAGATTTTTTGTAATTTAATAATTGCTTCATATTTTGCAATAAATTACCAGCGTAGTGTCATCGCGCTTCTCTTTCTTTTCTATGCACTCCGACAGTGACCGCGCTTTAGTTCATGTAAGCCTCTTAAGCCGTTGGTCCCGGTTGTCATTATTTGATATTTGTCAGTCGTTACAGGTCGTCAGAAGCCCGAAAGTCTTACCTAGGTACGACTTTCGGGTATCATGCTACCCAGTAACTAGGTGGTGGTGGGCCTTATGGAGGTCAGATAGGCAGTCACTCCATGTAAAATACTGGTATTCAGCTGCATCCTGTTAGGCTGGAAGCCGACCCTAAAATAGTTGGAAAAAGGCAGATGATGACGATGATTCACGCGTTCTTGAGAAAAAGGATCTTGACAGACAGACGGTCGGACAACGAATTGATCCTATCAACGTTCTGTTTTTTTTGTGAGGTACGGAACCATAAAACGGACGTTTGTTGTGACTTTTAAATAAGAGATGACGTCTAGTATTTTATGTTTCATTTAAAATACATCAGTGGCCTTTTTAGGCCCCCTGTTCTCATTTATTTATTATTATTTATTTAGTTTATTTTAAAAAAGGCTTACAGACTAACAAACCAATGAAATAAAGAATGTAATATTAGGAAAAATAGCTAATAACAAGACTCCACATATAGTTAAAGAAATAGTCGATAAAAAGAAATTACATACAAATTAATTTAATTAGAAAAAAAATAAAAAAACCCGACTGCAGTAAAAAACTTAAGTTAAAAGAAACTGAAAAGCTAAAAACAAGCCCATTTTAAATTAAATAAAAGTTGGAAGAAGGCGGGACCCATACCATTTTTTTTATTATATTTTCAAATTCAAATGGGTCCCGCCTGCTTCCAACTTTTATTTAATTTAAAATGGGCTTGTTTTTAGCTTTTCAGTTTCTTTTAACTTAAGTTTTTTATTTTTTTAAATAACTTTTTTTATTTCCAGCTTTTTAGTTTACAAATGTGAAAGATTTCGCAACGATTTAGTTCTTGGTAGGTGTTTTTTACAATTTGTCACTTCTAATTGATTTTAAGTAAGTATATAATGTTGTATATATTTTTGTAATCACCTTTTAAAACCCTTTATTTTTATACCCCACTCGATAGAATTTGAAAAAAAAAATAAAAAGAAAAAAAAATTAATATGGCGTCCAGTAGACGCCATATTGAATTTTCACTAACGTCATGTCTTTTGTGACACTCGCCGGACTAAGAGGAATCGATTAACGTGTGAATCATAAAAATCGGCCCAGGCGTTTGGTCTGTATAGTGTGCTTCAAAGGAACATACAAACATACATACATACATAGGCTGATGAACACAATACCACTCCTTTACGTCGCGCAGTCGGGTAAAAAGACTGTGCCAAAAGACGTCTTAAGGTCGCCACACTGGTGCAGAACAAGTCGACATTAAGTTCCCTAAGAAGCCTATTGATCACATTCTTGCCTGTTTGATTAATTTTACTAAAAGTCAAACGAAAATATTCCTAGAAATAAAAAACAGAGACGAAAATGAAGACAACTTAATTTTGTTGAACATCAAACAGGTTTATTTCTACCTATTTCATTTCAGGGACTCGTGGATAAGAGCCACGTGTATACAGGTTGGCGAGGACATCGATCGCAAATTGTAACCCTGAATTCAGTACATGATTCAGGGCCATCGACGTGCGTAACTAATGGATTCAGTAGGTACAGACGCCAGCACATCAAGCTACTCAAAACTAAAAAAATTTCCCAATTAATTTTGAACTTTATCCTTTAGCAATAAAAATGAAAATTTATTAAAGAAATTTGACAGATTGCAGTAGGTTTATGTGCCGGTGGCGTCTGTAATGATAAATGATTTATTTTAATGATAAATGATTTATTTTCTGTAAGTAGGTTTTTACAAACACTTTTACACGTCATCATATTTTTTAAACTAGATGTGGTCGGCGTTTCCTATCTGACTACTCTGAGAAGAAAGGCCGAAACAAACTCAGAGGTCACAGTCTCTTTTAAAGTCCAGACAAAATCTTGGTCAGATCGTGTGAAGACCATGTAGATTGATGTCTGAAATGGTCTTTTGAGGAAAGAACCACACAGATTGAGCGGACCTGTCCAATCAGTGCACGCATTTGTCAAAAATCGTGCAGCTCGACTCAGAAATTGAGGAGCTCAACGATTCGACGAACAATACCAAAGAAAGGACATTTGGGTAGGCCGCGTAAATTACTCAAACTGCCAGATCATGATTAAAACTAAGAAGGAAAACAGAAAAAAAAATGACCCACATAGTCCTCACATTCACAATAATTAAATGAAAAGAAAGAAAAAAAAATACTTTACAAAGTAAATATTCATGTCATTGTCTAAATAAAATTCATCAATGTCAATGTGTATATAAAAATCCGGACATAATCTTTGAGGACCATGTAGATTAGTGTCTGAAATGATCTTTTGAGGAAAGAACAACACAGATTGAGTGGACCTGTCCAGTCAGTGCACGCATTTGTCAGTAACCGTGCAGCTCAACTCAGAACTTAAGGAGCTCAACAATTCGACGAACAATACCAAAGACAGGACATTTGGGTAGGCCGCATAAACTATTCAAACTGCCAGACCATGATTAAAATGTAAACAATGACCCACATAATCCTCACATTCACAATAATTAAAATAATATAATACTTTATACAGTAACTGTACATGTCATTGTTTAAGTAAATAGATACTGAAAAAAAAAAATATTAAAGTGTAAAAATTGCAAAATAACATTCACTGTCTAAACCTATTGGTTACGTCATGGTTAATTCTCCAACTGCAAAAAAAAAAATTATGTTATACACCTACAAATTAGTATTGAATTTCTGATTTTGATAATCTACTTTTGCTGTTGACTGTACTGCGAGACTGCTTCTTGTCACATTTCATGATTCATCTTTGAGTATTAATTAATACTCAAAGTGATGCATACAGACGCCAGCACATCAAGCTACTACAATCTGTCAAAGTGGCATGCCAATATAAGGCCCAGAGACGCACAAGGGATTTGTTTTACTAAAAAAATAATGTTAATATATTTCCCATGTCTTCCACGTATTAATAAATATGTAAAACTACAATGTATTTCGTATTATTTGACTCCCAGTTAATTATGCTCCTAAATAATGTAATAAGTGATCTTTCACTTATATAACATAACCTGTATTGATATAAGAATCTTATTAACTTCAAAATACTAAGTTTTTTGTAAATTATTTCTTTAACTAATTAATTATTGAAATTGCCTCCTATTATTATAATTCTTTTTTATATGTGTGCCCAGTGGGCCTAAATTACTATGGCCACTTGGTATGCCCCTTTCTTTAATAGATTTTCAACTTTATCGTTAAAGCATAAGGTTTAAGGTTGATTGGGAAAATTTTACAGTTTCACAGGAGGAACCCCCCAGCGTAGAAATTTTTCATTGGTTACCATAAATATTAATCGACTGTTTCATAGGAAAGCAATATCTACCCGATCAAAATGTATGGAACACCAATTTTTAAGTTTCCCTACCCGAAGGGTAATAAAAACGAGACCCTTTTACTAAGACTTCACTATCCGTCTGTCTGTCTGTCACCAGGCAGTATCTCTAGAACCATGATAGTTAAACAGTTGAAATTTTCACAGATGATGTATTTCTGTTGCCGCTATAACAACAAATACCTACTAAAAATAGAATAAAATAAAATATTTAAGCGGGCCTCCCATGCAACAAACGTGTTTTTTTCGGCCTTGTGGTACGGAATCCTTCGTGTGCACACGAAGGGTCAGGAAGGGGGGAAATTAAAAAAAAAATTCGTCGTTCTGGGGTTCAGAATGATGTACCTACTGAATCCATTGTGACAGGTTCATCATCATCATCCTTTCAGCCAAAAGACGTCCACTGCTGGACATAGGCCTCCCCCAAGCACCTCCACTTCGACCGGTTCTGTGCTTTCGGGTTCCTGCGGCCTTTACAAGGTCATCGGACCACCCTGTGGGAGGCCTTCCAACGCTACGTCTTCCGGTACGCGGTCGCCACTCCAGAACCTTTTGGTCCAATCGGCCGTCTGTTCTGCAAGCAATGTGCCCTACCCACTGCCACTTTAGTTTGGCAATGCTTCGGGCTATGTCGGTTATCTTGGTTCTTGGTTCCTCATTCCTGATCCGATCACGCAGGGAAACAGTTACAGCAGTATGACAGGTTACGCATCGATGACCGCGCCACCCTGTTTAATTGCAAGGTGAAGCTTTAAAACGGTGCCGTATTAACTACGTGTTTAACATACATAGGTATCTGTATACTTTAGTGTTAAAACCTAACATGAACGAACTTGGCAATGCACTTCAAACCGCCAGTGAACATCTTACTCTCCTTATGGGCATCCCACACTGAACAACTTGAAGAAGCTGGCGACCATCCATCGGTTACCGATAAATGTTACTTTTGATCGATCGTCCAACAAATTGCTGGCGTTGCTATAAAAACATTTATTGTAAATTCATATAAAGGAAAAACTTTCTCTAATAAAAGTTTACGAGACAAAGTTACAGTTATTGCCTATTGCAAGAAAAACGCGGAAACACACAGAGGTATGTAGGTATTTAAAGTGACTTTATTAGCTTCAACGTCTGGACATAATAGTAGTATTAAGTAGATATGTAGGAGTTCTCAGTAGCAGCACGGTGTCTGGATTTGTACCCGGTTGCTGGCATTAGACTCGCCCCCAGTACGGCCCAATTCAAACTTGGCGCTCGGAGCATGAGGCGAGTCACTAACAAATTCCCCAATTCAAACTTGGCGCTCGGAGCATGAGGCGAGTCACTAACAAATTCCCCAATTCAAACTTGGCGCTCGGAGCATGAGGCGAGTCACTAACAAATTCCCCAATTCAAACTTGGCGCTCGGAGCATGAGGCGAGTCACTAACAAATTCCCCAATTCAAACTTGGCGCTCGGAGCATGAGGCGAGTCACTAACAAATTCCCCAATTCAAACTTGGCGCTCGGAGCATGAGGCGAGTCACTAACAAATTCCCCAATTCAAACTTGGCGCTCGGAGCATGAGGCGAGTCACTAACAAATTCATGTGTCAACGGGGGCGAGGGATGAGGCACAGCACAGCGAGTAACTCACTTCAGAGACATGAAGTTTGAAGTGAACTGCACATGAGACTTATTATTATTATTATCCATTTATTTCAGGCATCAAGGCCCATATAAAACACAATACAATATGAATATAACTTAAAAATACTTTAATTACAACAAACAACAACAAAACATAACACAACAACGACAACGACATAACTGGTGAATTGTGGGTGTCCATCTCTGTCTAGCCCTTCGGGGATAACATTACAGGCGTCATATTGTTATGTCAAGGATGTCACTGAATCTAAAGTATGTACAGACGCCAGCACATCAAGCTAGCCGAAACTGTCAAAATTTCCCAATCAACTTTGAGCCTTATGCTTTAGCGATAAAGTTGAAAATCTATCAAAGAAATTTGACAGATTGTAGTAGCTTGATGTGCTGGCGTCTGTACGTCAGCAACAAAAGTCGATTAACACTTCAGTTTTTTTAATCTCGGTTATTGAGCAAAATATTAACACTTCAGTTTTTTTAATCTCGGTTATTGAGCAAAATATTAACACTTCAGTTTTTTTAATCTCAGTTATTGTGCAAAATGTTTGTTCAAAATTCCATTGTACTAAACTGTCAAAATTTCCCAATCAACTTTGAGCCTTATGCTTTAGCGATAAAGTTGAAAATCTATTAAAGAAATTTGACAGATTGTAGTAGCTTGATGTGCTGGCGTCTGTACGTCAGCAACAAAAGTCGATTAACACTTCAGTCTTTTTAATCTCGGTTATAGAGCAAAATATTAACACTTCAGTTTTTTTAATCTCAGTTATTGTGCAAAATGTTTGTTCAAAATTCCATTGTACTTCTGCTGCAATTTCGAACAAATATTTTGGTCAATAGGTAACTGAGATTCAAAAAACTGAAGTGTTAATCGACTTTTGTTGCTGAACGTACCTACGAAGACCAAACCAGACCAGCCAGACCTATGGCATTAAGTCCGCCTCTGTACATTTATGTGCTTGAAGTATTAAATATATAATAATAATAAGACCTACCTATTAATACAGACCAACCATTAACTTTAACTTCGCCTGACAGACGTTGCATCCTTCGAGCGTCTATGTCAATAATTTAGCAATTTGTTGCCCGTTTAAGCCGATTTCAAGTCGGTCAGTTTGCGACGACCCTTGGGCTTGTACGTCTAATTGGACGTGGCCCCACTAAATACAAGTTCTGGTGTTGCAATAACGAGAGTCGAAAGCAAGTGGCATTCCCTCGCCTTTCACTGCTTGTTATAAGAGCCTCTTGGGCGATGGCCGGTACATACCGATGCTTTGATATTCGACGTCTTGTGGAGGTCTGATGCCTTGGTAATTTTGATGTCAATCAGTTTTTTTTAAAGATGGTTTTCGACTTTTGTTTTTGTTTTCAATTTGGGTTGTTCGCGTTTCACTAATTGAATAAAATTTGAAATATAAAAATGTGCATTAATTTTTTATGAATTTGTATAAAAATGTTGACTGGTTGGTTACATCGTGCCTTTTTTATCTCAAAATAAAATGCATGAAAAATAAGGAAGTCTGTAGGAATACATTTAGGTTTCCAAAATTAACTTGGCTAGTTTATTTTATAATGATGATGAGCTGGGTAGTGCAACTGTCCTCATAATTCTCTTGTCCTTATCCTAATAAAATTTGCTAAGCAGCGCGACTTTTTTAACCGACTTCAAAAAAAGGAGGAGGTTCTCAATTTGGTTGCATTTTTTTTGTTGTAGGTACCTCCGTACTCCGTCATTTATAATCCAATATGAAAGCTTATTTTGTTCGAACGGATATATGTTGATGATGTTATAATAACTTCCAGTTACTTTTACTTAGCAAGTCAAGGTATACGAATTTTTGTGGGGTAGGTACGCACGGCTACACATATGAAGCTATACAATGCGAGGTCAGCTAAGACTGGAAATGTCAAATGTATAGCTTGATATGTAGCCGTGTGTACCACAACTAAAAAGTGAAAAATAAAAACTTTATTATAAAAAAAAAATATAATAGTTTTCTTTCTTACAGCCTTCATCTCAGAGTTCATCTACTTCCTACCTCAGACCAAACAAAAAGTCAAGACATAGCGCTATCAACAGTGAAGTGAAGCAGGCGATGGAAACATGTGTGCAAATAGTGAGGTTTACTTTGATTGTAAATGGTTGTGAATGTGTGCGTGTGAGCGTGTATGCACAGAGCGGAGTTTTTGCATGCTTTACTGTATTGTTCTCAGCGCTATGTCGCACTATGTAGGTACCATTTTGTTGAAACTCAGATGTGTCTTCTCGACATCCGTATGTCACAAACGGGATGCAGCAGAATACCAGCGTCAGGTATTGTACCTGGCATATGCTGAGCTGGACTCCCATTTGGTGCAACCATGAGACACACCGCCCAGTCGTGATCGACCGTTATAGATGTACATGAGCTAGGTGTCTATGGGTCAATTTATCTTTTTAATCATTGTATTTTTTTTCTTTCACTTTTTTTTAATGTTTTTTAATACCTGTATTGTGTCTTTTGTTGCATTGAATAAACGTTTTATCTATATATCTATGCCTTGACTTTTTATTTGGTCTGAGCTTCCTACATAAATCTTTTCTTTGATCGCCCTACAATCTAAACCCCCTTCATTTTAATCATAATTTCTTGTTACCTACAAATACTCCTCATTTCCTCGCATCACCATGTCTATACCAGACTTGCTCTACAGTTTTTCTGTCGAAGGCGCTTTCTATAACACTTTGATCCATAAACCTACCTTTTCCCTTAAAAACTACTTACATGGGACTAAGTGCGAATGGGACTAAGTGCGAATGGGACCAAGTGCGAATGTGACCAAGTGCGAATGGGACCAAGTGTGAATGGGACCAACTATGAACGCGGTACGAAGTGCGAATGGGACGAAGTGCGAATAACCCCTTTCAACCTGCACTCTAACTACATAACACACTATCTATCATAATGAGGGGCCCGTGGCTAAATAATAACAGCCGCACAGGTCAATCGATCAGGTTAAGCTACGCTTGCCGCGGTTGGTCTGTGGATGGGTGACCATCTTTACATACCGTGACCCCTCCGTGCCTCGGAAAGCATGTTAAGCCGTTGGTCCCGGCTGTCATTTGTGGATCTTTGACAGTCGTCACGGGTAGGCAGAAGACCGAAAGTGTGACAACCAGTCTTACCAAGGGGTATCGTATTACCCAGTAACTGGATTGTGGAGGTCAGATAGGCAGTCGCTCCAGGTAAAGTACTGGTATTCAGCTGCATCCGGTTAGACTGGAAGCCAACCATAACATAGTTGGGAAAAGGCTAGGCATATAATACCAGTTCTTTTCTTTCTTTTAGCACTTAATGATAACGTAAACATAATGTCCATTTCATTCATAAACGTGTTAGATAATCAAGATATTGTCATATCATTAGTTAAAAACTGGCCAAGTGCGAGTCGGACTCGCACACGAAGGGTTCCGTACTACAAGGCAAAAACGCCGAAAAAAACATGTTTGTTGTATGGGAGCCCCCCTTAAAAATTTATTTTATTTTAATTTTATTATTTATTATTAAAGTTAAAATACAACTGAGTATTTTGTGAATATTTCAAGTGCCTACATGTTGGCATTCTTGATATCGGGCAAAAAAGGGCAAAAAATTCGCGTTTGTTGTATGGGAGCCCCCCTTAAATATTTATTTTATTTTGTTTTTAGTATTTGTTGTTATAGCGGCAACAGAAATACATACTTTGAGAAAATTTCAACAGTCTAGCTATCGCGGTTCTTGAGATACAGCCTGGTGACAGACAGACGGACAGACGGACAGACGGACAGACGGACAGACGGACAGACGGACAGACGGACAGACGGCCAGACGGACAGACGGACAGACGGACAGACAGCGAAGTCTTAGTCATAGGGTTCCATTTTTACCCTTTGGGTACGGAACCCTAAAAACCAGTCAAGTGCCATTCGGACACATGAAGGGTCCGTACAACAAGGAAAAACAACGATGAAAAAACGTGTGTCTTGTATGACGGACACCCTTATGTTTATTAACTTAACTTTATTTTACTATTTGTTATAGCAGCAAAGAAATAGACACTGAAAATTTCAACTGTCTACCTATTACGGTTCATGAGATACAACCCGCTGACAGTGAGATGGACGGAGAGACAGCGAATACTTAGTAATAGGGTTCCATTGGGTACGGAACCCTGAAAAGTAAAAGTATATTCTATGTTAAAACGCAAGTAGACACATAGTTGCATAATATTATAAAGGCTTCGTAACAGCGTGTACATTATAACCCTTGTCCACATGAATTTTGATGAGCTGAAACCATATTGAAGCTTAAATCGTATCTCATTAGTAATAAGGTTGATATTTCAGTGGATGGTGCCTGCCTCTATTTCAAATTTAATTCAATTTTGAATGTTTTCTAGTTTTCGGCTATGAACAATTGTTTGTTAAAAATAACAAGTGTATTTCATCTATTATACGTACAATATAAATAAAATTGCTACATTAAAAAAAAAACATATTTTTATTTAACTACGAGTAAGTATATACCTATAAAAAAATTATAATAATTAAGTTTAAAACTTATATATTTTTTTAAATATAAGTATTTTTAATTTCATTCCGTAGCAAAAGTTTATTTTTTACTGAGTAATAAAGGCTTCCCCAAAATCCGTCTAGGGCCACAACATTTATCCATATAATAACCCTCCTTCTGACGCAGTCGGGTAAAAAGTGAATCAATCAGAGGATGACAATGATTTTAATTACCTCCTGTAGATTCAATACTGCCCTTATAAAATACACTCTAATGTTAAACGTTAAATAACCACAACAACCACCCACAACCACCTTGTGATAACCTATCACAAGTTTTTATTGAAATAAGTGAAAACCTAAAAAGTTGTTTATCACGATGCGTGTTTAGTTATTTCAATTACCTACTCCTATAATAGCGTTGGAAGGCCTCCCACAAGGTGGTCCGACGACCTTGTGAAGGCCGCAGGAACCCGTTGATTGCGAGAAGCACAGAGCCGGTCGAAGTGAAGGTGCTTGGGGGAGGCCCATGTCCAAGCAGTGGACGTCTTTCGGCTGAAATGATGATGACCCCTATAATTAATATTATAAGTATTCTACTTTGTTGAATAATTATTTCTGTAAATTCAAATAATAAGTAAGTATATACTACTCCTTGTATTATGTACAGACGCCAGCACATCAAGCTACTACAATCTGTCAAATTTCTTTAACCCTTAGTCTGCCGGAACGTAGATCTACGCGAGACACAATGGCTTTTTAGTTGTGTCTGTAATTACGGCACACAAGCGGTTAATAGACGTTCAACTTTATCACTAATACATAAGGTTCAATGTTGATTGGGAAAATTTGACAGTTTCGGTGCTGGCGTCTATACATTTAACAACAATTTGTGTTGCCCTACTACCGTTTAAATATGAAATTTTCTGCTTTCCAGATCAATAAACTATAAATGAAGATGCGATGAACTATGAATTACGCGTTGAATCCACGACAGGTAGGATACCTTATTTTTACCGACAGTCTCATCAATCTTGGTAAGCCAGAGGAAAACTTGTTATGGAAGTCAATGGTAAGGAATACATGGCTGTAACACAAAATGTTGGGTGAAGAACTAATGTAGGAGTTTCTTCCGAAAGTAAAAAAAAATAAACAAGTACGAGTCGGACTCGCACACGAAGAGTTCCGTACCACAAGGTAAAAACGCCGAAAAAAACATGTTTGTTGTATGGGAGCCCCCCTTAAATATTTATTTTATTTTAATTTTATTATTTATTATTAAAGTTAAAATACAACTGAGTATTTTGTGAATATTTCAAGTGCCTACCTGTTGCCATTTTTGATATCGAGCAAAAAAGGGCAAAAAAATCGCGATTGTTGTATGGGAGCCCCCCTTAAATATTTATTTTATTTTGTTTTTAGTATTTGTTGTTATAGCGGCAACAGAAATACAATGACATCATCTGTGAAAATTTCAACTGTCTAGCTATCGCGGTTCTTGAGATACAGCCTGGTGACAGACAGACAGACAGACGGACAGACGGACAGACAGCGAAGTCTTAGTAATAGGGTCCCGTTTTAACCCTTTGGGTACGGAACCCTAAAAAGGAGCTAAGGTCAAAGCTCAAAGCCTTTTGCTGAATGGATAATCTATACTAATAATAAAAGTCAAGGGTTTGCTTGTTGAGGCAGTCACCTCCTTCTGCGAAGTAGTCATGCTAGCGAAGGAGATGGCGGGATGAATGAGGGAGAGAGCCTCCCGTCCCAGCCACCGCGAGAGACTTTCCGGGCGTCGGGAGCCGCGTGACGCCAGCTGGCCGAGAGTGATGGGTAGATCACCGTCCAATCAGGACCAGACCGGTGCCGGATGGCGCGTACGTGTTCCACGCGCGCCTCAAAGAGATGTCAGCATCAAGGTAGGGGCCCCTTAGGGCCGAAGTCAGTGGGTCAGCGGGATTGTCGGAAAAGGTTACCGCTGGCCCGGAACATACAAGGCTAAGGAAGGAACACGGGTGGGTTTTAGTCAGTAAGAGTCTGACACTCCCTTCCGCTCCACCCAGAGAGGGAGGAGTCATTTGATGATTTACCATCGCAAAAAAAAAAAAAGAGTTTGTTTGTTTGAACGCGCTAATGTCTGGAACTTATATACAGCTATAATATACACATGTATACACTTACCCCCTTACTAATAAACGTTGTTCTTAGTTACACAACGCTTTGTCTTCTTTCGAAAGTCAAATGACTGACGACTGAAAGAGAGAAATCGGTTTATAATACGTTTATTATTAAGAGAGTTACAATCTCAGCACTTAACTATAAACCTATTTAATTTTCATAACATAAGTACCCATCTAGATATACATCTAGATGGGTACTTATGTTATGAAAATTAAATAGATAGATTAAGTAATACCTGTATAGGTAATACCTATACAGGTATTACCTTTTAAAATTGATGATTCATTTCACATTTTGATTTGTAATAAATTTCCTTGAATTTGTTTTGTTTTACAATAATGTCCATCATTAGTCAATCTTTGCTATCACGTTTTACACAGGCGCTTAAGTTAATATTATCTTCATAGTATTTCACAATGTTATTCATTTAATGAAGGATTTACCTGACAGTTTTCTAAATTACTTTCACGGTACAATTGGAGGTATCAACTCTATCAGTGTCAGAAAGACCTCGCAATATGCTGTCGCGTGTCTGTCATGCGTCAACCCAGTTCTATTTGGTTTGGTTGGTGTGAATGTTAACTAGTATGTTTCTCGCAGGCGTTTAGGCCACACTTTTCTCATTTTAATTATGACACTAATATTATAAAGGCGAAAGTTTGTGAGTGTGTGTTTGTTACTTCTTCACGCTCAAACGGCTGGATCAATTTCAATAAAATTTGTATGGAGGAAGCTGACATCCTGGATTAACATATAGACTACTTTTTATCCCGATATTCCCACGGGATCGACACTTATGCGGGTGAAACCGCGGGGCGTAGCTAGTGGAATATAAATATAGAAGCACGTCATTTAAAAGTAAAGACAATGATTTTCATATATCTTTTTTTTCTTTTGATGGGAAATCATCAAATGACTCCTCCCGCCCTGGGTGGAGAGGCAAGGGAGTGTCAGACTCTTACTGACTAAAACCCACCCGTGTTCCTTCCTTAGCCCTTTATGTTCCGGGGCAGCGGTAACCCTTTCGGACAATCCCGCTGGCCCGGCAGGCTTCAGCCCTAAGGGGCCCCTCCTCAATGCTCACATCTCTTTGAGGCGCGCGTGGGACACGTACGCACCGTCCGGCACGGGCCTGGTCCTGATCGGACGGTGAGCTACCCATTACTCTCCGCCCGCAGGCCCGCGCCTACGGTGGCCGGGAGTCGTCACGCAGCTCCCGATGCCGGGGGCGTCCCCAGCGGCGGCTGAGACGGGAGGCTCTCTCCCTGAACCGTCCCGCCACCTCCTTTGCTAACATGACTGCTTCGCAGAAGGAGGTGACAGTCTCCCACTCCCTCTCGCCCCGGACCATGGCTTGCACCAGGGCCGGACACGAGAGGTCGCCGCCGCTGCCGATCGGCTCTACGAGGACACGGCGGTGCTCCGCCCAAGCGGGGCAGACCTCCACCGTGTGCTCCACCGTGTCCTCTGGGCGATCTTGGCAATGGTGACACCCGGGCGTTTCCTCCCGCCTGATGATGTGCAGGTCCCGAAACTTCCGTGTCCGGTGAGGACCTGCGTCAGGCGGTAGGTGAGGGCGCCGTGGCGCCTCTCTAGCCACTCCTCAAAGAGGGGTCTTATCGCCGCTATCGCGGCGTGCCCTGCGCTGGGTTGCGACAGTCGCTCTTTCCATGCCACCATGAGATCGCGCCGGAGGTCCGTCCGCTCCGCCGCGATTTGCCGCGGAAGCGGATCTTCCCCCCGGCGTAAGGCCTCCGCCCGCCACTCTTACAGGCGCGCGAGGACTATATGATTTTCATATATCTGGTACAACAATTAAGTGAAATTGTGCATCAATAAAAAATGAAGACACTTACGCGTGTTGTCATTATTTGCCTAGCCTTGTCCCAAACATATTGGGATCAGTTTCTAGCGTAACCGGATGCAGCTGAATACCTATTTTACATGGAGTGGCTGCCCACCTAACTTCCACAATCCAGTAACTGGCTAACACGATACCCATTGGTAAGCCTGGTTGTCAGACTTTCGGGTTTTGATTACCCCGACTACCAAAAATCTATGTATGACAGCTGGGACCTACAACTTAACGTGCTTTCCGAGGCACCGCATAATCTCGGCATGTAATGGATGGTCATCCATCCACAAACTCACCTCGGAAAGCGTAGCTTTACCTTCAATTGCCCCGTGCGACTGTTTTGACGACACTATTGAACAAAAGAATAAATACTATCAAAGGAAATACAGGCCAACATAACAAGGAGTGTGATCACAGGGCGAGATTAACTACTACGTCTGGCACAAAGTATTATAATTGGAAGACGGCCTTATGGTTTTTAGCCAGAAAGTGTCTAACAAACACCTTCAGTTTCTTCTACCCCACCACCCCACTACCTTCAGCTTCTTCTATCTCGCGGCGAAGGACGCTTTAAGACAGGCCTTTATTATATTTTCCTTTCATACAATCTTTCGTGAACGTCTTTCGGCTGAAATGATGATGCAATCTTTACAAATGCAAATGTTTCGGAAAATTTTTCACTGGTCAACGAAGTTTTTGATATTTTTAAGTTTTTATATAATTCATGTTTTAAATTGGTAACCATTCAAAATAATGTGCATTTATTTTCTATCTAGAAAAACAATAAGCGGTAAAATAATAATTAAAATAATTTAGAAATCCTAATGAAAAGTGCCTACTTCAAACTAATTAAGTTACCTATTTCCAACAAACTTTTGCTATTGCTTTATTGTTTGGCGTTATACATTTTCAATGCCAATAAGAAATACGAAAACTAGACAATATAATGGATGAAACTTTGTAAATAGCTGTTATATGAAAGCAGTGTTTGAAATTTATGAAACAAGCTTTAATTTAAATCTGCAGGCTATTCCCAAAAACCTTTGTGCAAAATGGGTTTGAAAAAAGTTAGTTTGTAGAGTAAACTAGTTTCCATCTAGTGGGTTTTTTGTGACACAAAAAGCGGCACATAAAATAGCCACTTTTGCAGCAGAGTGAAATGGCCATTGCGATATCACTAATTGCCCTTAAAAATAGGCGAATGGCCTTGTCTTCCAACCTTCAATGCCGAATCCCGCATAAGTTAGGTAATACATTGAACATCGGTTTAACTTCAATTGTTTCACTATTACATAAAATGTTAATGATTTTATGTTTACATCACAATACTGGTCCTGGCCCTTCCCATAGGATTTCCATTTCGTTAAAATTGAAATCTGTGTATGGTTTACATTTTAATAGGTATTACAATCTACCAACCTGCACTGGGCCCGCGTTGTGGATTACGGCCCACTCCCTCTCATCGTGAGGACGCCTGTCCCAGCATTGGGGCGATACATTATAGGCTGATCTAGATAGAAAAATAGAAGAAAAAGTGGCGCAACAAACTCCCCAGCTACAGCTAATCGCTAATCTTAACCTAAATACATTATCGAGAAGTCCCTCAAGGAAGAATTCTGGCCGAAGGGTGTAGTTTACCGCCGGTTCCGTGGCCGGTTACATGACACCAGTCAGCGAAACACGACGCAGACACTTCGTGTGCATTAGTTTTTAGTTGTTACTTTTTAGTGTACCTATGTATTTATAGTATTTTGAAGTCATATTAATATTCTATTGTATGTGTTTATATGGGCCTTGATGCCTGAAATAAATGGATAAATAAATAAATAAATTATCAATGTCATTATTGAGTTTCTTTGTCATTTTGTATTTCTAAATTAAAATTTTAAATTATTTTCACTGTTATGCATGTATTACTACAGGTAATCAGTGAACAGCGCTGTGGACTGCAATACTGTCTGTAATTTTTATGTATTTCTTGTTTCTGTGTTTTATATTGCAGCTGCCTTTTGCAAAAAATAAGGAACTCAGTGTTTGTATTCCATATACATATACTATACTAGCTTTTGCCCGCGACTTCGTCCACGTGGAATTTCACCCTCCGGGATTCTTTCTTAGGGGTAGGATTTCGAAAAACCCTATCTTATTAGATACCTACTCTTCACAAAGAACACACCCTCCAAATTTCATGTCTCTAGGACCAGCGGTTTAGGCTGTGCGTTGATATATTAGTCGGCCAGGACTTTGAATTTTATGTATTTTGTTTTTTTTTTTTTTACAACTGCTACATTTTTCAAACCTATTCTATACGTTGGTTATCAAAGTCAAAGTCAGTCATAAATCTTTTACTTGGGATAGTTTAATAACATCATAAATACTGCCACTCAGTTGAAAACAATTCACATGGAATAATTTCTTAACAAGATTCTAGACTCTAGGTAAATCATGACTTAAACAGAATTGTAAGGAGAACTAGTTTAAAATTAATTACAGGTAAATAGTATTATAATAAAATGTTGTTAGACAGTCGAACCAAGGTGAGGTTTTGGGGCTAAGGTTTTGTCACAGATTAGTTAAAATTGGATCGTCGTTTCAGCCGATAGACTCCACTGCTGGACATAGGCCTCCCCCAATTTTGGGAGGGTTTGCCATAATCGCCACGCTTGGCAGGCGGGTTGGCGATCGCAGTATGGTATGATGGTGGAATACATAGAGAACGCTGCTGCCCATTCTCCGGTACGACCCTTAGTCGCCTTTTACGACACCCACGGGAAGTAAGGGGTGGTGGTACCTATTCTTTAAGTCCGGCACCACACAGACATCCATAAAATTGGATACTCCTCAATAATTTAGACATTACTACAACAGTATTTAAAGTTATTCCCTATGATAAGCCTATGTTGTGGTGAGACTTGTGGTTAAGTAATAACAGCCACACAGGTCGATTAATCAGGTTAAGCAACGCTTGCCGCGGTTGGTCCGTGGATGGGTGACCATCTTAATATATCAAGACCTCTCCGTGCCTCGGAAAGCACGTTAAGCCGTTGGTCCCGGCTGTCATTCGTGGATCTTTGAGTCGTTACGGGTCGTCAGAAGCCCGAAAGTCTGACAATCAGACAAGGGGTATCATATTACCTACCTAGTAATTCGGTTGTGGAGGTTAGACAGGCAGTCGCTCCATATAAAATACTGGTATTCAGCTGCATCAGTTAGACTGGAAGCCGACCCCAACATAGTTGGGAAAAGGCTAGGCAGGTGATGGTGATGGTGGTGGTGATGCCTATGTTGTCCCGCTGCAAGGCAAAAGCTTCTCATCTCTTTCTCCACTTTTCCTATTAACATGATCTTTTCCCTCTTTCTAATTTTCCCGGTGTACAGACGCCAGCACAATAAGTTACTACAATCTGTCAAATTTCTTTAATAGATTTTCAACTTTATCGCTAAAGCGTAAGGTTCAAAGTTGATTGGGAAAGTGTGACAGTTTCGGGTAGCTTGATGTGCTGGCGTCTGTACACCGGGAAAATTAGAAAGAGGGAAAAGATCATGCCATTAGGAAAAGAGAGAAAGAGATGAAAAGCTTTTAGGCCAATTCTTTAAACAAAATATATTTGAGGAATTCTACTAACTTCTCAATATGTGTCATTGGTTCCAGGAAACGTTATCCTGACTGGTCAGAACCAATCCGGTTAATGTTCGAGGCGTGTGTGTTTCAGAAAACACACAGTGAACAGAACAAATCACAGCTAGAAGTCACTAATTTGAGTAGCCCGAACCGAGTAAATGTCGCAGAACTGGTTAGCTCTACTGGAGATTCTGAATTCGGTTTAGAAATCCGACTAACCCCGATGTACCCGTCCGATATTCTCAAACAGACTTTAACGGAATTTAGGTAAATTCTGGAATTCCTTAAACGAATAGATTTTCTCAAGCGGAATTCAAGAAGATTTATATCAGTATCCTTCTACGCAGAGAATAATTAATGGGATCAAATCTAACATAAAACGCTCTTACCTCCACATGTAAAGTGAATGAATTAATTCATCCACCCTTTTCCCAAATATTGGGGTCGGCTTCCAGTCTAACCGGGTGCAGCTGAAAACAAGTATTTTACATGGAGCGACTGCCTATCTGACCTTCACAGCCCAGTAACTGGGTAATACGATAGCCCTTGGTAAGACTAGTTGTCAGACTCTTGGGTTTCTGACGTCCCGTAACGCCTGTCATAGATCCACGAATGACAGCTGGGACCAAAGTTTTTACGTGTTTTCCGAGGCATGGTGAATTGAATTAATTATTAATGCTAATTAATAAAGTATTTTACGAGTTTATGTAGTAGTAGTAAAGTAAGATTTTCCACGAGATCTACAGTGAGCTTTTTAAATATCGTAGCAGTTACTTTAGATTCTAAGATTAATAGAATGCTTGGGAAGGATGATGATGTGGTCTGTGTGGTGCCGGAATAGCACCACCCCATACTTCCGTGGGTGTCGTAAAAGGCGACTAAGGGGCGTACCGGAGAATGGGCATCAGCGTTCTCTATGCATTCCACCACCATACCATACTGCGATCGCCAACCCGCCTGCCAAGCGTGGCGATTATGGCAAACCCTCCCCCTTTTGGGAGAGGCCTATGTCCAGCAGTGGACGTCTTTCGGCTGAAATGATGATGAAGATGATGGGACGGATGCTATCTAGACGCATTCCTTTGAGACAGGAGTGTTTTTGAATTATTTATTTATGAATGGTTTTAATTATGTTGTTGGCTAGAAAGAAAGGGAATGGTCCTGCTGAGATGACGACTAAAAGAGAGAAAGAAAAAAGTGCAACCAATACGAGCCCTCATCTTCATCTGCTTTTAATAAATAAACAGCTGCTGTGTACACCTTCAAGAGGAACTAGACGAATAACCCCGGTTTCTCTATTAAGAACTTGAAGTTGAGACGTTTCAAATCAAACTCTACTTTAGCAATATTTAACACCTTAAATATTTCTAAAACAGTTTGAAAGATTCGTCAATGTAGCCTGCGAAATAAAAAAAAAAACTTACGGCAACCGGGGTTACAGCCGCGTGAATCGGTCGTACTACCGATGTAGTCCGCGGCGCGCCGGGACTTGGCGGTACGCCTCGGGATTTTAGCTGTTGTAATTAAGTAATTAAGTAATTAATTAATGAATTAAGTAATTAATTAATTGAGAAGATAAATTTGAAGAAATAATCGTTTTTTAGGGTTCCGTACCCAAAGGGTAAAAACGGAACCCTATTACTAAGACTTCGCTGTCTGTCTGTCTGTCACCAGGCTGTATCTCAAGAACCGCGACAGCTAGACTGTTGAAATTTTCACAAAGTATGTATTTCTGTTGCCGCTATAACAACAAATACTTACTAAAAACAAAATAAAATAAATATTTAAGGGGGGCTCCCATACAACAAACGCGATTTATTTGCCCTTTTTTGCTCGATATCAAAAATGGCAACAGGTAGGCACTTGAAATATTCACAAAATACTTAGTTGTATTTTAACTTTAATAATAAATAGTAAAATTAAAATAAAATAAATATTTAAGGGGGCTCCCATACAACAAACATGTTTTTTTCGGCGTTTTTGCCTTGTGGTACGGAACCCTTCGTGTGCGAGTCTGACTCGCACTTGGCCAGTTTTTTTAATCTTGAATTTGAACGTTTTATAACTACGAGAATTGGCCTTTTTTTTGGGCGGGAAATCATCAAATGATGGGATCCCGCTCTGGGAGGGAGTGTCAGACTCTTACTGACTAAAACCCACCCGTGTTTCTTCAGTTGCCTGTGCCAGGGCCCACGATATCTCTTTCGAACAACCCGCGACCCTGGCGGGCATCGGCCCTAACGGAACCCGCGCACGTGGAACACAACGCGCCGTCGACCCGGGCCTGGTCCTTACCGGACCTGTAAGAAAATTATTGTATCTAAAATTGTAGTTGAAGCTTAATAAGCAAACAATGCTAATTAATATGTACTGTAGAGGCTTTATGCGTAGCACTACGTTTAGTATGACAGGCTGGTTATAATTGTACGGTTGTTCCATTCGAAGATTCAAACAAAGATGAGAAATAATTTAAGATTGTGTTTTTGATATAAGACGTCATTCATATATTTTCCGTAAAGCTGTAAAGTTCCTTTCAACAATATAATAGTTCCAAGTCTACGGTCTTTTAATTATAAACAAGGAACTGTAGAGGTCCAGTGCAGACCTCTACAGTACCGTATTCCGTACGGTGGACTCAATAATAATTAGCATTGTTCATAAGCAATTTACTTAATTTATGACGATTTGTATGAGGAACATAATCACTAATAAAAATAACCTTAAATTATGGCAACTTATGTTTCTTTGAATGACTTAGGTATACCTATACTAGCGACCCCTGCTTCGCACTGTTTTTACGAGTTGTAGGACATAGGTTCAAACCCAGACAGGCACTTAACTTTGTGTTAATTATTTCATGACCACTGCTCTCAAAACAGTAAAAGAAAAGATCGTGAGGAGAACAACCAAAAATTCGAAGACTTCACATTTACCAACCCGCGCTTGGCCCGTGTGGATTACAGCCCACTCCCTCTCACATAGAGGAGGCTTGTTTCCCAGCAGTGGGAACATTATAGGCTGATTATGATGGTATATCTGTTTGATTCTGCTTGATGGACTTCGACGCCGGCGCCGCTTGACCGATCATGATGAAAGTTCGCAAAAATTATTGAGTGTTTCGGAGAAGGTTTTTTCCGATCTCCACTCGGTCGAAACCGCAGGCGAAAGCTAGTCTAGTGTCATAATACATAAGCCCCGTGTTACAGCGGCGAAGATCGTTGTTGTTATACACAAATCCAGGCTGGCTGCAACCGAACATTTTCAAGTGGAAAATCTAATACCTATCACTTTCCCCGACCCTGGGGGTCGAGCCCAAGACCATATTCAGGATTTGTGCTTGCACAATCACTAGACCATTGCGGAGGCATTTTTGTTAAGACACTAAGCAATGTTGAAAACATATTTTTTACCTTGACAACAAGTGTTTTGATTTCACACCTTTTACAGATAAAATCAATACATATTTATGAATGTTTCGACAGATCATGTAGGTGTAGATACTTATCCTAGTACCTACATAGTAGAAAGCAACAAGATAAACTTGGCCTTCACAACGTGAGATAAATCTCAGATGTTATCTGTACATAGTACTACCAGACACCAGCACATCAAGCTACCCGAAACTGTCAAATTTTCCCAATCAACCTTGAACCTTATGCTGTAGCGATAAAGTTAAAAATCTATTGAAGAAATTTGACAGATTGTAGTAGCTTGATGTGCTGGCGTCTGTACACAGGTAAGTATTAAAAAAAGTAGTACCTATGCGGATATTATTTTTAACTAATAATAATTCGTTCTTCTTCTTAGCGTGTCGATGGCAATCGCAATCTATGTACAGTCAACAAAAGAGATTAGTATGCAGGATCGTTGGATATAGTTGAAGTTTAGTAAGAAACCGATGAATGTTGTCGACTGACATTTAATTTGATCAATGAGCTGTTTGTTTTCTATTAATAAAATTAAATTTTATTCGAGTACATCGGTTTCTTACTAAAATTCAACTATATCCGACGATCCTGAATACTTATCTCTTTTGTTGACTGTACAGACATAGGTATAGAGCCAGCCCAGTCGGTCGATTCTGTAAAAATCTCACCGTGAAAACTTAAGTGAAGTGAGCATGGAGTGAGCTGTCAATAGTGTCAATTCCTAGCAAAAACAATCTCACTTCACCTAAGTTTTCACGGTGAGATTTTTACAGAATCGACCGGCAGAACTTGGCTACAAACCTGGCACCTTCAGTAGTGTCCTTCCCGTCCCGCCCGGCCCAGCTGTCCCGTCTGTCCCGTCCGTCCCGTCCGTCCCGTCTGTCCCGTCGGTCCCGTCCGTTGCGTCCGTACCGTCCGTCCCATCCGTCCCGTCTGTCCCGTCCGTTGCGTCCGTCCCGTCCGTCCCGTCCGTCCCGTCGGTCCCGTCCGTTGCGTCCGTCCCGTCCATCCCATCCGTCCCGTATGAATGAACCCCGGAACGAATGGGTTGAGTAGGGAAGCACTATCTTGTCAAAGATTGCCTTCCTAGAAACCGTCCGACATTCGTTGTTTTCTCAGTAAATTAGAAACCAATAAAATTAAAACTAATGGAACCTAATGCTTAGCTAATTTCTATGTAGGTAATGGAAACATTATTTTTTAATTAAGTACCTCATAATTATGTATGACAAGGTTATTTTCATTTAATGATTTACTAGCAAATTGGATTGTTAGCTAAAGTAGGGAATATTTTAAATGACGTGATTATTTAGATGTATGTAGGTAATATTTCCAAAATAATTTACATATTGTGTATTCTTATTTATAACTAGCTGCGCCCCGCGGTTTCGCACGCATAAGTGTCGATCCCGTGGGAATATTGGGATATAAAGTAGCCTATATGTTAATCCAGGGTGTCAGGTACAAAATTTTATCAAAATTGGTCCAACCGTTTGAGCGTGAAGAAGTAACAAACATATAAAGACACACACACACACTCACAAACTTTCGCCTTTATAATATCAGTGTGGAGGGCCCCGTGGCTAAGTAATAACAGCCGCACAGGTCGATCGATCAGGTTAAGCTACGCTTTCCGCGGTTGGTCTGTGGATGGGTGACCATCTTAACACACCGATACCCCTCCGTGCCTCGGAAAGAACGTTAAGCCGTTGGTCCCGGCTGTCATTCGTGGATCTTTGACAGTCGTTAAGGTAAGTCAGAAGCCCGAAAGTCTGACAACCAGTTTTACCAGGTCAGATAGGCAGTCGCTCCATGTAAAATACTGGTATTCAGTTGCATCCGGTTAGACTGGAAGCCGACCCCAACATAGTTGGGAAAAGGCTAGGCAGATGAATATCAGTGTGATTTTTGTATGTATTTTATTTACGTATGTGTGGTATGTCTATACATAGATAATTATAAAGTAGTACCTAACAAAGTTTTTATGTCCGTTTGGTTGTTTGTCTGGATTTGTGTTCCGGATTGACGCAAAAACGGCTCAACGGATTTGGACGAAATGTGGCACTCAAATAATTCATAACCACGATTAACACATAAGGTACTTTTTATCCCGGCAGTACGTTCCTGTGGTATAATTTCCGACATCCACGCGAGCGAAGCCGCGGACCAAGGCTATCACATATTTATCTTCTATATTCGTATTTCCTGTAGGTATGATAATTGCAGTAGGCACTCCACAGACTACACCCTTAAGATAACTTATTGTCTTCCTGTCTATCCAAAGGTTGCAAGTTTAGTAAGAAACCGATGGATGTTGTCGACTAAAATGTAATAATGAGCTGTTTGTTTTCTATCAATAAAACTAAATTTTATTAGGGAACATCCATCGGTATCTTACTAAACTTCAACTATATCCGACGATCCTGCATACTTATCTCTTTTGTTGACTGTAATGTCAAGTTTTGTTAATACCTAGGTATTGGAACTCCATAACTAAATAAAGAAAATCTTCATTTGGAAACCCCCTTAAAAACAAATTGACGATAAAAAAGATTTCCATGTTATCTTTCAAGATGTAGACCCAATTTCTTATCTCACGTCCGAATTGACATGCAACATTGAAATCTAGATAAATATTCGTGTCAATTCATTACCATATTGTGTTACGTCATTTTAACGTCGTTCTGATTGACAGTGGAAAATATTCCTTTTTAAAACTACAGTTCGGCCGACGAGAGGGTGCGTTCTTGACGCCTTTGGAATGGGCAACTAGCTTCAACTTTCTGACTAACTGACAGACTATTTAATTTTGACAATTCAAAAGTGCCTGTACAAGGTTTAATTGAAATAAATGCTTTTTGAGTTTTGTGTTTGAGTTTTTCGGTTTCATAAATTCATACAAACGACTACGTGTTTTTTTTTATTATTTTATAAATGGCATCTCGCAGTTCAACCTATGAGGTTGTCGTCGGCTTAACTGGGCTTGCCTGTGGGTGCCTCAATAAATTAAGGTCTCTAGCCAGGGCTTATGAAACTTAAAAACTTAGTGATTATACGCTAAGGGCACACCCTGTGGGGTACGGACCTCGGCTTAGGGCGTCGCTGGGAGAGGGCAGCAAGGGACAGGCTGGCTCGGAATGAACGAATACGTGCTAGGCGAATTTGATTTTTATAAGCTACCTACTAGAATTGTCAAACTGACAGTTGTCAGGAACGCATTCTCTCAACGGCCGAACTGTAACATTAGATACTGTATTTTTGCTTGCGGAAATGTTTTTGTGTTGAATTATTCAAACCACTCCACGCCACATCAACGCCACACAGAAATTACTTCGATGCCACACAGTTCTGGCGCGAACTCCGTTCATTAGTATTGAATTTCTGATTTTGATCATCTACTTTTGCTGTTGACTGTACTATCGAGAAATATCTGTCTAACCCTTTGGAGATGATAGGCGTGATGTTATGGTATTTTTCATTTGGTGAGCCTGTATAGCGTTTGCTTTGCGTTCAAGTTATTTATTTTTAAAAAAACAGCCCAGGTGCGAGTCGGACTCGCACACGAAGGGTGTACCACAAGGCAAATCGCCGAAAAAAACACGTTTGTTGTATGGGAGCCCCCTTGAATATTCATTTTATTTTGTTTTTAGTATTTATTGTTATAGCGGCAACAGAAATACATAGGTAATTTGTGAAAATTTCAACTGTCTAGCTATCGCGGTTCTTGAGATACAGCCTGGTGACAGACAGACGGATGGACAGACAGCGGAGTCTTAGTAATAGGGTCCCGATTTTACCCTTCGGGTACGGGACCCCAAAAAGGAGTTAAATCAAACAGTTTTTTAGCAGTTTTTTAGTAAAGGATGATTCTTAGTAAATTCAATGTCATTCGTCATTCCGGTCATACAACCCTACCAAAGAAAAACATAGCAGGTGTTTTTCTATAGATAACAAATACCAATTCAGATCAGCCGACCAAAACGTGACAATAGGAGGATTACAATCGAACATGTTTTTCTTACACCTCAGTAATTTGCTGTTGCACAGTAAAACATAGTAATCTAATGCAAAAACATTGTAATCACAATCTACTAATGAATATACTGGTCACGTTGGGCATAGAATCGGGTCCAACCTGGTTACAGGAATACATTAATTATCCACAAGGATCTTCATTATACCATCTGAGGTCCAGATTACGATCAAAATAATTATAAATAAATGGGGGTGAATTATCAGGTCCAGTTGAAAACCAGCGTAAGGCACTAGTTGTCTGGCATTTTTGCTGAACTGGGCCTTTTTGGCGCAGCCGTGAGACACACTTTCCTGCAAATTTCTTACATCTTTAGACTTTTTATTTGATCTGTATTTTTTGTTTTTATCTGATGTACGAGTATGTATCTGGTGTATTGTGTGTCTTTTAGTATGTGCTAAATAAATGTATTTTCTTTCTTTTAGTCTGTGCTAAATAAATGTATTTTCTTTCTTTTAGTCTGTGCTAAATAAATGTCTATACTTTCTGTTAGTCTGTGCTGAATAAATGTATTTTCTTTCTTTTAGTCTGTGCTAAATAAATGTATTTTCTTTCTTTTAGTCTGTGCTAAATAAATGTGTATACTTTCTTTTAGTCTGTGCTAAATAAATGTATTTTCTTTCTTTTAGTCTGTGCTAAATAAATGTATTTTCTTTCTTTTAGTCTGTGCTAAATAAATGTATTTTTTTCTTTTAGTCTGTGCTAAATAAATGTATTTTCTTTCTTTTAGTCTGTGCTAAATAAATGTATTTTCTTTCTTATGTCTCTGCTAAATAAATGTATTTTCTTTCTTTCTTCTCTCAATTAAAAGAGTCTTCCCGAATTACGAGCATGATTATGTGGGGGGAGTATGCCCAGGTACGCACGGACATCTTATTCCCGCGGCGATTTTATTGCGCGAACTGGATTTTCAAAGCAGTGCTTAACTTAAAACCCAACAGTGTGTTTTATGACGCGCTGGGATGCGCTCTGTCTGATTTTTAAATGTTTGACTGCCCCGTTGGTTCGTGGTCGCAATTGCGACTGCTGAGCGTGGGGTCCTGGGGTCGATTCCCGGGTCGCGCAAAGTGTTATTGAGTTTTTCCATTAGGAATTTCTTAGTAACAGCCCGGAGTTTGGAAGTTGGCGGTGGCATACCCACGTACCTTGGAAAGCACGTTAAGCCATTGGCCCTGCCTCTGATCTGTCTCCGGTCGTGTCGGATTGCCGTCCCATCGGACTATGAGAGAGAGGAAAGAGTGCACCTGTGGCTGCGCGCACACTTGTGCACTATAATATCTCCCGCGCCGAAGGCTAGTCTCCGTAGAGATTGGCCGCCGTGGCCGAAATAAGGCTCCTACAAACGGGTGCGACACGCGATATAATCGCGCGCGACACAAAGGCACCGCTCGTTGCGCGAATTGCGGTGCCTTTGTGTTGCGCGCGATTTTATCCCGTGTCGTGCCTGTTTGAAGGAGCCTATACGGTCTGGAGGACTTTATTATTTAAATGCTCGGCTCAACACCGGGAGTTGAAAATGCATTGCGCGATGAAATCTTGCCGCGATATTTTTAAGTCCGTGGCTAAGAAAAAAACGCATAAACAGAAAGCCGCCGCTCACACAGAACTATACCGTACGATATTCCGGTCCGTCCCACTAGTCCCATTGACCCAGTCCCATGATGGGACAAGTGTCCCATTAGTCCCATTGGACAATTGATACTAACATATTTTTTAAATTATGTCCCACTAGTTCCATGCGACAACTGATACTAACATATTTTTTTAAAATTGTGTTCCACTAGTTCCATGCGACAACTGATACTAACATACTTTTTTAAATTATGTTCCACTAGTCCCATGGGACAACTGATACTATTATGTTTTTTTAAATAAAATTATATTATTATATACGGTAAAAAGGTAGGATCACACGTCTACATTCCACTGCTCATACGGTTTAAAACAAATGAAATATAAAGCTGCCATGTGATCCTAAAAATTACAAAGAAAAAAATCGTACTGATCATCACAGTGTGAACGAGAAGTCTCGTTAACACAGTGATGATCAGTACGATTTTTTCAGCGATCAGCGAACCTAGGCAGGCAGGTTCGCTGTACTCCTAGGTGTCATGCTTTCCTCCAATTCTGCTGTTTATTATCTTATGATCGTGATGCTGTCGTATTATAGTTCGATTTATCCCAGTCTGATCCCTGAACCCCCTCCACCCTGCTAGTTCGTCTTCTGTCAAAATCAATCAAAAGAATTAATAAATGCCTAAGCATTGTATCCCATTGATGTCGATCATGTGTTAGACTTCTAGCACTGTCAATAGTTAATGGTTTTCGCAGACGTGTTAAAAGTATGACATAAGCATCTTTCTCGTAGCTTATTAAAAAAAAACTGGCTGAAAAAAAACATGTTTGTTGTATGAGAGCCCCCTTAAATATTTATTTTATTTTAATTTTATTATTTATTATTAAAGTTAAAATACAACTGAGTATTTTGTGAATATTTCAAGTGCCTACCTGGTGCCATTTTTGATATCGAGCAAAAAAGGGCAAAAAAATCGCGTTTGTTGTATGGAAGCCCCCTAAAATATTTATTTTATTTTGTTTTTAGTATTTGTTGTTATAGCGGCAACAGAAGTACATAATTTGTGAAAATTTCAACTGTCTAGGTACCGCGGTTCTTGAGATACAGCCTGGTGACAGACAGACGGACAGACGGACAGACAGCGAAGTCTTAGTAATAGTGTTCCGTTTTTACCCTTTGGGTACGGAACCCTAAAAAAACGACAAGCATTAAGCCCGTCACTACACGTAATACCTTAATGGATTTTTTACCACTTTTAAAATGAAGACCAGCTTACATAATCAACAGTGAACATTTCCAGTCTTCTTCTGCAGCTTTTACCCGCGACTTCGTCTGCGTGAAATTAAATTTCTTGTTCCCTCGACCCACCCCGTCGCATCGCATCGCATCGCCTGCTATTGCGCACAGGGTTCTTTCTTTTTACCCGACTGCGCGACGCAAAGGAGTGGGAATGTGTTCATCAGCCTATGTATGTACCTATGTATGTTTGTATGTTCCTTTGAAGCACTATACAGACCAAACGCCTGGGCCGATTTTTATGTTTCACACGTTAATCGATTCCTCTTAGTCCGGCAAGTGTCACTAAAGACATGACGTTAGTGAAAATTCAATATGGCGACTACTGGACGCCATATTAAATATTTTTTTAATTTTTTTTTTTTTCAAAACCTATCGAGTGGGGTATCAAAATTAAGGGTTTTAAAAGGTGATTACAAAAATATATACAACATATATACTTAAAAGCAATTCGAAGTGACAAATTGTAAAAAACACCTACTAAGAACTAAATCGTCTGCGAAATCTTTCACATTTGTAAACTAAAAAGCTGGAAATAAAAAAATACAATTTTTATTATTATATTTTCAAATTCAAATGGGTCCCGCCTGCTTCCAACTTTTATTTAATTTAAAATGGGCTTGTTTTTAGCTTTTCAGTTTTTTTTAACTTAAGTTTTTTACCGAAGTCGGGTTTTTTTATTTTTTTAAATAACTTTTTTTTTTGCTCCTATGTTTTCCAGAATGATTTTAATTAGCTTATAACCTTCCTCAAGAATTGCGCTATCACATATAAAATAATGTTTCAAATCTGATTGGTAGTTCCAGAGATTAGCGCGTTCAAACAAACAAACAAATTCTTCAGCTTTATTATTAGTATAGATATTATGTCATCTGCCTAACCTTTTCCCACCTATGTTGGGGTCGGCTTCCAGTCTAACCGGATGCAGCTGAATACCAGTATTTTACATGGAGCGACTGCCTATCTGACCTCCACAACACAGTTACTGGGTAATACGATACCCCTTGGTAAGACTGGTTGTCAGACTTCCGGGCTTCTGACTAACGTACCCGTAACGACTGTCAAAGATCCACGAATGTCAGCCGGGACCAACAGCTTAACGTGCTTTCCGAGGCATGGAGGGGTCTCGGTATGTAAAGATGGTCACCCATCCACAGAACAACCGCGGCAAGCCTAGCTTAACCTGATCGATTGGCCTGTGCGGCTGTTATTATTTAGCCACGGACCCCATCTATTAGTATAGATATAGATAAAACAAAATCCAGCTAACACAAAAATCCAGTTAACACAAAAATCCAATTTCCTCGTAACAGGCGTGGCTGATAATGCTGATGACTCACAGATCAACACGCTAACACTTTAATGTCCTAAGTAGCCATTTAATATTCAGAGCACACGTACCAACATCTTAATTAGCTATAAAAATGACAGAAGCGGTGCGAAGATAGAAATCAGAGCCTTCAACTCCGCTAAATGAGTAGCTGGGGAGAATAACGAAGAGGTTTTTTTCACTTAGGTTCTGCCTTATATTAACATGGCAACAGACCCTGGGCACAGTCCCTTATAATATTGCCCGAAGACTGGACTCCGACTTTTTAAACACAATACCAAGCAACTTAACAGGACACCGAATTGAACGCCATCGATTCCCGTCGAAAACTCTGAATGCCACTTCTTAGTTTCTGAAAACAAATCGTTTTGATACCTGTTACCAAAAATCGATATAAGTACAGTTTCGATTTGACATTCTAGAAAAGCTATATGACTCCTCCCTAGCTTGCAGTTTTGTATTATTTCCCCTTGAACTTGTCGTGTCAATCAAAAAAAGCAACAAAGATACTTTTTTATGTTTAATAGTTCACGAAAGTTCTAGGAAATTATTAAACACTAAATAATTCATGAATGAATACTTAATACTATACATGCTTGGGGCAGTCATTTAGCCATCTCGTTTTTAGATGTAGCAAGGACTAAGGAGGATCACCACTGCTGTCAAAACGGTGAAGGAAAACATCGTGATGGAAACGGCATGGCTTAGAACCAAAAATTCGAAGACATCTAAGCTGACATCTACCAACCCGCACTGGGCCTGCGTGATGGATTACGGCCTACTCCCTCTCACCGATTATGCTGAGGAGTGGTAATGAGGCCAGATATTAACACGTCTGCTTACCTATATGGATAAAAGTGTGAATTAAATCTATACGACATATTGTCAAACAATTTGCACGCGCGTTCTCATTAACAAATGCATGGCCAGATCCATAGGGCAGCAACTCCTGACCTTTGCGACCCAGATAAATCAGGTTTTCTTATTAATATGATGTCATCATACAGGCCACTGCTAGCCGTATGTTATGGAATTTTTTTATTGCCAACCATCAATTGTTTACACTGTTATAATTATTAAAAAAAAATCTACTAAAATCTAAGGTTATTGCAACAATTTCAACTCACCACTGCTGCTTTTTCTGTCCATCTGTTACTTTTTAAAGGTCATAGCACACATCAACTCGGAAAGGGATCGTCACCGTATCAACTCGAGCCATTCAGTATTCTTCGTATGAAACTCCCTACTGCAACGCACACTAGTCGGAATCGTAATTTAATCGCCTGGCCTCGGGACAACCTCACGACCGCGGAGCGTTTTGTCTTACAGCTTGTCGTCCCCGCCCTTACGCCTCTCCGAACCCGAACTTACGTCTCTCCGTCCCGAACTTACGTCTCTTCTTCCACCCTTGCCCCTCTCATCTCTCCCGTGGCCTGCCTGCAGCACCATCAACCAGCCGTCGGCGAGCCGTATGCGTGGCGTCACCTAGCCGTAGCCGAGTCGACGTATCGGAGCTGCTATTCCACTTTGGTTACGTGCTTACGTTAGGTTGATGCCTGTTTGACGGCGAGGCGAAAGGCGATACAGTGACGATCCCTTTCCGAGTTGATATGTGTGCTATGACCTTTAACGGCTAAACAGATTTCGATGTTTGGCACAGAGGTAGACCAAGACCTGGGGAAGTACAAGGCTACTTTTTATCCCGATAGTTTGTTCCCGAGGGATAACATCCGACCTCCACACGGATGTAGTCATATCACAGATATAGATACACCTAGATAACGCAAGAGCAACTACTTCGCGTGCAAAAAATTACACCAGCTTACTTACAAAAATCGGAAGCCGCCACTTTCGCGCTCAATCCTGTGTACTGCTGGCTTGGTGAGCGTGAGCGCTGGCGCTAGGTCCCGGGCTTGGGGCAAGACGGGTGCCGCACGTCTTTGAATCATTTGGATTTTCCCATCACTAAATAGTACTTGTGACGTCATAATAGGTAGTCAAAAAATGACACGCTAGGTTTTCACTTAGTCCTTCAGTGGACCATTGTGCGTGGCCGTCGGTGGTTATTCCAACCAGCCCACCTCCCTCCAGAAGCAGATCAAATCTCCTGGTCTGTTAAGAACATCTGTGTACGATCTGGGTGTCCCGAGGGTTTCTGACCTTGTCTGGGTGACGCCTGTGCACTCAAAGAGCACACGCGCAATGGTTTCATCAGCCTCCATGCAAGCCCTGCACACTGACTGTCTGTTGTGCTAGGTTTTCATATAGACCGTGATACTTGCGTTATCTAGGTCTATCTATATCTGTGAGTCACATGCAACTAATGATGAAGAAGAAAAGGATATTTGACCATCACATACTACTTTCCTGCTTCCTTCAACTGACGCATATTATGTGCCTCGATTTAATTATGAGATGATTAATTATCTTTATTTTTGTAAGACCATAGGGTAGGCATACGTCGACACTACAATAATATGAATGAATTATTTTTTATATATAAGTTGTTTTATAGGAAAGTGGCATGCTTAGTGCAACGACTGGCGAGCAAGAGGTCATTAGTTCGATTCATACTTGCGACATTATCGACGGGAAACCACAAATCCCACTCACAAGCATAATTTTAAGCTTAGCAAGAAGAGTAGAGACAGGAGCTCTGACAACAACGCCAAAGTTATCTCGGTGAGTAAAGTTCCTTTAAGAATGACATGGTTAAATAAAGTGAATGTAAATGCAACAATGTAGGACAATGACTTTACTGCTCTTTATGAGCCTGCGCTCACAAGCGATTTAAGTTGGCCGATAGTTGGTTCGGTCGTACAACTGTTAATCTTCAAGTGCGCACACTGCCGTATGACTCACAATAGCCTCCCCGGCCGTTTTCGGTCACGGTGGCCAATCTCAATAGAGATTAGCCAGGTACGCAGGAGATATTATAGTGCACAAGTGTACGCGCAAACACAGGTGCACTCTCTATTCCTTTGCTCTCATAGTCCGATGGGACGGCAATCCGACACGACCGGAGAGAGTTCAGGCGCAGGACCAACGGCTTTACGTGCTTTCCGAGGCACGGGGGTATTAAACCGCCAACTTCCAAACTTCGGACTGTTACTAAGAAATTCCTAATGGAAAACCCAATAACACTTTTCGACAGGACCCCACGCTCAGCAGTCACGCTTGCAACCACAAAACCAACGGGGCAGTCAAACACAACATAACTGATCCTCTGACCGATCAAACTATCGGCCAACTTAAAATCGCTAGTGCGCACAGGCTCTTAAGGAGTGTCATACTTTCTAGCGGTGACATGACTTTGTACGAACTTCAGTCTAAGTCGAAGTTTGACTGGTTTTAAGAGTTCGTATTTATTCTTACTCGTGTTGTAATGCAACCCTATATAAAAGAGTTCAACGACCCTAACGTAAGTTGGTAACAATCACTTAAATAGAAGTTGCGCTTAGATCATCAATCAGTCATATTATTTTGTGTTGATTTGATTGACATGTGTTGATTTCTTATAAATAAGTGGATTGGGATAGATAAATATCCGCCTGGCTACGCACCACCACCAACGGTCTCCTGAGCATGTTCTCATATCGGGGGGACTCCCCTCTGCTGCGCTACTGGGTAAGAATCCATACCAGTTGATATTCTAAGTATTATCTCCTTATTACTAACACTAGTTATTAAGTTATTTTTACTAACACTATGGACTCATGTCTGTATTATAGAATATGAATTTTAATTTGAATTTGAAATATAATTATATGTTGGAGAAATCTTTAGTACGGGAGCTGACTTGACAACGAGGCGGAAGCGCTTTGATGGCAAAGCTTCGACGGAGTCATTCGTTTGACTATTCGGAACGCCAACGCAATCTGGTCGCCGCCAGATGGCGCTGGTTGACCCCCACGAACACAGGCTAGACTCTGTCAAGCGCCCTTGACCTGGCCTGTGTTCGTGGGGGTCAACGACAGCTCGACAGAACGATGTGGAGCTCTCTTGGACATTGGACATCGTACCATCAACAGGTGCTCAGAAACTGTCCCGCGTTCCGTATCTGGTTGTGTCGTGTACCTACATTATGTGATTATTTGTTCGTGAAATTATAATCTGATTTGAACAGCAAACGGTTTTTCTATTGCGCAATAACCAACACTTCCCACAGTACGCCTAGTAGTTAAAATATGGCTGATAATAACGAGACACACTATACCTTCTCCGTCATATAAGTCAATGTTTAAGAACTTACGATAAGTTAGATCCAGTCTAACTTTGTCAAATTCTTAATTTATTGTTTCTATTGGCGCCAGTTTGTTCACTGATACAATAAATCTTAGTTATTCTAGACCGGTCTCGAGTCAAATTCTGGTTGTCATACTTTCGGGATTCTGACGACCCGTAACGGCTGTCAAAGATCCACGAATGTCAGCCGGGACCAACGGCTTAACCAGATCGATTATCCCGTGCGGCTGTTATTACTTACCCACGAGCCCCTCTTCCTCTCTATCCAGTAATATTTATATTTTTAAGAATGACTAAAACTTAAGATTATTTTAAAATAAAAATATCAGTAATATTTGAAAAATAAACGGTAATGTTTGGAATCTAATGTTTGGTATTATTTTTGTTATAAATAATATAACAAAAATAATAATTATATATCTCTTAAGGGCTTCCTCTCTCCTAACCCTCTTGCTGTGCCTTACAGGGTCCATAATGATCTAAATTATATAGCTACCACCTAAGTACACATTATGGTATAGCAATAAAGATATTGAGTATTGAGTATCTTTATTTAAGAGGAAATGGGTCTTTTCTCCATAGAAACGATCTCGCCTGTTTTCTTTCTGGTTAATTACCAAAAAGCAATGATTTTTTACAGAATAATAAACATTAACTACTTGTATGTCCCTATGTTTTCCTTTTTGATGATACATTATTTTTATAAGCACTAGAACCCTCAAAAATGCTGAAAATTGTCGATTTAAACCGCTGTCAACAATATACAAATCTGACAACAAGAAAAAAAACAGGGACAAAATATATGGCTTTTTTTAAAAATCTCACCGACCGCATTTCCTCGAAATTCCCAGACGTAGCACATTATGCTATATCCATTAAAAAGAATACAAACGAAGTTTAAATTGTTTTAGATGATTATTTCAATGCATTGTAAAAACAATATTGTAAAAAATAATATTGTAATAAAAATTTCGCACATATTTCGTAACTAGAACCGAATCGTTCAATCTCAGCATTGACTATGATGTAATCAAGTGACAATAATGATGAATTAATATAATTAATAATAATTTTGTAACATTATGTGTACCTATATATGCATAATTTACGTATTAATTATCCGTAAAACTGTGACCTTATTAATTTAATTTAATTTGTAATAATAACTAACTAAATAAATACTTATTTATGACATGTAGTCACTATGGCTGAAATGTATGTATGTACAATGCCTGAAATAAAATGATTCAATATTATTATTATTATGCGACAAATGCGCTTATACTAACTTAATCTAAACAAAACATCTCTATCTAATTATAAACAATACATTGCTTGTCAATTCAATCAGAGAACAACAGAATAAGTCCGTCCCATACACTAAGAAAGGAGTATAGGGTGCGGAGTTTGAAAAAAAAATTGAAAATAAAATACCTACATTATACCTAAAAATATGGTATAAGGAGGAAAATGTTTCCTCCTAATACCGTATTTTTATGGTCATAAAATAACCAAGACAAGGTTAACCTGATGCTCAGGATAACTACTAAAATGACCTTGAACTATATTATAAGAGAATAAGCAACCTCGCAGTGAGGTAAGGTTACATCATAATTTTGCATACTTAAGAAGAAGCTTAAAGGAAAGTTGCAACATGAGACGCGTCTATTATGCCTCTTAATTACTTTAAAAGAATTGAAACTCGAAAATAAGTGCAAGTGCCGTGATGGTCCAGTGGTGAAGGCCTTTCATGCACGAGGTTTTGGGTTTATCAAAGCGACTTAAAATTCATTCAGGGTGGCAGGGACATGGTCGCATAACCTGGGTGCCTCCACTTTTGCAGAATCATAAAAGTATAACATAATGGACAGTTAACTGTTAAATTAATCGTATTAAATCCCATTGGTGAAGCATTTTTCAGTTACATTTTGTCTGTGCTAAAATACCAATCAATCCAATCCAAATCCAACCCCAATCTCTTTGATTGTACCTACGTAGTGTAGCGAAAAAAAGAAAAACACGGACTGTCTTCGCCATATTATTGTAATTCGTAATGTTATCCTTTTATGATTCTCCAAAGTGGCCTTTTTAGGCCCCCTGTAACCATGAATACAGTACATGATTCTAAATCCCGATTTTTTCTAATTTTATCATGTATCATCATCATCATCATGAAGAAACGACAAAAAATTCGGAAAAATTCGGGAATCTTTGCCGTGTATAAAAACAGGTGTTCAGTATGAAGATATATTTTGAGCTAAATTATGAAAATGCCGGCTAAACAAAAATAAAATTATATTCCGGTATGTTATTCTCTTCACTTTTCATTATTGGACCAAATCTGTAGGGTCATTGCCTGCGCTGTTACCTAATATATGTATAAGTTTGTAAAAGGGGAATATATAAACGCGGGTACGTATTGCAATATCTAAAACTAAAAGTACTAACGTAAAATAACCTACGTTCAAAATCCATAAATCTAAATACCTAATGTTTTTAAATACCTAAGCCACTAACATCTACCGACGAATTACCTAAGTTTAAAATACTGATTGGACTAAATATCGAATGTTTAAAATGTCAACAGTTATTACACCTAAGTTTGATACCTACACCAACATTTGAAATACCAAATGGTCAAAATACCTAAAATGTTGCATCACTTACGAGCTATTTGTATGAAGTAAGTAGTAGATCAGAATCCGCGAGCGTAAAAGAGGGTAGATTGATATTTGACACTTGTTTGTCGCCGATATGAGACTGCGACTAAATGTTGAACGTTTTAAATTACAAGAATTAGCCTTCAGATCCCCTCTATTGATGGTGAATCATTTAGGCTAGGTTAGGTTAGAACTGTGACCAGCGAAAGAAAATATTTCTATTCGAAAGATAATATTTCATTCAAAAGTAAATAATCAAACAACAACCGCAATGGCGACGTAGGATGCAAGAGCGAGCGAAGGGCGCCGGGTGGTTAGGTTTGGTTCGGTTACTTTAAACCCTTTTCAGGGAAATACGGGCCCCGCGAAGCGGGGCTCCGTCGACATAGGATGCAAGAGCGAGCGAAGGGCACCACATAAATAAACCGTGTTAAATTGTTATTTCTACTTGTGAACAATAATATTATTTGATTATTATATTTTATTATAATTTGTGTGTTTTTATTTGGATTTTGAACTTGACATAGGTACTTAGATCGGTATTTTTCATTTTGGTCAATTAACGGTGAGGTAAACCAATTTAAGGAACTTTGTACATAGAAATTTCAAGTTTTAGCTTTATTAACTTCAGTAACATATTCATTTGACATTTAAGCTTTCGGTATTTTGGATATAAGTGAAACAAACATTAGGTATTTAGATTTTAGGGATTTTGAACGTAGGTTATTTTACGTTAGTTCATTTAATTTTAGATATTGCAATACGTACCCATAAACGCTCTTTAAAAATTATGTTTCACACTTTAAAATGTTTAGCTTTAAAATTAATTTAATGAACTATAAAAATACTGGTTTATAACTTCGATCAACAATACCAACATTGTTCAAACCCTGACTCAGACAGGTTAGGTTCCTTTAAACTCTGGAGACAGAAATCCCCCCACGAAGCGGGGCTCCGTCGACTACGTCCTATTATTATTGCTTGTAAACTAACTTAGGCCATCGGAGTTGGTTTTCGACACATTAATAGTACAAACCATGAATTTTGTAGGTATTTTACTGATGTTGTTTATGAAATTATTACTTTATTGTATTATTTATTAAAGCGATAATATTAATTTATAGATGTTTTGTATTATTATTTTAAAGTGCTGATATACAATTTTATAGCTGTTCTCATAAAATTTAAACTGCTATTAAATACATCCTTTTGTAAAATACAGGGTCCATTATGATTCATAATGTTATTCTTTTATGATTCTGCCAAAGTAGCCTTTTTAGGCCCCTTGTTTTCAGTAGTTATGTTTCAGTTAAAACAGTAATCTAATTATAGTAATAGCTTTATATACCAACAAACAACAGCTATCATTGATTACAGTGGGTCTCTAGGGTTATTCTCCACAAAACTACACAGTACCTACCTATTAGAAATAATATTTTTCGCAACAAGTTTTCACGTGACACGTATGTAATCACAATAACTTTTAGTTCAACTATGCAACAAAACTCATCGGGCTAATTATGGCGCTGATCCATCGACTATCATCGAGATCTTGTTCCACTGCATTGTTGTCTCCACTCAAGGCCATATCAACTTTATTTCGATAGTCATGGCCACGCTACTTATGCTGTTAAAATAAACACAAATTACATGAAAACTATATCATTCGCTAGTCACGGTTGTTAGACGTCAATATTTGTGTTGTAAAATATTCGACACGTGTTAAATAAATGTGATGGCTGAATATAGGTTACATTGCTTCCAACATAATTTAGCAAATATTTTTGTTGTAACGAAGTAAACCCAACTTGTGTGCGAAAATTGTTTGTAGGTTTTTGAGGCTGTAAAGTCTCTTATAGGAAAAGTTTTCACAACAGAGGATGTTCCTTTCTCTTATAGGGTCGAGGTGGTAATCCCACTTCATGTCTGGATCTAGTTATACGTACGGTCAGCAACAGAAGTCGATGCACATGTGGTCAGCAGCACAAGTACAATGCAAATTTGAACAAATATTTTGCTCAAGAACTGAGATTAAAAAAACTGAAGTGTTCATCGACTTTTGCTTTTGCCTCCCGACCGAATTTCGGCCATGGCAGCGAATCTCAGCGGAAACTATAGCCATGTACGCGGAAAATAATAGTGCACAAGTGTGTGCGCAGACCGGTGTCTGCGCACACACTTTTGCACTATTATTTTCGACACTCGCACTCCCGTGCACTCACTGTCACTCTCATAGTACGATGGGACGGAATCCGACACGACCGTAGAGAGATCAGGAGCAGGACCAACAGCTTAACGTGCTTTCCGAGGTACGGGAGTATCACACCGCCAACTTCTAAACTCCAGGCTGTTACTTTTAAATGTCGAAACACCGAATAACACTTAGCCCGACCTGGGAATTGAACCCAGGACAACATAGTTAGGGAAAGGCTGTGCAGATTTATTGATTTAGCTGACCATCATCATCTGCCAAGCCTTTTCCCAACTATGTTGGGGTGGCTTCCAGTCTAACCGGATGCAGCTGAATACTAGTACTTTACATGGAGCGACTGCCTATCTGACCTCCACAACCCAGTTACTGGGTAATACGATACCCCTTGGTAAGACTGGTTGTCAGACTTTCGGGCTTCTGACTACCCGTAACGACTGTCAAAGATCCACGAATGACAGCCGGGGCCGGCTTAAAGTGCTTTTCGAGTCACGGTATGTAAAGATGGTCACCCATCCACGGACCAACCGCGGCAAGCGTAGCTTAACCTGATCGATCGACCTGTGCGGCTGTTATTATTTTAGCCACGGGCCCCTCCTGCATTTAAGTACACTAATATAGGTCGTAAATGCAAGCAGAGCCGCACCAATAACGTGCATTTCAATTGGAGGTCGCAAAGTAGGTTGTGTTGTGATAATGATTTGTGACAAATGGTGCGATTGCACGCGCGCTGACGGTCAGTTAGATTTCGAGTGTCGTGCGGGTAGTGTGCCTTGTTTAATTATTGTTATTTTTCGCTTCGTGCCGTCAATGTGACAGCTGCAGTGTTTTTTTTTTTTATTTATTTGGTTTTAGACTACGTGTTTTGTATAAGGTTTGTACGCTTTTTTTTTATCTATTGTTTTAGAAAAAATTCGTTTTTGTTCTGGTGTTTTTTTATGTTTTTTTTCGTTATTGTATTTAGGCAATGCTTTTTCCCGATAAGGAGTGCAAATAACAACAATCGTAATGAACTATAATCGAATTGATTCAGAAATTATTCATGCGCATTCCGATGGTGCAAACGTTTTGACTTTTTCTTTTAATTCCATCCATTATTTAGTGAGTGCTATTTAACTAATGAGAAAAAGCCGCCGACCGACCCTCATTTGGTTTAGAAATAATTTTGTTAAAATAATTACACAAAATTAAAACACGTTGCTAATTAGGGCTCCATCAATTGCCAGCTCCTTTGATTTCAATTAGCATTTAATTTTAACGTCAAGGACGTATATACTTACACACGTACATACATACATATATTACGTACTAACTTCTTCTAAGAAAGATATTTATACTGAGATTAAACTTTACAATCATGTAGACGTGGTTTAGTGTTGTTTTTAAATTAGAACTGCAAGCAAAAAAAAAAACAACACACAAAAAATGGTTCATAAATATTGGTTAAGGAAAAATTTTGGAAATGTTTTTTATTTCATCTTGAATCAGATCAGGTTTGTGCGGTTTTACAGCAAGCAAAACAACTTTTTTTTCTACACAAAAAAGGGGCAACCTGTTTTTTGAACCCGATACTTAAGGTTCAAATCGAACTCATTACCTCTCACTCAACAGGAGAATCTGCAATTGTCCAACGGTTAAGGTGCGCCCTTAACTGTTGGACTATTCCAGATTCTTCATTATTGTTTAGGTATGGTCCACCTCGTAATTGCTTGACCGCCCAAAGGTTGAATATCATTTGCACGTCATAAAACAACAAGGTCTACTATTTATGTGACAGTTACATAGTTTCAACCTTTTAGCGCGAAATTCATTAATATAAAACTGAACGCGATCAACTAAACCCCGTTCAAGAGCTGTCAGTGTGACGTATTCCAAATTGGGCACCCGATTAAATGGCACCTGAGTGAATATGCAATGTGGAATACGTCGTCAGTGTCAATGTTCAATTACACTAAAGACACTGACGGCTCTTGAACGGAGTTAAGATATACTGATTGCGTTCAGTTTTCTTTGGTGAAATTTGGCCTTAGTGAAGCACCAAATTAATCTCTGATTTTTAATTTAATAGACTTAACAACAGCTGCGGTCAACCTTTTTGTCAACATGACAATGATCGCAGCTGTCATTTTGGTCAAGCAAATTAAAAATCACAGTTTAGTGGGATGTTTTGCCAAAAGTGGCAAGACTATTTACAAAGTCAACTATACTTAGTTTACTCACGTTATTGAAGTCATATAAAAGAAGGAATTCCTGAAATGAGCAATTGGTATCCAACTCAAGGCCTTATTCTCGGAATCCTCACTTTTAGTAAAACGCTATATTTTGATACAGGTAGTGCTTCGGCTGATTCCTCATTTCCATAATTCTCAAACCTGTTACAATAAATTATAAGAAGCACTATTTACAAAAAACACTACTTGTACGTCCTTGTATTTTCATTTGATTGTCTCAATTCCCATATTGCCAGCTGCACTCTTTGCAAATCAGTACTACGACAATAATTGAGTATACTCGACTAACAGTCGCAGGGCCTCAGCAGACATGCAACCTTAAGCAACGTGGATATGCTGCATCGTTTAGGCAACTCTCTTCGTTCAGTTGCGATTGCAAAATCGCGCTTTCCAGCGATTGCACCCAAGTTGCATTTGGCGACTTAGATTTGGATATTTGGGCGTGGTATTAAAGAAACGCTCTTTCCATCGCTGCATCGGTTGGCAGCGGAATCAAGCGGTCTCTTTATCGGGCCTTCGAAAGGCAGAGAATAGCTAAAAGCTGCTGGTAAAACTAGGATATCGCCGAGTCTGCGGCGTCTAGAGACGCGTTGAGCGCATAACTTCTGTCAAGGACCATCTTCAAAGCCGTCAGTTCTATACATCATTTGCGTCGTAGTGCGCGTAAACGGTGACACGCTTGTTTTGTATGGAAAGTGTTATAGAGATAGACACAGACACAGACAGGGTATAAAGTTCACTCATTCTCAATAGAAAAGGGAGGATCCTCCGACCAGACGGGTGTTGTGTCTGGCGGGCAACTGCCCGATGATTCATGTCGGGCCGTTGTATCTATGCTAGTTGCGCGGTAAACTCTGCTTGCGCGATGCAGGATTTTGCGTGAAGTCAGTATGACGTGTAGTTCGCATGTGGCGTATACCGCTATATTGTTGACAATGCCGCATCCGACTTCAGGAATGACCACCGTGACGTCTCCGTGTTCTGTCGCCAAGGCTCTAGATTGCTAAATTTAATGGAGTATCCTAAATCCACAACTAATGACATATTGCCGGTCAGTAAGCATAATCAGATTATAACATTCATACTGCTGGGACATAGGCCTCCTCTCAGTGAGAGGGAGTGGGCAACTGTAACCCACCACGCGGCCCCATTGCGGGTTGCTGTTCAATAATTGCTGAAGATGACTCGTGTGCACACAACTTTAAATCTCCAGATAGCAGTTCTAGACGCAGGCAACTAATTTATTGGAGTAATCCTATACAAGGTCTGGAATGGCTTGGATATTAATGCTCAGCGAAAACTGCTTTAGAGAAATTACTCTTTAGAGAATCAATTATGTATTCAGTTCTTGTCAGCTGTCTTCACCAGTTTTAGACAATTATCCTTTAATTTGACTTTTGTTTAGATTTAAAAGGGTAGACGACCTTGAGTCTGTTTTTATTTAAGGTGCCGGCGGAGCATGCATAGTTCATACAAACGTAAAACCAAAATAAATTGTAAATCAAACATATTCTTAATGTAGTGTGTATTTATTCCGTTTGGATAACAGAATATCTAGGTTCCCAAATATATACTTTGAAAGGACACTGATATAAAGACGAGATAATATGAGGAATTCCAAATTTCTATAGAAAACTTATTTTTCTCATAACTCGTCTTTAAATCAGTGTCTATTCAAAATATATATGTTTGGGAACCTAGATATTCTGTAATCCAATCGGAATAAATACACACTACATTAAGAATATGTTTGATTTACAAATTATTTTGGTATTACGTTTGTATGAACTACGCATGCTCCGCCGGCCCCTTTAAATTATATTATGGACTTATTAATTTGGACTATTTAGGTGCAATAATGTTGCTATGACTTATGAATAGATCACAAGACCTGCTGAGGGTTTTTTTTTTTTGATTTCCAGATCGGGAAAAGTATTATTGGTTTTTCTATCTGGAATTTCTCAGTAGCATTCTGGACTCTGGATTTGTGCACAGTTGATTTCAATAGGCTCACCTCATATAACATGGGATTTAAAGATAACTGGTGAAATGTGAATATACTATAGGTATTCCTCTGCTATGTTATTTATTACTTCTTTTCATGTGTGTTACAATTAAGGGGCTTACATGACCTGAAGCGCGGTCACTGTCGGACTGCATAGAAAAGAACGAGAAGCGCGATGACACAAAACTGGTAATTTTTTGTAAAATATGAAGAAATTATCTATTTACAAAAACTATTTAATAATAAATAATCCGTCACTGAATGCAGTTTGGCATTAAAAATTTAATGGCATATTTTTAATTATATTTAAAATTGTTAATGAAGGGATAAACTGCTTTTAAAGACAATCAAGAGGTGTATTTGAAGATTTTTTGAAGCATTAATGGATGTTTAATTATGATTTGAGTTCCATCACTGTATTAAAATAAGACTTGAAAATTTCATTTTTTTTTGGTCAAAATTGTTTACGGTTTAAGAGATACACTGCTTTAAAAAACCAACTTTTTGAACGTTTTCAAGGAATCTCCGCCTTAAGTACTTAAGAAGATCCTGTGGTCATTGTGGTCAGCCCTTTGTATGGGCTTTTTTTTTATTAAAGCTTGTTAGTTTTTTGTTAGAGTTCCGTGCCCAAAGGGTAAAAACGGAACTCTCTCGGTCTGTCTGTCACCAGGCTGTATCTCAAGAACCTCGATAGCTAGACTGTTGAAATTTTCACAAAGTATGTATTTCTATTGCCGCTATAACAACAAATACTAAAAACAAAATAAAATAAATATTTAAGGGGGGCTCCCATACAACAAACATGTTTTTTTCGGCGATTTTGCCTTGTGGTACGGAACCCTTCGTGTGCGAGTCCGACTCGCACTTGGCCAGTTTTTTTGTTTGAACGAACGCGCTGATCTCTGGAACTCCAATCGGATTTAAACAAATCTTTTTGCATTTGAAAGCCTAAATTTTGAGGAACGCTATTTAATATCACTCTAGGGCCCGTAGGAGTCAAACAAAAAGAAAAAAAATCAGAATGAAGTAATAGCGCGGGCGATGCGATGCGACGGGGTAGGTCGGGAGACCAAGAAATTTGTCACGGAGAAAACTGCGAGCACAACAAGTTAAAATAAAAATAAAAAAACGAGTGTGCTTATGACCACACGACTGAAGTGAAACTTAAAGAGAGAAAAAAAATGTGCGCGCGCACTGCTGTCTCTTGCTTATATCCCCCACTTAACTCCCGTTCGCCTTGCCCGATCACACTTTTCGTAACGCTTACGTCACGCGTTCGCCAGCTTACTCCCCAAGTCAAGCGTGCGTAAAGAAGTTTCACTTCAAAAATTGCAAAGTGCGAGTCAGATTCGCAAACGTAGGGATCCGTACCACAAAGCAAAAACGTCGAAAAAAAACACGTATGTTGTATGACAGCCCCCCTTAAATATTTATTTTATTCTGTTTTGAGTATTTGTTGTTATAGCGGCAACAGAAATACATAATTTGTGAAAATTTCTACTGTCTGTCAGCTATCGCGGTTCTTGAGATACAGCCTGGTGACAGATAGACGGACGGACAGCGAAGTCTTACTAATAGGGTCCCGTTGTTACCCTTTGGGTACGAACCCTAAAAAAAATAGCTGCTCAAACTGGCCAAACAACAAAAATTGATCATGGCAACATTTTAAATATTTTGATTGACGATATATCTATTCCGTTTTTAGGGTTCCGTAGCCAAATGGCAAAAACGGAACCCTTATAGATTCGTCATGTCTGTCTGTCTGTCCGTCCGTATGTCACAGCCACTGTTCTCCGAAACTATAAGAACTATACTGTTGAAACTTGGTAAGTAGATGTATTCTGTGAACCACATTAAGATTTTCACACAAAAATAGAAAAAAAAACAATAAATTTTAGGGTTCCCCATACTTAGAACCGAAACTCAAAATTTTTTTTTCATCAAACCCATACGTGTGGGGTATCTATGGGTAGGTCTTCAAAATGATATTGAGGTTTCTAATATAATTTTTTTCTAAACTGAATAGTTTGTGCGAGAGACACTTCCAAAGTGGTAAAATGTGTCCCCCCCCCCTGTAACTTCTAAAATAAGAGAATGATAAAACTAAAAAAAATATATGATGTACATTACCATGTAAACTACCACCGAAAATTGGTTTGAACGAGATCTAGTAAGTAGTTTTTTTTAATACGTCATAAATCATAAACTGCAATTTACCATTCATTCAACTCAAAAAAAAAAAAAATAATAATTTCATAAACATAAACCTTATGCATAAACCCGGATGTTACGGAACCCTCGGTGCGCGAGTCCGACTCGCTCTTGCCCGGTTTTTATTAAAGCTTGTTGGTTTTTTGTTTGTTTGAACGAACGCGCTGATCTCTGGAACTCCAGTCGGCTATAAACAAATCTTTTTGCATTTGGAAGCCTAAATTTTGAGGAACGCTATTTAATATCACTCTAGGGCCCGTAGGAGTCAAACAAAAAGAAAAAAAATCAGAATGAAGTAATAGCGCGGGCGATGCGATGCGACGGGGTAGGTCGGGAGACCAAGAAATTAGTCACGGAGAAAACTGCGAGCACAACAAGTTAAAATAAAAAAATTTGCAAAGTGCGAGTCAGATTCGCACACGTACGGTTCCGTACCACAAAGCAAAAACGCCGAAAAAAAAACACGTTTGTTGTATGGCAACCCCCCTTAAATATTTATTTTATTCTGTTTTTAGTATTTTTTGTTATAGCGGCAACAGAAATACATAATTTCTGAAAATTTCAACTGTTTAGCTATCGCTAAACAGTTGAAATTTTCAGAAATTCACCAGGCTGTATCTCAAGAATGATTGATTAATGATTATTTAAATGAAAGATGAGTCGATTATGAAATGGCACCGCAAATATGGTTACTTATTGAAATTTTGATCTGACTTGTGTATAATAATTTGACATTTTACTTAATTTTACATTTCTATTTTTTAATGTAACTCAATTTAAAATTTATTTTTTAGATTTAATGTTTCTATTAGTATGTACCTAATATATTAATTTGCACACCTCAGTAGGTTATAATACAATGTACCTTTTATACCTGTAACACCTTTTTCACATGTATTATGCAAATAAATTATTTGATTTGATTTGATTTGAAGAACCGCAATAGCGGTTCTTGAGATACAGCCTGGTGACAGATAGACGGACGGACAGCGATGTCTTAGTAATAGGGTCCCGTTGCTGCCCTTTGGGTACGAACCCTAAAAAAAAATAGCTGCTCAAACTGGCCAAATAGCAAAAATTGATCATGGCAACATTTTAAATATTTTGTTTGACGATATATCTATTCCGTTTTTTGTAAGCTTCGTTTATAAATAAGAATACCCACTTAATTTATTTCAAATTATTCCCATGTTTTTTCTTTGTTTACTGTCGATGTTTATTTTACGATCAACTTTATACCGTTGACCTCCGTAGGCTGCATCGAAGTGAATGTAGTATCGTAAAGCGCAAGAACCTTTTCTGCCTCACGGTCTTTAAAAACCTTTAGCCAGTAGGATATGGCAAATTATAAGGGATATAAGGAATGATGAAACCCATGGAGGGTTTCATAAATTTTTCCATGAGGAAATTGTTTATAATATAATCAATTGATATACGGATCTTTATTTGTGACGTTATTTAGGGTTCCGGAAGTCATTCAAACATTATTGAGAATTTATTAAAGCAGAAAATCGACATCATCGACTACACCTTTTCGATTAAATCTGTTTTCCTTGAAAAGCTACAAAAAGGTTGCTCTATTTGTAAATACTGTTGCCTTTCCGTAGTTTGCCTTGCTACCTTTTCCAGTTAAGCCTGTGTTCGTAGAAGTCCTTTATCCGGTAAGCGATTTATGCGTAGATTCAGTGTAGTTGGATAAATTGAAAGGTCTTTACGTTAGCAATGAAAATGTTCACAAACTAAAATAGATTTTAAAATTGAATGTCCTTCAATTGAGTGTCAATCAACTTTTTTGTAGTTACCCAATCATTTGAGAGTGTACCTAAGTGAAAAGGTATCTTGTTTACTCTGCTGTTTCGTAGTAAATTACTGTCTTAGTAGTGAATGTTTGACATTGTGACTACGAAATAGGAATTGTATAGACACTAGTAAAACAGCTGCAGCACTACATAGGTACTTAATACCTTGTTTTGTACCTATGCACATACTTGCAGTGTCGCAATCTTATGACTAAACTACTAGGGAACCTGTTTGATTTATTTGAGAACGGATTTTATATTATACAGGGTCCCATTAAATTAGATGGACAAATTTTAATACAGCGCTCAATACGTCTGACTATATGTATAGATATCCAAGCAAAAAAAAAACACTGATTAAAGTGATTTTATTTTGTCCTAAAATAATAATTAACACACACACAATACTTTGTGTGTGTGTTTTCGTTAGTTGATTCTTTTTCTTGTAAGTATCTATGCATTTTTCTTATATATGTTTTTACCATCGTCCTTATTTTGGTGGTCTGAATGATTTCTAAAAGTTACTCCATCTATTTTAATGGGACCTTATCTATAGGTGGCCAAGTGGTAACTGCCGCGACTTACGAGTTGTAGGTCGTAGGTCCTAACCCAGACAAGCACTTTACTTTGGGTAAATTATTTCATCACCGCTGCTCTCAAAACGGTGAAGGAAAACATCGTGAGGAAACCGGCATGTCCTAGAACTAAAAATTCGAAGAAATATAACATCTGGCACCCGCACTGGGTCCGCGTGGTGGATTAAGTACGTCCTACTCCCTCTCACAGAGAGGAACCAAACCTAACTATATTACTACAATTTTTTTAGTTTTGGATACTCCTTGGTGTATCCAAAATCTTTGTGCTAGATTAGGCCTACTCCTATCCTGGCTGGCCTCATCTATCTCCTTTTATAAATTAATACAATTCATACCTATAATGTAAATTTTATCGAGGGCCCGTGGCTCGTGGCTCCGTAGTAATAGCAGCACGTTAAGCTACGCTTGCCGCGGTTGGTCTGTGGATGGGTGGCCATCTTTACATAACGAGACCCCTCCATGCCTCAGAAAGCACGTTAAGGCGTTGGTCCCGGCTCGGATATCTATGGTCCCGGCTGTTATTCGTGGATCTTTGACAGTCGTTACGGATAGTCAGAAGCCCGAAAGTCTAACAACAGTCTTACCAAGGGGTATCGTATTACCCAGTAACTGGGTTGTGGAGGTCAAATAGGCAGTCGCTCCATGTAAAATACTGGTATTCAGCTGCATCCGGTTAGACTGGAAGCCGACCCCAACATAGTTGACAAAACGTGCAAATAACAATAAGACAGGTTACTATTATAATAAGTACCTCACAACAAGTACCTCACAACTAGTACCTCTTGCAATAAGTACCTCACTTATTATGTATTAAACGAATGCATATTAAAACAGTTTTACATAGCTTTGCCTTACTTCATTAAAATTTATATCGTAGTTTTATTCATAAAAGTTTGCTCCGACGATGGAAGTTTGTAGTGTCATATCCGCATATCCGCCACGTAAATATCCGGATGTTGATCCATGCGGATATGCAATGTGTACCCTGTATTACCCTATAAATTTAAAATTTGCCATCTCGCGATATTGGATGTTTGGTATACTTGAAGACAGGTAAAGTTATGAATAGCGTCCTTTTAAAACATTTTCTGAACAATATTCTCATATTTTATGACGCTTAAATAATATTTTCATAAAACCTGTTCATTTACTTATTGAAGCCAAAGATAATTGACCGACAAATTGTATGTTCTCATCTTAATAAGTAAGTACGTAGTTGGCAAACAAAAAAAAACTAAATAATGAACTTGGATTGTTAATGAGACGCCGCATCAATACGCAGTGACGTGTTTTTGGATGCAAGTCATTGTAAAAAAATTGAGAAAATGTAGCCGAGGGCAAACTGGTTGCTCTTTATCCATTTTTTTGCAATGAAACTGAACCCAAATAACATGTTAAGGGCTCTCTGAAAACTGGTCTCAGAAGCATTAAATGAATAATAATAAAGGTTACGTTGCTTTTCCTGAAAGTTAGAACGACAAACTAGAGATTTATTTCACATTAACTTTTTAAATATTCGTTTTTTAATGGAGCCTCCATTTTTTCTGTTTCTTTGTCTATGAGCCAATAAATGTGTGGTTTAGATAACAATCTTTTTACTCGTAGTTACAGCACTGAACAAGGAATTATTTCTTTTATGTGTTTACTCAGAGGCTCTAGAAAAGTTTTGAGGAACGTTCCTGAATTAATTAATCCACATACAAGCTGTTATTAAAAAAAAAAAAACTCAATAAGTATGATGAATTGTGTAAATGCTTAATAACCTGCAGTCAAATGATAATAATTGCTTAGATAATGTCCTTGCGTGCTATCACACTGCTCACATGTGCATTTGTGCAAAATTACACAAATGCACATGTGAGGGATAATTTTTATTCATAGTAGCATTCGACTTGGTCGAATTGGTTAATTAGTTAATTAGCCGTTGGTCCCGGTTGTCATTCGTGGATCTTTGACAGTCGTTACGGGTAGTCAGAAGCCCGAAAGTGACGAAAGGTTGTGAAAAAAAGGGGTTGTGGAGGTCAAATAGGCAGTCGCTCCATGTAAAATACTGGTATTCAGCTGCATCTGGTTAGACTGGAAGCCGACCCCAATAGCCCTTGGGAAAAGGCTAGGCAGATGATGATGATGAGTATCATTCGACTTATAACCGGTTTCTACAATTTATGGACAGGTTAAAATTAACATTCTTATATCTTTACCAAGAAGACCTCATAACTTTGCATAGCAGACCCTCCCATATGGCAGTAGCTATCACAGATAAAATTAGCTTACGAATCTATTTATATGCCCAATTTGGCAATAAAAAATGTTACCATTGGTAAGCAAAACGATTAGTTTTTTGTTTATAGGAACCGAGCATTAATTAGAAAGTATTAAATTAAAATACATGCATGGATAGGTAAAATTTTTAATATTTTTGAAGTGAAAACTTCTTTAGCGGCGTTGTACACTTTTTTGTAATGGGTAAAAAATGTTAAACTCGCGTCAGGACACGTGACCCTGATCGTAAGATTCGTAAGATGACAGGAGCTATAGATGGGCAATCCACCGGGTTTAAACCCGGTGCTTTTGATAAACACCCGATAAACACCCATAAACACCCACAAATTGGGTGTTTATCAAAGCACCGGGTTTAAATACGGGTGGATTGCCCATCTATAGACGTGACCCTGATCGTAAGATGACACGTGACCCTGATGGAAAATTCGTAAGATTCCAAAATATCAAAAATTGAAAACAAGTGTACAGGATCAAATTACAGACATACAGACAGACAGACATACAGTTACAGACAGTTACGGTTACGGTTAGGGTTACGGTTACAATTACGGTTACGGTTACAGTCACAGTTACAGTAAACAATGTTAATATTCAAGTTTTCACTTCTGCCGGCACTCCCGAAGTGCAACCCGTCGTTTTTTTTATGCAACATTCGTTTTATTTTTCAAATCGAAATCCAAAACTGATCTGTCGTTTATCATCATCATAATTGCAGCCGAAAGACGTCCACTGCTCGACATAGGCCTCCCCAAAGCACCTTCACTTCAACCGGTTCTGTCCATCCAACGGGTTCCTACGGCCTTTACAAGGTCGTCGGTCTGTAACCAAGGGTAGGCGGGCCGCGGTACTAGGGTGCCAAGTGTTTTTTTGTGATTGTCATTTTAGGGGGGTTTGCCATAATCGCCACGCTTGGCATGCGGGTTGGCGATTGCAGTATGGTGGTAAAATGCGTAGAGGTAGCTGCTGCCCATTCTCCGGTACGACCCTTAGTCGCCTTTTACGACACCCAAGGGAAGTAGGGTGGTGCTATTCTTTAAGTCCGGCACCACACGGATAATTGTGGAAACAGCGTAGGAAGGCCATTGCCCTGCAATAGGACATCACAGCCTTTAAATAATAATAATGATTTGGTGACTTGGCTTGCGAGTATGTCGACATCAATCAATCAATCAACTCAGCCTATCGCAGTCCACTGCTGGACATAGGCCTCTTTCAGACTGCGACACAGCACCCTGTCCTCCGCCTTCCGCATCCAGTCTATCCCAACCACCTTCTTTAGGTCGTCCGTCCATCTAGCTGGGGGGCGTCCCACACTACGCTTGCCGATACGCGGTCTCCACTCCAGGACTCGTCTGCTCCACCGGCCATCGGTCCTGTAACGGACATGGCCAGCCCACTGCCACTTCAGTTTGCTTACTCTGCAAGCTATGTCGGTAACTCCGGTTCTTTTCCGGATAATTTCATTCCTGATTTTATCCTTTAAAGAGACTCCGAGCATAGCTCGCTCCATAGCGCCCTGAGCGACCTTGAATTTGTGTACCAGCCCGACCGTCAGTATCCACGTTTCAGCACCGTATGTCATGACGGGCAGGACGCACTGGTTGAAGACCTTAGTCTTCAGACACTGCGGGATAGGCGACGAGAAGACTTGGCGGAGTTTTCCATATGCTGCCCATCCCAACTGTCGACATCTGCGATGTGAACTCAGCGATCATTGTGCCGTTAGTCGCGAATGGCTTAATAGCCAAGAGAGCTTCGACCAACACCTGATGAGGCTTTCGACCAACACCTGACGAGGCTCTCGAGGACTTCATTCAGAAAGGGGTACATCTGGTGATGGCTCGCATTGTTAGGAGGTTCCTCTCTCTGGAGCCCTGACCGCCTCGCCGGTAGCTTGGACCCTGTTCCCGATGCGGATGGTCTTCTATTTTTTTAGGGTTCCGTACCCAAAGGGTAAAAACGGGACCCTATTACTAAGACTTCGCTGTCTGTCCGTCTGTCCGTCTGTCCGTCTGTCCGTCTGTCTGTCACCAGGCTGTATCTCAAGAACCGCGATAGCTAGACAGTTGAAATTTTCACACATGATGTATTTCTGTTGCCGCTATAACAACAAATACTAAAAACAAAATAAAATAAATATTTAAGGGGGGCTCCCATACAACAAACGCGATTTTTTTGCCCTTTTTTGCTCGATATCAAAAATGGCAACAGGTAGGCACTTGAAATATTCATAAAATACTCAGTTGTATTTTAACTTTAATAATAAATAATAAAATTAAAATAAAATAAATATTTAAGGGGGGCTCCCATACAACAAACATGTTTTTTTCGGCGTTTTTGCCTTGTGGTACGGAACCCTTCGTGTGCGAGTCCGACTCGCACTTGGCCAGTTTTATATTTTTCATAATTATTCTAATATTTAAAAATATAATTTGTAAAGGAGATAATGATTTGATGGTATCATTCACAAAAGATGTCGTGTTAAATTTTTTTTTGCAAAAGACTGATCAAGGTGAACTTAAGTAACTTAACCCGAAGGTGACCACCTCTTATTATCCCAGAAACTTCCTCACATTATATTACTATCACCTTGGCATTGAAATGTCGCCATGTCGGTAACTGACTAAGCAACAGCAACAGCGACCTTCGGAACATCGAAACAGGTTGCAGATTTCTTATTGTGTCTATAAAGATCCTAACTTCATGCTAAATCTTCAAGTCAATTGATTAGGTTTTCAACATCGGACTTTGAACTTTTACTTGTGAATTTGAAGGTTTTAAGTAAACTGCTATAAACTATACCAATTAAGAAAGTTTGGGTTCCGTACCCAAAGGGTAACAACGGGACCCTATTACTATGACTCCACTGTCCGTCTGTCTGTCACCAGGCTGTATCTCATGAACCGTGATAGTGATGAAATTTTCACAGATGACGTATTTTTTTTTAATTTGAGTTTCTTACTGCAGTCGGGTTTTTTAGTTTTTTTCTTTAGTTTTTTTTTGAAACCTAAGTTCAGCAATGAGTGATTTAGATTGGCTATGATAATAATTATATAATAGGTACCAGTCTAATTACTATCCCATGGGGTAAAAGCCTCTTCTCATACAGAGAAGGCACGAGCATTGATCACCACGATTGTCCAAAGCTTGTTGGCGATTTCAGACTTTTACTAATTGTAAGTCCAGGGGGCCTAAACAGGCCACTTTGGCAGAATTATAAAATGATAACATAATGAACAGTTAACTGTTAAGTTAATCGTTTCAAATCCCTTTGGTGAAGCATTTTTCAGTATTTTTATTTTTGTCTGAGCTAAAATACCAATCAATCCAATCCAAATCCAATCCCAATCTCTTTGATTGTACCTACGTAGTGCAGCGAAAAAAAAGCAAGTCTTCGGCATATTATAATTGATAATGTTATTTTTTTACGATTCTCCAAAGTGGCCTTTTTAGGCCCCCAGGTTTCTTTACGATGTTTTTCTTCACCGCTGATAAACTCAGAAAGATTATTATATTTATTGAAAAAGTCACATTGGTAGGTAGGTACTTGCACGGATTTGAACCCTGCATGGGTTCAAATCCGTATACAATAATATGTATACAATAATACAATAATACAATAGCTATGATTAACCTTTATTTTTTTTATATAGTACTCTCTACTTCCGTATCTTCAACTGTTCCGTATACCGTAAGGTTTACTAGAGGAAAATTAATTAATGATATTAATAGCATACTAATGGTACACGTAGCAGGATAGTTTGATCAATTGTATTCTATATTAGCTTCCAACAATATTATCATTAGTCATTCATCTTAAAGTTATTAGAATACAAAACGTAACAGCACACTAGAACTTCTTCCCTTGAGGATAAACAGAGGAGTTCATCATCCATACTAATAAACTAATACTCGTAGTTTATGTGTGAAAGTGGATACACTTTGGTGTATCCACTTTACATTACAACTTTACGTTACAGACAAGTATCCACACAAGTGGATACTTGTCTGTCTGTTACCTCTTCACCGCTGAACCGATTGAGATGAAATTTGGTATAGAGATAGTTTGAGTCCCGCCCGGGAAAGGACATAGGATAGTTTTGATCCCGATATTACAACGGAATCGAAACTTACGCGGATGAAACCGCGGGGCGCTGTTAGTAATATATAAAAAAAAACATATATTCTATTAAAAGAAGAGTAAAGTGCCAAAATTACCAATTTTAAGATTTCAAATTTGTTTTAAACTTATTATCATTAAATTTTTCACAAATTAAAAAAATATATGTATAAGTAAATTAAATTAAATTTTTCGCAAATTAAAAAAATATACATAGGTTTATATATTTTTTTTAAATTGTGAAAAATTTTACGATAATAAGTTTAAAACAAAACTAAAATCTTAAAATTGGTATTTTTGGTAATTTGGAAAATTGGTATTTTTTTTACTTATCTGTCTCACAGCTGGGCAAAGGTCTCCCCAAAAAATTATATATTTTTTTACTAGAGTTTGATTAATTGATTGATGGTCAGGGAAACCCTTCTAGGGTTTTCCTGACCTTCAATCAATGAATCAATTCAGCATATCGTAATATTTTAGGCTAGCTGCACCCCGCGGTTTCACCCACGTAAAAAGTAGCCTATATGTTAATTTAGGGTGTAATTTACCTCCATACAAAATTTTATCAAAATTGGTGCAGCCGTTTGAGCGTGAAGGAGTAACAAACATATAAACACACACACACACTCGCAAACTTTCGCCTTTATAATATTAATTAATGTGATTATAAGTGTGTTATTTCAGTCAATGTAGAATAATGTATCACGTTAAGTTTATTTACGTTTGCTAACGAAGAGTATACTAGTATCACTACGTGGTTTTGTGGAAAAATAATTATTTGGTAATAATTAAAACGACGGCTGATTATCATTTGTAGTGAGCGTCACGTTTCAGTGATAAATGACGTCAAGACATTGTTTATTTTAAGGTCAGTAGAAAATTTACTCATACATACATACACAACTCACGCCTTCTTCATTTGAGGATAGGCAGAAACTACAGAACACTGCCTGCTGCGATATAATAATTAAATGAAGGTACTTATCTACCAACCCGCACTGGGCCCGCGTGGTGGATTAAGGCCCACTCCTTCTGACAGAGAGGAGGCCTGTGTTAACATAATAGGCTGATTAAATGCTATTATTATTATACATAAGTACCCTTTTGCAATGATTTGCCTTTTGAAATAACGGCAAAAAAAAAAGAAAAAAAGTTTTTCTTTTTGCCGTTATTTCCAAAGGCAAATCATTGCAAAAGTTCTACGTCATCAGAATCTCAGAAATTGATGTTAGCACAGTGGTCTTATTTATTTTTATGAGAGAGAGCGCGCGAAGTGTAGTGTGCGTTATCGCGACAATGTAGCCGTATCATTACTAAGTACTTCAGTAAAGGTTCCAAACAGGCCAGGCAGGACGCGATATAATCGCGTGCGACACAAAGGCACCGCTCCTCGTTACGCGACTTGCGGTGCCTTTGTGTCGCGCGCGATTTTATCGCGTGTCGCGCCTATTTGAAGGAGAAGGTTTCGATCGGTTATAAAAAAGCTAAATGTTGTGTCGTACTAAGTGAAAGTATTTTACTAAATAATTAAATCAAGTCTATTCATTAGTTTTGACTGAAATTCGCCACTTAGATACATAAGTTAAGTCCTAAGACTTACATAAATCTTAAAGTATCTTAATTGCCGCTGAACTTTGTTGCTTAAGTCACAGTACCATTGGGATAAAAACCCCAACTATCCAATAAAGATTATAAAAAAAAAAAAAAAAGTCACAGTAGGCTAAATACCTTTATGTTGGGAACTAAAAACTGTACAAATCTCAAGCTTTAATCTCCATTTTTAGTAGCTGCTGTAACTTTTCAATTTAAAGTTAAAGCAGCCTATTAGGCTACTTAACTTCACGCTATCACCCTTAGGAGCCGACCTAAAAGAAAAAAAACGTCAGAAAGAACGCTAAGTTAAAACGAAGTGATAACGCGGGTAGTTCAAACGATGCGACGGGGTGGGTCGAGGGAACAAGAAATTTCACGCAGACGAAGTCGCGGGCAGAAGCTAGTAATACATAAAGTGCAAGTATAATACATAAATTACTCAATTCTACACCTACTCAATTTAAAGAAAATAAATAGATAGATAGATAGATAAACCATTATTATTTGGCGCACACAAAAAGACAGCACAACACACAAAAGTACAATATTAGATGATAACCAAACTACCCACATGATTATAATATAAAAACAAGATGAAAAACACATCGAAATAAAAGTGACACTATGACGAATACTTAAAATAAAATTAATATTAATAACGAAACGTACACAGTGCGGTGTGCGTCTCAAGGTTGCACCAAATGGGAGTCCAGCTCAGCATGTGTCAGGCAAATGTACCTGACGCTGATATTCTGCTGGATCCCTGCAGAGACACACTGACGTTGAGAAGACGAGATGAATTATTATTGGCAATCCCACCTAAAAATATTATTCAAATTAGCTTAGTGAGACCTTGCATAGTCAAACATCAATTAAAGATAAACAATACAATAATTATACCCATCCTTGATCACACCAAAATGATTCATTGTTTAAAAATTTCAGTCCGTCACCGTACAAGTAAAAAAGCCACGGGGCCAAGGTAACATTTTTAAATGTCATCATTACCTTTTAAAGAAAAAAGTTTTATAAAAAAATAACGACAGTTTCATCAGTTTCCAAAACGGTATTTAAATACAAATTGGTTTTAGTTTGAGAGCACTTTCTGTTACACGGCTTAGATTTCGTAATGTGAACTAATTTTAGAATCAATTTATTTTTTGTTGAAATTGCAGATTGTTAATTAACGTTTTAAATTTTAAAGCAAAAAGAAAAAAAAATATATGTAAGATAGATAGGTACTTAGATGGATCGATAGAATATGATCAATTGTATAAAAAAAATTAACACAGCTCTAAAAAACTTAAGCATAAGCATTCACAATTGACCTTTATCGTTCCCACCATTGGGACACAGGCCTTCTCCATTCGAGTGGGCTGTAATCTACCACGTGGGAAGAGTGCGGGTTGGTGGATGTCATATGTCTTCGAATTTTTGGTTGACATGCTGGTTTCCTCACGATGTTTTCTTTTACCGTTTTGACTAAGCGGGCTTACTGAAAGCATAATCATAAATAAGCATAAGCATAAATTTATTATTATTATAATCAACCTATAATGTAAAGTACCCGCCAGTCTCTTGGGTGCATTACCAGTCGACAGCGATGCGGATGAGTTTTTCGACGCCTTTTTCTAGTTTCTGTATAGTTTTAGTTAAGTTGGAATTTAATTTTGTTATTTTTACCTATCTATAGGTATAATAACTTATAATGTTCTCACTGTTGGGACACAGGCCTTCTCTCCGTTTTATGGAAATATAGTAATAACTAGCTTTTGCCCGCGGCTTCGCTCGCGTTAAGTATTATAAAAAAAAAACTAATACATTTACATCCTCCATCATCCAATATTTTATCCCCATGGGGGTTGAATTTATCAAAATCCTTTCTCAGGAGATACCTAGGTCATAGTAGCTATATGCATGCGAAGTCTCAGCCCGATCGGTTTCAAATTGACAAAGTTTCATACAAACTTTCACCCCCCATTTTATGCCCTTGGGGTTAGAATTTATGAAAATCCTTTCTTAGCGGATGCCTACGTCATAACATCTACCTGCATGCCAAATTTCAGCCCGATCCCTCCAGTGGTTTGGGCTGTGCGTTGATAGATCACTATGTCAGTCAGTCACCTTTGAGTTTTATATATTTAGATAGATATGGTGCTCTCATACCACCATCGTCGATGTATAACTAGAAGATTACGAAATATGTTTTGCTACAAATTATGAAGATTACAGAGACAGGATCATGTTTTAAATAATGTTTAACGCTAAACGCATTTAGTGATTTGTGGTGCAAGTTGGCCTAAATTAATCTACGTCGATTGATAACGCTGATGAACGTCGATTGATGTCGGTGGTTGGTGGTGGTTCACGATTGATTGGTTGGTTGGCAACACCCGTAGCGAGAATTATTATCAGGAGTCCGATTCTTGTAAGTACTTCAGATGTTCATAACCTTGTAGAGAGATGAGATAATTTTATGTCATAAATGAAATTACATTTTTGGGAAACTACTCTCTGATTGCGAAACACACTCTTAATCACAATCCAAGGGTTTTTAAAGATATTGCTAATCCATTGCTTCACAGGTTTGAAATATTCGTCTACTTAGCAACATTATATACGCAATGAAATTGGTTGAACTGTCAAAATGACAGACATTGCGAATAATTTTCGTTTTTTACGGTTCCGTAGCCAAATGGCAAAAAACGGAACCCTTATGGATTCGTCATGTCTGTCTTTCTGTCTGTCCGTCCGTATGTCACAGCCACTTTTTTCCGAAACTATAAGAGCTATACTGTTCAAACTTGGTAAGTAGATGTATTTTGTGAACCGCATTAGGATTTTCACACAAAAATAGAAAAAAAAAAACAATAAATTTTGGGGGTTCCCCGTATTTAGAACTGAAAAAAAAAATTCATCAAACCCATACGTGTGGGGTATCTATGGATAGGTCTTCAAAAATGATATTGAGGTTTCTAATATATTTTTTTTCTAACTTTCCAATTACGGGAACTGATTTTCTGAAGTGGATTTCAGATCTACATGGATCTATGATGACGATAATTTTGATCAGTTTATCAATTTGTCAATCTTAGTAAGGCCACAAAATAACAATTTTACAGATATAAACACTAGAAAGATAACACTAGAGCAACTGAATATTTCCGAAGATTTAAGATATCGCTTCTTATTCTTATCTCAATTATTGACTTTCAACTGCAAAAATCATTTCACTCATAATATTGTCGGAGATTATTTAATTGCTGTCGTGAAGAAAGATTGTCTTTTTGATAGATAGATAGATTGTCTAATTAATAGCTAGTCAATCATCTGATAATTGGCTTATTGATAGTCAATCACCAGATTTAGAAGAAAGATTTCTTACTGATAATCTTACTGATAGTCAATCTTCTGATTTAGATAGATAGAATATTCTTTATAGTGTCTAGCTAGACCATTAAAATAAAAGATATAATATAATAAAAGATAAGATAATATAATGAAGAAACTTTACTTTTTTTTTTTGCATTGTGTTTTTACTAACATTAGGGACTCGTATTCCCATTCCACGTGTGATAAATGATAAATTATTTTATTTTTGTAAACTTAGGTTTGTACAAACACTTTTACACGTCAATCATGTTTTTTTTTTAAACTAGATGAGGTCGGCATTTCCTATCTTACTACTCTGAGCAAAAGAGCCGAATCGAACTCGGAGGTCACAGTCTCTTTTACTAGTTACTATGCATACACAAGAGAAATATTACAATTAATAGAAAAAAAACGTCGGCACTTTCATAAATCGGCACCCAAATTGCGTAACACACTTTCAATCCCAATCTGAATCCTTTTGAAGGATATAATTAATCCATTGCTGCATATGTCTAAAAAATTTGTCTACTCAAGAACGTAAATAGCGCAATGAATGTTGTTGAAATGTCAAAATGAAAGCGGTTGCTACTGTTAGTGTCTTACGCAGATATCCCGCTGATATTATAATAATAATAACCCCGCCGCCGTATCTCTACGTTGACGCCGTGGTGGGGTTTGCGCGCTCCGAACTCTAGGCCTATGCCGGAAGAGTTTACTTTGCTGGAACAGGTCTAAGGTGAGGAGCTAGATCAAGAGAGATACAGAAATCCGCAGGGCAGCATGTGGCGAGCTGTTGGGCAGTAGCGACCCCACGGACCCTATCTTCAGGGAGAAGTCTTGTCCCTCACCTCTGGCTTGCCTTTATTGGCCGGCTGGAGTGAACAATGACGAGGAACAGAGCTCCCACCTCATTCTTGCCTTTATCGGCCGGCTTGAGTGGAGGTTCGCAAGAGCAAACGTGCTCGGAGGAAGGAAGTATTCCAGTAAGATGCTGGTAGGGATCTTGACCGTACTTTCGGAATTGTCCTGACAGCCGTGGAATACCTCTCCAGTCCTCATAAGCACCTCAGGACATGTTGCCCCCTTGTTGCTACGTCACTATGTTCTTGGTAACCAGTCCACTTTAGCCACCCAAACCCATAGTCCAACTTTTTATATTTCCATATCCTGCAATAGTCCTACACCAACCGGGGGTATCCTTGGGTGCACTTGCATAGCGCATACAGGGATAATCGTCGGTTGGTGCCGCATTTCATTAAAATTTCCTAAGGACCGGGACCCCAAGGTTCCGAGATATATAAATTCAAAAAATTTATAATAATAATAATCTTTATTTATATAAAAATCAGATTTTAGTACATGTAACAGTTTTAACAATGTGGGTAGTATTCAATTTCTGACAATCAAGTGGGTGACGTGCTGCTCTCCTTGCTAGGCTATGACATAGCCTGTATTAAGGAGTAACAGTGCCGATCCCCTCTAATTGTATTACTACAATTTTATTTTTTTACAAGTTATTATTTTTAAATACAAGTCTTAGTGCGCGAGCGTATTTGTGTGTGTGCTTGTGAGTGTGTATGTGTGCTTGTGAGTGTGCGTGTATATGTGCGCATGTATGTGCTGTGTGTGCGTGTAGGGTCTGTGTGTGTATGTGCGTGACCGTGCGGCTGTGTAAGCGCTGATATTTTGTGCGAGTCTTTTATGCGTCACTTCCTTAAACTAAGCAAATGGCTTTCCACACGAAATTTTGCAAAGAAAGGAACATTTTGGATAGCTTGCTACGTTATGAATGTGAAAGATTTTAAGAGAGCCGCACCAAATAAGGAAGGAATCAATACCTTCTCCAGTTCTAATCCACTCCTAGAAAAAAGAAAAGAGGAAGGGATCAGTACTGGATTAGGTACTGATCCCTTCCTTATTTGGCCCTAGGACGGATTTGATCAAGCGGGTTGGCTCACCCTTCAGTGAAAGATTCCGGACTTGATTTCTGGCTTCGCTTTTCAAATACGTTAAGGGGAAATGCGGTCGGAGAGACTTTTGAAAAAGTTTACGTAAAAAGTCATAATTCGAGGTTTGGCTCTCGCCTATCTCCTGCTACAATATTTGACCAATTTAAAAGATATTTCATAAACTGAATAAAAAGGATATAATACTGTGTCCCTATGTTTTTCTTTTTTCATTAATAGTTGTCAAAGGAGATGGCTAAATGACTGCCCCAAACATGTATAGTAATCTCACATTAACTAGTAATATTTAAATATTCATTCAAGAATTATTTAGTGTTTAATAATTTCCAAGAACTTTCGTGAATTATTAAACATAAAAAAGTATCTCAGTTGCTTTTTTTGATTGACATGACAATTTCAAGGGGAAATAATACAGTACTGCAAGCTAGGGAGGAGTCATATCGCTGTTCCAGAATGTCAAATCGAAACTCGGTTTTTGATAACAGGTATCAAAACGATTTATTTTCTGAAACTAAGAAATGGCAATCAAAGTTTTCGACGGGAATCGATGGCGCTCAGTTCGGTGTCCTGTTTAGTTGCTTGTCACAGGGTTTTGATTCGGAAATTGGGGTTTTTTTAAAGTGACAATCGACTATACTCAATTCCACTTTTTTCTACTTAATCAAAATCAAATAAAAATAACTGAAAGCTTCGGAATATGCTTCTTTGTTTAATCTTACTACCTATTTTGTGTCGAAAAATATTAACTGAATAGTGGTCGACAAAAACTAATTCTATTTGTATCTTTCAACCCTTTCGATTATTTTATCGATTCTGTTCCACCCGACGTTCAATCCCATCTCTATGAAAAAAACTAACGTCAGATGTCAGACGTCGTTTTTTAAGACTAAACGAATAAATAAATAGGTAAATCGCATTTTTGTTGTTTTATTTCAATATCTTTTATGCCCTTGGTTACTCAGTGCGTTAATTATCTACTTTAGGCAGAATTGTTAACCCACCTACCTCAATACAGAAATTACAAATATTTGGCTCTTTTCAAATACGTTCATCATTTCAACCATAATGTTATTTACATTGTCTGTGAATACTGACTTTATTTTAACTAATTTGGATATGTAGTTTAGGTTTTACAACAGAATACTTATATTATTATGATTTTAGTGGAGATTATCTATCGTAAGTCCGTTTTATCAAGTTTTTTTGGTGCAATTACTCCTTTGTAGATATTTACTTCAAGTACCTTAGTCCAAAATCGCCAATGAAAAACACATTAATCAATAAAAATCGTCGCAGACACGTTAAAACGCCTAGATAAAAGTGCATAGCAATGTCATCGTTTGAAGTTTTTGTACCTTTATCGTAGGAGTTACGTGATTTTATTTTCAGGAATGTGCAGATATGAAAAGTTCCTGAACCTTTTTAATTACAAAATACTAATTTTCAGCGATTCAGCATTATATATTGCTAGGAACCATGTCTATACATGCATTTTCATTGCGGGATCAGTCGTCCATACTTCAGTTTAGCCATGTCCTTTGTACACTAGGCCTCTGTTGATCGGTATTTTTTCAGGGTTCTAGTGCTTATAAAAATAATGTATCATCAAAAAGGAAAACATAGGGACATACAGGCAGGTAATAATTTTATTATTCTGTAAAAAAAAACATTGTTTTTTGGTCATTAACCAGAAAAAAATCAGGCGAGAGCGTTGTTATGAAGAAAAAACCTCCCGCATTTCCTCTTAAGGGTCAATGAAACGATCACGTTCTATCTCAACAGCTCTTTTGTGAAGCAATATAAATTATATTTACTTACTGCTTAATGCCGCGCACCTTAATTGCTTAACAGACTATCAATCTCAATCTTTTTGAAGGATATCGCTAATCCATTGCTTCATATGTTCGAAAAATTTGTCTGCTACACTGCTAAATAAGGCAATGAATATTGTTGAAGTGTCAAAATGAAAGCCATCATGATAGTGTGTTTTTCAATTACCCCGCAGTTTCTATATGCAATAGCAGCAGTGCGATTCTGTAACCATAACTGTGCCAATAGTGTCAATTCCTAGCAAAAACAAATTCACTTCATCTAAGCTTTCACGGTGAGATTTTTACAGAATCGACCGGCAGATCTGTATTATACCAACCGTAATTTTGGCAAACTTGTAAAGACTCCAAATCAAAATAGTTTCATAATATGCTAACGAAGATTACATTTCCTTATGAGACAAGATTGAAATGTCGGTAACTTATACAATTTTACTAATAGAGTTTTTTAATAACGAATTACTAAAATCGGACACTGGTCGGTATTTGTCTCCAATTGTCAATAGTCATTTACCAAAAACTATTAGCTAAGGCACGGTCGAGGAGTCCAACAAATTCCTTTCCCAAATAGTGGGCACATGTTAGCTTTCCAAACTGTCATTTTCATACAAAATTTTGGCAATGCCGTAGGTAGTTGGAAAATAATAAGGTGCAAGTGAAAATTAACCTAAACGTGCTTAACATATTTATTCCTTGACTGTACTAAGAGAAAAGAATACTCTTTATTATGTACACCATATAAATTACAGACATAAATATAGACATTTTACAAATGGTGACACAATGGGCGGTCTTATCGCTGAGAGCGATCTGTTAAATACAACCTTTGGATGATTGATGGATTAAAAAAATGAGACAAATTCTGTAGGTAGTCTATGGTGTACCATTTACATATTCAAATAAATATATACATAAAGCATTATTATACATAATAATCTAAATAAATATTATATATGATGGAGAAGGTGGTAGGTTTCGTTATTATCAGACATATTTTAACTACTGTGGACGTGCTGTGGGAAGTATTGGTTATTGGGCAATAGAATCCCCTTTTGCAGTTCAAATCAGATTATAATTTCACGAATAAATTAATCACACCAGCGAATCACACACTGTAGGTACACGACACAACCAGATACGGAACGCGGGACAGTTTCTGAGCACATGTTGTTCGTACGATGTCCAATGTCCAAGCTCCACATCGTTCTGTCGCCCTTTCGTTGACCCTCAACGAACTCAGGCTAGAATCTACCAAGCGCCACCAGATGGCGCTAGCGTTCCGAATAGTCAATTGAATGACCGGATGCGACATGTACAAGGCGTCCCACGGCTATGCCACATGGAGGGAAAGTACCTTGAATATTGTAGATGGAACATTTTACTGCAAGAAGACATTATTTTAATTTAAAAAACAATTTCATCTATATTCATAGATTTTTAAATAATTACATGGTTGAACTGGGAATCGAACCCGCTACACGAGAAAAAAAATTACCCTGTAGCTTTATCATACCGATCAAAGGCTTCACCATAAGGATTATTTTTTGCTAAATAACATAGTGTCAGAAATAAAAGGAAGGCTGTCTGAAAGTCTGAGCGACTGCCTATTGGCAGGACTTTCAGACTGCCGTCCTTTCTTCCTGCCTATTGGCAGTCGCTCTATGTACATGTAAATACGGAATTCCTACTACTGGTATTCAGCTGCACCCGGTTAAACTTATAAAAAATTATAATTTTCAGAAAAAACACATTTAAGGTTCACAAAACAATTTTCCAACTAAAATGAACATTACAGAAAAAAAGTTATTTAAAAAAATAAAAAAACCCGACTGCGGTAAAAAATGTAAGTTAAAAAAAAAACTGAAAGCTAAAAACAAGCCCATTTTAAATTAAATAAAAGTTGGAAGCAGGTGGGACCCATTTGAATTTGAAAATATAATAAAAATGGTATGTGAGAGTGGATGTGTGAGTGTGTGACTGGAAGCCGCGCTTTTTGTAATAAAGCAAAAATATACTATCAAGGTCAAATTAAATTACATAGCGAAACTTGCCAGACCTCACGGGTATCGATACCTAACGATACAATTCAACCATGGTAAAAATAACGTATAATTTCAAGTAGGTGACAGTAAGAACCTATACTACTGCCTGCGGCTATGGACCCTGAAATATTGTGCACTTACTTACTAGAAATAATGAATTTTGTTGGATTTTTTTGTATTCATCACGTTTGCAGGGTTATTTGACCTTGTTCACTGTATTACATGCATTGATGTTATTTTATTACGTGTAGATATGATCAGGGTAAACTTTTCAATGCACTGCACCGTTTAATTTATGTGCATCCGTTTTAAATGGCTCAATCAAACTATTGATAAATAAACTAGCGACCCACCCCTGCTTAGATAAAATATCGAGATTTCTGTGCTATTAAATCTATTTTCAATTTAAATGTATTATTCCGTGTATTGATTTACTTCTTACATCTTAAATACATTTTTATAAAAAAACATAAGAAACACATTTAAAAATTAAATAAAATGGTAGTCCGCCGGTATCGGGAGCAGTTCCAAGCTACCGGTGGTTAGGGCTCCAGAGACAGGAACCTCCTCACGATGCGACCCGTATCAAGGAGTAGGTACTGCCTTCTGAATCAGGCCCTTGATCCAACCGCCTCGAACGAGAGCCTCGAGAGATATTGATCGAGGCTTTTGGGCATCAGGCCCTTGGCTGATAAATGTATTATTCATTATTATAAACCTTTCTGAATAAATTCTCTAAATGATGGTAAGAACGGTTTAAAATCCGTTGCGCAGTTTCGAAGAAGAACGCAATCACACATACAGCCACGGAAAACGACTTTGCTTTATAATATTTATATAAAGAATTAAGTCATAAATTCACAATATCTACACGGATCTAACAACGTTGTTAGCCAAATGTCATTATTACGTCATTATTATGGGATGCGTGAATCAGCCTCCATGTTTAGCGCATCTTGTTCCGCCAGTTACACAACTGAACCAAACGCTCGGCGCATCCTGGTCATTCACACCCAACACCTTATTTGACTAGCCAATTCTTCTTTTGCGGTGGTAGGCTAACGCCCGCTTGGTTTGCATTCACCCCGTGATCCCACCGGAGTCACGCGTCAACCTGCCTGCTGTGTTTCGTCGATGCGTGGGAGTTCCACTGCCTTAGGCAGATGCCTAAGGCAGTGGAACTCCCACGATGTGAGTGATGAATGAGATCTATGATGAAACGAGCATGCCCAGGAGATCCTGTTTCATCATAGATCTCATTCATCACTTTCCATCAGGCGTGATCGAGGTCAAGAGCGGGGCCCATTCAGCAACAAAAAAAAACTGGCCAAGTGCGAGTCGGACTCGCACACGAAGGGTTCCGTACCACAAAGCAAAAACGGCGAAAAAAAACATGTTTGTTGTATGGGAGCCCCCCTTAAATCATTATTTTATTTTGTTTTTAGACCGGCAACAGAAATACATACTTTGTGAAAATTTCAACAGTCTAGCTACCACGGTTGTTGAGATACAGCCTGGTGACAGACAGACGGACAGACAGCGAAGTCTTAGTAATAGGGTTCCGTTTTTACCCTCTGGGTACGGAACCCTAAAAATGATTTATTAATGGTCCTACTTATGTTCTAGGTATTTCATAGTCTACAGTTTATTGACGATAGATGCAAATTACTTGTCGCAATGGCAAAGGCAATGTCGTTTTTCACACTTTGTTAAACAAATAGATCATAAAAGATTAGAAACGATTATGCCAGCTGTTTACACTCGGTTTTTTATGGTTGCATACCCAAAGGGTAAAAACGGGATGCTATTACTAAGACTTCGCTATCTGTCCGTCCGTCCGTCTGTCTGTCACCAGGCTGTATCTCAAGAACCGCGAGTTGAAATTTTCACAAATTATGTATTTCTGTTGCCGCTATATCAACAAATACTAAAAACAAAATAAAATAAATATTTAAGGGGGGCTCCCATACAACAAACGTGTTTTTTTTCTTTATATGTGGTGTTCTGGCTATAATCTCTTATTAGGGGCTAGGGTTTAAAGTAAAACAACCAGATTATCAGTAAGTAGACAATCACTCAACGGGCACGTCCAGTCGACACAGGGGGAGCCGTGACTGACTCGAGCAGTTGCCACTGAGTTGAGTGCTACATTTAATAGTACATCACACTATACAAAGCGGATTTCTGAGACGAGGCAGTCTATCCATCATAAAAAATAAAGTTGGAGTCTCATTTCCTACGAAAAGTATGGGAAAAGTTTTTTGCTATTCCTAACTTTTCTCGTATTAAAACCTTAGTTGATCCCATAAGAGTTCTTTGATCTTTATAAGACACAGGAACAAGTTTTTTGTGAAAATTGCCGATTTTCTTGCTGACTGTGTGACTGTCCAATTTTATAAAAAATCTGTGAATGTACAGACGCCAGCTGCACATCAAGCTACCCGAAACTGTCAATTATCCCTATCAACTTTGAACCTTATGCTTCAGCGATAAAGTTGAAAATCTATGAAAGAAATCTATTTGACAGATAGTAGCTTGATGTGTCTTTACATCAAAATTTATCAAAAAGTCGGGTTTTCCTGTAGCTGTAGTTAGTATACCTATTCTGATGTACACGCGACTTCGCTCACGTAACTTTGTATTCTGCATTAGGCATAAGTTAATTAGAACGTAAAGCCATTCCAAATGAAGGCACAAGGAAAATACTCAGGTTCACACGGGCGATTTTTAACATGACGATTTTTATGACACACTTGATTTTCAACTTTCGGTATTCGGTATTACATGACCTAAAGCGCGGTCGCTGTCGGACTGCTTAGAAAAGAAAGAGAAACGCGATGACACAACCCTGGTAATTTATTTCAAAATATGAAGCAATTATTCAATTACAAAAAAACTATTGTTTGGTCTAAAAAATTAAAACACTAGTGCTTTAGTAAGTTGCTTGTAGAATAATCTGTCAAAAGAACAGAATGATTGTATGTATATTAGTATGGTTTTTATTGTAAAAAGAAAGTTTTTAGAGGTAACAGAGGCACAAGATACAAGCGATGCTTAGTTTGTAGCTCACCGAATCCGTCACATTGTATTTTACTCTTTGATAAATAAAACTTATTATTATTAAACTTATTATCACTTATATTAAACTTATTATCTTCATGATTTTTTTCTATCGTATCAAATTAGTTGTATTACGTTTTCAATACACTATCAACCTAGCATAATTATATCCTGAAGAATATCATATATTTTTCTGATTTTGTTTACTGTAGTCGACCTTTTATTGTTTCTAAACCTTGCGTTTTTTGTGTTTAGATCCTGTAAGCCTAGTCAGCTAAAATTTAGTGTGCGAGTAAAAATCGCCCGTCGCTTTACTGCAGGGCAAAGACCTAAGAACGCTAAGCTTCTCCTGTTCAATATATTCACAGTCAAGTAACTACCTACGTAAGACGGATTACGTCATAATGTATAACGACCGATTGTTTATGATATTATTGAGTCGTTATTATTCAATTGATAACAAGGACAACAACAAATTGTCTTTCGTATTTTATTTTGGCTTGCATTTTCGTAAGCGTAGTGAACATAAGAAAAGTTGAAATTAAATGAAATATTGGCTGGTCTTTAAACCAATAGATAGTAAATCATAAATTAATGACAACTTTAACTATTGTAAGTATTGGATGTTAGAAAACTAATTTAAAAATCAACTTACAAATCTGTCATGCAAAGCTTCTCAATCTTTAAAAAATAAACATTAACTTTGATAACGCATTTCAACTGAAAGTAACTCAAAAATAAAAAACTCATTACTAAAACACAACTATTAAAAAATTTTATTAAAATAAAAGTGTAGCGGGCATGTTTTTTTTTATTATCATCATCATTTCAGCCGAAAGACGTCCACTGCTGGACATAGGCCTCCCCCAAGCACCTCCACTTCGACCGGTCCTGTGCTTCCCGCATCCAACGGGTTCCTGCGGCCTTCACAAGGTCATCGGTCCACCTTGTGGGAGGCCTTCCAACGCTACGTCTTCCGGTACGCGGTCGCCACTCCAGAACCTTTCGGCCCATCGGCCATCTGTTCTGCGAGCAATGTGCCCTGCCCACTGCCACTTAAGTTTGGCAATTCTTCGGGCTATGTCGGTTACCTTGGTTCTCCTGCGGATCTCCTCATTCCTGATTCGATCACGCAGGGAAACTCCTAGCATAGCCCTCTCCATTGCCCTTTGGGTGACTTTTAGCCTTCTTATAAGGCCCATTGTGAGCGACCACGAAAATTTTATTTTTTTATTATACTATTGAGTTATTCTGGTCTAGGGGCCTAAAAAGGCTACTTTGGCAGAATCATAAAAGGATGACATAATGGACAGTTAACCGCTAAGTTAATCGTATCAAATCCCATTGGTGAAGCATTTAACAGTTATTTTTTTTTTTGTCTGTGCTAAAATACCAATCAACCCGATCCAAATCCAATCCCAATCTCTTTGATTACACCTACGTAGTTCAGCGAATAAAAGAAAAACACGGACTGTCTTCGCCATATTACGATTCATAATGTTATCCTTTTATGATTCGCCAAAGTGGCCTTTTCAGGCCTCCTGATCTAATCTTGCAACGTATTGACGTTGCAAGATCAGATCAGGAGGCCTGAAAAGGCCACTTTGGCCAATAAATCAATTTATTTCAATCTCAGTTGAATTGTCAACTGAGATTGAAATAAATTGATTTATTAATGGGGAATTATTTCCGACTGATACCCCTCGCAAATTATTGCTCTTATTTATATTCCCAGCCTTTAAACAGGATTTTCGGGAAATAGGTATACCCTCCTAATTCCTTTCCTTTAAATAGGTGGGTACCTATTTCTCGTAAATCCCTTTAAACGTAACCCACCAACCCAGTTAGACTGAGCTTTTCGTAGTATCCGTGGCAGCCGGATTATTATTGTTTATACAGTAGCAAAGTAAAAGGAAATGAGGTTTAGGGGATGAGTAAATGTAGCCTGCGAAATTAAATCTGTTGTTGCTTCATTTTAAATTATTTTTACCAATTCTGATTGAATTGGTTAAAATAATTTAAAATCTATTAAAAATAAAAAAAATTAAAATCTACCTAACCTTTTATTTGAATGAATGAATGAATGAATTGCACCGATCCGAGCGCTGTTAAACCAGACTCGATTAATTGAATGAACCCCAAGATTCGCACTAGCTCCTGAAGCCTCATGTTCATGTGCTACAGCGACCACTGCGTATCAAGGAATACACCGGGGGGCACGGTAATGGTAGGGAAGACGTGCCCGTAGGATAGGTAAGGATTTATGAGCCTACCGGTTATGCATCCTAGAGTAAGCATTGGACTAGTGGAGAGATGCGTAATTATAATTTATGGATCTTTTAACGACCTTTCTGCCAGGTTGATTCAGGTCGAGCTTCATCAGTGAGTCTTTTTATGAGAAATTTATTCCATTTCTCTCAAAAATGGTGAAGGAAAACATCGTTGAGGAAATCGGCATGTCCTAGGACCAAAAGTTTTAAGGCATATGAAATCTACAAACCCGCACTGGGTCCGCGTGGTCCCTCTCACTTCACTAGAGGAGGCCTGTGTCCCAGCTGTGAGAACATTATAGGTTGATTATGCTAATTTAGAGAGTTGTTGTTGAGTTGTTGTTGTTGTGTTGTCTGTATTAAATTATAGTATTAGAAAAAAAATGAGAAAATGAATGAATGACGATAGAATGATGAATGAATGAATGATGATAGAATGAATGAGTGAATGATGAATGAATGAATGAATGAAATGCTTTTCTTTAGGTATTGCATACAGGGAGGTTAGTATTATTTACTTGAAATATCTTTGATACAAAGAAGCAAAACTCTAAAATTTAAACTAGCCACGAATTGGATGTTAAATTTCATGACATTGTTTTAGTTTACATTTGTTTGCTTTATCTACCTTTAAGTTATAAAGCACGTTCATTTCATGATTTTCGTATTGTGCGAATAATGCAGGTATTTAAGAGCTAGTTACAACAGCTTCAGTGAAATAATAATAAGCATTTAAGTTTCGTTTAAGAACACTTTGTCTGTGAAGCTACTGCATTGCAGAAGCACATTGCAAGAAGCGTAATATTTCTATTACATATTTCGAGTCTGACACGAGTTCCATGTGAGATTTGATTTAGGAAATTGGAATTTAAAGAGTTTCGTAGCGTGATGTAAAATCTACATTATATGTATAAAATAAAGTCGTGTTAGTTACACTATTTGTAACTCTAGAACGGCTGAACCGATTTGGCTGAAAACTGGTCTGAAGGTAGCTTAGAACCAGGAGACGGACATAGGATACTTTTTATCCGGTTTTTTTTTTCTTATAGGAGTAGGGTAGGAGTAGGGTAGGAGTAGGGTAGGAGTAGGGTAGGAGTAGGGTAGGGGTAGGGTAGGGTAAGGAGGAGGACACCACGCGAACGAAGTAGCGCCGGGCAGCTAGAAATAATTTATAAGGCAAAACAACGTTTGCCGGGTCAGCTAGTATATTATACAAAAGAAAGTCATGTTAGTTACACTATTTATAACTCAAGAACTGCTGAACCGATTTGGCTAAAATTTGGTGGGGATGTAGCTTAGGACCAGGAGACGGCCATAGGATATTTTTTTAGGTTGAAGTAGGGTAGGATTAGTGTAGGAGTAGGTTAGGAGCAGGGTAGGAGTAAGGTAGGAGTAGGGTAGGAGTAGGGTAGGAGTAGTGTGGGAGTAGGGTAGGAGTAGGGTAAGAGTAAGGTAGGAGTAGTGTAGGAGTAGGGTAGGAAGGGTAAGGGGTAGAAATCACACTAATATTATAAAGGTGAAAGTTTGTGAGTGTGTGTGGGGGTGTGTGTGTGTGTTTATATGTTTGTTACTTCTTCACGCTCAAACGGCTGGACCAATTTGGATAAAATTTGGTATGGAGGTAGCTGACAACCTGGATTAACATATAGGCTACTTTTTATCCCGATATTCCCACGGGATCGACATTTACGCGGGTGAAACCGCGGGGCGCAGCTAGTAATTTATATGGCAAAACATCGTTTGCCGGGTCAGCTAGTAGCATATAAACCTTCCTCAAGAATTGGGCAATTAGGGCCGGCGCTCACTGACGGTGTGGCACGGCATAGCATGGCAAAGGATTTTATTACTAATCAAGTTATTTTGATTCTTATTTCAATGAGTTTACAGTTCATGTTAATTTATTTCGATACCACATTGCCGCGACGTGCCGCGGGTTGCTGCGGCATGACGCAACGCGCCGCGGGATGCTGTGGCATGACGTGTCATGCCGTTTCATTCCACGGGTTGCCGCGGCGCGCCATTGCATCCCGAGAGACGTATGGGTCACTTTGTGTCCAGGAATTATGGTTGCTAAGCTCATTGAAATAAGGTTGAGTTTCAGCAGGATGCCACGGCATGCCACGGAACGCCGCGGGATGCCGAAGCACAACTTGCCATGCCACGGCATGCCACGGGATGCCACGGCATGCCACGGGATGCCACGGCATGCCACGGGATGCCACGGCATGCCACGGAACGCCGCGGGATGCCGCGGCACAACCTGCCGTGCCATGCCGTGCCGTGCCGGCATTCAGCGCCGGCCCTTACATGCAACTTTTATTTAAATCCGACTTGCAGAGCATAGCATCAGAGATTAGCGCTTACGCACTACGACATAATATCAAGCTATATATTTCCAGTACAAGCACTTCTTATTGTACGGAAAGCCTATGCAATGCGAGGTTAGGTAAAACTGCAAATGTGTACAGACTAAGCTACTACAATCTGTCAAATTTCTTTAATAGATTTTCAACTTTATCGCTAAACCATAAGGTTCAAAGTTGATTGGGAGAAGTTGACAGTTTCGGATAGCTGGATGTGCTAGCGTCTGTACCTTGATATGGCGTCATATGTACCAACAAAAAAAAACACGAACTGTTCAGCTTTATTATATTAGTATGGAAGTAGGAAGGTACTTATAGATAATGAGAGTTGCGCGAAAAGAAAGAAATATAAAAAAACCGGGCAAGAGCGAGTCGAACTCGCGCACCGAGGGTTCCGTACCATCATATGTTTTAAAATTTTCCTCGGCGAGGCCTATATTCGTCAGAGAATTTTAACAGTGTGCACTGCGGTGGAGAATATTGCTCTTGACCGATAGTGGAACTAATGTAACTTTTTTTGATGATTTCTGAAAAAGTGTGCTATTTAGAGACTTCGTTTTATTTTTACTGTATTTTTTACATAAACTTCTATCACATAGAATAATTTCAGATTTTTCTCTTTGCAATATCGGAGATAAGGGCGGGACGGTATTTTTTTTACATTTTACATCAAAAGTCGAAAACAATGCTACCTAAAAGAAAAAATATGTTTGAGAATGTACAAACTGCGTTCTTTCATATGATACCCCACATGCCCTGAACCCCTTTCAGTCCCTGTTACAAAAAATATCGTCGTTTCAGCCGATAGACGTCCACAGCTGGACATAGGCCTCCCCCAATTTTAGGGGGGGTTTGCCATAATCGCCACGCTTGGCAGGCGGGTTGGCGATCGCAGTATGGTATGATGATGGAATAAATAGAGAACGCTGCTGCCCATTCTCCGGTAAGACCCTTTGTCGCCTTTTACGACACCCACGGGAAGTAAGGGGTGGTGCAATTCTTTAAGTCCGGCACCACACAGACAGACAAAAAATATACACATATTTTAATTTCTTTCTTATTTGCAAAATAGTTGGGCAAATGTCATCTAAAACTATTCCAAATTTCAAGTTGATAGCATTAGTAGCTCTTGAGATATCCAGCTGTGACAGACAGACAGACAGAGTCTCACTATAAGGGTTCTGTTTTACCACTTTGGTACGGAACCCTAAAAAACTGAAATAGTTTCCTTCCCCAGCGCCCATCAATTCTGTTTTGTCGTACGATAACTTGATTACATATATACTTGTTCACCAATACGGTCTCGTTCGTCTGTTCGATCTCACTCCCTGTTATCGTGTCGAACAACTTTTTACGAAACAAAATTCGTTTAGCTACCTATTCCAAGTTTCGGAGGATTGATGTGTAAAAGCTGAATCCCCCCTCCTCTCAATATTATCCAGAATTATTCGGCTCTTTAGTCAACTGAGGCCGCTCGAACTTAACCCGCGGGTTGGAATAGCCACTGACAGCCGCCATGGCCCACGCACAATGGTCCAATTGAAGGACTAAGTGCGGAAACCCACCCGTAACATAGAACATAGAAAGTATCCTGCGGGATGAGTCGACTCTGCCAGCAGCAGGGCCTTGTTCATAATTCAAATATCTAAGAATTGAAAAAATAAATGAAACCCTGGAGCAGGTTGCCAGCTCTCCTCCTTGGGGCATGACCGATTGGAACCGTGATGCGAGCTGAGCTTCTGATGTTTCATAAAGGCTCCTCCAAACAGGCGCGACACGAGATAAAATCGCGCGCGACACAAAGGCACCGCAAGTCGCGCAACGAGCGGTGGCTTGGTGTCGCACGTGATTATATCGCGTGTCGCACCTGTTTTTAGGAACCTTAATTCTTCCAGGTTTTTGTGGCTAATAGCGAGGTTTTTGCGCTTTCCAAACGCAGGTAACTTTCAATCATTCAAATTTGTAAGTCAATCAACTCATCCTATCACAGTCCACTTCTGGACATAGGCCTCTCCCAGGCTGCAGTCCTATTGGACTGCAGCCTGGGCGAAGGGCAGAGTGTTCCCTGCCCTTCGCCTTTTGCACCCAGTCTGTTCAGCCACCTTTTTAACGTCGTCTGTCTATCTAGCTGGGTTTTGAGATTGTAAGTACACCCGGTAGTAAACCGACTGTGTGTATAAAACTCTGAGTTTCAAATACTGTATTATTTTCAACATTGTAAGTAGAGTTGTAAGTAAGATGTTTGTGAACCAGTCAGAATTCTACCAGGATACTGACAGGTCCAAAAATGTCCTACTTCCCGCAACTGTCCCAAATGTCCTTTTTAGGGTTCCGTACCTCTAAAAGGAAAAACGGAACCCTTTTAAGATCACTTCGTTGTCGATCTATCTGTCCGTCTGTCAAGACTCTTTTTCTCAGAAACGCGTGGAGTTATCAAGTTGAAATTAATATCAAATACTTAAGGCTGCAATCCTTTGAAGCATTAAAAAAATCTAACTTCTAAGTTAACGCAATCAAAAGATACGGGCCTTTATGTTCTGTTTGTGCCGCAAATTTTGACATTCGCAAGGGAATCAAAACGTATAGGGTACTTGATCTAAGACTTCCCGTTGATCTAGAATCTAGATTAACAGGAAGTAGGTAGTGTCATGTAGCACAAGTAAAGGAAAAATCCGAAAACCGTAAATTTGTAGTTCCATATCTACAAATTTGAACGGAACCCTCGGTGCGTGAGTCCGACTCGCACTTGACCGGCTTTTTTTGGTATGATTCGTCAATATGTTGAGCTCCTTAAGTTTTGAGTTGAGCCACACTATTACTGACAAATGCTTGCACTGACTGGACAGGTCCACTCAAATCCGTGTGGTTCATTCCTCAAAAGACCATTTCAGACACTAATTTACATGGTCCTGACATATTCTGACCAGGATTATGTCTGGACTTTAAAAGAGACTTTGACCCTTTTTCTTTTTCGGATGGAAGATCATCAAATGACCTCTCCCGCTCAGGGTGGAGCGGAAGGGAGTATCAGACTCTTATTGACTAAAACACACCCATGTTCCTTACTTAGCTCTTTATGTTCCGGGCCAGCGGTAATCCTTTCGGACAATCCCGCTGACCAGACTTTGACCCTTGAGTTTGTTTCGCCAATTGTTTTTAAGGGTAATTAGACAGAAAGAAAATGTCGAAGCTTATTTTTTTTTTAACATGTCGTGTAAAGGTGATTTCAATAGGTATCCTCTTTACAGAATAAATAATTTAATTTCATTTCATATGTATTTTTTTCTTTATCAAGGTCCTACTAGGAAACGTAAAAAAATATAGATTATTTTATATTCTATTTGTTTTCCTCATACGGAAGTGACACACGTTTATTTTGATGAAAGATTTTAAACAATTCTCTTGATTTGACAGAAGTGACGTTATCTTTTGAGGTGTGTAGGTAATCTGACAGTTTTGTTGAGTGTTTATCATAATCAAATCTACCAGCTCCAGTTGATAATATCGCAAAGAAAATCATGCTTTTGTTAACTAGGATGAACTCATGATGACGAGATCTACATGTTTATCTAGATAAAACTATGATAACTTTTCCTTTTACTCATAAACGTTACTTAAAGTTAGGAGACGCTTAAACGGCAACAATGTACGGTTAAACAGTCGCTAATCATTACTTAACTCTTAGCAAAGTTTATAAGCAAACCCTTGCAAAGTGGTTCTCGATTTCGAATGAACAAAATTGGTTCCTTTATATTTTCAGCGGCCATTAACAAAACTACACAAAATACTATAGGTACAAGTAGAATTAAAAGCACAAACAAAGAGGGGCTTGTGGCTAAGTAATAGCAGCTGCACGATTCGATCGATCAGGTTAAGCTAAGCTTGCCGCGGTTGGTCCGTGGATGGGTGACCATCTTTACATACCAAGATCGCTCCGTACCTCGGAAAGCATGTTAAGCCGTTGGTCCTGGTTGTCATTTGTGAATCTTTGACAGTCGTTACGGGTCGTCAGAAGCCCGAAAGTCTGACAGCCAGTTTTACCAAGGGATATTGTATTACCCAGTAACTGGGTTGTGGAGGTCAGATAGGCAGACGCTCCATGTACAGTACTCGTACTCAGCTGCATCCAGTTAGATTGGAAGCCGACCCCAACATAGTTGGGAAAAGGCTAGGTAAATGATGATGTAACATCACAAACGAAATTTTGTTTAACCTCGATTCTGGTGGAAAATAAAACTGCATTTTTTGTTTTTTGTAAGAGCTTCCCGTCCTCCGAAAACAAAGTAATAACGGGCGATGCGATGCGACGTTGTAGGTCGGGGGAATAAGGCCGCTTTCACATATAGGCGACTTTAGCAGCGCGACAGTCGCGCGACCGTCACCCATTCAGAATTTCATAATAAAAACAGAAGCGCACCAGCCGCGCGTCCGCTGCGCTTCTGTTTTTATTATGAAATTCTGAATGGGTGACGGTGGCGCGACTGTCGCGCTGCTAACCGTCACCCATTCAGAATTTCATTCAACTTGGAAATATTCTATACAGTATATTCAGTCAATTGATGTTATTTCCATTTAAATGAATATCAACTTTATGCTGGTATCAATTAACTTATATTTCGGAATGTCTACTCTTATGGAAAAGGTCGTGAAAATTTATAAAAGGTATTAAAGTTGTTTTTCCAAAAACACATAATTATTTGCTTACATGTTTGGAAACTAGGTCGCGAACTGGTATACGTATATTGCCTAAGAGCTACTTAAGTCAGATTTTCCTGTCCGGACAAATTGTCAGTAATATTCGGATATTACAATCTCAAGAGGGAAAATGCTCGTTTTCCTTATTATGACTATATAATACCCGCTTAGATTTACGTGTCTGATTGTCGAGCTTATTAATTTTTTCGGTGTGGTGCCTGGTTGAATCACGTGGCATCTACACTACAATTTGTATACCACTCGTACGGGAAAATACTTAGGTATAAGGTCCCATTAAAATGGGTGGATAAACTTTTACGAATCATTCAGACCATCAAAATAAGGACGATGGTAAAAAAATATAAAAGAAAAACGCATAGATACTCACAAGAAAAATAAAATCAGCTAACGAAAATACACTAATGTATATGTAATTTATTATTTTAGGTCAAAATAAAATCACTTTAATCGGTGTTTTTTATGCTTGGATATGTTTAGTTAGACGTACTGAGCGCTGTGTTAAAATTTGTCCATCTATTTTAATGGGACCCTGTATACTGCTTGTAGGTAATAATTGTTCCGGGATTGTGATCATATCAGACGCTAATCTGCATGGTTCTCACATGATCAAGACAATGTACGAACTTTAAAAGAGACTGAGACCTCTGAGTTTGTTTCGGTGTTGGTCTCAGAGTAGTCAGATAGGAAACATCGAACACAGCCAGTTAAAAAAAATTACGTGTAAAAGTGTTTGTACGTTTATAGTATTTATATCTCAGGAAGCGACACGCGCTTTACTTGTGGTTAACAAGTGTAACGTAGTGAATGTGTGTGTAAGCGCAGGAGCTCTCCGAGACAATGGCGAGGTTGCTCACGTAATTCGTCTTCACGAGTACATTCACAGCTTGTTTATACACTTGGTTAACACAATTAACCGCGCGCCACTTCATGAGATAAAAATACTGAAGGTACTCACATAAACATGATATCTATGTTCGATCATCTATTCTTATGTTGAAAAGATCGGTGGCCAAATTATTGTTTTGCTTAATTCTGTTTTCTTTTATTTGCAGATTTCCAAAATGGCGAAGACCAAGGAGTTGATGGAGATAGACAATTTTAAGTCCACGTGAGTTTTGAATACTTATACTTTAATTAGCGACCCGTCCCTGTTTGGCACGGTTTTTACGACTTATCGCGATTTCTTTATTAGGTATACATATAATATCTTAATCTTAATACACATAAATCTTCCGAAGTAAATTCTCCAAATTATGATGAATACCGCATCTCCATCCGTTGAGTAGTTTAAAAGAACAATGCGGTCAGACAGACAGAGACGCGAAGCGACTTTGAATATGTATACGAGGGACGTTCAATGTATTCTCGGTATCCTTTATTCGGTATAGGTTGATTTACTAATAATGTAGGTAATTTGACTAATTAATTAATTAATGATATTATCTAAGGGTATAAAGGTAAAATATCCTATAGTTGTGATCATTAGTTGGCTAGTTATCCTTAGTCAACGACAACTGGAATGGCTAACGTGACAATGTTGAAGAAAATCGAGCACCGCACTGTTATAAAATTCCTTACCAAATAAGGAAAAAGTCAAAAAACTATTCACGAAGAGATGGTGGCTGTTTACTAAAATTCTGTACCTTTATTATCCAAAAGTGGTCAAATGAATTTTAAAGGGACAGAAAGAGTATTGAAGACGACACTCACTCGGCTGGTCCGGTTACTGCCTCTATGGAAGAAAACGGGAAAAAATTTGAGAAGCTTATACTGAAGGATGCCCGAATGAAGATCAAAATGATAGCAGAGATAACCCACCTCTCTATTGGTTCCTTTCACACTATTCTTCATGACCTTCTTTACCCTTCAAAAGTCAGTGCAAGATGGGCGCCGCGAATGCTCACGGCGCCTGAAAAGCAAGTGCGAATCAAGTGCTGTGGAATTTTTAGAGCTCTGTGATGAAGTTCTATCAAGTATTTTCGTTTGAATTGTTACGGGAGATGAAACGTAGGTTCATCATTATGACCCTGAAAGTAAGCAAGAGTCCAGGAAGTGGCACAAGAAGGTTACTGCGCCCCCTAAGAAATTCAAAGTCGTTCCGTCCGCGGAAAAATCATGGCCACAGTGTTTTGGGACTCAAAGGGAATTTTGCTGATTGAGTACCCAAAAAAAGGTGAAACAATAAACGCAGCAACCTACTCATCCATTTTACGTAATTTACGGGAAGCAATCAAAGAGTCTGTGTGGTGGTAAAGAATACCACCACCCCTTACTTCCCGTGGGTGTCGTAAAAGGCGACTAAGGATCGTACCGGAGAATGGGCAGCAGCGTTCTCTGTGTATTTCACCACCATACCATACTGCGATCGCCAACCCGCCTGCCAAGCGTGGCGATTATGGCAAACCCTCCCAAAATTGGGGGAGGCCTATGTCCAGCAGTGGACGTCTATCGGCTGAAACGACGACGACGAATCAAAGAGAAAACCGGGCAAGAGCGAGTCGGACTCACGCACAGAGGGTTCCGTACCATCATATGTTTTTAAATTTTCATCAACGAGGCCTATATTCATCAGAGAATTTTAACACTGTGCACTGCGGTGTAGAATATTTCAGTTTTATGTCAGCGCCATCTCTTGACCGATAGTGGAACTAATGTAACTTTTGTAGATGATTTCTGAAAAAGCACACTTTTTCAGAAATCATTAACAAAAGTTACATTAGTTCCACTATATTAAAGACTTCGTTTTATTTTCTTGTAATCTTTACATAAACTTCTATCACATAGAATAATTTCAGATTTTTCTCTTTGCAAACTTCGGAGATAAGGGGGGAACGGTATTTTTTTTTACATTTTTCATCAAAAGTCGAAAACTATGCTCCAAAAAAAAAAGAAAAATGAAAAATGTATGAGAATGTGCAAGCTGCGCTCTTTCATATGATACCCCACATGCCCTAATAGCCCCACTTCGACTTTTTCAGACCCCCTTTCAGTCCCTGTTGCAAAAAATACACATATATTTTTATTTCTTTCTTATTTGCAAAATAGTTGGGCAAACGTCATCATAAGTCATCATAAGTCATATATTAATTTGTAAAACTGTTCCATAAGTTTATAGCATTAGTAGTTCCTGAGATATCCAGCTGTGACAGACAGATAGACAGCCAGTCTCACCATATTAAGGGTTCCGTTTTTCCATTTTGGTACGAATCCCTAAAAAGACGGGGTAAACTGACCACCGGTGTGCTGCTTCTTCATAACAACGCCTCGGTTCACAAGGGCGGCGCGTGTTTCCAAGGCTACTGTGCAAGATTGTGGTTTAGAAGAAATTAACCAACCACCCTATAGCCGGTACCTACCTAGCCCCGAGTGATTATTATTTGTTCCCTGATTTGAAAAAAGCGCCTCGTGGGAAACGGCAAGTCAAACTCAAGTCGGCAATAAATGCGCATTTTTTAGAAAAAGAGGAAAGTATTAGGAAAGTTTTTTACAGGGTATTGAAAGTTAATTTCGAGATGTAATAAATGCATTGGGGTAGGTAATGGGGGATTACATTGAAAAATAAAAAATAATATTTTAATTGAATTTACGTATTTTCATTTATTTATTTAGGGACAACAAACAGTAGTGTAATAATAAGTAAAAATACACTACTCACAACGTTATCCACAAATTACTAAAAAGATAAAAATATACAGAACTAGCTGCGCTCCGCGGTTTCACCCGCGAAAATGTCGATCCCTTGGGAATATCGGGATAAAAAGTATAGCCTATGTGTTAATCCAGGGTGTCAGATACCTCCATACAAAATTTTATCAAAATTGGTTCAGTTCCGTTTGAGCAAGAAGAAGTAACAAACATATAAACACACACACACCCTCACACTCACACACTCACAAACTTTCACTTTTATAATATTTGTGTGATAAAAGTAAACATTATTTAATTATCTGGTCACTTAAAATAGTAACAATTTCTTTTCTAAATATAGCCTTGCTGAGAAACATAATATCAGTTGAGCCAAACTGCCTATTGTAGGTGTCAAGTAATCGATGCAGCGGTGAGCGTACGCCTGAGTTGGTTCTACAAAAAGTAGTTGCATACAAGATACTGAGAATACATTGAACGCCCTAGACATAGAAATAATAATATAATAACAATCGTCTATTTCTTAATTCAAAATTACAATATGGAGGTATCGTTGGTCCCAAACTAGGAACGGCCTGTGTCTTGGGCACCAATACATAGGTACAACATTTTGATAACTTTGGACAAAATAAGTAGGTATAGAAAAGTTTGAAGATTGGCACAGTTAAGCTAGTAGCCTCATCGGGACTACAAGACTAAATGTACAAACAAATAGACTAACTATGGCAGACTAACTACTAACTACTAACTATGGTAACTATGGCAGCTATTATGTAGGTACTACTATTGAATAAATATTCAATAGTCAGGTATCTTAAATCTGAAGTATATTTATTGCGGTTTAACAGATTTCATGTAGGTAGAAAACAGTAAATAATGAAGAATTAATAATAAACCCGAGTCAGCTGATTTTAACAACTTAATTAGAACCTTGCCAATTAAAATTTCATAGACAATTTTTTCAATGGAAGATTCTCAAGGCAATGAAACAATACTTTGAGAACACCGTGTGAAAATGCTTCATGACGTCATGGCTCAGCAAACTTTAAGAATCTATAAAATTACCACTAAGTCGCTTCATCCTCCATCCCGGCATCACTATTGATCAAACAAATAGGAACGGCCAATATACCAACTTTTTTCATTATCTCATACTTCAAAAAAAACAGTCTGTATTTTAATTTTGAGTTTGAATAGAAATGTCGTTCATAAAACGAAAAGAAAGAAAGAAAGAAAATGCGTTTATTGGCATTACAGCAAAATAAAACCTCAAATAAAATAGCAGAAGTAATCAACTCAACTCAAAGCATTTATTTCAATTAAACCATGTACAGGCACTTTTGAATTGTCATCATTAAATAGTCGGTCAGTTAGTCAGAAACTTGAAGCTAGTTAATGTAATTAAAAAAAAACAAAAATACAGTTCTAAATTTTATTTTGAAAAACCGGGCGGTTCCTATTATAGGTACGGTGGAAACTGACATGAGGATAACTATCCTGGTGTCCGGTTTTTACCTGCTACTTTTGACCTGGAATAAAACACGTAACCTAACAAACTCATAACTTGTATTGTTCACGGCAAACTAGCAACTTCGCTCAATGTTCCACCACATTTGTATATACCCATGATGGCGGATGGAACGATAACGTCAATTTGCCTACCACTCATAGCTTTAATCAAATTGGTGATCAACAAGAATAAGTAAATCAACTAAAATACTTTGACAATCTAAAAAATTACTAATAAATTCATATTACAAGATTATGAATTATACAAATGAATAAACAAATCGTTAGAAACATTTAAAATAAATAAATTCATGACTGCATGACTTCGTGACAAATAAATAGACTAACATAAAATACTATACGACCGAATAACACAGCCATCAAGACGTGTTGATTACCTTTGATAAATAATTTACTCGTCATCACCATGGCCATTGGGAAGTTCACACAATCAGTGTAGTAATTTTACGGCCCCCGAACCCAAGACTTTTGGCAAATCACAATTTTTTGCTCTCAAGCCCACGAAAACCCATCAAATCTAAATAAAACCTTCAATTTATAAGTGTGCAAACAAGCCAGTGATGCATATCTACAATAGAAATTGAACCCAGAGATTTTCATTGACTATTCGATGACAAAAACCCGTTCCGCACCATTGGGCATCACATCACAAGGTCGCTATTGAGAGAGGTATTTGTGGATCATTTGCGTAGTTTGTGACGCGTTTCTGATAGTCTTGTAGCAGAAATTTTAGGAAGTTTGCATAATAAGGTGCTTATTAAACCTTAAATTTTTCAAGTAGCGGTAGGCTATATTATTTGTTTTTGTTATTTTCTCTATTATTTTAGTCATATATTTGCAAACTAAGTATTTATAATGCTTTTTACTTTAATTTAGGCGATGTGTTTTTTTTGTTTTTGTACTCACACTATAAATTATTATTATAAAGTCTATACGTGAGGATTTGTAATTGGCGTTGGGTGACTATGGTTTCCTTTTGTGTTTGTTTTTATTAGCTGTAAGTTCTCCATGTACTAAAATAAATAATAATAATACACGTGTGCGTTGTCGTTATACTCTGTAGTACCTTGTTCTTTAAATGAATTTACATGGTAGTAGTAGGAAAGGAATGTGAACATTTGATTAAGACTTTTTTTAAACGAAATTAGGAATGCCTTGACTTATTAGTAGACTTGAAACCTGAAATAGGACCTTCCTATAAGTCATCACAAAGAACAGCCTTACCTACACAAAGATATATTTCTTAACTTATCATGCTTGATCTCGATCGATGCGTTAAACCATCAAAACTCAAACACAGCATTTGTTTCAATTAAACCATTAACAGGCACTTTTGAATTGTCAAGAATCATCTCCAACCAATCAATCAAAACAATCATCATCTCAAAACAATCATCATCACCAACCAACAACAACCACCAACAAACATCAACCTATCTATCTATATACAGGGTTATTGGCAAAACATTAAGACCGTTTACACCGAACGGCTTTTCATACAAATTTTCAAGCCCTTGTTTTTCGAAGTGAATGAACCGATTTTAATGAAACTTCATACGCATAAGCAGGATACAAAGGTCTAAAAAGTTAGTAGAGAACATTTTCGAAAAATAGTGTTACAGCCAAATTAGACCAATTTTAAACTTTCTATAGAAACAGAGATTTCCGTTGATCTTTACTTAAATAAGACATTTCGAAAATGTTTTCTACTAACTTTTTAAACCTTTGTATCCTGCTTATGCGTAGCAAGTTTCATTAAAATCGGTTCATTAATTTCGAAAAACAAGGGCTTGAAAGTTTGTATGAAATGCCGTACGGCGTAAACGCTCTTAACAACCTCTTAGGAGGTCATTGTACTCATCACTATGAACAACTTTTAGAATGAGACCAAACCTGAAATCGCTAAAAAATCAGCTGTTCCCTACATTTATATTCGTATAGCTCGTCAAAATGTAGGGATCAGCTGATTTTTTTCGCGATTTCAGGTTTGGTCTCATTGTAAAAGTTGTTCATAGTGATGAGTACAATGACCTCTTAAGAGGTTGTTATTGTTTTACCAATGACCCTGTATATAAAATGGTAAACTGACTGACTGACTGGGTGATATATCAACACACAGCTTAAACCGCTGGTCCTAGAGACATGAAATTTGGAGTGTGTTCCTTGTGAAGAGTAAGTATCCACTACAAAAGGGTTTTTCGAAATTCCACCCCTAAGAGGGTGAATTAGGGGAGAAGCTAGTATTTAATACCTTATACAGAGTGGCGATTCGTGAAATAGTACTGCGGTCATTACAAGTTGTTATCAGTCTGTTAAAATAATAAAATATTTTATCAAATATAGAAAACTAGCTTTTGCCTGCGGCTTCGCCCGCGTGGAGGTCGTAAATTATTCACAGGAAATTCAACCCGCAATTTCACCCTCTTAGGGTTGGAATTTCGAAAAACCCTTGGTGGATACTTAGGTACTCTTCACAGAGAACACACCTGTGCTCCTGGCTGTGCGTTGATATATCAGTCAGTCAGGACTTTCAATTTTATATATATAGATGACTAGAAGCGCCCCGCGGTTTTACCCGCATAAGTGTCGATCCCGTGACATCGGGATAAAAACAATCCTAATTCCTTCCCCAGGATATAATCTATCCCTCTGGCAAATCTTGTCGAAATCCGTTCAGTCGTTTAGGCGTGAAAATGTAACATACAGACTGACAGAGCTACTTTCTAATTTATAATATTAGTATGGATTAACTTTTTCAAACAAAATACTTAAATAGCGAAAAATTGGCTCGAAATAAACCACTCTTGATAATAAGCCACTAAACACGCGCGAGGTGATGTTATCAACAACTCAACACAAACTTTATGGTACCTTTACCAAATAATCACAAATAAAGTTTAATGTTATTAAATACTAAAATGAAAAAAACGGTTCACCGGCTAGAATGTTAATTGTTATGCATTATTTATAATATAATAATACTTTCTATATTTCACCAAAACTAATACAACTGCCGGTCGATTCTGTAAAAATCTCACCGTGAAAACTTAGGTGAAGTGAGTTTGTTTTTGCTAGGAATTGACACTATTGACAGCTCACTCCACGCTCACTTTACCTAAGTTTTCACGGTGAGATTTTTGCAGAATAGCATCGTATTCTGTAAAAATCTTACCGTGATAACTCGGGTGAAGTGAGCTTAAAGTGAGCTGTCATTAGTGTCAATCCCTATCATTAGATGGAATCTCAATGGCTCACTTCACCTAACTTCTCACGGTGAGATTCTAACAGAATCGACCGGCTGGTTAGGTACACATACTTATACACATATTTTAATTGTGTATGTTTAAAATAAGTTATGCAGTTAGAGTTATATGATAACCTAATCACCTCAGTGTATTTCATTTTTCTTTTCAGAGCGGACCTGACCAGCAATCCAGGATTCCAGTCTTCGCTAAGCATAGCTTCGAAGAGCATCGACGAAAAGCCATACAACCCATTCGAGCATAGAACTGTAGAGCATCCTAATTCGTAAGTACATTTTGCTACTATTAGTTTACGTCAGTGAGGGGCCCGTGGCTAAATAATAACAACCGCACAGGTCGATCGATCAGGTTAAGCTACGCTTGCCGCGGTTGGTCTGTGGGTGAGTGACCATCTTTACATACCGAGACCCCTCCGTGCCTCGAACCGTTGGCTGTCCTGGCTGTCATTCGTGGATCTTTGACTGTCGTTACGGGTTGTCAGAAGCCCGAAAACCTGACAACCAGTTAAAACTGGTTGTCAGAGAGTTATCTACTGGGTTGTTGTGGTCAGATAGGCAGTCGCTCCATGTAAAATACTGGTATTCAATTGCATCCGGATAGGACTGGAACCCGATCCCAACATAGTTGGGATAAGGCAGCCAGATGATGAGTAAGAGAACAGTGGTGGCCGACTGGTAACGGCCACAGCTTACGGTCATAGGTTCAAACCCAGGCAGGCGATATAAAATCATTTTATCATTACAATCAAAAAGAGAAAATTTAATTATGTACGGTCAGGGAAAAATGTCGATTAACATTTCAGTTTTTTAGTCTGCTGCAATTTTGAACAAATATTTTGCTCAGAGATTTTGCTTAATATCTTAGATTTAAAAAAACTGAAGTGTTAATCGACTTTTGTTGCTGACTGTATACCATAAAAATACCTAATAACCTGTTAAGGAAACACAATCGAACAAATAACTTTGCGGAGCTTCAGTTTTCACATCGTACTCGGAAATATCATAAAACCATGATAATATTTATTAAATGCGGAACCAAAATAAATGTACAAAATAAAGAAGAATAATGAATACCTTATTTACGAGAATTCTTAACAAACGCAAACGCTAAGGACGCACATTATTCAAGTGATGTCATAACATTCCTTATTCTTCCCCGGCCTATCAAAGGGGTCGCATTCTATTTTAAAATAATAGAATGCGACCCCTTTGATAGGCCCAAAATAATGTGGTGCTATACATCAGAAGGTCAATTCTACTAATTAACGTGCAATGTGAAAAACATGACACCGGAATGCGATGATATTGTGAATAGATCAAAAAACGGTATTCTACTAATCTTAAAATTCGGTTTGTTCACATTAAAGTCGCAATATCATTGCAGTATAGTCAACTTTGTTCTCGTTTACGAAATTAAACATATTTTAATGTTGGTTCAATGTACGCAGACTATATTGTGATACTTTAATTTTTATCAACCTTATTTTCTGATTTGTTTAATGTCTTTATTAGTTTGCTTGATTAAGTGTGTGCTCATAGTATTTTCATTTCCCGTTTGTTATTAAATATCTTTGAAAATACAAAATCATTAAAAGAAAAAATCGGCTAGAAAGCTAACATGGAACGTAATTGGTAATCGCCAGGCCGCATTCCGAATTAAGCGCTTTATACACTATTCAATTTGTAGGAATTCGAAAGATGTAATTGAAGTTAGAGCTGTTAGATTCCGGTTTAGTGCGATTGGAAGGTTCCGACCGCACTAATACCTAAATTGTTTACGATTTAGGTAAGTGTAATCGCATCCCTACGATTTATAGCGACTAGTTAGTCTTTAGTTTTTAAGCACACTCAAATCGATTACATCGCAACTCGGAACGCACCACATTGTCAACATCAAACTGAATCAAACAATAACTTAACAATATCGTGTGTAGTTTATAACAAGTATTTCGTGCGAGAAAGATCGTTTTAATACAAAGTAAGTGTATAATTGTTTGACTTAAATCATTATTTAATTATCATGCTGTGCAAATGTATTCAAATGTACGTAATATTTTGTTGGAATGGAAAGACGTGCAGCTAGTGCCTGAGATACAATGGAACAAACTGCTCAACTTTCTACAGTCAAAGTGGAAGCGCTGTCGGTGTTGAGCGATCACTGAGCCGATCGATTTTCGAGATCGCTGCAGCCCCATGTTCTGTCCAGACTCGTGCGTCAGCACCAAACCCTAGCCCTGCCGATGCTACAACAGTGCTCGAACTCTGCAAGCGAGATACCGCAGTGAGTGGATTTTTCTAACCCTACAGCTATTCATATTGCGGTTAAGACTTATGATGACTATTGATAACGATTAAGTATGGTATTTTTATTACGTTTTTTAGGTCGCCCTCTGGCTGTACTAGATGAGGCTCGGAGAGTTTTACCTCAGGTGGAGATGCAACATGTCACAGCTGATACAGCAAATTAATAGTGCAGAACCTTGGGAGGCTTGCTGATGCTGTCGAAAGACTATTTATTGGTGTCCCATAGAGGTAAAGTATGAATTTTTTGTACATGCAATAAAAAAATCAAGTCATTCATATAATATAATTATAAAGAAATACAAAGGAAAACATACTATATTATAACATTTAAATAACACAAAAACTTTGCATAAAGGGAAAAAGGTATCGGGATCTGTGTCCACTTGTGGTATCTTCAAATTTGATTTTTTAAGGGATAGCCTGCGCTACCTGAAACAATTATTTTATTATTATAATAGTACTCAAATTAAACAATGACGGGGTAGTCAGAAGCCTGAAAGTCTGACAACCAGTCTTACCAAGGGGTTTATTACCCAGTAACTAACTGGGTTGTGGAGGTCAGATAGGCAGTAGCTCCATGTAAAATACTGGTATTCAGCTGCATCCGGTTAGACTGGAAGCGAACCCCAACATAGTACATATTTGGGAAAAGGCTAGACAGATGATGATGATGATTTGACTTACTAAAAACCACAAATTTTCCTTTTCAGCCTGGTGGAGTTGTTCCAAGTGGGTCTTAAGTGGATGGTGATTCTATAAAACAGGAGACATGATTTGCCCCTCCGAGGCTACCATCAACACTAATTAGTCGCAAACCTAAATGAATGAATGAAAAAAAGCCTAATTAACTATTATGTTTATATTCGTGTTTTAATAATTTAAGATAAGAATTGTTAATTTATTAAAGTATTTTTCATACCACTATTGTTTTATTTTAGTAAAATGTATACTAAGGTATCCTCTTCTAGGGTTCTCTTATATTTTATTATATAGGTAAGTACTACTTAATACAATTGAAGTAAATATCACACCTTTAAATCCCTGAAGGGTTAGGCAGAGGTGTACCTATTGAAAACCTAAAATGCGAATAGAAGATTGTATGTATTTCACCGAGGGCAGGGGTATAGAGTACCCAAAACCTCTATAGTAATAGATGACAGTGTCTATCTAGAACCAATAAGTTAAAAGTGTTACAACACTACTTTTACAAGAAAGTAAGTAAGTAATTATTTATTTACCAAAAGACTTAGCATAGGTAACATCAGTGTTAATTCAATAGGGGTTGGGAATGGCTATTACATTTGAGAAGACCCCTGCCCTTCAAACTAGAAGAATCCTGTATCTTGAAGGGCAGTGTAAAACAATCCTTTTACTTGCCTTGGGTTTAGTACTTATGCCATCGCGGCGGGTACAAATTAATGTACGGCTCGTGGATGAGGTCGCGACACACACTTATTTAGCCTGTCTATACCAACAAATTCGAGATCCGGCATTTCGAACGCTATGTCCATTTTCCGAAGAGCTGCATTTTGTCGGCGATATAAAAGGGTCGTCGTAACCCGCGCGTGCTCCAGAAATTTTTCATAAATGGCTAAATTTGCCATTATAACAATATTTCTTCACAAAGCCTCCAATCCGATTTGTGAAATGTTGCTTTTGACTAACTTCTTGTAATTCCGTTATTTGACATTATAGCAATTCGTATTCTGTGGAGTTTATATCGAATCTTACTGAAATCGATACAATTAGGCGGGAAATGTAAATTATATACGCTTTTAACTATGCAGAAGCTAAAATTATTTGTCACAGTCCGGTGTACAAATAATCTCATGCTTACGTCAGTTTTGACATTTTTAGGGTTCCGTAGCCAAATGGCAAAAACGGAACCCTTATAGATTCGTCATGTCTGTCTGTCTGTCTGTCTGTCCGTCTGTCTGTCTGTCTGTCTGTCCGTCCGTATGTCACAGCCACTTTTCTCCGAAACTATAAGAACTATACTGTTGAAACTTGGTAAGTAGATGTATTCTGTGAACCGCATTAAGATTTTCACACAAAAATAGAAAAAAAACAATAAATTTTAGGGTTCCCCATACTTAGAACCGAAACTCAAAAAAATTTTTGTCATCAAACCCATACGTGTGGGGTATCTATGGGTAGGTCTTCAAAAATGATATTGAGGTTTCTAATATAATTTTTTTCTAAACTGAATAGTTTGCGCGAAAGACACTTCCAAAGTGGTAAAATGTGTGTCCCCCCCCCCTGTAACTTCTAAAATAAGAGAATGATAAAACTAAAAAAAATATATGATGGACATTACCATGTAAACTACCACCTAAAATTGGTTTGAACGAGATCTAGTAAGTAGTTTTTTTTTAATACGTCATAAATCGTAAACCACAATTTACCATTCATTCAATCAACTCAAAAATAAAAAAAACATTTAATTTCATAAACATAAACCTTATGCATAAACCCGGATGTTACGGAACCCTCGGTGCGCGAGTCCCACTCGCTCTTGCCCGGTTTTTACTTATTATTTTTAGTGGAATACCAATAATATTTTAAATGTCATGTCGAAACTTTAGCAGAATACCGTTTTGGTACATTTTTTGTTTTCGGTCTAGTCGCAATATCATTGCAGTAAACGTTACGTTTGACATACTTTTTTGGTTTAGTAGAATACCTTTTGTGGCATTTTGGAACTTTTGAGGCACTGCGACTTGAATGTGAACGTTTTTTTTTTTACGAGAATTGGCCTTCAGGTAATTTAAACCATTAACCATTTAAACCACTTTAACTTTATTTTAACCATTTATCTTAAGAACGGTCTGAAGAATGTTGGGAAATGTTTTGATACATTTTTAAAACGTAGTACACTTTTCCATGACACTATCCTAATTTTTTTTTTTTTTTTGTAACTTACTACAATCTGTCAAATTTCTTTAATAGATTTTCAACTTTATCACTAAAGCGTAAGTTTTCAAAGTTGATTGGGAAAATTTGACAGTTTCGGGTAGCTTGATGTGCTGGCGTCTGTACATACACTACTGTCGATTTTTAGAATAATGAATTAAATGACTTTTATGTCTTAAAAACGTAAGTTGGGATCAATAGTTTCACATGCACGGTATTGGCTTTTCTGACCACAAAAATAACTTTGTATTTCATGATATTTCTGCGGATTTTTTTCGTAATTTCACTACATCATTGATTAGCGGTGCAAAGAATATAATTATGCACCTTCTTTCCAATTTTGATATAGTGACATAATGCAAATAGTCTCTCTAGGTGCACTTGATTTTAATTGTTGTAAGTTAGATGATTACCTGTGATACAAAATAGAAAATTCTTATGAGGCATTTTCAATTATGTTAAAATAATAAAGTAAGTATAATAATATAATAAGTATAAAAATATTATTATTGTAAAACATACACTGATTTTAAAGTAAAGAAGAAGTATTTTTTAATATTGAATTATTATTATTTTGAAGTTAATTTTGTGCTTCATAATTAAAGCAATCCGTGCCACTTTTCTAAACCTTGACTCCTTGAACGAAGCATTTGTGCGATCGTGAAAAAAATTCCGTTCGTCAACACTGTGAACGACACCCCATTATCACAAAATACAGAGAGTACAGAAGGCAATCTACATACAAAGTGCGCTCGAGCAACGCACACATAGACACCGCTCACGGACACGTTATCTCGGACGGGTTGGGAGTAGTGCGAGCGCGAGTGCCATCCGCTTGAGAAACGCGTCTGTAAAGTGCAAAAATGAAGCAACAAAATATGGCTATCTAAGCTCGATTTATATAATAGTTTCCTATTTTGAATCAGTATAAACGAAGTAACTTTTTTGTAAGGTAAATTCACGCCACCATTACGTAAGTTGAAAACATGATTTTTTGTTTGCCATATTGTGTTGTTTTTAGTGTCATTTGATAGGTTTAGGTCTAAAACGAATACGGCAAAATAAATTGTGTAAATAGGGTAATCGGTTTTGTTATTGTAATACTATGTTTATGTTTTTGTTTTAATATTGTAGAAAAAGCTCAACAATAAATCAAACAACTAGATACGAGTGCCACTACCACTATCGTTTTTTGTGCATAAGCTAAAGTTGACAACCCTAGCGCGACCGCCGAGCGCAGGCATGAAAAGTTAAGTACGTACATGTGATTGCCTTCTGTACTCTCTGTATGTTGTGCTATTACTGATCGGGAATAAACTAAGAAAAGCAAAGAAAGACCCTTTCGTCAACACTGTAAATAAATAAATAAAATGTTTATTTCAAAAGCTTACAGTTTGTTTACATGTTCTTTATGGAATTTCCATTTAAGTAAGAATTTTACTTGTGTGAGGAAATTCCGCCCTTCCACTAAGCTTTTGAGTAGACATCGCACTAATAGCAGGTTATGTAAAAAGTTGTCCAAATTAAAATATACAGAAAGAGAAAAACAATGTAAAAATTACATAGACGCGCTGTTGTGTCTGAGTGTGTGTATTTATGTGCGTGTATGTGTGTTTGACGATAGTAGCTTATACAGGGTTATTGGTAAAACATAGCAACCTCTTAAGAGCTCATTGTACTCATCATTATGAACAACTTTTACCATGGGACCAAACCTGAAATCGCGAAAAAAAAAATCAGCTGTTCCCTACATTTTAACAAGTTATGCGAACATAAATGTAGGGAACAGCTGATTTTTTTTGGGAACAAATTTTTTGAGCTGTTATTTAAATATTCGAGATGTTATTATGATCAGTTGAAAAACATATTGAGCAGTTATTTAATTTAATGGCGGTTGATTAATTATTGCGACAGTAAAACATGGACAGTAATAAAAGATCAATTAGACTGTTATTTTATCATACAATGTCAATTCTAAAAATAATTGAGCAGTCCAATAACTAAATGAGCGGTAAAAATGATGGAATGGGCGGTTCGCTAAATAGTTCGGCAGATCATAGCGGATGCAAGAGCGAGCGAAGCGAGCTCGGGACTTGGGGCACCCCGACTCGGACAGGTTAGGTTCGAAGGGGATGACGGGGGCTCGAGTGAGCGAGCAAAGCGAGCGAACGAGCCCCCGTCATCCCCTTCGTGTTAGGTTCCTTTAAACCCTGTAGACAGAAATAGGGGCCCCGCGAAGCGGGGCTCCGTCGACTACACACCCAAAACTACTTTACCACCTCATTGTTTATAGAATTGCTTAGAATGAGATTTATTACCGACAAATTCCGATTTATTACTGCCCACACGTAACCGCTCGTTCAATAATTTTTACCGCCCATTTAATTATTTTCCCACTCAATTATATATTCACTGATCCATTTCATTATTTTTTATTACTCATTTTTGTTTACTTTACTGCTTAGTTTTAACTGCTGAACAAGTTATTAAACGTGCCATTTATAATTTTTAACTTACCAAAACCGCTATTTACAACTGCCTCTTTAAATCAGTGCCATTTTTTTTTTCGCAATTTCAGGTTTGGTCCCACAGTAAAACTTGTTCATAATGTGATAATGTGATGAGTATAATGACAACTTAAGGGGTTGTTAATGTTTTACTAATAAGCCTGTATATGAATAGGTTAAATGATGTATGGTCACCAAAGGAGATAAGTAACCAGATTCGTCGGGTATAGTTGAAGTTTAGTAAGAAATCGATGGATGTTTTCTAATAAAATGTAATTTAATTAATAGAAAACAATCACTTCATTTATTAAAGAAATTTTCAGTTTAAAACATCCAGCGGTTTCTTATTAAACTTTAACTATATCCGACGACCCTGGTTACTTAACTCTTGGTGGTGGCTGTACCTACATGGAGAAGTTTAAAAATATATTTCACCGGAGAAGTTAGTATTTATAAACTTACCGTTTAGACTTGACGTATTTGCAATTACACTAATATTATAAAGTCGAATGTTTGTGAGTGTGTGGGGGTTTGTGTGTGTGTTTATAATATGTTTGTTACTTCTTCACGCTCAAACGGCTGGACCAATTTTGATAAAATTTGGTAAGGAGGTAGCTGACACCCTGAATTAACATATAGGCTACTTAATATCCCGATATTCCCACGGGATCGAAACTTATGCGGGTGAAACCGCGGGGCACAGCTAGTCTCTTCATAAGTTTTGGACTTAAGCCACTCAGTCTGAGCATTTCGGCAGTCTCGATATGAAAGTGAGTAAATATTTAACTCTATATTTATTAAGGCATAGGTGAGAAGATTGCTTGGCGTATTGTCTCTTAGCAAATGTTGATTGATTGTGAACGAGTGAAACTTTTTTTCCCGATCGTCAACAATCTGGATGACAAGTTGTGATCGGGGATATATTTGCCTAGCGTGTATGTACCTACTGGCGAGCAATGGGCAGCTCGCCGTCCGGTAAGGACCAGGCCTGGGTCGACGCCGCGTTGTGTTCCACGCTCGCCTCAAAGGGATGTCAGCAGTAACTGACGGGGTCCGCTAGGGCCGAAAGCTTGCCAGGTCGCGGGTTGTTCGAAAGACCAACTGAAGGAACACGGGTGGGTTTTAGGCAGTAAAAGTCTGACATGCCCAAGAAGAAGAGATGAAAAGTTATTTGAAAATTTCCCACCCAAAAAAAAAAGGATGTTACGTCACTACTTCACTAGCTAGGCTAAGCTACTTGTCTGTGCATACTTAGCCTTAAGCAACTTGACAAATTCTCAGAATACTGTAACGTCAAAGTTTTGACAAATAAAAGATGTTTATACCTTCCTAAATTAGCATACAATTATTAACTTTAAGTAAACGTGAAGCGAAGTAGATGTTAATTGACTCAACAATGAAAAATAAGCCGATAATCAATTGCTCGAAATTCAGTACCTACCTACTTACTTGATATAATTCCTATGTAATAACAATAATAAGTATTTGTGTAAATATTATCCACGCATTCTGAAATTAAAGTGTTTTATTACGGTTCCTTACCCAGAGGGTAAAAACGAGACTCGACTTGACTGTCCGTCTGTCCGTCTGTCACCAGGCTGTATCTCATGAACCGTGATAGCTAGACAGTTGAAATATTCACTGATGATGTATCTCAGTTGCCGCTATAAAAACACATACTAAAAACAGAATAAAATAAATATTTAACGGAGGCTCCCATACAACAAACGTGTTTTTTTCGGTGTTTTTTCGTGTGCGAGTCCAACTCGCACTTGGCCAGTTTTTAAAATATATGTTTTTTCTAACGACTGTGGCACAACAATGTTACCTAACGAGTTACGTGAAAAAATCTTATAAGAACCTTTTCTAACGTAAGTTATTCCATAGGTATTCAAATCAAAATCTAAATATTTCACATAAATCTACCAGGACTCTGATGAAACGTCAGAAGCTAGGTGCGCGGTTCCAATTGGTCGTTTCCTATGGAGAAGAGCCGGCAAGAAACTCCAAGATTACTCTTTAAAAAAAAAAGGCTTATAAAATGTTTTCAAATTACAGTAGATATAATAATAGGTATGGGAGGTCTGCCTATCAGCAAGTACCAGGTACTTAATAAATAAAAAAATAGTATACAAATCTACAGTCTCAAGGCCTACAACGGTCTCAAATTCAGAAAATATAAAATAATCTATCGAAAAAATAAATAAAATATAAAAACCTATTAATAACAAATGCTATTATGATTACCATAACAACAACATAAAAAGAGTTGAAGTTAGAATTGTCTGTATATAATAATGTCATATAATAAAAAGACGATGTCAAAGAACTATGTAAAAAATATTCTTTTGTTATTTAAAATGTAAAAGGCTAAAACTAATTTAAAATGTCATCTTTGTTAATATGAACAGATTTAAAAATAAAAGAACACTGTTGTTAAATAATACAAAGCAAGCCTAAAATAATAGCAGCCCACGACTCGAACCGAACGTGACCAAAAAATCGTGAAGACAAATTAAAAATAGTGTGTTCAAATTTTTTCACTGCAATCACGTTTTTGCAACCAATCTCTTGCTTCTTGCAAAGATTTTAAATTTTGCGCATCTATGACATGTTATGATGGGTAAAGTGGCTCAGTGGTTGGCTTCTTCTTCACGAGTAGTGGGTTTTATTCCCGCCCCAAACAAATCTATGATCTGTACCTTGAAGTGAAAACGTCTTTAGCGCCTGCACGTTGGGCAGTTAGAACACACACATCTCTTTTGAGCTCTGAACACAGTTAACCTTTCTGTGGAATCTCACGTGGGGGTCGTGTCAAAAACTGCCTCTCACCCCTTAATTGTGAACTGGACCAATTGCGAATTGGACTAGTTGCGAACTGGACCAATTGCGAACTAGACCAATTGCGAACTGGACCAATTACGAACTGGACCAATTGCGAATTGGACCAATTGAGAATTGGACAGTTGGACATTTTGCTAATTGGACATAATGCGCTCAAAGGTTTTTGAGATGGGAAAAAATCATTGAACTCGCGCCACTGTTACCGTAAGCGACATAGCGCGTGTTTTGTTTATAAGACGATTAAAAAAACACCCGCTTCGGTTGTGTTCGGCTGTCCCGGGATGTACTCGGTTTTAATGTATGCATATCCGATATGTCAGAGAGTGATGGCAGAGTACTGTTTGTATTTTCTTTTCACTTCTGTCAGCATTCGCGGAATGCCATTGTTTTCTTTCCTCCGTAAGTATTTATGTAAGGCAGGTTGACTTTGTGTATGAACCTACATGTCCCGACACCGACTGACCTACCTGACAGCGGTGGTTTTGGTCTCTTTATATTTTTCACAATTGTCAAAACAATTAATCATTATTTTTTTGTCATTTGTTTGTTTGTTGTGTTTTGTCATTTATGGTCTGAAAGTTATTAAGTTTACACTAACAGAATTCTTAATTTTCCGACAAAACCTAAAAATAGTTAATTACTCGTAGATTAATGAAGACTTACTTATACCGAGTACATAGATAGATCTATATGTATATATAAAATTCAAAGTCCTGACTGACTGATATATCAACGCAAAGCCTAAACCGCTGGTCCATGAAATTTGGAGGCTAAGACATGAAATTTGGAGGGTGTATTCTTTGTCACGAGTAAATATCCATTGAAAGGGTTTTCCGATATTCCACCCCTAAGAGGGTGAATGGGGGGAGGGTGAAATTTCACGTAGATAGATAAGATAGATAAACCATTTATTTGGCGCACACAAAAGACAGCACAACACACAAAAGTACAATATTAGATGATATCTATAACCAATTACCTACATAATCATTTTACTCACGAACATTTTCGATCAGCGGAAAGTTTTCCTTAGTAAGGAAAATTATCAGCTTTTAAGGGGCTTACATAACCTAAACGCAAAAAACGCAAGTTTTAGAAACAATAAAAGTATATGATCGACTACAGTAAACAAAATCATAAAAATATATGATATTTTTTTAGGATATATGCTAGGTTGATAGTGTGTTGAAAACATAATACAACTAATTTGATACGATAGAAAAAAATCACGAAGATACCTCTAAAACTTTTTCTTTGCAATAAAAACAACACTAATATACATACAATCTTTCTGATTGTTTGTCAGAATATTCTACAAGCCACATACTTAAAACACTGGTGTTTTAATTTTTTAGTCCAAACAATGTTTTTTTTTTAAATTAAATAATTGCTTCACATTTCGCAATCAATTACCAGCGTTGTGTCATCGCGCTTCTCTTTCTACGCAGTCCGACAGGGACCGCGCTTTAGGTCATGTAAGCCCCTTAAGTAAAAGTTGATACTTTATGTCAAAAGTGTTCATTTTGTAAAAAATAATGTAAACGTTAACGAATATGGAACGTAGTGGATAAAAATGGCGCGTGGCTAAGCAATAACAGCCGCTTGCTGCAGTTGGCCAAGTCTTACCAAGGGGTATCGGTATGGGTAATACGATACCTTTACTATTAATTGTTGTGACAAGGCACAACAATTAATCATTGTTTTTTTGTCATTAGTTTGCTGGTTGTGTTTTTGTTTTGTATTTGTTTGTTGTGTTTTGTCATTTGTTCAAAGTGGTCTGAAAGTTTTAACTTTGCACTTACAGAATTCAAAATCAAACAAAATCTAAAAATAGTTAATTACTCATGGACGTCTGACAGGCGATCGCTGCATGTAAAATACTGTCATTCACCTGCATCCGGTTAGACTGGAAGCTGACCCCAACGTAATTGGGAAAAGGCTAGACAGATTGATTGAACTGCATAAGCTTACCATTACGGGCAGGTATTGCAGTCGAAGGTACTACAATGAGTGTGTAGTGCACTTAGCGTTGTTTCAATGTAGGGGTTGAAGTACTTACCTATCGCAGCTCCAAAAACAGCCCAATGCAAAATCACCTTTATTCCTGATGACTCAAGAGTAAAAACAGGGTGGGACGTCAATACGAACCAGTCTACAAACAAAAAATCTGCAGTGCAGTGTGAGCAGTGGTAAGTGGTAACTAACGGCTGCGACTTACTAGTTGTTGGGTGTAGGTTCGAACCCAGACAGACGCTTTACTTTGTGTTAATTGTCACCACTGCTCTCAAATCGGTAAAGAATAACATCGTGAGGAAACATGTGAGAAGACATGTGACATCTGCCAACCCGGATTTGGCCCGCGTGGTGGATTGCGGTCCACTGCCTCTCACCGAGACTGTGTCCACCAGTGGGAACTTTATAGGCAGATTATGTATGTAGGCTGAATGGCAAAACCCATAGTCACCCCATCACTAATTTCAACGTCTGATTTAAGTATTTGACGGTTTCATACTCCTATGTGTATGTCGCAGGAAATTTGTATGATTCCACGTTTTACAAACGGCGTCGTCCGTTTACAAATGATTTGAATTGGACCATGGAGCACCGACGGTTTTACCTAACCAAACGGAACCTCGTGGTACCCTTCGCTCGCTCTTGCATCCTATGTCGGCGTAGCCCCACTTCATGGGGCTCCTATTCCTGTGTAAAGGGTTTAAAAAAACCTTACCAAACCTATTCTCGGGGTTCGTTTTATTTTAAAACAGCGAGCGTTTTGAAACGGACGACGCCGTTTGTAAAAAATCACGAACAAAAACGCAGAATCATACAAATTGCCTGCGATATATACACTAGTAGGTATTTCCAGTGTTTTCATATATAGTCGTAATGGTCGTCCCCATGTTATATAATTATTTTTTCTGTTTTCAGAACTATCGGATCAATAGTACATCTCCTCAAATGTTGCCTGGGCTCCGGAATCCTGGCGATGCCTGCTGCCTTCAAAAACTCAGGACTTATAGTGGGCACCATAGGAACGTTAATAGCTGGATTCGTTTGCACCCATACTGTGCATATTTTGGTAAGTGGCATTAATCTTTTAAAATCTTTTTATTTCATCGACGAAACAATGAATTTATAGTCGACCTTGTAAATGCTTCCCACCCTAAGGTTCAGTGTCGCTTGCACGTCACAAAACGGCAAGGTCTATTTGTATATGTGATAGTTTTATAGTTTAATTTAACTTCATCTTTACTCTGAAGTTTCTATGTACACAGATAAGCTCCTTAAGTTCTGAATTAAGCTAGACGATTACTGACAAAAGCTTGCACTGACTGGACAGGTACACTCAAATCTGTGTGATTCTATCTACGAATAATAAAAAGTCAGGGAGCGTAACTATGAACAAGATCAATGAGAAATCCGAATTTCTCGAGACTCGAGGTATTTTGTCAACAAAATACCTCGAGTACGAGTATTCGAACGAAAGAACACACATTCAAATAAGCCAATCAGCTGCGCCCGCATAAAGCGTTGTATTCCGGCAAGCGCCGTGATTGGTTCTGGTGCGCGGTGGCTTTTTCGTGGTAAACATTTGCGTGGTGCCATTTTTAAGCTTGAGTTACATTTCTTGACTTTTATTATCCGTAGGGTTCTATCCTCAAAAGATCATAATCTACTCGGTGCACACGTAATCTGATAAAGAATTATGACTGGTTTGCACCCTAATTAATTGCGTAACACACTATCAATTACAATCTGAATCATTTGAAAGGATGTTGCTCATCCATTGCTTCATATTTTAGAAAAAATTGTCTGCTCAGTAACATAATGAAAGTTGTTGAACTGTCAAAATGACAGCCATTCCTACTGTTAATGTGTTACGCAACTACCCCGCTGAGCAAGGTTATGTCTGGACTTTATAAGGGACGTTGACCCCTAAGTTTTTTCGCTATTTCTTCTCAGGGGTAGTCAGATAGGGAATGTCGACTTCGTCTAATTTAATGGAACGAAGTTCTTTAATGCTGCTTGCGGTAGGATATCTTATTATTTCCTTTATTTCATTATATACATATAAATTATATTTTTAATATTAGGATATAAAAAATATAAAAACATTTAAAAATGTTTTTATATTTTTAAATGAAAACATTTAAAAATATTAAAACACGTTGGACTCGGCTTCCAGTATAACCGGATGCAGCTGTATACCAGTATTTTACATGGAGCGACTGCCTGTCTGACCTCCACAACCCAGGTTCTGGGTAATACGCTACCCCGTATACTGATGACGGCCCGTAACGACTGTCAGAGATCCACGAATGACTGCCTTTCCGAAGCACGGTGGTGTCTTGATATGTAAAGATGGTCACCCATCCACGGGCCAACCGCGGCAAGCGCAGCTTAACCTGATCGATCGACCCGTGTGGCTGTTATTACTTAGCCACTAGCCCCTCTATTATGACATGGAATAGTCAAACTCAAACTCAAAACATTTATTTCAATTAAACCTTGTACAGGCACTTTTGAATTGTCAAAATTAAATAGTCTGTCAGTTAGTCAGAAAGTTGAAACTAGTTGCCCATTCCAAAACGTAGATCTCTATGGAGAAGAACGGGCAAGAAACTCCATGGACACTCTTTTAAATCAGGTTATTACAAAATCCTTGGTACATTATTCTTGTTGTGTGAGAACAATGTCCAAAAAAGTAAAATATAAGATTAAAAAAAAGCCTTGGCAGTTAAGAGATGACCAGTCTCAACCGACGGCACCCGTTCACGAACATGACGCGTGGATCAGCACCAACCAGCTCAACCATTTTGTAGGAAACCGAATAATCCAACACATATAGCAATAGTGATTCCGATATCCTATTTACAGAATAAACGATTACATTTTATAACTTTGTCATGTACTCGTATATTTCGTTCTCCAGGGCCTCAAGTCTGCTGTTACAATAGTGTCAGAATGGTCTATCATTGATTTCATAATTGTTGATTTTGACAAGTTTGGTAATCTACTAATATAATGGCGTCATTATGACCTTCCAATGGTCGACCACTGACACTCCATTGAAAGAAATTGCATAGAATGGTTATCTCGTACCTAATGACAAATGAATGACTGACTTAGGCGGCAATCTGCTAAAATATTGACAGTTCCTTTGATCAGTGACCTATCATTAGAACGTCATTGTGCAGTCATTGCTTTTAATTCGTTGCGAGTATCGAATATGTTCTGTGCCATTGACCGACCAATGATCGACCATTATGGATTTAGCAGATTACGAAGTTTTAGCAAAATGACAATGGGATCGTGTTGGAGCAGACTTGGGCTCCAGAACTCATGTACGAATTCTGTATGGAAAGTTATCTTAAGCCGGTCGGTAAATTATAGGAACAAAGTGAACAGAAACTTAATTACTTCGCGTTCTTCCCTCATTGCGACGTTAGTTAACATAAACGAATTATGGTCTAGACGTCTTGCCAACGAGTTATGACAAGCAGTAATTACCAGACTCGACTCGTAAAGATATTAAAATATGAAAATTGCAATTAAAATTTTTAACTGAAGACAGGTTTTTCAGTCAGGTGTAATTAAAACTACAGTATTTTTTCGTTTCGTGGAAACGCTATGCTATACCTACATGATATTATACACTAGCAGCGCCCTGCGGTTTCACCCGCGTAAGTGTCGATCCCGTGGGAATCTCGGGATAAAAACTATCCTGTCTCCTTTCCCGGGACTCAAACCATCTCTATACCAAATTTCATCTGAATCGGTTCAGCGGTTTAAGCGTGAAGAGGTAACAGACAGACACAATTTCGCATTTATAATATTAGTATGGATTTATGTCGAATTTCGTGTTTGTTTGTGTGACCTCGTTGTCCTTTTACACTACGCAATGGATTTTGATGTGATTATCAGTTTCATTCAGAGCATTAATTTATTATTATTTATTTATTTAGGTTTATGTGAATAGTATTACCCAGTTACTGGGTTGTGGAGGTCAGATAGCAGTTGCTCCATGTAGAACTAGTACTCAGCTACATCCAGTTACACTGGAAGCCGACTCCAATATAGTTTGGAAAACGCTAGGCAGATGATGATGACGTGTATAATTTAGTTATTTAGAGTTACATGAAATACACACACCTACACAATAAAGACATCTCTATGTTTTATCATGGCGAAAAATCCGTGCAAAATTGGGGTGTGACGCTAGTTTTGATATAAATGAGGATTGGTGACGACAATTACAGATAAGATTAAGCCCGAGAAGTTGATTCTTCTTTATCATCATTTCATTAGTAAGTTAGTACTGGCAATAATTAATGTGATGCTGTCCCACAAACGATGGGACACTTAATATCGTGTCCTGCGTGTCCTGTCAGCTGCACGTTACAGGAACTGATGGACGGTGATGAAGGCGCCAAACAAGTAGCCGAATTCTGGGCCGAGTACATTTAGATTGCTATCGACACGCTAAGAAGAAGAAGTACTGGCAATTTCTTTCATCACTGGCCACTTCGACGTTCAAAATTCAAATTAGGAAGCATGAACTGGACAGTATTCCTTAAAAAAAAAGAAACAATGCAGAAAACTGTCTTTTTTAAAATATGCAAAAAGCCAAACAAACAATTTTGGTAATATTTTCAAAATAATTATATCCATAATTTGGATTAGCATATACTAATTTTAAAGCATATTCTAACAAAAGAGTACATATTTGAAAGACAATATGCAAAATAGGACGTTGAACTTTTGTAGAGAATCTAGACATAGCACAATGACTTGCTACAAATGAAGTATTTTCATTGACATATTTTAAGTAAGGAATATATAAAATTGACGTTTACATAAATACATAATCACCCTTTAAGGTTTCGACTGCTGGGACACGGAAGCTCTCTGTGAGTTGGAGTGGGCCGTAATCCACCACGCGGGCCCAGTGCGGGTTGGTGGATGTTACATATCTTCAAATTTTTAGTTCTAGGACATACCAGTTTCCTCACGATGATTTCCTTCACCGTTTTGAGAGCAATGACGTATAATGTTTCCAATTCAAATGTTTTTATTTGTAGAAAGTAGGTAAACGCCGTGTATTTTTTGTAGAAACGTTAATGTCTCGCTGTTAATGACGCACAAATATTGGAATTGCTAATGAATTAGCAATTACTACTATAATATTATAAATGCGAAAGTTTGTGAGGATGGATGTTTGTTACTCTTTCACGCAAAAACTACTGAATGGATTTTGTTAAAACTTTACAGTAATACAGCTTTAAATAATACATAGGATATTTTTTATCCCGATATTACCACGAGATCGACACTTACGCGGGTGAAACCTCGGGACTCTGCTAGTAAAAGCCAGTATATAGTACACAAGCCAGCCAGTATGTATTACACTCTTTAGAGCGTATTGCCAATCCATGTACACGTGTGCCCTATGGGTCAGCTGTACAAAAAGCTCGTACGGTGCTCTGCGAGTCCAGTACAACAACGCCTTCAGAGTTATGTTGGGGCTGCCGCGCTTTTGCAGTGCATCGGGGATGTTCGCGGAGAATGGCGTGCCAGATTTTTACGCACTGATGCGGACACGGATAGCATCCCTGATGCGGCGAGTGCGCGACAGTTCCAACAGCTTGGTGGCTATAGTAGCCGGCAGGACAGACAGTCCAATGATGTGGAAATGGATGACCACTCATCGTGCGTCATTCCAATGTTTAAAATAAGTTGTTTCTTAGTGTATTTTTTGTGTAGCTATGTGTTTTTGTGTATGTTTGTATGTTTTTTGTGTATAAAATTGTAATGGACTTATGTTCTGAAATAAATTTATTATTATTATTATTATAGTAACTAGCTGAGGAATGAGTTAAATGGCGTAGGGCGGGCGTTTTGGGGAACTGTCTTATAACGTAATTTTTACGTTGAAAAATGCTGATTCTTAGCGCAATTTGAATAAATGTCGTTTGATTTTGTGACTCGAGAAGCCTAATTCCGGCAGTGAACTACTAAAGCGTGGTGATGACGTGACGATCGTTTTGGTAATAAGCGCCTTAACCTGTACCCTAACTGCGTAACACGCTATCAATCTCATTCTAAATCAGTTTGAAGGATATTGTTAATCCATTGCTTTATATGTTAGAAAAATGTGTCTGCGCAGCAAAGTAAATAACGCAATGAATGTTGTTAAATGAAACCCATCGCTACTGATAGTGCGTTACTATAATGTTTCTTTTTTTTTATTAATCCCGCTGTTACATATTAGTTACTAGCAGCGCCCCGTGGTTTCACCCGCATAAGTGCCGATCCCGTGGGAATATCGGGATAAAAATTATCCTATGTCCTTTCCCGGGACACAAACTATATCTGTACAAAATTTTATGTAAATCGGTTCAGTGGTCTAAGCGTGAAGAGGTAACAGACAGACAGACAGACACACTTTCGCAATTATAATATTAGTATAGATTAGTATGGAAGTATGGATTTTTGTTCTAATACTTACTTTCTTCTTTTTTAATTTCTTTCTTACAAAGTACCTAAACATACCTGGCGAATGTGGATGTACTGTGTTACTTACTTTTACATGGAGCGACTGCCTACGTGACCTCCACAACCCAGTTACTGGGTAACACCTTATCCATGAGCACCTCTTTTTAGGGTTCCGTTGCCAAATGGCAAAAAACGGAACCCTTATAGATTCGTCATGTCTGTCTGTCTGTCTGTCTGTCTGTCTGTCCGTCTGTCTGTCTGTCCGTCCGTATGTCACAGCCACTTTTCTCCGAAAGTATAAGGACTATACTGTTGAAACTTGGTAAGTAGATGTATTCTGTGAACCGCATTAAGATTTTCACACAAAAATAGAAAAAAAACAATACATTTTGGGGTTCCCCATACTTAGAACTGAAACTAAAAAATTTTTTTTTCGTCAAACCTATACGTGTGAGGTATCTATGGATAGGTCTTCAAAAATGATATTGAGGTTTCTTATATCATTTTTTTCTAAACTGAATAGTTTGCGCGAGAGACACTTCCAAAGTGGTAAAATGTGTGTCCCCCCCCCCGTAACTTCTAAAATAAGAGAATGATAAAACTAAAAAAAATATATGATGTACAATACTATGTAAACTTCCACCGAAAATTGGTTTGAACGAGATCTAGTAAGTAGTTTTTTTTTAATACGTCATAAATCGTAAACCGCAATTTACCTTTTATTCAACCAACTAAAAAAATAAAAAAACATTTAATTTCATAAACATAAACCTTATGCATGAACCTGGATGTTACGGAACCCTCGGTGAGCGAGTCCGACTCGCTCTTGCCCGGTTTTTATTATTATAAATATAGTATCACTCTCGGTGGCACTTTATTCACATTACAATCTAGCCTATTAGCTAATAAGTAATTTAAATATAACTTAAACTGCTAAGTAAGTACAATATTAAGAAATCGTCCAATAACGTCTTTCTTATTAACTGTGTTAAGAGCGTTTACGCCATACGGCATTTCATACAAACTTTCAACCCCTTATTTTTCTAAATTAATGAACCGATTTTAATGAAACTTCATACGCATAAGCAGGATACAAAGGTCTAAAAAGTTAGTAGAAAACATTTACGAAATGTCTTATCTAAAAAAGATAACTGGAAATCTCTGTTTCTATGGAAAATTTAAAATCGGTCTAATTTGGCTGTAACACTATTTTTCGAAAATGTTCTCTACTAACTTTTTAGACCTTTGTATCCTGCTTATGCGTACGGAGTTTCATTAAAATCGGTACATTCATTTCGGAAAATAAGGGGTTGAAAGTTTGTATGAAATGCCGTATGGCGTAAACGCTCTTAAGGGGAAGACACTTGATTCACGTGTTCTGTATACTAGTCAGCCCTTGCACTGCAGCTCATAAAGTTCATTCACACTGCACTAAACTAACTCAAAAGGTTTTACCCTTTTTAGTCTTCGCCCGGTCAGTGTTGTCAAGAATTTAAGATAATTATAAAGTAAATAATTATGTTAGGTACCTATTCCTATTAATTAACTGACAAGAAAGTGCGTTACTCTCAAAATAAATTCGAGATATAATAATTTTTTTCGAGATATCGCTAAGCGGTTAGTCGACTCTCCATGTGACCATAGGGCTGGCCTATTTGTTGGCCAAAGAATTAGCATCGCCATACAACGTTGCAATGCTGCCAGCCTTTTGGGCACTGTTCCTGTTGACAGCGATGCAGACGAATTATTTGCTGCCCTATGATTATTTTTCTTATTTTTTCATATAAATATACATATTCTTATTATTCTAAATATTAGCACAGTTTATGTAAATGCTGCCTTGTTACTTGAAATTATCTATAAAAACTAATTAAATTCTATCTTTTTTCAGGTAAAAGTGTCTCAAGAAGTTTGTGTAGACGCAAAGAAACCTTCGCTCAGTTTCGCTGAAACTTGTGGAGCGGCGTTCACTTATGGACCTAAGAAGTTACAGCCCTGGGGTAATTTTATAAAGTGAGTTCATTTATTTAAGCTTGCTTTCCCAGTGTCTTACTTAGCTACAGTGTGGCCGTCGAGAGAATGCGTACTTGACACCTGTCACCTGTCAGTTTCATACAAACGGATACGTGTTTTGCGAATTTGATCTTTATTAGTTAGTAGAATTGTCGCACTGACAGGTCTCAGGGAACGAACGACGTTTTCTCGCGACGCGACGGCCGGACTGTAGAGATTTACATTGTTAGGTAGTTAAAACGTCAAGTAAACTTTATTGTCCGTTTCGAGTAACAATAGCTTAAAATTATATGAATGCCCTAAATAAAAACGCACTGTTGTATTTTCAATATTTTGCTCAGCGCCGAGACTAAAACTGGCAACAGAGCATAATATGTTTTCGTTCATTTAAAGTCAAAATCAGAATATTTTATTTCACATAAACCTACATGGGCACTTATGAAATGTCAGAAGGGTGCACGGTTCCAATTGGTCGTTTCCTATGGAGAAGAACCGGCAAGAAACTCCACGTTTGCTCTTTTTAAAACTATTTGGCTTTTAAAACGTTTTCAAATTACAGTAGGTATGGGAGGACAGCGTAGGCCTGTCAACAAGTACCAGGTACTTGATAAAATGAAAAATGGTCTACAGATCTAAAGTCTACAAGGCCTACAAAGTCCTCACATTTACAAAATAAGAATCTATCAAAAGGATAAATAAAAACTAAAATATAAAAACCTACTAAAACCAAGTGTTATGATTCCCATTACAACCACTAATAAAGAGGTGAAAAATTCGAATTGTCTGTATATAATGTCAAATAATAAAAAGATTCATCATAGAAGTATGTAAAAAATAAATATCGTAATTTGAGAGCAGTTAATAGACATTTACATAGTTATGCCGTTAATGAGGTGCCAGGGAAGTTACATGTTCTGAAGGAATTCTTGCCAAACTACCTTGTCTTCAACGTAGTCTTTAATGTTATAATAACGGTATAAGGGTGTCCTAGTGTCAGTGCCTCGATGGTCTCGTGGTTGCAAGTTGGTTGGTCCTGGGTTCGATTCTCGGGTCGGACAAAGAGTTATTGAGTTTTCCATTAGGAATTTCTTAGTAACAGTCCGAAGTTTGGAAGTTGGCGGTTCAATACTCCGGAACGCACGTAAAGTCGGTCCTGCGCCTGATCTCTCCCGGTCGTGTCGGATTGCCGTCCCAGCGGACTATGAGAGCAAAGGAACGGAGAGCGCACCTGTGTTTACGCACTCACTTGTACACTATAATATCTCCTGCGTACCTGGCTTACGAGTATCTTCGCTGAGATTGGCCACCGTGACCGAAATCGGTCGGGAGGCTAATATTATTATTTTATAAGTGTTAGTGAGAAGAGAGAGACCTCCAATAAAATAGGGTTACAACTCGAAAAACCTGGATTTTTTGAAAAGCGAAAATAAACTCGCGGATTTGTTAATCAATCTTTATTCTTACACTATTATTATTGTGTGATTAAAATTATACGTGCTTCCAAAAAAAAATATGTTTTAATGGCATACGCTGTTTTTCAATTTTCCTGAAAAACAACCTGTAAATTCCTGTAAATGACTTTCGAGTTGTAACCCTATCTTATCGGAGGTATTTTATGTAATTGTAAGGGGCACAACCACAGATATAGATATACCTAGATAACGCAAGAGTACCTACTTTGCGTGCCAAAAATTGCACCAACCTATGATTACAAATCGTAAGCCGCCCCTTTCGCGCTCAGTCCTTTGTACTGCTGGCTGGGTAAGTGTGAGCGAGAGCGCGAGCTTGTGACGTCGTAGTAGGTAGTCAAAAAATGGCACGCTTGGTTTTCATATAGTTCGTGATACTTGCGTTATATAGGTATATCTATATCTGTGGGCACAACATATCTCATTTGTCTAGATTCCTCGGTAGGGCACAGTGTTACTCGGTTATTCCATTAGGAATTTCTCAGAATGAGCCTAATAATGCCCGTCCTGGGTCGTAATATCCTCGCCCCGTATTTTATGGAGCTGGCTAAATGTGATGTCTGGCGTGATGTAATAACATTTATTTTAGTAACATATCGCTCAAGCTTTTATCGTTTTTAGGGTTCCGTACCCAAAGGGTAAAAACGGGACCCTATTACTAAGACTTCGCTGTCTGTCGCTCTGTTCGTCCGTCCGTCTGTCTGTCACCAGGCTGTAGGTATCTCAAGAACCGCTATAGCTAGACAGTTGAAATTTTCACAAATTACCTATATACGAGCATTTCTGTTGCCGCTATAACAACAAATACTAAAAACAAAATACAATGAATATTTTTTGCCTTGTGGTACGGAACCCTTCGTGTGCGAGTCCGACTCGCATTTGGGCAGTTTTTTTTTTATTCTTATCCAAATTTCCTAATTTGATTTAATCTAATTTCCTAATTTTTTCTTTTCAAAATCTTATTTTTATACCAAAAATTATTAAAATTATATACTTAAATGACAGTCACATTTCCGCTGTATAGTCAAAACAAACCAAAATGGACGAAGTACCTACTACGCTAGACCCTTGAACGTGTGCGTGCGTAGATTTGTAATGTCATCACAAGTTTCTCCCACAATCAGAATAATTAATTTAATAAATTTGCACAACGTTTTTTACAAAACTAGCAGCGCCCCGCGGTTAATTGTCGATCCCGAGGTGATATCGGGATAAAAAATATCCTATGTGTTAATTCTGATTATAAACTATCTGTGTTTCAAATTTCATCGAAATCCGTGTAGTAGTTTTTACGTGAAAGAGTAATAAACAACCATCCAACCATCCTCACAAAGCATTTATAATATTACTTTCTGCGCCCCGCAGTTTCACCCGCATAAGTTTCGATCCCGTAAAAATATTAGGATAAAAAGTATTCCATGTGTTAATCAAGGGTGTCAGCTACCTCCATACCGAATTTTATAAAAATTGTTCCAGCCGTTTGTGCGTGAAGAAGTAAAAACATACAAACACGCTCACAGATTTTCGCCTTTATAATATTAGTGTGATAAGTACTATTAACTACTGAAATACAAATGCGCTGGTTCTGGTAGTAAAATAAAGTATATATATGTATGTCTGTATGTCAATCAAAAGTAAAAACAAAAGGTAGAAAAAACACAAACTAAAGAAAAAAGGTAAAATAATCTCACCGTGAAAACTTAGGTGAAGTGAGCGTGAAGTGACCTGTCAATAGTGTGAATTTCTAGCAAAAACAAACTCACATCATTAGGTGATGTGAGTTTGTTTTTGCTAGGAATTTTCACAGAATTTCACGGTGAGATTTTCACAGAATCGACCGGCTGTAATGCACTTGTGCAAGTGTTTTCTTATTTTTGGATGGTTACAGAATCGCACTGCTGTAAAGTTTCATCAAACTCCCTTCAGTAGTTTTTGCATGAAAGAGTAACAAACATCCATCCATCCTCAGAAACTTTCGCATTTATAATATTAGTAGGATATAAGTTATATGTAGGATAGTAGGAAGTAGAATTAATAGTAATAGTCTGGTTTATTATTTATTTTCAGAGTTCTAGTGGACTACTCAATGGTTGTGACATACTTCAGCGTGTTATGTGTCTACGTTGTCTTCATCGGATCTTCTATGAAAGAAGTAAGTACACATTTAAGGTCACAGCACACGTATCAAACCGGAAAGGGATCGGTACCGTATCAAATCGAGCAGGTCACTTTGTATGAAACTCCCTTCTGCAACGCACACTAATCGGAGTCGTAACGTAATCGCCTCGCCTCGGGACAAGCTCACGAACCGCGGTGCGGTGCGTTACGGCTCGTCGTAACCACGCTTACGTCTCTCCGTACCCGAGCTTACGTCTCTTCGTCTACCCTTGCCCAGAGGGGCAGGGTGAGAGACCCTTCCGGTCTGACTGCTGCACCATTAACCAGCGGTCGGCGAGCCGTAAGCGCGGCCACGGCTAGCCGTAGCCGAGTCGACGTATCGGAGCTTCTGATCCTCACGTTAGGTTTTTTTTTGTCTGATGCTTACGTTAGGTTGACGCCTGTTTGACGGCGAGGCGAAAGGCGATACGGTGCCGGACCCTTTCTGATTTGATTCGTGGGCTACGCTCTTAATTTGAACAAGTACAGTCCGTTCACAATAATTTTACCTCTGATTTTGCAACACTGTCCAAATCACAGTGATCTGTATTCTCATTGTTTTAAGGTTGCTGTTGAGTTGCTGTTACTGGGAACTCTGTCAAAATCATTGTGATCTTTATTCTCGTTATGATAAGTTTAAACTGTGAATGGACTGTAATCAAATCACAACTGTCAGTGTCTCTGACAGTTGTATAGAATGACTGTAACACGGCAAAATTGTCGTAATGTGTTAATTTGATAAATAAATAATTTCCCAGACTGTACTTTAAATAATCAACAATACGGATTACGGACTTACGGTTCAAAGTCAAAGTCAAATCATTTATTTGCAAAAGGCACATTAAAGGCACTTTTGAATGACAAAAATTACAAAAAAATTGAATTGATTCTAGTCGCCCATTTCAAAAGGTAGTTTTTATATGGAGAAGAATGGGCAAGAAACTCCACCGTTACTCTTTTAAAATGTTTTACAAACCCGATTTTAGGATGAACTAGTTTCGCCTAGGCCAAACCAGTTCTCATTCGCTCGCTCTTGCATTCTATGTCGACGGAGCCCCGCTTCGTGGGGCTCCTATTTCTGTGTAAAGGGTTTAAAGTAACCTAACAAAACCTAACCTCGGGGTGCCCTTCGCTGGCTCTTGCATCCTACGTCGCCTATCGACCCGTGTAGAGAGAACTGGTTGTTACATACATCATCATCTGCCTAGCCTTTTCCCAACTATGTTGGGGTCGGATTACAGTCTAACCGGATGCAGCTGAATACCAGTATTTTACATGGAGCGACTGCCTATCTGACCTCCACAACCCAGCTACTGGTTCAGCTTAACCTGATCGATAGACCTGTGCGGCTGTTATTATTTAGCCACGGGCCCCTCAACTGGTTGTTACATACATACATGTTAAAATGAACGGATTTTTATTTAGCTTGTCTTTGGCACTTTAAGTTGACAGAATTAATGGGCCTACAATTTTTTTAATAGCAATTAGTGACTGTTGCAGCAATTGCCTTTCATAAAAGTGTTACTTGCTTCTTGTGTGTGTTTTTGAAGTGAAAACTTCTATAGGCGCGTTGGACGTTTCCTGAGATGGGAAAAAACCATTGAACTCGCGACACTGTTACCGTAACCGACACCGCGCGTGTTTTGTTTATAAGACGATTAAAAAAATACATACGTAATTGTACAAGTTTTCGCTTCTGTTCGCACTCCCGGAGTGCCACTGTTTTTTTTAATGATGTGGATAATCTGTGTCAGACATGAAATAGCAAAAATACTGAATATAATTTCGTGAGCTTCCATTAAGTAAATATTTAAAAATGCTGACTATTACTTATGACTAATTTATTAATTAGGTTATATCTACTTGAATTCCCCAAACTAACTTTCTATTTCAAACAATTGTCCGTAACACAGGTTAATTCCTAGCACGGAACTGGGTTTGCTCCACTATCCACTATGAATTCCTATCCGTCGCTCATGATGATGATTTAAGTTAACCTGTACCTACTTGAAGTTGTTTTTGAAATAAAGATTATTATTATTATTAATTTGCTTCAAAGCTTAAGGTTTAAAATCAGTTGTCATAATCCTTTGTACCTAATTATTATTAGAATATTCTTTACTGATTAATTCAGTAAAGAATATTCTGAATATGAAAGTGCTTCAAACCACATTCTAAATCAGTCGAAATTAGGTACGCAATTTTGACTTTATTTGGAGGCAGTAAGTGGTGTTTTTGATTAACAGTAAGGAGATAGGAGGGTTGTTAATATTTAGGAATATTATGTGGCTATATGGTAAAAGTTAGTTAGCGTAGGTTTTGTCTACTACTTGCATCAGAAAGTTTAACGCAGAAAATGTCTTAAAATAAAAAAGTAATTAAAAAAAATTTAAACCGAATTTAAAAAGAAAATAATTCAAAATTATGAAATTAATTTAATTTCTTCATTTATTTTTGAAATCGGTTTAATTTATTTTTTAATATTTTTTTATACGTAATATTTAGTTTTAAGTAAAAACTGGAATATTTGTTTATAATAAGTAGGTAATAGTTTTGTTATAAATATTGCACTAGAATTTGACCAAGGCTTTGAGATGTTTTCCCTTTGAAACTACACCCATAGCTCGTATCAATAAGCCAGGCCGTCACACTTACACGTATTAGTCCATATATTGAAAATTACTGAATCGGTATTGATGAAACTTGAACTGTTCCCTAAGTTGAAGTAAATGTAAGCCAATGAACAAAATGGTCACGACCCGATTAATAGTAGCGGAGAAATGCGTGGACAAACATATATACATACATAATACACACATACATACGTCTATAAAATGTTGTGTATTTGTTTGGAAGCCCTAATAGATTGTCATATGTGAATTTATTGCAGTTCCAATAATGTTACATACACACGGTATATTGATAATGTGCATTTGGATTGAGTGATCTTTTTTTATTTGGTGACAAAAACTGATTGTAGATTTAGTCAAAAATAATCAAAACTCATAGCCCAAAGTTAAAAATTTGTCACTCTCAAGGGTCTTCAGTTATTGCCGAAAATCTGGATCACTCAATTCAGACATTTTGCAAAAACGGCTATGAGCTAAATCTCAACTTATACTTACTCTACTGACTAAATTTATATCTCAAAAATTTGTAAAAAATTTGTCACAACATTTTTTAAACCCATCAGGGTATTTAAAGCTTCTTCCAGGTATCTTTGGACAGTATCATTGGATCACTCAGTACAGACACCAGTTTGTCTGAGAGATTGTTGTAATAAGGTTTCGGATGACTTTTTCTATAGATCTATTGTGAATTGTCCCGAAAACGTACGTTACGTTACAACAACAATCGACGGTTTTTTTTATTCGTGACCAGTCTGGTTTTTAAACATTTATGGTATTCGTGGATGTATTTATCTGTGAAAGTGTCTATAATGTCATCAATATGTTTGTTTTGCTTGCATCAGTACTGAATCTAAAGCGCATGTATTTCTGTAACTTTTTGTGAATAGAATTTAGTTTTTTTGCCTCTCCTGTAAAGTCAAGTTAAGTCCTTGTTACATTAATTGATATTACAACTGACGATTATCTAAGTAGGTACTTATTTCCGATGATCTCATATTATATGGTCACCCTACTGCACTATTCCCTAACAATAAAATTAAAAATGTAATATCTCGTAAATTAAGCTGTTTAGGTAAATTATTTTTATGTAAAACTTTAGTCACAATGTTGTACAAAAATTAATCGTAGTTTGTGTAAATCAATACGAAACAGGTGGTTAGCTATAAGTATTCTTATGGATCACTCAGTTCAGCAAATTTAAAAACATTGAGTTACTCATAAATTTTTAACAAAAGGTATTTGTGTTATGATATTTAGTGTACAAATATATTCGGAACATGTACATTTTAGGATAAACAATAGATCTATAGAAAAAGTAATCCGAAACCTTATTACAACGATCTCTCAAACAAAATGGTGTCTGTACTGAGTGATCCAATGATACTGTCCATAGATCATTGGATCACTCACCTGGAAGAAGCTTTAAATGCCTTGATGGGTTTAAAAAATGTTGTGACAAATTTTTAACAAATTTTTGAGATATAAATTTTGTCAGTAGAGTAAGTTTTTGTTGAGATTTAGCTCATAGCCGTTTTTGCAAAATGTCTGAATTGAGTGATCCACATTTTCGGCAATAACTGAAGACCCTTGAGAGTGAAAATTTTTTTACTTTGGGCTATGAGTTTTGACTATTTTTGACTAAATGTACAAACAGATTTTGTCACGAAATAAAAAAAGATCACTCAATCCAAATGCACATGAATTGATGACCTCCTTTTTTTTTGAAGTCGGTTTAAATACCAAGATATCCACCGTCGCCCAGAGGACACGGTGGAGCACACGGTGGAGGTCTGCCCCGCTTGGGCGGAGCACCGCCGTGTCCTCGTAGAGGCGATCGGCCTGCAACGGCGACCTCTCACGTCCGGCCCTGGTGCAAGCCATGGTCCGGGGCGAGAGGGAGTGGGAGGCAGTCACCTCCTTCTGCGAAGCAGTCATGCTAGCGAAGGACGGTTCAGGGAGAAAGCCTCCCGTCTCAGCCGCCGCGGGGGACGCCCCAGGCGTCGGGAGCCGCGTGACGACTCCCGGCCACCGTAGGCGCGGGCCTGCGGGCGGAGAGTAATGGGTAGCTCACCGTCCGATCAGGACCAGGCCCGTGCCGGACGGCGCGTACGTGTTCCACGCGCGCCTCAAAGAGATGTCAGCATCGAGGAGGGGCCCCTCAGGGCCGAAGCCTGCCGGGTCAGCGGGATTGTCCGAAATGGTTACCGCTGGCCCGGAACATAAAGGGCTAAGGAAGGAACACGGGTGGGTTTTCATCAGTAAGAGTCTGACACTCCCTTCCGCTCCACCCAGAGCGGGAGGAGTCATTTCATGATTTCCCATCCGCAAAAAAAAAAAAAAAAAGATTTCCACCGTAGCCCGTGAGTGGTAACCCTTTGATCTTGAGCTGGCTTAGCGTAGTATGGAGTTTCAATGGAATAAGAAGCCAGCTTATTGGTATGCTAGATAGCTTTTTTGAGATGCATGAAGAAGCCTCCTCGTGTAGCGCAGTTTGTTCCGCCAGTTACTCAACTGAACTGAGCGCTCGGGGCACTCTGGACAGTCACACCCAACACCTTATTTGACTGGCTAATTCTTCCCTTGCGGTGGTAGGGTTAACGGCCGCCTGGTTTCCGACCACCCTCCCACCGGAGTCCGGCGTCAAGCGGAATGCTGTGTTTCGTCTATGCGTCGGAGTTCCAGTGCCTTAGGTATCTTCTAGGCACCCTCGTTCCATCATAGACCTCATCCATCGCTTTCCATCAGGCGTGATCGAGGTTAAGAACGGGCCCAATCAGCAATAAAAAAAAAATAAATAAAAAAAAATCTGAACCTAGTAAATATACCTATTTTGTTACATTTGTCGTGCGGCCTACAGTATTATGAGAAATTGAGGCTTGTCATAAATATCGGGACATCACTCGAATTGCGGTATGCTATCAATCACAACCGGTTTCCTTAATTACTTCATATTTTCAAAAAAAATGTGTGCTCACTAACGTAAAGAACACAATGAATGTTGTTGATCTGTCAATAGATTATGATGACATTAAATGGCAATAGATCGCAGTGACTTTCATTTTGACATCTGGGGGCACGGGAGTGCCCCCGCCAAGACGAGCCAAGCGAAGCGCAAGGGCACTACCTACCTTTTCTCGAAGCACTTCGTCGTATTTTTGAACCCTCTTAACTTGGCTTTGGATTATACCAGATAAACAAAATTTTCGGGATATGATGTCAGTGGTTGACTTATTAAACCTATAAAGTTTCAATTGCATAGCTCTTATACTTTAGATTTTATTGATATCTAAAATACCCCGATTTCGTCACTGACTCACTGACTGATGATCATCAATATTCTTAAGGTTCTTCCTGAAGTCCTAGAAAGCTGAAATTCGGTATGTAAGCTAGTGATAGTACACAAACAACAAAAAAATCTTAAAACTTGAAACTTTTACCCCCCAACCCCTTAAACTAGGGGGGGAAAGTTTGTATGAGACTTCCGTAAATTTTGATGCTAGAGGTCTGAAAATTTATATAGGGGTCCTCCTTGTTATAAATAAACCCCAAAAAAAGAAAGAAAAAATGAACAACAGAAAAAATACTCGCATAAATATCATAAGCAACTTACAAAAACTTTTTTACAAAAAAAAAACAACCGACTTCCACAAAACACTATAAAGTGAAAAATAACTTTAATTTCGGAAGTCGGTGTCTGGATTTGTATTGTAGTTTTTTGCCACCGACTTCCGAAATTAAAGTTATTTTTCACTTTATAGTGTTTTGTGGAAGTCGGTTGTTTTTTTTTTGTAAAAAAGTTTTTATTTTTCACTTTTTAGTGGGTTAGTTTGTAATTTATCTGAGTTACAATAGCCTAATGTCAACTGCTCATCAGCAAAATCGGTTCGTAAATGACGGAGTTACCTATGCGCGAACAAAAAACGCAATGCAGAGTAAACGAAAAGATCGTTAATGTAGACAATGTAGGTAAATTTTTAGATTTTTGTTGATTTTTCAAAAACCGCTTGTCCGATTTCGATAAAATTTTCATGGGACCATTTGGGAAGTTTACCCTTTCCAACAAAAAAATAAATTTTCAAATCGGTTGGCAAACGACGGAGTTATGCGCGAACAAACATAAAAAAAAAAAAAAATACAAACATCCGAATTGAGAACCTCCTCCTTTTTTAGAAGTCGGTTAAAAAGAAATGAAATCCCACAAAAACATTTCATGTTAAATGTTGCCAAGACGAGACCATGTAGCTCGCACTGTCAAAAAGTAATCAGATCTCATGTAGAGCCAAGCTTCTAACTCTACACGCCCGAACTCTACAAGGCCTAACTTCGCAAACTCTACACCTTATTAAAAATATATCGTAGCTGCATCCGGCTAGACTGGAAGCCGACCTCAACATAGTTGGGAAAAGGCTAGGCAGATGATGAGTCTACTAAATATATAACACAGTAACTATTATCTTTAAACCTTTGTTCACAGGTTCTCGACGTCTACATGCCAGAAAACCCCTTATCAATCCAAACTGCCTGTGCCCTGACCTTAGTGCCACTAGTTCTGATTTGTCAGATACGGAACCTGAAGTACCTGGTACCATTCTCCGCAGTGGCCAACATTCTGATCCTCGTCGTCTTCGTGATCACCCTGTACTACGTGTTCCTGGACCTTCCACCTATTAAGGAGAGGGAGCTGGTAGCTGGTATTACGCAATGGCCTTTGTTTTTGAGGTAGGTTCTTGTTGTTTTGTATTCAATATATTACATATTAATATATTATATCAATATTTATTATATCTCAATATATTTTATATTACATATTAATATTATTTACGTATAAATATTTAACACAACTTACTTAACACTAGGTATACTGTCAATTTTTCTCAACCTTGAACTTTACGCTGCCGCTGTAGCGATTGTGGTAGCTTGATGTGCTGGCGTCTGTACTAAATTAAAGTAAATAACAAAAACATAAGGATACTTAGGCGTCGAAGTACCTGGTCCGCATCACTATCATCCGGAAACGTGCCCAGAAGACTAAAAACGTATAACTAAGTGCTGATTTTTCAATCGACAGATATTTTTTCAGTTTTAAGAATTGTCAAAAATTCAAAATTATTCCTCCGATAAAATTAATAATTATGTGATTTTGTAATATTCATATTTATTAGTTTAAGGGCTGATTTTCCAACGCCAGAGTTGGATAAATCAGCCCTTAAACTAATAAATTGAATATTACAAAATCACATAATATATTACTACTAGCTTTTGCCCGCGGCTTCGCTCGCGTTAAGAATAAAAATAATTATACATTTACATCCGCCGTCATCCCTTATTTTATCCCCATGGGGGTTGAATTTATCAAAATCCTTTCATAGGGGATGCTTACGTCATAGTAGCTATATGCATGCAAAGTCTCAGCCCGATCGGTTTAAAATTGCCAAATTTTGATACATACTTTCATCCCCTATTTTATCCCCTTGGGGGTTGAATTTACCAGAACCCTTTCTTAGCGGATGCCTACGTCATAACATCTACCTGCATGCCAAATTTCAGCCCGATCCCTCCAGTGGTTTGGGCTGTGCGTTGATAGATCTCTATGTCAGTCAGTCACCTTTGAGTTTTATATATTTAGATTAGGACCAATGGATCGTTGTAAGGTTTTGCATAGAGGTAGTTTATAGGCCAGGAAATCATAATCATCGTCAATGTCGTGCCCTTATCCCGATTAATTTGGGTCGGCGCAACTCAAACTCAAACTCAAAGCATTTATTTCAATTAAACCTTGTACAGGCACTTTTGAATTATCAAAATTAAATAGTCTGTCAGTTATTCAGAAAATTGAAGCTAGTTGCCCATTCCAAAACGTAGATCTCTATGGAGAAGACAACATGTTCTTTTCCATTCAGAGTGACATTGGCTATAACTTTATCTCGGAAGATGCACAATGCTTGCGTGATAAACCACGAAAGTGAAGTCGCGGGTAAAAAATCGTTGGTATTTTATAAAGAACAGCTGAACTCTACTCTAATAGGAAGAAACGTTTTTGCCGTTACATTTTGATTTCAACAATAAAAAAAAATATTTTTTGGTTTTTATAGTTTAAAAATTACTTAACTTTAAGGAACGGTTATAAATAGGAGTTTCTTTGTGATTTGAATTTACTGACAATTTCAATTAAATTAAAATTAAAAATTAAAATTCATTTATTTCGGACAACAGTGATCCATATTTTGTTAGTATTACAAACCTCTTATATTCTAGTGTTAGTAACATTGATATAATAAAAAAAAAAGTATAATTAAGACAAAGGATGACCAGTCAGGAAAATAAATGTTTCCTACCTAATCAACCTCTGCACAAAATGCCTAATATTTGGAGTATAGCTCTCCGCCACAGCTCTCAGGATATAGTTGCGACTACTCCGCACTCTGCACAGCAGCGAAGCAGTTTTTTTGCGTATTATGGCTTGAAAGCCATCTGTGTGGGCCTCGGCAAACATTTCTGAGGCGCTACAGAAACGAGGCAGTCGCAACAACATTTAAGTAAATAGTGTAACATTTAAGTAAATAATAATATTTTAAGTAAATAGTGAATTTGATAAACAATTACATGATTTCCCAGACTATATCTGCAAAAAATGCCCCTAAATAATTTCTGTGTGCATCTCATGGTAAGGAATAGGTAATAAATTGTATGTTTTCTTTTGTCAATCAATAATTCACAGCACATAGAACTTATTAAGTTACCGCCCGCGACTCCGTCCGCGCGGATGTCGGTCTTCGCGTGGATGGTTTATTTCTCCATTTGGAGTAACTCTGACAATGACATCTTATAAATATCTATTGGACCCAAATACGGCTAAGCCTATAATAATTAAGGAGATCCCTCTATTGAGCTACTGCTGTTGAGCTCGCGTTCTGTAGTAAGTATTTTTTTCATAGTAATTCCGACCTTGATAAGTAGCATGTAGCAGTAAATTACTGACAATGACGAAAAGTTTGCAATAATAAAAAAGTGATCGTGACAATGCGACAGAAAGTTAGTTGAGAGCTTCAGCATACAAAAACAACCCGTGTGAAAAACAACTCGCGGTAAGATCTACGCCAGCAACTCCTAGGGTCTGACCTTGAGCCTTATTTATTGTCATGGCGTAACACAAAGCTACAGGAAACTGTATTCTCTTAAATTGAAATGGAAAATTATCCACTACGGGTAATGCAACGTGTGTTCGCGGTTCTACAGAACAACGTCTATGAATAAAACCGAAAAATAAGATTTTTTTTTCTACGTATTTTTCCAGGATAAAAAGTATCCTATTTTATGCCCAGGATAATAAGGTATAATTATACCAAGTTTCATCGAAATCGAACCGTTAGTTTTCACGTGATGCCTGCATATACAGACAGACAGACAGACAGACAGACAAATTTTTTTTTAATCACATATTTGGGTTTGGTATCGATCCAGCAACACCCCCCGCTATTTATTTTTTCAATATTTTCAATGTACAGAATTGACCCTTCTACAGATTTATTATATGTATAGATATGTAGCAATTATCTATTTACAAAAAAATAAAACACTATCATGTTGCTTGTAGAATAATCTGACAAAAAATCAGAATGATTGCATGTCTATTAGTATGGTTTTATTCGATAAAAGGAACTTTTAGAGGTATCTTCGTGATTTTGTTCTATCGTATCAAATTAGATGTATTATGTTTTCAACGCACTATCTAACTAGCATATATCCTAAAGAATGTCATATATTTTTCTGATTTTGTTTACTGTAGTCGATCATATATTTTTAGGCATTGTAAAACTTGCGTTTTTTTGCGTTTAGGTCCTGTAATTCCTTTTATAGGGTTACTTAAGTCACGAGTATCGTATACTATTTTATAACTCGTATGACCTAAGCCCGCGATTAAGTCACGCCTTTATGTGACTTAACTAACTTAACTCATAGAAACGCGTGACTTAAGTGCTAGTTCAGGTCAGATTATTTTATTCCTACTCATTGTATTTGCATAGATAGTTCCAAAACATTTTTCTTGCATTTTAATTGTTAATTTAAATTCCGCCCGTACATAGTATAATTTTAATGCAAGGTTAAGCATTTAATTAATCACATTTCTCGCTGTGGTTCATTATTTCGCTCTCATTAATTAGCGCAATAATTAATCATGAAAATATATCGTATATCAGCTCGTGCCGCATAAAAGTGATATTTAAAACGAATCCGTAATAGAAAAATATTATATACCTAGTTTTCGAATCCAAATATCAGAAGTAGTCAAATAGATTAGGTACTCAAATAAAGTTACGAGACACTAAAAGACGACATGCTTTAAGTGAAACGTTTTACAAGAAGTCAAACATAAAGTAAAATACATTTTAACGGATGAAAGCTTCAACTCCGTACATCTCTCCATACATTACTTTGTATCCGGGGTGTATTTCATACATCCCCGTATAATTTCATCCTAACAACATCAGGGGATGCATCAAATACAATTTCAAGGAGAGTGCTTTCTATGTGCATAGCATTTTGCTCACTCTAATATTGTGTTACTTAGTTAAGAATTGTACTTTCAGTTGATGAAGTTTCAGTTTTAGTTAAACAAATTAACTCTCTTTTCTGCCTAACCTTTTCCCAACTTTGTTGGGGTCGGCTTCCAGTCTAACCAGGTGCAGTTGAATACCAGTAATAATACATGGAGCGACTACCTATCTGAACTCCACAACCCAGTTACTGGCTAATACGATACCCCTCTTGTCTGTGTGGTGCCGGACTGAAACAATAGCACCACCCCATACTTCCCGTGGGTGTCGTAAAAGGCGACTAAAAGGGTCGTACCGGAGAATGGGCAGCAGCGTTCTCTATACATTCCACCACCATACCATACTGCGATCGCCAACCCGCCTGCCAAACGTGGCGATTATGGCAAACCCACCCTTTTGGGGGAGGCCTATGTCCAGCAGTGGATGTCTTTCGGCTGAAATGATGATGATGATGATGATGACGATACCCCTTGGTAAGACTGAAAATGAGACTTTCAGGCTTCTGACGACCCATTACGACTACCAAAGACAGGTAACTGACAACCGGGACCAAAGACTTAACGTGGTTTCCGAAGACCTAGACCCTCCTTCTTGTTATTTGAAGATGGTTACCCATCCAAGGACCAACCGCGGCAAACGTAGGTTAACCTAATCGATCAACCCATGATGCTGTTATTACATAACCACAAACCACTCGTTAAGCAAATTGACTAAGTACCAAATTGAATTATCTATATATTCAAATCAGAACTGTGATCGCAAATTGACGTAGGGTGTCAGTTTGCTTAACAATTAAATTCTAACGTTATCGAATTGAGTTATTCCGGTGTTTGTAACAAAACAAATGGTTCTGAAAGAGAAATAGAAAATTGTGTTCATAAAAACATTTTTTTTATCGACACAAGGTGATCAATGTGTCATTGTTTTACAAACAAAAAGTACCTACACACTTTTTAACAAAGTAACATAAATAAGGGATGGTCACGCTTTACAAGTTTGAGTTTATTGTTTTTACGATAATTTATCTATACAATAAAAAAAAATACAATAATAAAGCTATACAATAATAAAGCTGAAGAGTTTCTTTGTTTGAACACGCTAATCTCTGCAAATACCCGTCGGATTTGAAAACAAATTTTGTATTTGATAGCTTAATTCTTGAGAGAGGCTATGAGCCATTAACATCATGCTTGGACCAATAGGAGCCGCGCAAAACGTAAAAGTCTAAAAAAACGATAAGCGAAACCCAAGTAATAGCGACGGGAAGTTTTATAAACATGTGGCGGTTATTTTAGTACAGGCATTGTGTATCTTATGACTTCAACGCGAACGAATCAGGATAGCAACCAACCCATTAAGCCTTTAATGTTTAAGTTTCCGAACACATTCGCAAGAAGCTGGCAGTATCATCACAACAGTAATGTTTTCACATTGTTTGTCTTGTTTTTTTTAGCATATTCGTGTATTTATAATTAATATATAATTATTCAATAATCATGATCTGGCAGTTTGAGTAATTTACGCGGCCTACCCAAATGTCCTTTCTTTGGTATTGTTCGTCGAATCGTTGAGCTCCTAAAGTTCTGAGTTGAGCTGCACGCTTATTGACAAATGCGTGCATGCGTGCACTGACTGGACAGGTCCGCTCAATCTGTGTGGTTCTTTACTCAAAAGATCATTTCAGACACCAATCTACCTGGTCTTCACATGATCTGACCAAGATTTTGTCTGGACTTTGTAGAGACTGTGATGACCTCTGAGTTTGTTTCGGCCTTTCTTCTCAGAATAGTTAGATAGGAAACGCCGACCTCATCTAGTTTAATAAAATATGATTTTAAACTTAAATATTTCTTCGACGCTGCCGTACAGACCGTGAAATCAATTGTAGCAAATATTACCTTATTTTCACAGGTGCAGGATATTCTTTTTTTTTTTAAACCACGTTTATTCTCACGTGGGTAGTAGGTAGTTCACATTTCAATATTTCCTCGACGCTGTTGTCTAGACCGTCGGAACAATAATTAGCAAATATTACCTTATTTTCACAGGTGCACGATATTCTTTTTAATTATATTCATAATATTTATGACAAAATAAACACGAAACGGAATGAGTAATTAATTTTATATCACGTGCCTACAGGGTGGCAGATCGATGCGCAACCTGTTACCTGGATTCAGTATAATATGATTTTGGGATGCATGAAGAAGCCTTCTCGTGTAGCGCAGTTTATTCCGCTAGTTACTCAACAGAACCGAGCGCTCGGCGCATCCTGGACAGTCACACCCAACACCTTATTTGACTGGCCAATTCTTTCCTTGCAGTGCTTGGTTTGTGACCACCCTCCCACCGGAGTCCGGCGTCAAGCGGCCTGCTGTGTTTCGTCTATGCGTCGGAGTTACAGTGCCTTTTTTTTTTTCCTCCCGCTCTGGATGGAGCGGAAGGGAGTGTCAGACTGTTACTGACAAAAACCCACCAGTGTTCCTTCCTTGGCCCTTTATGTTCCGGGCCCGCGGGTTACCTTTCGGACAATCCCGCTGACCCGGGAGTTCCAGTGCCTTAGGTATCTTCTGGGCATGCTCGTTCCATCATAGACCTCATCCATCGCTTTCCATCAGGCGTGATCGAGGTCAAGAGCCCATTCAGCAATATTTTTTTTTTTTTTAAATGATGCTAAACCTAATAAATTTTTCATCAGTTATCAAAAAAAAAATCTGTTTCATAGAAAAGTGTCTATACCTACGCGATCAAAATGTATGGAACAGTATTTTTTTTTGGACCCTCGTAAAATTTCAGCTCAGTGGGGTTCAGAATCATGTACCTACCTACCGAATCCATGGTAACACGTTGCGCGTCGAATACCGCCACCCTGTAAACATTAACTGGTAAACGATGAGATTCATAGCTCAAAAAATATACTCATTCTTAGGGTTCCGTACCTCAAAAGGAAAAACGGAACCCATATAGGATCACTTTTTTGTCCGTCTGTCTGTCTGTCTGTCAAGACCCTTTATCTCGGGAACGCGTGTAGATATCGAGTTGAAGTTAAAACCATTTACTCAAGTCTACAGTCCATTGAAGCTGTGAAAAAATCGAGCTTCTAAGTTAAGGTAAAAAACAGATTCGGCCGTTTATGCCGCAAAAAACGTACACTTCGACACTCAACGGAATCAAAATGTATACTTTCCGTTGACCTAGAACTATGAAATTTGGAAAGTAGTATCGTCTTATACTTATATTACAAACAAGTACAGAGAAAAATCAGAAAATCGTTTTGTAGATATATACCTACTTTGTACGGAACCCTCGGTGTGCGAGTCCGACTCGCACTTGACCGGTTTTTTTACCAACTACGTCCCACCACTGGGTAGGTATAGGAGTTTTAGTACTTTTCTGTCCTCTCAATATACAAAAGTTGGCACATGTTTAAAAAAACAATTGCCAACAAGACTAAGTTAAAACTGATTTCATTAGTGATTTGATTCAAAGATGAAGGATTTTGGTAACTAGTCTTATACACCTACGTAGATATTGGTGACGAAAACTGACGTCATAGAATTTTCATAAAATCGTGTCTTACCTAGCTCTCGTCTGTATAATAGAATGTAGACATATACTCCCTAACTAAACACGAAGTTAAAATCAAACTTACAAATTGGTTGCAGAAGTTAACGTAAGACGAAACCGAAAATCTTATTATAATTGTCTCTTAACTAAACTAATAATACTGTATTTAAATTAAGGCATTTTTTATTAAATTTTATATAAGTACTTGCATGACACTTAGTACCAGTTGTATGTCATACCTAGAGGAACTTTGACTCCTAAAACACAGGCTTTTGGCCTAGTTTAGGAGGCATCAGTTCGCCCTTTTTAGGGTTCCGTAGCCAAATGGCAAAAACGGAACCCTTATAGATTCGTCATGTCTGTCTGTCTGTCTGTCCGTCTGTCTGTCTGTCTGTCTGTCTGTCCGTCCGTATGTCACAGCCACTTTTCTCCGAAACTATAAGAACTATACTGTTGAAACTTGGTAAGTAGATGTATTCTGTGAACCGCATTAAGATTTTCACACAAAATTAGAAAAAAATCAATAAGTTTTAGGGTTCCCCATACTTAGAACCGAAACTCAAAATTTTTTTTTCATCATACCCATACGTGTGGGGTATCTATGTATAGGTCTTCAAAAATGATATTGAGGTTTCTAATATCATTTTTTTCTAAACTGAATAGTTTGCGCGAGAGACACTTCCAAAGTGGTAAAATGTGTGTCCCCCCGGACACACATTCCTGTACCTTCCTGTAACCTGTAACTTCTAAAATAAGAAAATGATAAAACTAAAAAAAATATATGATGTACATTACCATGTAAACTACCACCGAAAATTGGTTTGGACGAGATCTAGTAAGTAGTTTTTTTTTAATACGTCATAAATCGTAAACCGCAATTTAAAATTCATTCAATCAACTTAAAAATAAAAAAATAAATTAATTTCATAAACATAAACCTTATGCATAAACCCGGATGTTACGGAACCCTCGGTGCGCGAGTCCGACTCGCTCTTGCCCGGTTTTTTTGTGACTCTATTGTACAATACCTATACATTAAATCCTGTGTGTGTACTTATGTATGTTTTTAATTTCTGTGTGTGTACCTGTATGTATGTTTTTCAAAGTGTACACTTTTTTTTTATTACCTTTAAGTACTTTACAACATATAAACACAGTTTTGATGATTAAAGGCTCTCGCAGACAGGCGCAACGCGACTCTAGTAAAACAATTTATCTTTCACTCGCTTGCAGAATGATCGATGTGACAATGAAACAAAAATCTAAATTCAATAGAGTGAAGCGGCCTTACTGGGGGCCTAAAAAGGCCACTTTGGCAGAATCATAAAAGGATAATGGACAGTTAAAAAAGAAAAACACGGACTGTCTTCGCCATGTTATAATTCTTAATGTTATCCTTTTATGATTCTCCAAAGTGGCCGTTTTAGGCCCCCTAGTCTTGAATGTCGAAGACACTCTCTATACCTAACTCAAAATACATCATTATTTTCCAGTACGGTGATCTTCGCGATGGAAGGCATCGGCGTGGTCATGCCTGTTGAGAACGAGATGGCCAAACCTCAGCAGTTCCTGGGCTGTCCTGGAGTGCTCAACGTAGCCATGGTCATCGTCATCTCGCTGTACGGTATCGTCGGGTTCTTTGGATACCTGCAGTATGGAGACTTCGTGAAGGGTTCCATTACGCTAAATCTTCCTGAAGAGGATATGTGAGTAGAATTTGGATTATAGATTACTTTCAGTTTTGTGAATAATCAAAATCTCTGTTTGATTGTTAGTGAACTAGTTTGTTTTTATCAGGCAAGAAATACGTATATATGTGAGTACTTTCTGTAATAAAAATACTAGGTTCAGCAAGGTCACGGGGCATCGCTATTCGTGGAGAGGCTATTTTCAATAATATACCTACAGGTATATACAAATTTTTGGGTTGGTGACTCAGAGATTAAAACAGAAGACGATCTAGGAGGGGATCGAGGCGGGGGGGTGGAGGGGGGCGTTCAGGGAATCAGAACGGAATAATTCCTCAAATTATTCCAGCGCCGGAGATATTTTAATGGATAGAATTTCTTTTTATACTATCTTTTCATATTGAAAATAATTAAAAGTAAACAAATCAACACATTTCATGTCTTTGTTGTCCTGCCGACAACAAAGACATGAAATGTAAATGAAATTACTTTTTTCATTATCTTCATTGTAAAATGCATGCATGTTTAATTTCGATACAACTATCTAGTCCTTAATATTTAGAGGACCTTGAAGAGCCATAGAAACACTGCTGCGACATATGTAGGTACAGTTCTAGACAACGGATAAATAAATGTCAAGTTTTTATTACTTTTTATGGGCAGGAGACGTATAAATTCAAGACCCTTCTCTTTTATATATTTTATATTGCGAATAGATTCAAGGCAAGGCAAAGTTATGAAAATCTTTAGTTTTGATCAGAATATACTATATTTTCCCTAAGTTTATTGAAATTCAAATTTTGATTAAAATAGCTTTTCTTTGATAGAAGTTTTATAATCCATTTAAACGAATTGAATGATAATTTTCTGTTTTAAAGTTTTCTTGGCAATTTTTGTATAAAATGAAAATTCAAGAGTTTTAAACCTACTGTTTATAAGATTAGTCATAACTTTATCACTCTCCTGCCCTTATTCCAATTTAATTGGGGTCAGCGCGACATGTCTTTTTTTCGTCCATACTTCTCGCTTAGTCGTCATCTCGGTAGTCACCTCCCTTCTAACCATATCATCATTCACACAGTCCATCCATCGTTTCTTTGCCCTACTCTTATAGCCATCGACATTGATAATTTAAACTTTCCTCATGACATTTTCCGCATTCCTCCGAATTACATGCCCATACCATGATAGCTGATTTCTACACAACTTTTCAGTTACCGGTGCCACCTTTAGACTTGTCGTAACAACTAGCTTGTCTCTTTCAAAAGCTACCATGAATATAATATTGTGGACAACACAGTTAAAGAAACACCTAGGTACCGCAAGAGCAACTATTTCGCGTCCAGCTTACGTACAAAAATCGTAAACCCGCCTCTTTCGCGCTCAGTCCTGTAGTACTGCTTGCTGGCTGGGTGAGCGTGAGCGCCGGCGATAGACCCCGGGTGGGGCGAGACGGGTGCCGCACGCGGCGGCGTCTTTGACTCGATTTGATTTTCCCATCACTAAATAGTGCCTGTGACGTCATATAGTAGATAGTCAATAAAGTCGAACATAGAACCTTCTCCTTTTTGGAAGTCGGTTAAAAAATGGCACGCTTGGTTTTCATACAGATCATGATACTTGTGTTATTTAGGTCTATCTATATCTGTGGTGGATTACTAGTTGAGCCAGCGACTTTGTTTACACAAAAGTTCTACTGTTCTTTCTAATTACACTTAGGCCAAGCATTGTAAACCTTTATTCCTTTTAAAATAGCATAAATTGCGACCTATAATGCCGCCACGCGTCAGCCCGATTGACGGAGCTGCTCTTTTAAAACAATTCTATTGGTGGTCGCGCGTTTTTCGTAGCGTTCTTGGACCGTCCCTGACGATTTTAAAGTCAACAACGTGCCTTTATTTCCGACTTAAACTATTAAAATCGAATATTTTTTTCACCGCTGCCACCATGTAGTGTAATGAACTATAAATCTGGATGAAAAATGCTTTAGTTATGTCATCAATCAAACATAGACAATCCACAACACACGACGCAATTTATTAACGCGTTATTAACCAGTTAGTGATTGATTGCGTCGTGTACGGACAACCATTAAAATGGTTGTACGTTGTTTTATAGCTAATATTTTTATAGAATTTCGTTTCACATAAAATTTGTCTCATATTTTCGTTTCAGAATACTTACTTTGAAGACTTTTAAATCATTGATTTCTGTTACACATAAAGTTTAATGTTAGAATAATCATAATTATCATGGATCAACAAATCAAATATTCTTCATCCACATATTGTTTAGTTAATATAAACTTATTACCAAGAAAAACATTTTATCGAGTGACAGTTTCTAAACGTTACAATTTATGGGGAAGATCACGTGGCGGGTCTAAGTTGGTTTACAAGCAATAATAATAAGACGTAGTCGACATTTCTGTCTACAGGGTTTAAAGGAACCTAACCTAACCCAAGTCGGGGTGCCCCAAGTCTCGAGATTGTTTATGCAAACCATTATTTTTATAGTTAATTCAAATACCATGGAAAAATACACCGAACAAACAATATTCGTTAAAAAATTATTCTACTGTTAAATAAAAAGTTAAGTTCGTTAAATAAAAAAAATTGATTAAAAATTCATTGATTTGTGTTTCTGTGAAATATGTTTCATTCAAGTAAATAGTCTTTGAAACAATAATATTCGAAATAAAAATATAAGGACCAAATATTATATGAAACATTTTCTAGGAAACGAAATTATATGAAATATCTGTCTGCGAAACAAGGGGACACCCGTTAAAATACTATGGCTGTTCCATTATGATGTAACAACCATAGTATTTTAGACCGTCACCTTCAGTGGCCATAGGCTACTCATTGGTGATTTGAGTTTGTAACTGGTTACTTTTAAGCATTATTCAGTTTAAAAAAATACTAAATTCATGCACATTTTGTTTGAAAATAATACAAAAAATAACATTAAAAAAGTCATTAGGCCTGTAAAAGTCAGTAAGCGTGTTAAATTACGAAACGAAAAATTTACACGAAAAGTCGGAGATAGCACCAAAGTTTGTTATAAGTTCTAAGGTTGTTATCTACTTCCCCTTAAGTGAAAACAACTTCTTTCGTATTTAAGGGATGAAATATTTCCTGTTTCTGGAACTTTTCTCTGACGACTAACTTATTGTTAAATTGTATTACAGTCGATCCAACCGTCACGAATTGTTATTTTTCGGATCCTGATACGATTTTTAGGTTTTTATATTTAACGTAACATAATGTTGCGCGCCACAATTAATTCCTAGTACACGGTGACATTAGTTACCACTAGCGCCATCTAGTATCGAGTAGCGGAACTAGTAGTCAAGATCCTTCTAGAAATTTCGATGCGAGAACTTTCTAGAACTTTCTCGAGCTATCGACATCTGGTCAGTCGGGGCCGGTATGTACTCGAACATTCTAGATGTTTCTACAATGGAAGGTTCTAGAACTATCTGCGGCACTATATAAGGCCGGGATGCGACACGACCGGGACAGTTTGGATAAAGCGATACGAACGAACACATCGAAGCGATCTTCAGGTGCGACTTAGAGCGATCAGTAGTGCATTAGTGTATGTTGCGTTGTTATTAGTGTTGTTGATTAAAGTGTAATTTTTTTGGTTATTAAATCGGCAGTTTTTATTGTCACGAACCCCAAGCTCGTAACAATAACATAATATCACGTCTGTTTTTCGCAAAAGGTTATGCAGAGGTACATCTATTGTGCACCCACATTTCGCAAATATAATAGAGGGCGAGCCTATAGCCATCAACCGGATAAAAATCCAGATTCCGGGCTGCAACTGAGTAATTCCAGATTGAAAACCTAGTGATGCTATGTCCGACCCGGGAATCGGACCCAGGACCTCATGCTCAGCAGTAGCACACTAGGCCAAAAGTCAAATTTAAAAAAAGTGGCACTCCGGGAGCGCCGACAGAAGTGAAAACTTGAACAATTACGTGTGTATTTTTTTAATCGTCTTGTTACAAATTAAATTTTGTGGCCTCCTACGACAATCTAGGTTTGGTTTTGAAATAAATAGAAACATCAAACTATCTCAATTACTGTATAATTAAAAGTTTAAGCTAGAACTAAACTAATTAAATACAAAACAAATTTACTTTATTACATATAATCTAGGTAGGTGACTATATATATACTTATGATTGCCAGCCAGCTAAAACTACAGCAGAAAGAGCTATGGGCGTGGGGAGTTGGAGATAAACCTAGTACTGTTCCGTTTAAAAGTTAAACACTCCAACTATAAACAATATTTGATCTAATTTACTGTGGAAACCCATTTAATAGGTTTTAGAATAGTAATTTATTGTGATTAAGTGATAACTAAAAAGTCCAGTGACAAAATATAGTTGAAGGAATGAGTTCTTCTATCAAGTGCAGTAGGTACAAAGTCAAACTACAATGAAATATATTACTCGGAAACCTCAAAATGTACATATGTTTTCAGGTAAATGCTACTTTACTTTCTAGTAACGCAGCTCTATAGGTACAAAAAAAACAACGTAACAGTCTTGAAAACAAAACACGCGCGGTGTCAGTTACGGTAACAGTGTCGCGAGTTCAATGGTTTTTTGGTTTTTCGTTGGTTTTTTTGTTCAATTGTCAATGTCAATTAATAAATAATGTGACACCAAGCAATGGACAAAATTGTCAACATGTTTTTAGCTTGAATACGAGGCTTTTGACTACGCTGTGTGTGTATATTTTATGTCTTTTTTGTATTTTGTGCGTTTTGTTTGTGCAGAATAAACAGTTTTTCTTTCTTTCTTTCTTTCTTTTTCTTCTTTTTCCCATCTCAAAAATTGCCCAACGCCGCTAAAGAAGTTTTCACTTCAATAATTAATATTTTAATAAAAAGTTCATATTTCATAAGTGACACATTTTAAATAATTATGTGTTATACAAGTAGAAAAAAAAGTAACACACTCTGACAAGGCCTCAGTCACACGCTTACAAATTGTGAAAAATTACGATCACATCAGAAAGCAATTGGATCCGCCCTAAATTATAATCGGAGCGTTACATTTAAAATCAAGCCGCTTTAATGACGACGGCGACGTTAATTTAACATACGTATATGACGGTTGTACGCGTTTTCATTTTATGAACATAGTACCTATTTTAATTTAATTAAAAGTAGGTATTATTTATTTACAATTTACATAAATAGCATCTTGGAGCAACGTGAAGCTAAAGCACAGTAGCGTCATTTGCCGGGTCACGGATCATAATATCGCATCAATGAAATTAAGACTGGTGTTCCCCAAACTTAATGACGTAACAAACCTTGACTGAATAAACACAAACGGAACCGTTTCACTAAATTAAATTACGAAGAAACTTGTCTTATGTAATGCAATTGTAGCAGAACTTCAGTACCCAAGGTCTTAAAAGCGTTTGTCCCAGGTTTTAAGAGCGTTTACGCCGTACGGCATTTCATAAAAACTTCAAGCCCTTATTTTTCGAAATGAATGAACCGATTTTAATGAAACTTCGTGCGCATAAGCAGGATACAATAGTCTAAAAAGTAAGTAGAAAACATTTTCGAAATGTCTTATTTAAAAAAAGTTAACCGGAAATCTCTGTTTCTATGGAAAATTTCAAATCGGTCTAATTTGGCTGTAACACTATTTATCGAGAATATTCTCTACTAACTTTTTAGACCTTTGTATCCTGCTTATGCGTATGAAGTTTCATCAAAATCGGTTAATACATTTCGAAAAATAAGGGCTTAAAAGTTTGTATGAAATGCCGTACCTACGGCGTAAACGCTCTTAAAAGAACATTGTTGAATATTTTAAGGGGTAGTTTCAATCATGTCTCTATTTAGCCTATCGCAGTTCACTGCTGGTCATAGGCTTCTCCCATGCTGTGCCACAACAAACTGTTCTCCACCTTCCGCATCCAGTTTGTCCCAGTTACCTTTTTGAAGTCGTCAGTCCATGTAGCTGGGGGGCGTCCCACACTACGCTTGCCGATACGCTCTCTCCACTTCAGAACTCGCCTACTCCTCCGACAATCGGTCTTTCGACAAACATGGCCAGCCCACTACCATTTCAGCTTGCTTACTCTGTTAGCTACGTCGGTAACTCCAATTCTTTTCCAGATAACTACCATCATCATCATCAACCCGACCCCAACATAGTTGGCAGATGCCTAGCCTTTTCCCAACTATGTTGGGGTCGCCTTCCAGTCGAACCGGATGCTACTGAATACCAATATTTTACATGTAGCGACTGCCTGTCTGACCTCCACAACACAGTTACTGGGTAATACGACACCCCTTGGTAAGACTGGTTGTCAGACTTTCGGGCTTCTGACTGCCCGTCACGACTGTAAAAGATCTACGAATTACAGCCGCAACCAAAGGCTTAACGTGCTTTCCGAGGCACGGAGGGGTCACAGTATGTAAAGATGGTCACCCAACCACATACCAACCGCGGCAAGCGTAGCTTAACCTGATCGATCGATCTGTGCGGCTGTTATTAATTAGCCACGAGCCCCTCTTCCAGATAACACAATAACATAGGTGTGATTATTAGTGATAGGTAGTAATCACTAATGATCACACCTGTTATTGTAATTAAATAAAAAACATGTTTCAAATAATCAGCCCATACTGTTCCCACTGCTGGGACACAGGCCTCCTCTCTGTGAGAGGGAATGGGCCGTAATCCACCACGTGGGCCCAGTGAGGGTTGGTAGATGTCACATGTCTTCGAATTTTTGGTTCCAGGTTCCTCACGATGTTTTGCTTCACCGTTTTTGAGAGCAATGGTGATGAAACAAATTACACAAAGTAAAGCGCCTGTCTGGGTCCGAACCAAAGTCAAAGTCAAAGCATTTATTTCAAATAGGCACTTAACAGGCACTTTTGAACGTCAAAAATTACTAAAATAGAATTGATTCTAGTCGTCCATTCCAAAAGGTAATTTTCGTGTGGAGAAGAATGGGCAAGAAACTCCACCGTTATTCTTTTAAAATGTTTTACAATATTTTGCATGTACATTTAATAAAATGTTTTACAATTTCAATTATATAATATATATGAGAAGACGATGCACCTAAAATAAAATTACTGTACCACAATAGGTAAAAGAATTAAAAATGAAACAATAATATATAAATTAATTATCTGATAGATACATGGTGCTCACATATTTACAAACATGGTAAAAATAAACGATTGTCATAAAAAAAAATTTATTAATAGTAATAAGTCAGGGTGTGAGTTAAAGTAATTACAGAATGTAAATCAATGTAAAAAAAAAGAAGAACAAAGAATAAATTTTACAATTAAATTAGTAACCAGTTTGATTTTGTCTTGAACCCACGACCTACAACTCGTAAGTCGGGTCCGTTACCACTGGACCACCACAGCTCTCGAAACCGTGTTTAGTTGTACTGAAATGATGACTTTATTGTATGATGAATGTTCAAAGAGAGAGAGACAGATGAAAAAGATGACGATGTTGAAGAATCTTCTTAAATAGCACTCGTTTTTATTCATATTTATTCCGACATTATCATTTATCATCTTCAATATTTATTATTTCATTAGTTCTACGAGGTTTAATGAAAAAAATATTACATTTCGCGAACATAATATTTTCTGTAATAAATACAATAGACTATCCGTCGTATTATTTCCATGTTACAAATATTTATAAGAGTATTTTCTCTTAAATTGGTCCTTACGGACGCGGTGAAATATTCGTATTGGTAAAATATTAAGTGGTTCTTACGAGACAGTATTTAATGAGCGTAATAACGTAAATGGAGTTTTCCTTTAACGGATGATGTTTATTTGTGAACTACTTTCTTATTTATGGTTTCGATGTAAAAATAAAAATAATCAGTTGGGACAATATTGAATGGTTCCTCGGTTGCAAACTTATAGAGCCTGACAATTTACCAGCGAGATACCGATGGTGGCGAGCGATTGTTTAACGCGCTGCGCTCACGTAGCGTACTCGCTACGTACACGCAGCGTATACACCGCGTCTTATTAAAGAGAGCGATTGCCGAGAATGTACAAAAGAGAGTGAGACAAGTGAGTGTACAATATTATGAAAACGCGGCGTGACGTGTGGTCGCGCAGACCCAAGCGTCGCTGGAAATAAGTTAGCAAATCGCTATTGTGATAATGACAACACTCTATAGTCCCTCTTATAAATAAGCGCAGTGTAAAGTTATGCCAAACTTAATCCTTGAAAATGTATGATTAATCCGGATATAATAGAGGCACTGTCATACTGAATGGAACTTTACTCCACGTTTAATGAACCCCTCAAGGGTCCCCTCTACACGAAGTGTACATAAGAGAAAGTGCTCGAAATGTCTACGGTACACCAAGTGTACACACTCATTCTTCTTTTGTCATTGTCATTGTGAAAACAATGCCTTCACTGCATCCATTCAACTACTTCGACATGTGGGGTGTGTCGACAGGTAGGCGGGAAAACGTGTGAGAGGTTAATAAGCATTAGGTTTCAATAATAGGCACTGTATACCTTCTCTTAATAGCTGAAAGCCAAAACCGTGGCGATTAAAAATTATGTTCGTGCATCAACTTTCATCTGAGCGAAAATAAGACGGAAAAGGAAATTGGTTGAGTTTTTGCCAAGGGCTGCAATTATGTAATTGGATCCCCCAAGCAGTCTTGGGGGATCCAATTACATAATTGAAATCGGTGTCCCACTTTCGTATAGTGAAATAATTAAATTCAATCTGGAATCAAAGCAGTCGATTTTTTCCGTAGCATCTACCAAGACACGGAGTCTCTGAATGATTTCAGCGACCAAGCTGTATTGCAGTTGGTACTGGTACCTATAAGCAAATGAGACCTATAATTTAGGTATTCTAGAGTAAGTTCTTAAACTAATGTAAGTATACCTAAGTAATTTTGAGTCGGCGCCAAACAAGAAAATTAAAAAAAAAGAATTACAAACGAAAAAGAATTATCAAAACCGGACTACTCTATAAAAAGTTATGCGTGGTCATACATAAAAAAAAATGTATATGCGGGTCGACTTGAGAACCTCCTCCGTTTTTTCGTCGGTTAAAAAATATTACAAAAGGTTTAATTAAAATATCTAAAAACCTGAAAAAGGGTCATTGTACTCATTATTATGAGCAATCTTTACTAAGTGACCAACGCCAGAACCGCGAAAAGAAACAGGCAGTCACATAACTCGATAAAATGTAATGAACAACTGATTTTTTTCCGCGATTGCAGAGTTTATCACATATTAAAAGTTATTAATAGATGACTAAAATGACCCACTTTCTAGTTTTCTCTTATTTCAAATTACACTTTATCACTGCATATTATATTTATGTACCACTGTTGTAGAGTACATGAAATTTAAATGAAGGCTTGTGTTTAAACGCCTACCAGAAAAGTGCCTAAGTATTTTAATACCAAAAAATTCGAAATACCTGCCAGAATGGATAGATGCTCACCAAATTGTGTTTCATAAAGTATTGTAGAAATTAACCTATTTTCCTTTTTATTCTATGCCACATCCTATGTCGATGGAGCCCCGCTTCGCGGGGCCCCTATTTCTGTGTAAAGGGTTTAAAGTAACCTAACCAAACCGAAACTCTGGGTGCCCTTCGCTCGTTCTTGCATCCTACGTCGCCAATATCATTTTGGGTATTATTATTAATCTTGTTTCATAGCATTTAAATTGTACCCTTAAGGCGGAGATTCCTTGAAAACGGTCAAAAAGTTGTTTTTTTAAAGCAGTGTATCTCTACCGTAAATTATTTCGACCAAAAAAAATGAGATTTTCAAGTCTTATTTTAATACAGTGACGGAACTCAAATCATAATTAAACATACATTAATGCATCAAAAAATCTTCAAATACACCTCTTGATTGTCTTAAAAAGCAGTTTATCCCTTCATTAACAATTTTAATTAAAGTTAAAATATGCCCTCTTTAAACTGCATTCAGTGATGGATTATTTATTATTAAATAGTTTTTGTAGATAGAGAATTTCTTCATATTTTACATTAAATTACCAGTTTTGTGCGCAGTCCGACAGTGACCGCGCTTTAGGTTATGTAAGCCCCTTAAATAAATATCACCAAGTTTTAACTTATTTTTTTCCTTTTTGCAGTATCGCCCAAGTAGCAAAAGCGCTGATGGCTTTCGTGATATTCCTGTCATTCGCCCTTCAATTCTACGTGCCCATGGAAATGATCACCAGGATAAGGAAAGGAAAGGAGTCCAGATATGAAAATCTGGTTCAGATCGTCATCAGGACCGTCATGGTCACTATGGCAGGTAAGAATTACTTACAATAATATGTTTTACACGACGTTATGCCTATATTAATTAACTAAGAGGTACTTAGGTAGATTTACAAGGTGTATGAGATATGGACGCGTCAATTCTCGAATTCAACACAATGATTCTAGAATTTCTCATAGATCACCCATTTTGTTTCGGCGACTTGGGATACAAAATACAAAGTCGGCGGCCAGGAATTAATTACAATTTATTTGAATGGTCGTAGTAGTAGAAACATTTATTAGTATGGCGACAACGCTGTAATTAATTTGAGAACAAAGATATACAGCGATCTTATCTTTCGATCCGCCTCCAAATATATGTAGTACAAGAGCGGCCCGCCCAGTTTCGCACGGGTAGATAGAGGTATTTAACAAAAATAAGATATAAGTATTTTTCGGCGTTAATATTGCATAATATGCAATATTTATATTAACATGGAAAAGTAGTTATCGTGACATAGGCAACTGTAATAGTTAGACGTACTATGGTATCGGGACTTTTTTGTACATATTGATATCCTCTATAAAACTGTAGTACAGACGCCAGCACATTAAGCTATCCGAAACTTTGAACCTTATTCTTTAGCGATAAAGTTGAAAATCTATTAAAGAAAGAACAATGCCCACTTTCCATACATTTAAAAACCTGATAATGAAAGTTGATGTATAGTTATAAGGTATAGTAGAAAGAGTACCTGTAAGATTAGAAAATAATGTCATATAGTCATTTTTACGATTTAAAGTCTACAAAGGCCAAAAAATATTAATGTTACTTTTTAGGTTAGGATTTGCCTTTGCGATAGTTTGTTTACTTAAAAAAAGTCTAACTTTGCTATTGTATTGTCAAAAGTGATCACTTGCCTACCCATTTCGTTGACCGCAGTACATACATATATACCTACCTACTACGTCATCCAGAAATTCTGCTGGAGCAGAGATATTGTCTTGAAACCTAGCCCATCTCAGTAGTTACACACACAAAATGGCACAATACACAACGAGACGCAAGCGCAACAACGAAGTCGCAGAACTGTCAAAATATCTAAAAAATCCGTATCACTCGTGCGAACTCAATTATAATCTGCATAATTAATTTATTTAATTATCATGTTATTTTGAATTGATCTGTATTATGCACAGACTAATAAAAAATAGTTATTGATTAAATAAAACTTAAAATAATATATAAAACTCAGAAAAAGAGTTGAATAAAGTCAAGAAGCAGTGTGCAAAACGGAACGTTGTAAAAAATGAGTAGTTGGATGCGTTCAGGGTAATTGAGATGCGTTCAAAATAAGGTAATAAGACGTAGAGTTAGCATAAAGAAAAATTAATAAATATTTTTTTCCCGGCCTTCTTTTAAAATTGTGATTAGCGTAAAGAATGTACAAATTTATTGACTTCAGACAGACAAACACAGATACGTTGCGGGGGGACTTTGTTTTATAATGTTATTGTGAAATTGTGTCTACTGTTTTTTTTTTATCGCTTACCAACACTTAAAACTAGATGTAAAGACTTGTATTCAGAACTTGTCAAATATGTGGAACTTATCAAAAAAGTTTGCAACAACGTCAATACATGTGTGTCATTCACTGACCTGTATTATACAACTTGTATGATAGAGGTCAGTGGTATCATTATATTATTATCTACAACGCCACATGCGAACGACGCGACGTATCACATTGACATTACCCAAAATTCTGCGTCTCGCATTACAGTTTACCGCGCGATTAGCATATTATAAAGAACAGAGTGTATAAAAGAGAAGACAAGAAGACAATGCCCGTCTTACATAATCCTAAAACAAAACTCGAAATGGATTGCCCTATTTTGCCCGGTAAAAACAATCCTGCTTGTTCCAAATCTCCTCTTAAACGGACAATTTCCAACCAATTAGCTGTCGAGTATAAGATGAAGTATAAGAGGCAATTAGTTCTCGGCTTGAAGTTAAATACGATTTCTGAGCGGGCGTTGATATTGCCCGGTTAAGCAAATTTGGCTGTTTTATTTGATCGACTAAGAGCGTCGAGGTTGGGTTAAAAATTGGGTCATTCTTTCGTGGGAATGATTAGGTTTCAACTTTTAATCCGGAGCTTAGGTGCATTGCTAAAGTGTATGGAAATATTTGAAAATTTCTCAATATTCCTGCTGAGCTAGATACTTACCCTTTCAAAAAATTTACTGTGTTTGCACATCTGAATTATACAATGAAAAATTATTATCATATAATGTTAGAAGATATTGAAATTCAGACGTAGCATTAATTGAAAATTTATTTCAATTAAACCTAAAATTTATCTAACTTTAGCGGCCAGATGTTTAGCCATAAATCAGTTCAACCAGAGATCTTTGGCCAACCAATTCGTAATATCTTAAAATTATATAAATTATTACTTTAAAACAATACTTTATTAATCTAGACTTAACTAAAAATCTGCTTTTCTATCATGCACAATGGACGAAAACAAACAGAGTAGATGTCAGATAATAATATTTATGAAAGACCTTGAAGAGAAAAGTTTTGAATATTTTGAATTTTTGTTTGTTGATACAGTACATGTGTACACAAATTGAGTTTATGGATCACTCGCTTGATTATTCGACTTACAAAGCTAAGCTTAGATTTTTAAAAACCTACAATATTATATATATACACACACACATATAATCAGCCTATAATGTTCCCACTGCTGGGACGCAGGCCTCCACTCTTTGAGAAGGAGTGGGCTGTAATTTACGAGGCGGGCTCAGTACGGGTTGGTAGATGCCACATGTCTTCAAATTTTTTTGGTTCTTGGACATGTCCGATTCCTCACGATGTTTTCCTTTACTGTTTTGAGAGCAGTGGTTATGAAATTAAATACACAGTAAAGTGCCTGACTGGGTTCGAACTCACGACCATAAAACTCGTCATTCAGGGCCAATACCACCACTGCTCCCAGAATGCCAGCCCAGAATGACATATAGAAAACTTAATTTAAATTATTTATTCTTATTCTCCCTTGTCCACAGTCGCTATCGCCGCAGCCTTCCCAAACCTGGAACTGGTAATTAGCTTCGTTGGCGCCGTCTTCTTCTCAACTCTTGGACTCTTCATCCCAGCTGTGGTTGACACCGTATACAATTGGGACACACGTCTAGGACCCTTCAAATATGTCCTATGGAAGAATCTGCTAATTGTTATCATTTCGCTTATTGCTCTTTTCTCTGGAGCCTATGTTTCTATTCAAGGAATGATTGAGGATTTCGGTGGTCATAATCTTGAAAGCCATGATGTTCATGATAATGCAACGCTGACATGATTTTAGAGTCATACAAATTACTGTGTGACGTTTTAAAAGAACCAGGGGCCTATTTAATAAAACTTGCACATATGACAACCGTCAATCTGATAATCCGACAATATTACAAGTTTCTTTCATGCATTTTCTAGTTTACTCAATTACAGTATCTGTCGTGAAAATTGTGTTATTTATTCACAAACAATTATGTCGCGTTGTCTGTTATATTAAATAAGGCCCTGATAGGATTTATCGTTTATATTGTAATTAGGTAATACATATTATTAAACAGTGTGTTAACACTTTGCGGGACACTAAACGCCTCGAGACGTAATAACAATAAATGTTTTTTAAACTATTGTGTCTGGTTCAGTGACCTAAGTAAAAATGCAAGAAAAGTCAAGTTACCATTAATATTAAGAAATCTGTGAAAATATCGGACATTCAGAAAAATACTTCCAAATTTTTAAACTCTATAACGCACTGTGGACTCTTATAAATATGCCCCTTTATACTGGATCCCAATGACGTAATATAGTTAACAAATTTTTGTTGCTACGAGATATGTCTATTCTTCGTAGGATAGACATAGGGGTGCTATGTCTATCCTACGAAGAATAGACATATCTGTGCAGGGTGACATTTTTTTTCATCATGTTTGATATAAATCGAGCCGTAGAAATATAAATACAATATAATTATATATTTATACATATAATTATAAAATATATACAATCTGTTATTTTGTTATTCGTTTCTTCCGTTTCCATAGCGGTTATGCTACACGTTGCGTAAAACTAATGATAATGAGTTTCATTAACTTCACTGAGAATTAACTAGGACTTGAACTTGGCCATGATTTGTTGGTTGTGAAATTGAAGTTTGTAACGCGTGAAATTATAATTTAAATTAATACAACACTTAACTATTGTTTTCATAATAAATAGTTGCAAAAGTGAAGTACAAATAATTTGTAAGTAGTCTAGTTGATAAGATTTATTTTATTTATTAAATGTTATGCACAAGTAAAATAAATACTGTTCAAAGGCGGACTTAATGCCTGAGGCATTTTCTACCAGTCAACCTTAGTTACTATAATTTTAAACCTTACAAAACAGGGTTAAATAAAATAAAATAAAATTAGCCAGCGAAACTCCGCATACAAGATGGGTAACAAAAAATAAATTAATTTGTACACTTTTTGTGGGGTAATGTATTTGTCAAGGTCTTATGGACCACAAGAGAGAAATAAGAAAGATAATCGATCTTACAAACATACATAAATGCATAAGAACCAAGAAATATGCTAATGCAAGACTATTAATTAGAAAACTAGCGACCGCAGGGTTATTAGGCTGCGTTCTAACCAAAGCGATCATTTTTGGTTCGGTGAACTAGTTAGAACGCGTGATCGCGCCGACAGGGAGAGCACCTTCCAGTATTCCGAACAAATAGTCACATATGAACGAGGTGCGTATTCGCGCGAACGATGGTTTTGGCTAGGACGCGGGGTTACTAATGCACATGGTAATGATTTTGGCACTTCACCAAGTAAGTCAGACAGTTTGGTTTAAATGCCGAAAGTAGCAGTTTCTTCTAAGTACCTAATATGGAAATCATCATCATCATCATCATCTCAGCCGAAAGACGTCCACTGCTGGACATAGGCCTCCACCAATTTTGGGGGGGTTTTTTGCATTTTTCATACCAATGAAGCAATGGATTTGGAATTTCCTTCAAAAGCCTCGGCTTGTGATTGAAATTGTGTAATGCAATTAAAGTGCAAGTGCTAGTCTCTAGGACTGTTTTATTAAGGCTGGATTTAGTGCTATTCGGATGGTCCGGAACGTTTCTCTGTGTGGTGCCGGACTTAAAGAATACCACCACCCCTTACTTCCCGTGGGTGTCGTAAAAGGCGACTAAGGATCGTACCGGAGGATGACCAGCAGCGTTCTCTGTGTATTCCACCATCATACCACACTGCGATCGCCAACCCGCCTGCCAAGCGTGGCGTTTATGGCAAACCCTCCCAAAATTGGGGGAGGCCTATGTCCAGCAGTGGACGTCTATCGGCTGAAACGGATGGTCCGGAGGGTCGTCTCTGTCCGGAGTTATCGTATAGAAATCAACTATTACGCACGGCCTGCGGAGCGTCCGTCCATCCATCGAGGACCCTCCGTCGAGCGCGTCCGTGCTCCGTATCTACGCGTTCAGTGCTGCACTGACGCAGAACTGTCCGGACTTAAAAACGGATACATGTTTGCGACTGTACTCGTCCGAGCCGTATGATGGTCCGTGGAGCACATAATGGTCGACCGTAGGGACGATCCATACTGCGGAGCTCCTTACGGTAGTCCGTACCTACAGACCATCAGTATAGCACTAAATCCAGCCTAATACTTACCTACCCTGCTGATAATGCTGAGTCACATGCCACAAAATTACTTGTAAAATTAATGTTCTTACTAAACGCAGTTTGAAAAAATAAATTGAAAACCAAACGCAAGTCATGCGCAGATCATTAATATTAAACATTGATTAATTAGCTTTAAGTTGTAGCTTTGTACATAAAGAATGTAATTAGAGATCCTTAATCCACTATTGATTTATAGACTATTGATTTTATATACGTCCACCTTAGGCATCCAATATCTTTTTTCCATATTCAGCAAGAGTCTTACACCAACTGGGGGTTGTCCTTGGGTGCTCTTGCTTATTTATTTCATTAAAAGCGCATAACGGGCCTCTGCGAGTTGGCTTTGGCCCTCGTACGGCTTCGAAATGCCTGTGAAGCTCCCAGGAAGCTTCTGTGCTTTTGGGTGGAGCTAGGCTGGCTCTGTTAGCCAGAATCCCCACGCACAACGGACCGAATGGGAGTCTCAAGTGCAGAAAAGGGAGTCCATACAATCATCATCATCATCACGGCTTCGAAAGATCTGGGACCCAGGGTCCCGATATATTATGTAAAACATAATAAAACTTGTTGCGATTTCTACAACGCCACATGCGAACTCGCGCTATTCTGACGCTGGTGTCATCTCCCAAGCAAAGTTTACAGCGCAAATAGTGCCTATAATCCATACTATAATAGGTATTATAAGTGCGAAAGTGTCTCTGTCTGTCTGTTACCTCTTCACGCTTAAACCGCTAAACCGATTTAGATGAAATTTAATGTCATTTAAAAAACTATCCTATGTCCAAGGATATTCCCACGGGATCGAAACTTATGCGGATGAAACCGTGGGGCGCAGCTAGTATTATTATATACAAAGCCCGACATGAATCATGGGGCAGTTGCCCGCCAGACACAATACCCGTCGAGGGCTGGTCGGAGGATCCTCCCTTTTCTTTATAGTATGAGTGAGCTTTACACCCTTTTCCTCATACCTTTATAAACTTATTATGTTCAAGATGTTGGGAGGGAATATGGAAATCATCCTCGCGTTAATTATGTTTTCTTATAGCTGATTTTATTTTACTAAGGGCCTGTGCACACCACGTTCTTTAAACGCGGCGTTGACGCGCGTTTGTAGCGATACAGATGTGATAAGCACGCGAGTCAGATGCAGCCAGTAGACCTTCTGTAGGATAAAAGCGCGGCATCGACACACGTTTCTAAAACGCGCGTCAACGGCGCGTTTAAAAAACGTGGTGTGAACAGGCCCTAAGTTATGTACTTATTTAATATCTACATCTTACGGCCGAACCCAATTACCTATCTATCACCAGTTTTGACATACTGGAGGTAGAAAAAACCTATCTATCTATTCTCTGATCGTAACGTCCCAATAAACTATATCGATTTTTATTCGATATCCGTGATTATAATTATACTGGCTACCACACGGATATCTATGGGCTACCATCAGTAGCTATCTCTGTCAATAGGTTATTGGATTCGGCCGTTAATCAACTTCTGTTTATCTATTATTATTCCCAAACTTATCTAGCAGGGGATCGAGGAGGGGGGGTGGAGGGGGGTTCAGGGGATCAGACTGAAATAACTCATATTACCGTACCTATCAACACAATCTGTGCGCAGCGTTATATTAATTGTATAACAATAAACGTACTTTATTAATTAGAAAATATTGTAGCAGATTATTTTGTGACATATCAAGCTATTCATTTCCAGTATATGCTGACTTCTCATTGTACAGACGCCAGCACATCAAGCTACTACAATATGTCAAATATCTTTAATAGATTTTCAACTTTATTGCTGAAGCATAAGGTTCAAAGTTGATTGGGGAAATTTAACAGTTTCGGGTAGCTTGATGTGCTGGCGTTTGTACGAAAAGCCTATAAAATGCGAGGTCAGCACAGGCGCGACACGCGATTTTATCGCGTGTTGAGCTTGTTTGAAGGAGCCTTGTCGCTTGGTATGTCGTCGTAGCTATCTACCATAATCATCTGCATAATATATTGAGATGATCGGCGTGAGGATGATATAATAATGGATGTAATTAATATTTATTTTAGTGAGATTGGTTTTTCTTATGATAATGTAAATATTTAGTCGTATCATGAAATGTGTACAAAGCCTAATTAATAGCTAACTCATTAAATGATGGATTGTTAATAGTCGTATCATGAAATGTGTACAAAACCTAATTAATAGCTAACTAATTAAATGACGGATTGTTAATTAATATATTCAGTCGTGTAATAAAGCTGCTTTTACTCACATTTATTTTATTTGTATAATTTTACTAATTTCAGATAACCTGATCATGTAAAGTCGTGGCAATTAATTGTGAAGAAAATTGACACGTCAATTTGTAGTTTTATAGCAATTTTATACAACTGGCAAAGAATTACAGTTGCGCTTTAAATGTACGACAAATTTAAGTCAGAAATCAATTTCCCTGACTTTACCTAAACCTGAAAAATAAAAGATAAAAGCATAATTTTCGATTGCTCCATATTTCTTCCAGCTTTATATTGAACGATACTCCACAACTTTCATAAAAATATAATGTTACAAACAAAAATGTGTTGCCTCTGATGGCAACCTATGCAAGGTGATGTTGGAATTAAAGGAAACAATAAACTATCTCAAACGCTTTATAATTAAAAGTTTTAAGTAATTATTGAACAAATTTTGGTTATTAAATAAAAATAGTAGATACTTTACTATAATTAGAACCTATAATTGCCAGCCAGCTAAAATTTCAGCAGAAAGAGCTATGGGCGTGTGGAGTTGAAGATAAACCCAGTACTGTTCCATTTAAAAAGTTAAGTTAACCTAAATATTATAAATCACAAATTTAAGAGAATAGCTAAGTAACCTTCCAGTTAATAAGGGGATTAATTAGTAAATGGGCGCCAGGGACAATAAGAGTCCCGGATCCTGGAGCCGATGAAGGTGGCCAATATTCTTCCGGAGGAACATATAATGTCGAACCCAAGATCCTCAATTCAAATTAGGTTGAAGACCGGTTTCCAGTGTAGAAAACCAGACTAAGGAAACTAACCGGTTCTTATAGAAACCGTATTAAATTAAATAAATATTCTTAGGAATATAAAAAAAAACCGTCCCGCCTGCGCTATCGCTAGACGGACTCAGCCAGCAGCGCAGTCGTCTCCGCAGGAGGCTTCGAGCGTACTCGAGGAACGGGTCTAGCGTCCAGGCCCCAGACGCTCCTCTAGATCCTGGCGGCGAGACGAATCTCTCGAGGTGCTTCTCGTGGAAACGACAATACAGGGTCCTAATATTATAGGGGGAAACTAATTAACATTCCTTGAGGTGACCGAGCTGGGAAATCTAGAAGGCATTAGCCGGTTAACATGGCCTTTTGACACTAGGAATGAGGATTACTTACGTGGCGTTCATCAAGTCCAGGTATGGGCTCGTTCCCTTGAACAATAATTGAATACCGTGGTTAACACTGAGAAATCTATGATAAATAGTCAGCGGATGAAATACTCACGGCTGATTTAGGAAGAAAGCACTTGACTCCACGTTCCTTGACCGGCTATAAAGTTGTCTGCGTATGCGCAATTTGGAATCCTGTAATTAATATTCATGGATCACGACAATATCCTTTTAACAACCAGGGAAAGGCTCACAGACCACTTCCAAACACTATTACCACAAACTCCTTACCTTTTAAAACATGTAATAGGTGGTGTCACTCCAGCGTGTCCAAGGGCAAAAGAAGCTAACACGATCCCTTATTACTGTCATGGCTAGCAAACCGGAACTCGGACGGAGCATTTCGAAAATCTCCCATATTGCAGGTAAAATGATTCAAATTCAAACTCAAAGCATTTATTTCAATTAAACCTTGTAGAGGCACTTTTGAATTGTCAAAATTAAATAGTCTGTCAGTTAGTCAGAAAGTTGAAGCTAGTTGCCCATTCCAAAACGTAGATCTCTATAGAGAAGAACGGGCAAGAAACTCCATGGACACTCTTTTAAATCAAGTTATTACAAAATCCTGGGTACATTATTCTTGTTGCTTCCATATGTGAGAACAATGTAAAAAAAAAAAAGACAAATGAAGAAACAATTCAAAATATAAGATTAAAAATAAGCCTTGGCAGTTAAGAGATGACCAGTCTCAACCGACGGCACCCGTTCACGAACATGACGCGTGGATCAGCACCATCCAGCTCAACCATTTTGTAGGGAACCGAATAATCCAACACACGCGCCAACATCGGTGAGACATTTAAGTGAGCATGACACGTTCTCAACTGCCATGCTCTTTCAAGGCAACATCAATTTTTTTTTTAATCATAATAAACGGAAACATGGTTCTTACATTTACAAATTTAAAAAAAAATGCTTCTAAATTATACAAAACTATAGTTTGCAATTTATTTAAGATGTTAATATAATTTAAATCAAAAATCAAAATCAAAATGTTTTATTTCACATAAACCTACATGGGCACTTATGAAACGTCAGAAGCTAGGTGCACGGTTCCAATTGGTCGTTTCCTATGGAGAAGAACCGGCAAGAAACTCCATTGTTACTCTTTTTAAAAATAATTGGCTTTTACAATGTTTCCAGATCACAGTAGGTATGGGAGGACAGCGCAGGCCTGTCAACAAGTACCAAGTACTTGATAAAATAGAAAATGGTCTACAGATCTAAAGTCTATAAGGCCTACAAAGTCCTCACATTTACAAAATAAGAATCTATCAAAAGGATAGATAATAAAACAAAGAAAAATAATAATAAAAACCTACTAAAACCAAGTCTTATGATTCTCATTAAAACCACTAATAAAGAGGTGAAAAATTTCAAGTGACTGTATATAATGTCAATTAATAAAGAAATTATGTCAAAAAGTATATAATGTCAAATAATAAAGAAATTATGTCAAAAAGTATGTCAAAATAATAATTAAATAAAAATTAAACATCGTAATTTGAGAGCAGTTAATAGACATTTACATAGTTATGCCGTTAATGAGAAGCCAGGGAAGCCACATGTGCAGAAGGAATTATTGCCAGACTAGCTTGTCTTCAACGTAGTCTTTAATCTTATAATATGCTTTTTTGATAAGGACACGTTTGATGAGGGTTTTGAACTTTCCATCGCTAAGTTCTGTAACCGGCTTTAGCAACTTGTTATAAAAACGGATGCTGTTTACAAGAAATGACTTGCTAGTTTTAGTTAATCTAAATTTAGGTAACACAATTTCATTTTTACTACGTGTATTTATATTATGGAAATCGCTTCTTATTTTGAAGAGTCCTAAGTTTTTGCGAACATACAAAATACTTTCTAAAATATAAAGAGAAGGCAGAGTTAGTATATCAATTTCTTTGAATTTGATTCTAAGAGACTAGCGAGGACCCATTTTATAGATTGCGCGGATTGCCCTCTTCTGTAAAATGAAAATTGAATCTACGTCAGCTGCCGATCCCCACAGCAGAACACCATAAGACATAATACTGTGGAAATAAGCAAAGTATACTAACCTAGCTGTGGCTATATCTGTCAACTGCCTTATTTTTCTTACTGCATATGCAGCTGAACTTAATCTACTTGAGAGAGCTCTAATGTGTGCGCCCCATTGTAATTTTGAATCTAAAGTAATTCCTAGAAATACAGTTTCCGTAACAGCATCTAGTCTTTTGCCATCAAGTTCTAAATTCAGACACTTGAGGTACATTTGGTAATGAAAACTTAAGACATTTAGTTTTGTTCGCATTAAGTAAAAGATTATTAGCTGCAAACCATTTCGAGAGAACAGCCAGACTATCGTTAACATGTAAGACATCCGTATCTTTTCTATCTATTTTAAAAATAAGGGAAGTGTCATCAGCGAATAAAATGATATCCGACAAGTTAGCCATCATGTAAGGAAGGTCATTAATATAAACTAGAAATAGGAAAGGGCCAAGAATTGAGCCTTGAGGCACGCCCATCTTAACTAGAGACCCCGAAGACGTCGCCCCGTTAACGTTTACTTTTTGTTGGCGCTTTGACAGATAGGAAAGAACAAGATCAGCAGCTTGTCCACGAATTCCGTAGTGGTATAATTTACAGATCAGTGTATTATGGTCAACGCAGTCAAACGCTTTTGAGAGGTCACAGAAAATGCCAATTGCATCCTGGGACTTCTCCCAGGATTCCAAAATGTGACTGATGAATTTTACTCCCGCGTCTGTCGTCGACCTACCTTTCGTGAAACCAAACTGGCGACTATGTAAAATCCCATTTGAATTAAAATGTGACAACATCTGGTCCAGCATGATTTTTTCATAGATTTTGCTCAATGCTGGTAGCACAGATATAGGTCTAAAATTGGAGGGATCAAACTTACTACCAGATTTGAATATCGGTACTACTTTACTATGTTTCATTAAGTCAGGAAACGTACCGCTGTCTAAACATTGATTAAATATACCTGTTAGGGCAGGGGCAATTGTGTCAATAATATCTCCAAGAACCTTAACAGAAATCCCCCATAAGTCTTCAGTGTTTTTTATGTTAAGACTTTTAAATACTTTTTTAATTGTGTCAACAGAAATGGGCTTGAATTTAAAGCTTGGAATTTCCCTATTAAAATTTCCCTTAAGAAGGGCTTCAGCTAATGTAGGTGATGAGGGGAGAGACTTTGTAACCTTTATTGGGATATTGGTAAAGAAATTTTCTAGTGTCTCAGCAACTTTTAACTTATCTGAAATGGTTTCATTATCAATTTTTAGGGACAACTCATTCTGATCTTGCTGTTTTGTGTTTCCAGTTTCTTTGTTTATTACCACACAGCTTTTATTTTATTATTAGACATACTAATTTTGTTACTAATTAATTTAGATTTAACCTCAGCGCAGACTCTTTTGAATATTTTAGAATAGTTCCTTACATAATTATGAAGGCCTTGATCAGAAGTTAATGATTTCTCGTGATACAGATTATATAAAATATCTCTGCTTTTTCTAATGCCAGCAGTGGCCCATTCACTAAATTTTGGTTTAGTTTTTATAGTAACTTTTTTAACAGGACATGCTTTATTGAATTCTTGGCATACTGTAGAAAATAATGTACCATAGTTTATGTTGGGGTCTTGTGAATCAAAACTAGCTGTGGAAAGATTGCTAAGAACATTATTATTAAACATTTTCAATTTATTTTTAGTTAGAGGTCTTAATTGAATGGATTTATCTATGTGTAATCTTTTACCTAAGTCAAATGATACAAGTTGACCAGTATGGTCAGACCTGACGCCAGTAATTAAGGACGAGTCTTTTATTTTACAGTTAGTAAATACATTGTCGATGCATGAAGCTGAAGTTGCTGTTATTCTAGTCGCTTCATTAAATATACATTTTAAATTAAATGATTTAAACAATGATATTAGCTTACATTTTTCTGGTGAATTAACTAATAGATCAATATTTAGGTCACCACAAACAAAAACAAATTTACTATCTTTAAAAAGTTTACTAAGTATTTCTTCCATTATGATCAATAATGATGACAAATTTGAGGCTGGTGGTCTATAAACACATAAGAAAGTATGGCCTTCAACTTCTGCACATGCTACCTCACATAAGCGATCAACAGAGCAAGCAGTGATATCCTTTCTTTCTTTATACCTAAAAGAACTATTACATAATATCAAAGTACCACCCCCTATTGAGCCCGTATTAACTAGTAATTGGGTTGTGGAGGTCAGATAGGCAGTCACTCCTTGTAAAATACTGGTATTCAGCTGGATCCGGTTAGACTGTAAGCCTACCTCAACATAGTTGGGAAAAGCCTAGGCCGATGATGATGATGGTTGGCATTCTACAGTAGCGAAAATAAACGTCTGGGGAACAATCTGCCTAGCAGTTTCCCAACTACGTTGGAGTCGGCTTCCAGTCTAACTGGATGCAGCCGAGTATGTATTCATTTATATATGTACTTTGCTTGGAGCGTCTGCATATCTGACCTCCACAGCACAGTTACTGGTTAGACGATACTACCTACTTGGTAAGACTGGTTGTCAGACTTTTGGCTTCTGACTACGCGTAACGACTGTCAAAGATCTACTAATTACAGCCGGGACCAACGGCATAATATGCTAAAAGATCAATCTCTTGGGATATCTGGGTAAAATGTAATAATTGTTTATGCTATTTAACGTTTGTTTAATTATTTTATGCATTAAAATATAACGTTACCTATACTACTACGTTACCTATACTTTTCATCCTGCAGGATAAAATAAAATAATATCCAGTCACTTATTGGGCATCATTAACATAATATATAATTTATTAAAAACCGTGGCTTTGTTAGTAAAACCGAAAACGAGCCCTGATTTTTAATTAAATATGTAACGTAACCTGAATGAAATAGTATTTAAAAAAATATACATATTTGGCGTCACGTCGGATTTGGGATTTCATAAAAAATATCACATAACCCCTTTATGAAAACCTTTTTGTAGTCTAAATTCATTGTAAGCCGTTATTTGAGTTCCTGCTTTTAGGCAACGAATTATTGTTAGTATTTCGTTTATTTAATAGTGGCCCGTGGCTAAATAATAACAAGCCGCACAGGTCGATCGATCAGGTTAAGCTAAGCTTGCCGCGTTTGGTCTGGGGATGGGTGACCATCTTTACATACCGTGACCTCTCCGTGCTTCGGAAAGCACGTTAAGCCGTTGGTCCCGGCTGTCATTCGTGGATCTTTGACAGACGTTACGGGTAGTCAGAAGCCCGAAAGTCTGACAACCACTCTTATCAAGGGGTATCGTATTACCCAGTAATTGGGTTGTGGAGGTCAGATGGGCAGTCGCTCCATGTAAAATACTGGTATTCAGTTGCATCCGGTTTGACTGGAAGCCGACCCCAACATGGTTGGGAAAAGGCTAGGCAGATGATGATGATTTCGTTTCTTTAATTACTTAGTTATTAAATACTTTTTAAATATAAAAAATAAAATTAAAAATATTAAAAAATAGTAGTCCGCCGGTATCGGGAACAGGGTCCAAGCTACCGGTGGTTAGGGCTCCAGAGACAGGAACCTCCTCACAATGCGAGCCGTATCAAGGAGTACTTGCCTTCTAAATCAGGCCCTTGATCCAACCGCCTAACGAGAGCCTCGAGAGATGTAGATCAAGGCTTTTGGTTATCAGGCCATTGGCCGATTCGACAATCGGCACAATGAAAGCCGAGCTCACATTCCACATGTCAACAACGTCGTATGCTAAGTCAAGATATTCTCAGCTTTTACAAGGTTCTCAACGAATAATTATTATTATTGTGAAAAAGTATTTTCCTACCTACAATATAACTCGAATCCTGAATTGGGTTATGAAATGTTAAAATATTATTGTGAAGGGTCGCCATAATTTTATTTTTGTACCTATTATTCCATGTTTAAATGGTAAAAGATCAAGAAGAAGAAGGTCTTGTTTACTTGAAGTTGCAAGCTAAATGACACGATAATGTTATTCAAGGCTCGGTTTATCGTTTCTATGGAAATAATTAATATTCACAGCTACATATAATTGCTCCAGCCTTAACAGATATTATTTGTTTTGATAGAAATTGTACAGTATTTTTATCTCACGAAGCGACGCGCGTTGTACTTGTGGTAACAAAGTGTACAAACACGCTGTGAATGTGATTGCAGGAGATCTCAGTACCGTCCGAGACAAAAGCGAAGTCAGAAATGTGTGTGCGTGTTCGCAACGGAGTTGGAACGCTCCAATGCTAATAAATTAGGAAGCTTTGATTATATAATAAAGGTAATCAAAGCTAGAAAGCGGAATGACTGGAACGCAACGTGTCACCTTCAACGACGGCGGCCATATTTCTTCCCTTCTCTGACTGGCACGATCTACGAAGCCGGCACAAAACTTGTCGCGCGTATTTTTCTACAAATATGTACTACCTAATATTCTGTATAACATGTGAAGAATAATTTGAATTACTTTTAATTTTTATTAAAAAAATAATTTTAATAAAAAATAATTTTACTTTTACTTTTAATTCTTACTCGTGTTATAAGTTAATGAGGTTGACCTCATTAACTTATAACACGAGTAAGAATTGACAGTGTGTGCACAGTTGCACACGTCTTCACGCAGACTGTAATTCAAATATTATTAGCATAATACTTTACAAACTAAATATCCATGTCTTTGTGTCAATAATATTCAAGAGAAAAGGCAGAGTGTATGTTTGCAAATTGCAAAAAATAAAATCCATTGTATGAATATTGGAGCAGCTCAATCCCAAGCCTTTTTGTCGTCAATTTTCATTCTTCATACAAAATAATTGAACAGTATAAAAGGCATTCTGGTTTATATGTAGTTTTATAGAAATGATTTGATTGAATGTGATCCTGTATAACCCTGTATATTTTATCTTTTTGGCACTATAGTACTGAAGTTACTTAAGTAAACATTATAATATACTTTGCCATAGACATCTACAATGCTGCAATTATTTTGTATCGCGAATGTTGTTACGCCACACGACACCTCTCGAATTTCAGGAATTATCATCATCATTTCATCTGAAAGACGTCCACTGCTGGACATAGGCCTCCCCCAAGCACCGCCAAGCAAAGTCATCGGTCCACCTTGTGGGAGACCTTCTAACGCCTCTTCCGCGTCGCGTCTTTTGATACGCGGTCGCCACTCCAGAGCCTTTCGGTCCCATCGCCATCTGTTCTGCGAGCAATATCCCCTGGAATACCACTGCAGATGAGTACCTCATTAACCAAAATATTAAAAAGTAAATACAATTAGTAAAATAGGTCTGTACAAAATAATTACAACTTATTTTTTTAAAAGACAAAAATGATTTTAAAATTTTCTGAGATTTAAATGTTTGAAACAACAATTATTTTCGACGATTTTTTTTCGTAGTTATCACTTATAATATTTTATAGGTGAATGGATCGAAATTATCGCGGGTGAAACCGCGGGGCGCTGCTAGTTCTAATATAATTATGTGTACGTTTTATAAGACTGATTATTTGTTTCAAAATAATTCAAATACTTTTTGATTGGAATAACCACGGACGGCCGCCATGGCCCACGCACTATAGTCTACCTAAGTACGAAAACCAAATCCTTTAACATAAAACATAGAACTGGTACCTTTAGTTGATGTTGATAACGGGAAATCAGGATGGCAACCAACCGATTATACTTTAAAGTTAAGGCTCGTGAGCACATTCGCAAGAAGCTGGCAGTATCATCACAACGGTAATATTTTCTCATTGTTTGTCTTATTTCTTTTTAGTAAGTATATTCATGTATTTATGTATATTTATTTGTGCTTATATTTATATGTAATTAGGTATATATTATATTCATAGTTTTAATAGGTATATGCGTATCTTTATATTTAAAATATTTATTCCTCAATGTTCTTGATTGCACCTACCACTGTTTGTCTCTGCATCACCCAAAGGTTGACTGGTAGAAAATGCCTATGGCATTAAGTCCGCCTGTGTACATTTATGTGCTTGAAGTATTAAATAAATAAATAAATAAATAAATAAATAACGATTTCTTTCATATCTTTCCTTCGTTAGAACAAAAAAGTGTTTTTTTTACAATCTTACATAGCATAATACTGAACGGAGGGGTCCGTGGTAAATAATAACAGCCGCACAGGTCGATCGATCAGGTTAAACTACGCTCGCCGCGGTTGGTCTGTGGATGGGTGACCATCTTTACATACCGAGACCCCTCCGAGTTAAGCCGTTGGTCCCGGCTGTCATTCGTGGATCTTTTACAGTCGTTACGGATAGTCAGAAGCCCGAAAGTCTGACAACCAGTCTTACTAAAAGGGGTATCGTATTACCCAGTAACTGGGTTGTGAAGGTCAGATCAGCATGATCGCTCCATGTAAAATACTGGTATTCAGCTGCATCCGGTTAGACTGGAAACCGACCCCAACATAGTTGGGAAAGGCATAATACTGAACGAGCGAGCAGATATATATGTGCTACAGTATACCTACAGCCTTGTATTAGAAGACACGTGTAGGTAAATAGCGTGTAGGCGTGTAACCTAATATGCGGACACAAATCCCGACGTTGGTGGACGCTACTGATGGTGTATATAAAACGAGAATTACACAATGTACTAAACTCTCGCATAAAGAAGCTACAAGAATAATGTACCTACCCAGAATTTTGTAATATCTTGATTTAAAAGAGTGTCCATGGAGTTTCTTGCCCGTTCTTCTCCATAGAGATCTACGTTTTGGAATGGGCAACTAGCTTCAACTTTCTGACTAACTGACCGACTACTTAATTTTGACAATTCAAAAGTGCCTGTACGCGGTTTAATTGAAATAAATGCTCTGAGTTTGAGTTTGAACTTTTCAAAGGCGCTGCAAATTGCAACTGTATATTAACTGTTACTCTGACTAACAGCATCCATAACTTGTGCAGGAAATCTAGTTTCACGCGCAATTTGTTGGGTTTGAACAACTTGTACAATTACTCTCAATTTTCAACAGGTTGCTCAGAACTTGGATAAGAGTAGGTAACGGTTGGTGAAAACTTTGCCTAAAATGTAGGTTATATACGTATATTTTTACTGGAAAACCATATATTATATGTCGAAGATGGATTGTAGAATCCGCTGTTTTACAAAACCGCCAGTAGTTTTACGAAAAGTTACCAGTGGAGTACCTACTATAACCAAAAACAACTACAATTCAAAAAACTAACTGGGGCTAACCCCAGTTGTCCCAATAATATTAGCCCAGGAAATATAAACTACAGTGCATCCTAAAAGCAATTCCGTAGTACATGTCGTAATTCTAACTAAGACTTGGATAATATCAGAACAAGATGCAAAATTATACGATCTTCCTAACTACAAACATGTTTACAATTATAGACATGATAGTAAGGGAGGAGGCGTATCTATCTACATTCATGAAGATATTACTTTTTAAGTAACAGAGGACACCTACAAGGATAGCAACCACTACCTATGGATTATCTTCCCAAATATGCGCTGCATATTGGAAGTATCTACAAACCAGGTCATTCGAACATTAAAGAGTTTCTCGAAAGATATACCTTGCAACTGGAAGCTAGAAAGAGATCAATCGAGTTTGGTGATTTTAACTTAGTCCTACTGAATCCAAACACATGTGTCACTCAATACCTATCAGAACTCGAAGAAAGTGGCTATGACATTTTAAATAAAATAGATAAGGAATTCTCCACGAGGCAAACTCAAACAACAAGCACCATCTTAGATCATGTTGCTACAGACCTACAAAAACAGTCCTTCCATTTTGTTATTCTGGAGTCTGCTATGTCTGACCACAAACAGATTTATCTGGAAATGTTTGAATACAGGCCAAAAATTAAACAAAAGATCCAATATGAGGCCATAGACTATGAAAACTTATAAAAAAGTATTAGCAAAGCTTCATGCATAGGCATAGATGATAATTACGAATGTTTGGAAGATTTCGTTACGTCACACATACTACAAAACAAGAAGCAAAAAAAAAAAATGAACTTACCAAAGGACGACTGGATTAACAAAGAAGTTATTAAGATGATCGATAATAGAAATACCTTGTGGCAACACTTAAAAAATGAAGAAGCAAATATTATCTTGAAAAGGAAGTTTTTAGCGGAACGAAATAAAGTAAGTAAGAAGATAAATAAAGATAAAAACAGCTACTACTACAACAAATTCCAAAAATGTAACAATAATCCGAAGAAGATGTGAAAAACTATTTAATCTCTATCTATGAATAAGACTAAAACGGATACTTTACCTCCAAAGCTAATAGTAAATTCACAAAGTATATCAGAGGGCAAAAAAATCGGTGATATACTTAATGTATATTTCGCCACTATTGGTACAGAGCTGGTTAATGGGATACCATTTAAATTCAGGTAATACACTTATGTACAAAGACGGACATGAACACACAGAAACGCAGTTTAGACTTTGTACAATCGAAGAAGTTGCTAAACTTATCGATAAATTTGGATGCTGATACTAGCACAGGTGTGGACGGAATAAGCACAAAAGCATTAAAATGTATTAAGAGTGTTATAATTCCACCCTTAGTTAGTTGCGTTAATAAATGTCTCGACCATGGTACATTTTCTGATAGCCTGAAGTTGGCAAAAGTTTCTCCTATCTTCAAGTCGGGTACGAAAACGGACCCGAGCAATTATAGGCCAATTTCTGCGCTTCCGGTGATATCTAAAATCTTTGAGAAAATTATATACAACCGCTTTATTGAATACCTACTTAAATAAGGAACGCTTCCTAATAGATCAACAATATGGTTTCAGATCAAAATCAAACACCCTGTCAGCAACCATTGACTTAGTAACGAATATTAAAACAAATATAGATAAAATAAATATAGGCTTAGGCATTTTTATTGATTTGAAGAAGGCGTTTGATACTGTTTCTCATGCAAAACTGTTACAAAAACTAATTAACTTGGGTATCACTGGAACAGCTTACAACTTATTCGAATCCTATTTATCAAACAGATGCCAAATTGTTAAAATTAGTAACTACAAGAGTATTCCCCAAAAAATTACATGTGGAGTTCCACAAGGATCTATTCTGGGACCACCATTATTCCTAATTTATGTAAACAACATCAATCAAATAGGGTCAACAGGATATACAGGGTGTTTGGTGCATCGTTTGCCAAATGGAATTGGCCGAAAGAAGAGGTCATATGCTATCTCTTAAGGCCCAGTAACTCATTCCTTGTTTTACCGGTTTTTTTTAAATGACTTTTTAATTTTTATTTAGAAAAATACAAGAACTCTGCATTTAAGCTTAATTTTTTTTTAAGTTATGAGTATAGCCTTCAAATTTTATATTAATTCTTATGTTTACTCTTGTATGGTTCTAGGAAATTAAAAATTTACTTGCTGATAACATCTAGTTCCTTTTTAATAACTCCCAAAGTTTTTGAAAAAAGGAAAAATACACTTAACACTCGACTTTAAATTGCTGTAAAAAAAAAACTAAAAGCGATCGGGATCTTCGAATTTTTTTAAAAAGTTTTCTAGTTTGTCCCCTTTCCAACGGTGTGCAATGTACAAAAAAAAACTTTTAATAACTTCAGTAATTCGCTAAATGTGTAATCGAGACACATAAGGCTGATATTCGATATTACGGTAAGAACACTAGTTTTCACATAAATAGCATTCTTTAAGTAGGTGGATAGTGTTATCTCAGTCTTACGCAGTCTTTTATCTCTTTCTAGGGTTCTAACTTTCCTCGAACTTGAAATAAAAAATAAACTTTTATTTAATAAGTACCTAATTATACATTTTGTTCAAATTGTCCTCCACTATTGTGTACACACGCGCGACATCTTCGTCTTATCTCGACTGTAGTGGTGTGTAAACGTATTTCTGCTTTGATAGTGACGAAAGCCGCCTCAATGCGTTGGACTAAATCATCCCTAGTCTCAACTTCCGTGGAGTAAACAAGTTCTTTGGGCCATCCCCAGATGTAAAAATCTAACGGAGTCAGGTCTGGGGAACGGAGGCCAAGGAACAGGGCCATCCCTCCCAATCCATGATTCTGGGAATGCAACATCCAAGTACTCCCTGGCGGTTAATCTCCAGTGAGCGGGATAATCGTCTTGATGAAAAACAAACGACAGGTCTTCACTGAAAATTGGTAGCTGAGCTAATAATTAGGGTAAGTCTGTTTGTAGAAATTCTTTTAAAAAAATTCGGATCACCCACGTCCGAGTGTAATAAAAAACGACAAAACAGGACATTTTTTATTTCAAGAGAGGAAAGTTAGAACCCTAGAAAGAGATAAGAGACTGCATAAGAGTGAGATAACACTATCCACCTACTCAAAGAATGTTATTTATGTGAAAACAAGTGTTCTTACCGTAATATCGAATATCAGCCTGATGTGTCTTGATTACACATTTAGCGAATTACTGAAGTTATTAAAAGTTTTTTTTTTTGTACATTGCACACCGTTGGAAAGGGGACAAACTAGAGAACTTTTTAAAAGAATTCGAAGATTCCGATTGCTTTAAGTTTTTTTTTTACAGCAATTTAAAGTTGAGTGTTAAGTGAATTTTTCCTTTTTTCAAAACTTTTGGGAGTTATTAAAAAGGAACTAGATGTTATTAGCAAGTAAATTTTTAATTTCATAGAACCATACAAGAGTAAACATAAGAATTAAAATAAAATTTGAAGGCTATACTCATAACTTAAAAAAAAAAATTAAGCTTAAATGCAGAGTTCTTGTATTTTTCTAAATAAAAATTAAAAAGTCATTTAAAAAAAACCGGTATAACAAGGAATGAGTTACTGGGCCTTAAGAGATAGCAAATGACCTCTCCTTTCGGCCAATTCCATTTGGCAAACGATGCACCAAACACCCTGTATAACACTTTACGCAGATGATACTAGTATATTTTACTTCGGTCAATCCATACACGATATTATTAGTTAGGAGCAAAACGATTTCAATGTGATAAATGAGTGGTTTCTACATAACTTACTTACCATTAATACTTCCAAAACATCTTACATGATATTTGCTGCCAAAAACAAAAAGATTCCACCCCACGCCCCTTTGATTATTAATAACCTAACTATCAAGCAGTCCAGTACAGAAAAGTATCTTGGACTATTATTAGATGACAAACTGTCCTGAAAACCCCTTATCGAGCACGTAAGAGCCAAGCTTGTGTCACTTTCTGGAGCTCTTCACAAAATGGGAAACTGCTTACCACCTAAGATAAAACGTACTATCTACAATTCATTAGTGAAACCTAATCTAGAATACCTGATTGAGATTTGGGGATCAGCATCCAAGACTAACCTCAATTACATACAGAGAACCCAAAACAAAATTATAAAACGATTATATTGTTATGACTTCCTAACACCTACTAAACAGCTAGGTATATGAAAAAACTAAACTTTTCAATCTCCGTCAACTATACAACTACAATACTTGCATATTAGTGAAAAAGTTTTTAGATAACACTACACAAACCAACATTAAACTTACAAAAAAGACATTCACACATAACCTAAGAAATAGAAACGAATTAGTTCTGCGTTTTCCTAGAACAGTAAAATATGGAAAAAAGAACTTTTTATATGAAGGGGTCTAATTATAATAAAAAGATTACTAAAGGATTATATCATGCAAAAAGTAATTTCTACATAAATACCCTGACAACACAGCATAAAATACTTACCTACTTAAAAAAATAAATAGAATAGAATAGAATAGAATACTCTTTATTATGTACACCATTTAAATTACAGACATATATATCTAGAAACGGTACAAAGGGTGATACAATGGGCGGTCTTATCGCTAAAAGCGATCTTTTAAATACAACCTTTGGATGGATTAAAAAGGGAAAGGACAGTCAAATACTCTAGGCAGTCTGTGGTGTACCATTTACATACATAACGTATATTATACTAATATATAAATAAATAAAAATAATTAATATAAGTATATATAAATAAAAAAATGAATAATTTAAGTAATACAAAATAAGAACACATAAAACCAGAACTCACACGTAATCATTCAAAATTATAACATCAAAATTACAAATGATTATCGGTCTCCGAGACTATACTTGACGCACACAAGCTCAAAAACGCGTGCACTCATTAAGCTAGCAGACACAAACACATTCACACAGTAGTTCGCTTCTTAATCGTTGTTGGTGTTCCACAGAAAGTGAATAAACAGTATATGAGGGTACCTTGGGGTCAAATTGGCCAGCTGTACTAACTTGTTTTAATATGTACCTACCTACAATTTTGCTTTGTTTGTTGTCTATCTCTTACGTTGTTGTTAATAGTTTTACTTATTCTACAATCTGCATGCTTTGTCATTAGACGACGATTATTTATGTTAAAAGTTAAATCTCATATAAGTGAACTGTATCATGTTCTTATCTATACATATAATAAAATTGTAGAAAAGTGGTGTCTGTACAATGGAAATATATTAAAAAAAAGTAGCAGGGGTTGTTATTATATCGATGCCGAACCCGAAAATGTAATTAAATTTTTTTTGTCTGTCTGTTTGTCTGCTGTGTTTGTGCACGCTAATATCAGAAACGGCTTATTCGATTTAGATGCGGTTTTCACTAATATATTGTAGTAAGCTTCACTTAACATTTAGTGTTTATTTCATGTCAATCGGTTCATAAATAAAAAAGTTATGTCAATTTAAAGAATCACGGCGAACATTTGTTAAGGTATTCTATCAGAGTACGTAAACGCCTCGCGCCTGCGCGTCCGTGGCTATATATACAAGGTGTAACGGAAAGGGGGTAACAACCCTGAAGGAGGTGAATGAAGATAAAAAAATAATTTGGACCTCCCATAGTAATAGCACATCAATGATTTACTATTACTATGGGAGGTCCAAATTTTTTTTCATATTTCGACCTATGTTCTTTGGGGAAATTAGTTCAGTTTCATGAGCACATTCACCTCCTTCAGGGTTGATACCCCCTTTCCGTTACACCTTGTATAAAGCGCGCTGAGAGCCGCGCTGCTGCCATAATTCCGATCCAGCCTGTCCCTTGCTGCCCTCTCCCAGCGACGCCCTAAGCCGAGGTCCGTACCCCACAGGGGGTGCCCTTAGCGTGTAGTCGCTTAGTTTTTAAGTTTATATTGTGTAGTTAAGTTGTGTATTATGCCCTGGCTGGAGGCCTTAATTTATTGAGGCATCCACAGGAAAGCCAGGTTAAGCAGTCGATAACCCCTCAGGTTGAACTGCGAGATGACCATTTCAAAAGAAAACGCGCCGCTGCCATAAGGATTCAGTTATTCGTAGCGAACGCACGTATCCTGGAGAGTATAGGCGAATAGTTGGATTCGATTATTGCGATTCACTTGAATACTGACTGTTTGCATATTTCATTTATTTATATTTTAGGGTTTGTAGGTTAGGTTCTTTTTCTTAATTTTCTTTAAAATTTTGTAAGTATTTGGTATAGGTTAGGCGGTTCTTTCCTTGATTATTGGGTATTTACTTATCTTAATTTTTATTTAGGGTTTTGTAAATAAATATTGTAAGCATTTATTATTGGTTAGGCATTTCTTTCCCTGATTTTCGGTATATTTATCTTAATTTGTATTTAGGGTTTGTATATAAATATTATAACTATTTGGTATAGGTTAGGCATTTCTTTTCTTGATTTTCTTTATTAAATATAAGTTCATTAGCTTAGGTTAGTAATTATTTTTTCTAGCAATTTTTTGTTTTATAAAGTTAGTACGTTTGTCTGTGTAGAAGAATAGCACCACCCCTTACTTCCCGTGGGTGTCGTAAAAGGCGACTAAGGGTCTCACCGGAGAATGGGCAGCAGCGTTCTCTATGCATTCCACCACCATACCATACTGCGATCGCCAACACGCCTGCCAAGCGTGGCGATTATGGCAAACCCCCCCAAAATTGGGGGAGGCCTATGTCCAGCAGTGGACGTCTATCGGCTGAAATGATGATGATAATGACGTTTGGTTTACACGTCTTAACACTTATTACTTAAACTGTGATAATTTTAGACTGTATAATAATCTGTAAGTATTTATAATTTAATTGTTTACGATAGTACGTGTTTACTAAATAACTGTGTGTTAAGTAGTAAGTACTATTTTATTGTAAGAATGCCTCGAAGAAGATCCAACCTCTCCCAATGTGGCAGAAATGCTAAAAGGATGAGATTAGTTCGATCACAAGAATCTGAGGAAACTTCGACTCAGCGAGAATCTCGACTGAGTTCAAATCGTTCTCGAATGATGACAACTCGAAATAGGGAAAACGGGGAACAACGAAAGGCACGTTTATCTGTCGATCGCGAAGCTCACGCGCTATCGCGTGAGTCTGAGACTTTTGCTGTCAGGGAAACCCGCCTGAGCTCAAACAACGGACCACAAATGCTCGATTCCAGGAGACACAGGACGAACGGGAACTACGTCTCACTGCCGATCGTGAAGCTCATACACTATCGCGTGAGTCTGAGACTTTCACTGATAGGGAAATTCGTCTGAGTTCTCAGAGGGTTCGGACAGCAAATGTTCGGTCTCAGGAAACACAGGAAGAACGAGAAATACGTCTCACTGCCGATCGTGAAGCTCAAGCACTAGAGTCTGAGACTTTCACTGATATGAGTTCTCAGAGGGTTCGGACAGGAAATGCCCGGTCTGGAGACGGTATATGTAATTCAAAATATGCTGCCCGAAAAGTCACTATTCCAGGCGGACGAAGTCGCGGGCACAGCTATTGTAAATAAACTTGAGATTGAGCGTTTTCAAATATCCTTTATAATGCGCGCAGCAAAAGAGTAACTCTTTACCTGCGTCTGTGTTTCCGAGCGCATACAACCCGAATCTCTTCAAAGTAAGAGCGAACAGGTTTTTTCTGGGTAAGTTCACTCCATCGCCGACTTTGTTTCTGTCACCTCTGACCTAGACTAGAGCCAAGAGCAAACCCAATTCAAATAAAAAAAAAAAAAAAAAAAAGACAAGGTAAAATCACCTATTTCCTGAGAGCAGTGAGTACAATAAAAGTAGTATACGATCAGTACTTACTTAAGTGGTAAGTTCGAACCTAGACAGGCTCTTTACTTTGTGTAAATTATTTTCATCACCACTGCTCTCAAAACGGTGAAGGAAAACATCGTGAGGAAACCGGCATGTCATAGAAGCCAAAATTCGAAGACATGTGACATCTATCAACCCGCACTGGGCCCGTATGGTGGATTAAGGCCCACTCCCTCTCTCATAGAGGAGGCCCGTGTCTCAGCAATGGGAACATATAGTCTTTTTTTTTTTGCGGATGGGAAATCGTCAAATGACTCCTCCCGCGCTGGGTGGAGCGGAAGGGAGTGTCAGACTCTTACTGACTAAAACCCACCCGTGTTCCTTCCTTAGCCCTTTATGTTCCGGGCCAGCGGTAACCCTTTCGGACAATCCCGCTGACCCGAGAAACCGCTGACTCGGCAAACATATAGGCTGTGTCACCCTTTGTACAGTTTCTATAATTATGTCTGTAATTAATATGGTGTACATAATAAAGAGTATTCTATTCTATTCTATTCTGATTATGCCTGTATTTCCTACCTATTTCCTGTGTGTCAGAAATTACTTGAGATTTCTTTTATTTCCCATTATCTAAAACCGTCACAATAATTTATCTTCCATAATAACTTCCTTATAGTAAATCCTTCAAACATTTGTTAGAACTTAATTGAGAAAAATGTCCTTACTGGAATATTTATTCGTCGTCCTCCTACGCACAATGCTTCCCACGACGTGGCGTGATTGTCAAAAGAACAAAATAATAATTAGCTACCCTATTAAAACATAAAAAAAAAAATATAGTGGCCATCTTGGATTTTCATGTCGACCTTACTATCGACTTTAGCACCAGCAAAAACCACCATAAAAACGACACCCATGACGAAATATTTGTAAAATTTTGCAGCCGACATCTTGGAATTTTAATTCCAACCTCACTATTGGCTTGAGCGTCGTCGGAAACCATGAAGACTATCGCGCTCTTTCTATTATTTATAATAAAAAGTCGCATGGAGGGAGCATAACGCTTTCTTGTTACGGGACGATTCATGCCAATTTACTCTACCGCAAGCTGCGCTAAAGATCTTCTTTAAAAAAAAACAATTACCATAAACGTCTGACGCTGCCTTAAAAACTTTATTTTAATAAACTACTATAATCCCCAGACAGTCTTTGCAACCGAAGTTTTTGGTCCAGAAAGTTTGACCCCAACATTAATATTATAAAAGTTTCGGACGCAGATGGCGCATGGCTGTGCAAAGTGCAGCGATGACAATTTCCCAAATTTATCGCTCGTTTAGCTCATAACTTTGACTTGCCAAAGTTCTTGTGGTTTCCTGTCGAGGAATTATGACTCCAAGATAGTGGAAACAGTTAAAAAAAACCGGGCAAGAGCGAGTCGGAGTCGCGCAACGAGGGTTCCGTACCATCATGTTTTTAAATTTTCATCGTCGAGGCCTATATAATAATAATAATAATTTATCTTTATTTCAGACATACGTCCATACATTTTTATAAAGAAAGTATTAGTAGGGTTGTTAATAGTACACACACAAAAAAATATTCTTCATATAATAATATATTCATCAGACAATTTTAACATTGTGCACTGCGGTGTAGGATATTATTGCAGTTCTATGTCAGCGCCATCTCTTGACCGATAGTGGAACTAATGTAGTTACATTAGTTCCACTATCGGTGACTTATTCATGATTTCTGAGAAAGTGTGCTATTTAGAGACTTCGTTTTATTTTTTCTGTAATCTATACATAGCCTTCTATATAGAGTTATTTCAGATTTTTCGCTTTGCAAACTTCGGAGACAATTTAAGGGAGCGAACGGTATTATTATTATTTTTTTCATCAAAAGTCGAAAACTATGCGGTCTAAAAAAAAGAAAAAAATGTTTGAGTATGTGCAAACTGCGCTCTTTCATATGATGCCCCGCATGCCCTAGTAGCTCCACTTCGAATTTTTCAGACTCCCTTTATATTTTTATTTCGTTCTTATTTGCTTTCTTATTTTTTTAATTGGGCAAACGTCATCGAAAACTATTCTAAATTTCAAGTTGATAGCATTAGAAGTTCTTGAGATATCCAGCTAAGACTGACAGACAGACAGACAGACAGACTTAGTCTCACCATAAGGGTTCCGTTTTACCATTTTGGTACGGAACCCTAAAACGCAAGGACGAATCGCTATGTAAAACCTTAAACAGCACCCTAATTGCGTAACACACTATCAATCATAATCTGAATAATTTTGAACGATTCTGCTAATCCATTGCTTCAAATGTTCGTAAAATTAGTCTGCTTAACAACGTAAACTTTGTTGTTGTTGTTGTTGTTGAACTGTCAAAATGAAAGCAATATTGCTGCTGTTATTGTGTCGGGCAATTTATTGAACTCTTGTGGCTTTTCAGCAAACTCATTTAATTTGATTCAAAATCAAATTCTGTTAGAAACTTAAATCAAATACAGTCTCTATCGAAGTCTCTATTTAATTTGAGTGTACGACTAAGTGGCGACAGAACCTACGCCTGCAGACTGATAGTTCATCTGTAGTATTGACTCGTCATCTTACGCCAGCTAACCTTATAAACAAAGCCAGGTGCTAACGAACTTCGGTTAGACTCAAACCTCGAAGCAATACGAATCAGAGAACCGGACACAGAGAACAATCGGATCTTATGATGTCAGGTACGGGAGGACAATACACTGGAAATGTATTGTCGATATGTAAATTTCGAGTACTTACCTACACACAGTTCAAGTTCAAGATGTGAGCCTCATTTCTACATAGAATTCGTGAAGTTAGAGTATAGTATATAATATTTAGATATGTGTATAGTTAGATAATATGTTATCAAAATGAACAGTCTGGCAGATGATAATACAGGTTTGGAATCAAATCGGTTAGACAATATTTATTAATGACGTATTTTGCTCCATAAGCCAATACAGCAGGCTTAGCACCGGTTTGTCGACGGAAGAGTAGACAAAGATGACAGTACGACGGCAGCAAAGTAGAAAGAGTCGACTGTACTTTTCACGAAATTCACTCTTTTACATAATTCGACTCAGAATTCTTTGTTTTGTCATAGGAGTTTTTTTTCCTTTTGATTCTCAATTTTTACTGATATTAAGTCACATATATAAGGAGGGGCCCGTGGCTAAATAATAACAGCCTCACAGGTTGATCGATCAGGTTAAGCTATCTTCTTTAATCATCTTTACATACCGTGACCCCTCCGAGCCTCGGAAAACACGTTAATCCGTTGGTCCCGAAAGTCATTCGTGGATCTTTGACAGTCGTTACGGGTCGTCAGAAGCCCGAGAGTCTTCGAGGCAAGCGTAGATTAACCTGATACGATCTTGGACAGTCGTTACGGGATTTTGTAAATAACCTTACTATATACTTTGTGGCCGTCGAGTAGAAAGTTTTCTACTGTCTTAAGCAATTACAAAATCTCTTCACTACCTTAGACAACTGTCAGTTGTCAGTGTGATTTTGACAGTTTGGGATAGAAAACTTTGTTCTAAAATTGTCTCTATAAAACTTCCGGGTTTATGCATAAGGTTTATGTTTATGAAATTAAATGTTTATTTTTTTAATTTTTATTTTTGAGTTGATTGAACGAAAGGTAAATTGCGGTTTACGATTTATGACGTATTAAACCAATTTTCGGTGGAAGTTTACACGGTAATGTACATCATATATATTTTTTTACTTTTATATTTCTCTTATTTTAGAAGTTCCAGGGAGACACACATTTTACTCCTTTGGAAGTGTCTCTCGCGCAAACTATTCCTACTATTCTACTACTATCAATAGATACTACTATTCTATCCATAGATACCCCACACGTATAGGTTTGATGAAAAAAACTTTTTGAGTTTCAGTTCTAAGTATGGGGAACCCCCAAAATGTATTGTTTCTTTTCTATTTTTGGGTGAAAATCTGAATGTGGTTTACAGAATACATCTACTTACCAAGTTTCAACAGTTCTTATAGTTTCGGAAAAAAGGCTGTGACATACGGATGGACAGACAGACGTGACGAATCCATAAGGGTTCCGTTTCTTGCCATTTGGCTACAGAACCCTAAAACGGAAAGACAAAATTACAGAAAAAATTACAGATTGTAGAAGGATTTCTACGGTGCGATGTCAAAAATGGAGAAACGAAATGTCATTTTGTATATAAAGAGCTGTGTTTATTCTTCGTAGAAATAGAAAGTGTCATGCTAAGCCTACTGAAATCATACAAATTACAGAGCGCCCGACGAGAGAATGCGTTGAGTTTGTTTTATGCAAACGAATACATATTTTGCGAATTTGATATTTAGTAGCTACTAGAACTGCTGCACTGACAGGTGTCAGAAACACGTTCTCACGGCGGCCGGAATGTAGAAAAAAAATTACTCCATTATAAAAAAAATAAATATTAACTTGAAATTCCTTGAAGCTTTATATTGCCTAAGTAACTTAATTCTCCTCAACTTTGTCCAAATGCAAGAATCTACTAAAATGTCTGTGTATATGTCTGACCAACAAGAGATATCATAATTATATGCAACACGTGCAAATTGCTAACGCCTGCCAGTTTGAATAGAAATTGCTTACTACGTCGAAAGCCTGAATTAAGCCCAATTTCCTCTGAAATCCAATATAGTACTATTGGATTTCAGAGGATTTCCTCTCGTTACCACTTCCACAACAAAGCCCAAATTGACAGTTTCAGGATTGGCAAGAGAAGCGTAAGCTGTTGTGCTAAAATGCATTGCACAAAATGGTCGTGGAATTATTGTCTCCTCTAAACCCTTAGATAAATTTACTACCGCTGGTTATTCGTCCAAAAAAAGAGAATAATTAAAGATTGATGTTAAATTTATCTGTTTCATTATGAAAAATAAATTAGTTCAGAAAAAAAAAACTTATTCTGATTTGAAAAAAATCTAGAAATCTCAATTTCACGCAGTTTTAAATTCATATTTCTTTCCATTTGATAATCACTGGAATTGCTCTCGTTGATGTTTGAATTTCAATTTAGTTTGGAAGAAACTAAAAACAGTATCTTTATAAAAGTTAGTATCTAAAGTGGACCTTTCATAAATAATATCAAAACTATTATAGAGATCCGGTGACTTCGGAAACTTCTATGAGCTAGCTGTTGCCTGCGACTTCGTCTGCGTGTATTTTGTATTTTTTTATTAATAAATAATTATAAAGATCCGATCCGATTCCGGAGATGGCGGGATGAGCTGGACTCCTTCAACAAGAACTGGTCCTTAGCAGCTTTGAACACAGAGAAGTGGATAGAGATTAGGGAGGCCTTTGCCCTGCAGTGGGACATCACAGGCTAATAATAATAATATATAAAGATAATATATTAATAATATATAAAGATCCAGGATGAAAACGTGAAAAGGTATATAGTACATTTTTTTTTTTGCAGTAGGTAAACATTTCATTTGCTCGCCTACCTGTCGATACACCCCACGTGTCGGGAGGGAGTTGAATGGACGCAGTGAAGTCATTGTTTTCATAACGCCAATGACAATAGAACAATGACCATAGTTGATTAACTGGAAAATTGGTATACTTAAATAATCTTTTAGTCAAGCTATAGAAACAATCCAAACGTTTTTTTTTTTTAATTTTAACCCCTATGGGGATGAAAAGGCGGGATACAGTTAATATGAAAAACATCTTATTCCTTTGAAACTTGAAATTTGGCAACATTTGCCTGAGTAAATAATAAAGATTGTCACTTTTAGTTTCAAAAAACCCCTCACAGAGGATTTAGGCGGTGATAAAAATAATAGGTATGAAAAAATTAACGCCCTGTCGGATTAACTCGAAACTCGGTACTATTATTTAAAATAAAAAAGTGTTTGTGTTTTAGGGTTTTTCAAAAATCGACTCCTAGTGGGGTTGAAAAGAGTAATAAAGTTTAAGGGGTAAATTTTAATGCTTGCCACCATTAACTCGTAAATGGGAATCTTTAAGTCATAAAAATGAAAACTTACCTACCAAACGCTTTTTTTAAAAACAAGCCCTGTCGTTGTGAAAAAGGAGGACAGTTTATTTGAAAAATAATAGTTTTACTTAAAAATTGGCCCGAATAATTATTTCTACAATATATCTGCAATATATCTTTAATCTGTGTATGTTTTTCTAATCTGTCGTGGCTGATTTTTCCAACGCCTGATAACTTTATCGGATGAATCATTTTGAATTTCTGACAGTTCTTCCATACAAAAACTGTCAGACATCAATTTTATTCCACGAATAAAAAATATCGGTCGATTGAAAATATCAGCCCTACAGAGAATTTATTTTAATGTTAATCTTCTATACTAATAAAAGAGTTTGTTTATTTGTATGTTTGAACGCGCTAATCTCTGGAACTGTCTACCTGACGGATTGGAAATAATCTTTTTGCATTTGGTAGCCCTATTCTTGAGACAGGCATCTATTTATTCTATGACCATTAGGAGCAAAACACATAGAAAAAATGTCGGAAGGAACGCTAAGCGTAAACAACGTAAAGGCGCGGGTGGGAGATGCGATGCGTTGGGTCGGAGGGCCGAGAAATTTAACGCGGACGAAGTCGCGGGCAGAAGCTAGTATAAACATATTACAAAAGTAATAAGAGAAGTACCATTTAATTTTTACAAAAGAAAATGTAATAACTTGGCTTCTTTTTTTGATTACAAGGGGATACATAAGTTTTTTTTTTAATAAGGCATATTTACGAGTTGAATAATAGAAATGTTCATAATGTTGTTTTTATTTTATATTGTATATTATATTAGAGTATAATTTAATGTCCATAGTATATGAGTTTTTTGTATTGTCTATTAGAGTATAAGTAGTGGTACACCCTTTCTTCTCCGAAAATTGTTTGTCCAAAAATCATTATCCATAACACGTTTGCTATAAACTTCAGTAATCATAATGTTCAAAAATTCGAAATTTTGTTTTCTATAATTATCTTTATTTCAAACATTGTCATAATATCGAGTACTATAATGCTTGAAATAAAGTCATATGTCCTAAGTATTGCATTATAATTATAATGTGTATTATTCCGAATGTTCATTTATAATAAAATTGTTAGTCCTAAAACATTTGCTAAAATTTAGGTCTTAGTGACAGAAAGGAATCGCTGTAAATCCGACTCCACGCAGTTTTGTCTGCCTTACCCCTAGAGTGTAATTTAGAATCGTGTGGGCGCGTAGGAGCGAGACGGCCCGTGGGCTGAGTGAGTTGAGTAGCAGGAGGCTGCGAGCGAGCCGCCGCGGCTGAGGCGGCCAGCAGGTGAGCGTAAGCCGAGTCTATCAAAAAGTACTCTGTGGTAAGCCGTCTGCGACGATTAGCACGCGTGGGACCACCGGAGCTGTGACAGAAACCATGCATGCTGCTTGTTGCATGCTTGCTTGCTTGCTTGCATGCTTGACGCATGCTTGCTTGCATGCTGCATGTTTGCTTGCATGCTGCATGCTTGCTTGCATAAGCTTTGTAATACAAATTTGTTTTAAAAATATTATTAGGATAAATAAAAATTAAATAATTTGAATTTTGGACTTATAACTGTATTGAAAACAGTTATATGTCTTCTGTATACTATTTATTGTAATATTTATGTCTAACAAATTTAGGGCATATTGTATTTAGGGATTTCAATTTTATGACATGTGATTATGTGACATTATGTTCGGGCAAGTTATCATTGGGACAAAAATGATGATTAGGACAAAAAAAATATGGCTCTTTAGATTACGGATAAAAAAGTTAGGGAACACAATAGAGAACCATAAGTAGTATGTAAGTTAGGTTGTGTAGGTACCTAATATTGTAAATATTCGTATGCCGCTTTTAACGAAGGATGTGTCCTGAAGTTATTCATATATACATATATATATACCAACTTCATGCCCACCATATCCGATGAATAAAATGTCTTTGTCATTGAAGGTTTAAATATCTTCGTGATTCCCACCAATTATAATGCCTTAAATCTGTGACTAATAAAACTCACCAATTATTATGTACTTACTTCTAAGTATGGAATTATTATTTCTCGTTGCTTGTTTTTAAATTGGTACCTATTTCGTGATGAGAGTATTTAAGTATTATAGAGGGGCCCGTGGCTAAATAATAACAGCCGCACAGGTCGACCGATCAGGTTAAGCTACGCTTGCCGCGGTTGGTCTGTGGATGGGTGACCATCTTTACATACCGTGACCCCTCCGTGCCTCGGAAAGCACGTTAAGCCGTTGGTCCCGGCTGTCATTTGTGGATCTTTGACAGTCGTTTCCCGTCAGAAGCCCGAAAGTCTGACAACCAGTCTTACCAAGGGATATCGTATTACCCAGTAACTGGGTTGTGGAGGTCAGATAGGCAGTCGCTCCATGTAAAATACTGGTATTCAGCTGAATCCCGTTAGACTGGAAGCCGACCCCAACATAGTTGGGAAAAAGCTAGGCAGATGAGTATTTAAGTATTATTGGAGGCTTAATTGCAGTACGTAAATCAGCCAACTAAGCAAATTATCATCAGCCTGGAACAGACAGTGTTCTTTGATATAAAAATGTTTGAGAAATGCCTAACAATAGCTGTTTCCGATATTCAACCTCCAGCGTTGCAATCCTGTAAAAAGATCACCGTGATAATTTACGTGAAGTGAAGTTAAAGTGAGCTTCCATTCCACTTTTTTTTTTGAGGATGGGAGCGGAAGGGAGTGTCAGACTCTCACTGACTGAAACCCAACCCTGTTCCTTCCTTAGCCCTTTATGTTCCGGGTCAGCGGTAACCCTTTCGGATAATCCCGCTGACCCGGCAGGCTTCGGCCCTAAGGGGCGCCTTCGTTGATGCTGACATCTCTTTCGAGGCGTGCGTACCTACGGTGGCCGGGAGTCGTCACGCGGCTTCCGTCGCCCGGAGGCTCTTTCCCTCAGCCATCCCGCCAACTCCTTCGTTCCAACTGATGCTAGGGATTGACACTATTGACAGATCACTTTAAGCTCACGTCTCCTAAGTTTTCTCGGTGAGATGTTTACAGAATTGCATTATAGTAGCTGTAATTGCATGTCATAGTAATAAAGATTAACATTAACATATGTCGCTAAGCCGTTGGTCCCGGCTGTCATTCGTAGATCTTTGGACAGTTGTTACGGGTAAGTCTGACAACCAGTCTTACCAAAGGGTATCGTATTAAACTCAAACTCAAACTCTTTATTGCATCCATGTGTATTATTACCGGCACGTAACTTGGCAAGAGATTTTCGTGGTGGGGGAAGTTCGCGCATATAAAAATGTATGAAATTGTGCCTGCGCAAACTTCCCCCACTACAAAAACTCTTGCCAAGTTACGTGCCGGCAACTATACATTTCGTTGTTGCCATATACTTAAGTAAGTCCCAACATGAAACCCGATTATGGCACGGCAACATAATAATAATTTTAAACATAATCTATCTATTAACCTATATATATAAAAATGAATTGATGTTTGTTAGTTTCACAAAAACTCGATAACCCAGTAACTGGGTTGTGGAGGTCAGATAGGCAGTCGCTACATGTAAAATAATGGTATTCAGCTGCATCTGGTTAGACTGGAAGCCAACCACAACATAGTTTGGAGAAGGCTAGGCAAATGATGATTACTAAAGTAACTCTGCCTGTCTGTTTCCTTTTCAAACCTTCACGGCTGAACCAATTTGGATAAAATGGACACCTGGATTAGGACATTATAATACTTTTTATCCTGGTAAGCAGAACGATCCCGTGGCATAATTGTCGAACTCCACCGGGTGAAACCGCCGGGCAAATGCTACAAAGTTATAATTACAATGATTAACATGAGTCAACGTGATGACTTCAAGAAAAGGATGCCTCTTTTCGATCGTGAAGTTGCAGCTTTAAACCCGGTAAAAAAAGTAGTAAACAGTTGTAGTGTAATAATAGTAGATACTGCATAAATTCAATGTTTGTAAGTTGAAATCTTTTGGAATCACTAATTGCCAGTGAAAGAGAGCGTAGTTTTATTATGTTTTCGTTTTAAATGGTTTTGAGTCGCCAACCCTGAGCAACCCATCGTAATTGATTCTCGATACAGTGTGCCAACTATCCGGCCCAGCCGGTCGATTCTGTAAAAATCTCACCGTGAAAACTGTGATGTGGTAATTGGTATTACGGTAATTGGTATTACGGGCTGGTTTCCGCAACTCCACGTCAATGCGCGTATTTTGCGTACGGGTGGGAAAATCGATTATTCGATCCACCCCAGCTCCAACTGTGATGTGAGTTTGTTTTTGCTAGGAAATGACCCTATTGACAGCTCACCCCACGCTCACTTCACCTAAGTTTTCATGGTGAGATTTTTACAGAATAGCACCGCTGTATGGAATATTCATTTTATTTCTATTTTCACTATATTTCCTTCCTGAAGCAACGCGGTCTTGCCGTTTGTATGACGTAAGTATACCTAGTGCACGTTTTTGCACTCATTATAGTGTTAAACTGATGACCTTGTGATTGTCAGATTAATGAATAGGCAAAACATAGCAAGGAAACACGCAAGATAAAAACATGAACGTTGATATTGTTACTTTGTAAATTACAACACTAATTTCGCGTCGATGTCATAATAATGCTAACCAACTATGGCAACACTGCCTCCTCAGGCAGTGTTGCCATAGTTGGTTAGGCCCTCGCCTAGAGAAAGTGACATTCTATCAGCGATAACGATGATGGAAAAGTCAGAAATGCAGTTAATTGACACTGCAAGGTTTGAAAGAAAGAAAGAAAAAGAGAGAGAAGGAGAGAGAGGTTTCTTTACGGTGCGGCGTATACACTGCGCCTTAGAAAAAGAACCGGTCAAGTGCGAGTTTTAGGATTTTTTCCGCTACATGACATTGCTTCTTGCTAAATTTCATGATTCTAGGTCAACGGGAAGTACCCTATGAATTTTGATTCCCTTGAGAGTGTCTAAATTACGTTTTTTGCGGCACAAACGGCTGTATCTTTTTTTAACGTTCACTTAAACGTTTGATTTTTTTCACAGCTTCAAGAGACTTTAGAACTGAGTATATGCTCTCGAAGGCAAGGGAGACGGTGGACCTCCGGGAGCTGGGGATCACCGGGGGCCTCCGGCACAGGGTGACCGCCACTGGCGCCCGCATGCTGGAGATCCCCGGTGCGAAAAGTGGCCCCACCGCTGACGCCCTAGCTGAGAAGTTAAGGGCGTCCCTCGATGCGGACGAGGCTCGGGTCTCCAGGCCCGTCAAGTGCGCGGACATGCGCATCTTGGGCCTGGATGACTCCGTTACGGAGGAAGAGGTGGTGGCCGCCGTCGTCAGGACGGGCGGGTGTCTGGCCGAGCAGGTGAAGGCGGGCACCATACGTCCTGACTTCGCGGGGATGCGAACCGTAACGGTAAGCTGCCCCGTGACGGCGGCCAAAACGATTGTGGAGGGCCGAAGGCTCCTGGTGGGCTGGGTCTCAGCGCTGGTTAAACTGCTGGAACCCAAGCCTCTGAGGTGCTACCGATGCCTTGTGGGGCACCACGTTGGCATCCAGTGCACCTCGGAGGTGGACCGCAGCACACTGTGCTTCCGCTGCGGTCAGCCCGGACATAAGGCCGGCTCGTGTAACGCCGCGCCGCACTGCTTCGCATGTGCGGCTGCTGGCAAGCCGGCCGATCACCGGGTGGGGAGCAAGTCCTGCGCTCCACCCGCCGGAACCAGGAGGAAAGGCAGGCCCTCCGCCACCGTCGCCACCATCACCGTCGCCGCCGCCGCTGCCGCCGCCACCAACGCCGCTGCTGCCGCCGCCACCACCGCCGCCGCCGCCGCCGCCACCACCACCGCCGCCGCCGCCGCTGCCGCCGCCGCCATCGTCGAGGGGCCCTCACAAGGGGCCCGGGAGGGGGCTGAAATGGAGGAGTAATGGCTCCCCTTCGCCTCCTCCAGACGAACATCAACCACTGCGCCTGCGCTCAGGACCTGTTGCTCCAGAGCGTGGCGCAGTGGTCGATTAACATCGCCGTGGTCGCTGAGCCGTACTTTGTCCCGCCCAGGGATGACTGGGTGGAGGACCTGAGCGGCTCAGTGGCCATACTTTCGTCGGCCGCCGCCGGCACCCCGTCCCTCGAATGCGTCACGAAGGGACAGGGGTGCGTAGCAGCATGGTTCGGAGAGATAGTAGTAGTGTGGGTGTACTTCTCTCCGAGCCGAACTCTCGCCGAGTTCCACAACTCTTTAACAGAGTTGAGTGTCGTCGTCGCCGGAAACCATCCCTTCCCCGTGCTAGTGCTCGGGGACTTCAATGCCAAGAATTTGGCTTGGGGTTCCCTTTACACGGATGTGCGGGGCAGGATGGTGGCTCTGGAAACAGGCCTGGTCGTCCTAAATCGGGGTTCTGTTCCCACGTGTGTGCGGATGCGGGGTGAGTCCGTGGTGGACATCTCGTTCGGCAGCCCCGCTCTGTCATAACGCGTCATTGACTGGCGCGTCATGGAGAAGGTGGAGACCTTCTCCGACCACCGGTATATCCGGTTCGACGTCTTCCCCAGACCTCTAGCGCGCTGGTCCAACAGGCCCCGAGTGGTCCGCGGTGGGCGCTGAAGCAGCTGGACCGGGAGCTCCTCCTGGAAGCCTTGATCGTGCAGGCCTGGGTGTCATCACCGGACAGGCCTGCCAACATCGACGATGAGGCGGAGTGGTTCCGGGAGGCCATGTCCGAGATCTGTGACGTGGCAATGCCCCGAGTCCGGCCAGGACGCGCCCGACGTCAGGTGTACTGGTGGCCGCAGGAGTTGGAGACGCTACGCAAGGCGTGCGTCGATGCGCGACACCTGTACACCAGGCACCGCAGGCTCCGCATTCGCCCTCCGGATGCGGAAGCCACGGAGGCGGATCTGTACGAGGGGTACAGAGCGGCGAAGACCACCCTCCAAGAAGCTGTCCAGCGGGCCAAGGATGTGGCCCGCGAGGAGATGGTGGAGACTCTGAACAGAGATCCGTGGGGGCGCCCTTATAAAATGGTGCGGAATAAACTCCGCACCTGGACCCCCCCGCTGACGCAGAGTCTCCGCCCCAGCTGGTGGAGGAGGTGGTGAGCGCTCTGTTCCCTTCACGGGGGGAGCACACTCCCCCGCCCATGGCTCTGCCAATTGCGGTGCCCGAAGCGGACCACGCGGACGACGACGACGACATCCCTGAAGTGACCGGGGTAGAACTGAGAGCGGCGGTAGGTAGGCTGAAGGCCAAAAATACCGCCCCAGGACCCGACGGCTTGCCAGGTAAAGCCTGGGTCCTGGCCTAGAGGGCTCTCGGGCCTCGACTGGAGGCGTTCTTAAGCGCATGTTTGGAGAGAGGCCAGTTTCCACTCCGTTGGAAGACGGGGAAGCTGGTCCTCATTCGGAAGCCAGGGCGCCCTGTGGACTCTCCGTCCGCATACCGGCCCATCGTGCTGCTCGACGAGGTCGGCAAGCTCTTTGAGAGAGTGATTGCGGGCCGCCTCGTCGGGCACCTGGTGAGGACGGGGCCGGATCTTGCGGACAGCCAGTTCGGTTTCCGCAAGGGGCGCTCGACGGTGGACGCCATCATGCGCGTGAGACCCCTCACGACGGGGGACGCGGTGTCCCAGGGTGGGGTCGTCGTGGCGGTGTCACTCGACATCGCCAACGCGTTCAACACCCTCCCCTGGAGCACCATTGTGGAGGCACTCCGGTATCACCGGGTGCCGCCCTACCTCCGTCGAATAGTCGAGGCGTATCTGACGGAAAGAGCCGTCAGCTACCCCGTTCGCGATGGGGAGTGGAACCGGCGAGAGATGTCGTGCGGTGTCCCGCAGGGATCGGTCCTGGGGCCGCCTCTGTGGAACATCGGGTACGACTGGGTGCTGCGCGCCGACCTCCCTGATGGCGTCAGCGTGGTTTGCTACGCTGACGACACGCTGGTCCTGGCGCAGGGGAGGTCGCATCAGGCGGCGGCCGACGCGATGACACGCGGGGTTGCGATAGTCGTGGAGAGGATCCGGCAGTTGGGTCTCGAGGTGGCATTGCACAAGTCCGAGGCCATGTCGTTTCATGGGCCCCGGAACGCGCCGCCATCGGGATCCCAACTAACGGTAGGAGGGGTTCACATCGGCGTCGGGATGACGATGAAATACCTGGGTCTCGTCCTCGACAGCCGGCGGAACTTCGTGGAGCATTTCCGACGTTTGGCCTCCAAACTGGAACGGGCCGGGGCCGCCTTCAAGCGGCTCTTGCCCAACCTGAGGGGGCCAAACGCCTCCTGCCGGAGGCTTTACGCGGGGGTCGTGCGGTCCATGGCCCTATACGGGGCCCCGGTGTGGGCGCGTTCACTGCGGCGGCGAGCCGCCCACTACCTGAACGCGCCCCAGAAGGTGGTAGCCATAAGGGTTATCCGGGGCTACCGCACGATCTCTAGCGAGGCGGCAAGCCTCCTTGCCGGACTGCCGCCGTGGGATCTGGAGGCGATAGTCCTCGCGCGCCTGTATGAGTGGCGCGCGGAGGCACTACGCCGGGGGGAGGATCCGCTTCCGCGGCAAATCGCTGCGGAGCGGACGGATCTCCGGCGCGACCTCATGGCGTCATGGAAAGAACGACTGTCGCAACCCAGCGCAGGGCACGCCGCGATAGCGGCGATAAGACCCCTCTTTGAGGAGTGGCTAGGGAGTCGCCACGGCGCCCTCACCTACCGCCTGACGCAGGTCCTCACCGGACACGGAAGTTTCGGGAGGTTCCTGCACATCATCAGGCGGGAGGAAACGCCCGGGTGTCACCATTGCCAGGATCGCCCAGAGGACACGGTGGAGCACACGGTGGAGGTCTGCCCCGCCTGGGCGGAGCACCGCCGTGTCCTCGTTGAGGCGATCGGCAGCGACGGCGACCTCTCGCGTCCGGCCCTGGTGCAAGCCATGGTCCGGGGCGAGAGGGAGTGGGAGGCAGTCACCCCCTTCTGCGAAGCAGTCATGCTAGCGAAGGAGGTGGCGGGACGGTTCAGGGAGAGAGCCTCCCGTCTCAGCCGCCGCGGGGGACGCCCCAGGCGTCGGGAGCCGCGTGACGACTCCCGGCCACCGTAGGCGCAGGCCTGCGGGCGGAGAGTAATGGGTAGCTCACCGTCCGATCAGGACCAGGCCCGTGCCGGACGGCGCGTGCGTGTTCCACGCGCGCCTCAAAGAGATGTCAGCATCGGGGAGGGGCCCCTTAGGGCCGAAGCCTGCCGGGTCAGCGGGATTGTCCGAAAGGGTTACCGCTGGCCCGGAACATAAAGGGCTAAGGAAGGAACACGGGTGGGTTTTAGTCAGTAAGAGTCTGACACTCCCTTCCGCTCCACCCAGAGCGGGAGGAGTCATTTGATGATTTCCCATCCGCAAAAAAAAAAAAAAAAAGGTTTTAATTTCAACTCGATACCTTTAAGCGTTCCCGAGATAAAGGGTTTTGACAGAAATAGACGGACAACAAAGTGATCCTATATGGGTTTCATTTTTTTCTTTTGAGGTACGGAACCCTAAAAAACGTGTCTGTCAACAAGTTTCCTTAATGATCCATACAACACTGACAACCATGCCTACACACGGTGAATAAACCGTAGTTTTTCACGGCAAGAAAAACGTGTGAGTACAAAGGGCCATACAAGGTTAATTAATAGGTATGTCAAACCTATCGAAAGTCGTTGTAGAAACACGAAACACTTTGATAGCGGCTTCTGGGTTTAGGGAAGGTTGCATAAACCCAGTAGCATACTAAAAAGTCTAGCAATACCCTTGTGAAAACACCTACATTTTTTTTAATGAAAAATAAGATGATCATGATTTTGTACTTTATTTACAAAACACTGTAAGAGCCGTTTCTCACTACAACCGATCCGAATCCGAGAAATGCCGGTCCAAAGTGATCATAGTCCTATTTATAAGAGGGATTGAGATCCGAACTCTATCCGTCCGAATTTAGAACATTCCCAATTCGGATTGAAGTCGGATCTTTAATTCGGATTCAGATCGGATGTAGTGCGAAACCGCTCTAACTGCAATAAAAAAAACAAGTATATAGTTTTTATGTTTATTTTACCAAAAATACATATTATATTATACCCGCAGACTGCCACCTGTGTTTATACAAATTATTTTTCTTACTTATTAGTGTAAATAGTGTTTTATATAATTATATAGATTACATCATGTATTTTTCTGACGTCCGTTAAAGAGTCAGATATTATTATTGAAAATACTAAGTTGTATCTTGTATCTATGCAGTCATTTTTTTGGAATTTAAAGTTATAACTTTGTTCCCCAAAATTGCTTAATTCAGTAGGTATTGGCAAAAAACTAGGTTGTTAAAAATCAAATATTTATACAGTTCTTTACAGTTTTAGTGAATAGCCTGTTTCTTTGGTTACAATTTCAAAGGAACGAACACGTAATAGTGAATTATACTTGAGTCTATAAACAATGCCTAGCCACATAACAACTTGATTTTAAGTGGCCTATATGCAACTCACTAAAAAAAATGCAAGTTTTATTTTGTCATTTAATGTGGATTAAATATTGAAGGTATACGTAATAGACAAGCGAGAATCGAAAAAAATCTAACAATCTTGACACAAAGTTTACGAGATATAAATACACTTTGTTTTCAATAACCAACAATGAAGTTGACGATGTAGATAAGGAACAAGACTGTTATTTTTTACAACAATTTTCTTTATAAGTAGTGGTGATTTACAACAAGGTTAGTGTAGATAAGCATTAGGCTGATCTATAGTACGTTTCATTGCAGTAACAGACAATTTCTCAACTTGTACATGATCTCCTAACCTAAGTTTAACATCGCCATAGGGGAAGAAGCGGCTGGAGAAAGTAACTTCTCCATCCCCACAGAATAACTCAATGGAACTCGCGTCCACAAGGATGTACCACTCAAGTTTGTCAGTAACAGGCCTCCACTTTGTTCTGCGGATACCATCTTCACCACCACGATCGAGTGTCACCTTACCGTTAAGATAATCATAAGTAATTGAAACACTCGCATTTGTGGACTCTATAAATAGATTAAGATTGTGGCACTTTGATGCTGTTAGTTTTATTTCACCAGTCTTATCTTCCAAGTGGACAGTGTGACCACCTTCTGCCTTCCCAGAGTACAGTGTGCGGCCACGAGCAGCAGAGATTTCTTCTATGGGTTTCTGGATTAGTCTTAAATTTTTCGAGAGGGATAAAACTCTCAGGATTGACATTTGACCAGTCCAATTATCGTCTTGTTCAGGATATTTTTGCTCCCACGTATCCATCCATGCTATTACTATTCGACGATGCTTGTCCAAAATTGTTTGTGTTGCATAAAAATCATGTCCATTATCCAATTCTATGAATTCGGTTTCAGGCGTAAACAAATGAGTTTCGTAATCAAAAGTACCAACTATATAACCAGTCTGATATAGATTATTGTACTTATCCCCCTGAGGTTCTATACCTTGTGGTGAAAATAACAGTACATAATGTCCACTCAACTCGAAGAAATCCGGACACTCCCACATAAAACCTAGAGAGCCATCCGACTCGTCTAAAATTGACTTCTGTTGCCAAGAAATTAAATCCTCTGACGAATAAAGTAATACTCGTCCGAGAGTATCATTATTGAAAGAATTTCCCAATACCATGTAATATTGATCACCATGTTTCCATACTTTTGGGTCTCTGATATTCGGCTGATGTTCCTCCGCTTTGATAATAGGATTCCCTGCATATTTCGTGACATGAATTCCATCAGTACTTGTGGCTAAAGCTTGATGCTGCTCGTGATCTGGTGTCTCTCCAGGATGATTAACATTTCCCGTATATAAGAGAAACATTGTATTGTTTACAATTATAGCACTTCCCGAGAACACTCCACTTTTGTCATACCATTCGTCTGGATACATAGCGATTGGTTGATGTTTCCAATGCATTAGATCTGGGCTTTTCACATGTCCCCAATGCGCAATACCAGGTTCATGGCTGGACTCAGGGTTATATTGATAGAACAAGTGGTAATCATCTCCATATTTGCAGAAGCCGTTGGGATCGTTCATCCATCCGTGCGGCGGATGAACATGGTACCGCGGTAAAAAGCGATCATTAACTATAACAGCCGAGCATCTGTAAGAAAACGATGCTATTAGCAAAAACTTAGTCACACCTGCTAACATAGTGTGCGTCAGTAAAACAGACGTGATGACTGAGCTCTTCTGTCTAAATAGTTGATTTCCGCCGTCGTCGGGGTCATTTATATACCATCGTAATGTCGTGTCGCATCCAGTTGTGTCAATTCAATGTAAACTTATAGAAATTATTGTAATGATTGTCGTAGGCGATAGTTCAGTTTAATTGTTTGCATGTGAGATTTTGCTGTAGTATTTTGTTTAAATGGAAATTGCAACACGTGTTTCGTTCACGATAATGATCGATTCATACTTTGTACACGTAAAGCAGGGTTACAAACAGGTAGAAAATACTTTTCTCACATGATGAAAGAGCTAACTGTGCGCTAACACACATGATTGACATTCTAATTAACGGATTAAAACCGAAAAGTAGCCGAAAGCGGAGCGTAACCGAGTTATCTTGGGCGATATTTATTTATGTTTTTGTTTTGACCTAAAGGTCTTTTTATTTTTATGTCTATGCGCTTTTTCTAATATCTGAAGGAGTCTTTTATAGAGATCAAATATTCCACGGTTAAGTTAAAGAGGTGATGCACGGGTTAACCTTATAAGCACATATACATAAAAATAATAAATACTTAAATAAAAAATGAAACGATAAGTTAGTAGGTAACAAAAATAGTTTAACATTATGAAGATACTTAATGCTGATAGTTATTTTAATAATAGCATCGTTATCAACCTGAATGTTTGAATGGTTTATAGGCTATAATTAGCCCTTATTGTAATTGCATTATTGTAAATCAGCATATTGTGTACTCACCGTAATATTTTATGTTTACCTAAGCCTAAAGGTTTTAAAAAAGCTGTTTTTTTTTAAGTTTTACGAAAAGGACCTTTATTTTCTGTGGGGAAATCAACATGGATACTGTCTTGGGAGAACGTAGGAGTCATATCCTATCAACTAAAACCTCACGGTTCCTGCCACTACCATGAGTTAGGGGCCCTTGAGACACTTGAACATTCGCCGCACCCCCGACTGGAACGACCTTGGCTCTGAAAATTGGAATAAAGGCTAGGAAACGTAATTTGATATTATTGATAACATACGTTGATGCATATACGTATTTTAAAAAGAATATCGCTCACTGTGTTTTGTATACTGTATACGTAAGTATACAGTATACAGTAAAAAAAACACGTATGAGGTAAGGTATGTTATAGTTAAATATACATAATATAATTATGTATGCCAAATAATCAAATACATAATATAATTATGTATTTACATACATAATTATATTATGTATATTTAACTATAACATAACTTACCTCATACGTGTTTCTTGACAATTATACTAAACTACTTGAGAGATTAAAACAGATGACGAACTAGCAGGGGATCGAGGAGGGGGGTGGAGGGGAGGTTCAGGGGATCAGACCGGAATAAATCCTTGGAAGTGTATTAAAAGAAAACAGTACCTAGTAAAATCGTGTTTGTTTTAAAAGGTGTGAACGGATTTAGATAATCAATCAATACGATTAATGGTCGGAGCATGAGTGGAAAATTGCTGGTAGCAGGATAATTAATTAACCCCGGACGGACGACCAGTCGGTTGGAGGAAGATGATGGTGGAAAACCCATCATCATCCACTTCACGATTATTAAGCCACTGAGAGACTCTTGGAAGTCGTCTCATAAAAAAGCAGCTCGGCAGGTCCTAAGTAGGTATACCATATTAAGACAAGTTTTGATCATCACACACACACTCACTACGCACCCACACCCACACACCCACGCCTAGGTACACTCACACACCCACACCCAAACACCCTACTTTGCTGTCTAATCTAATTGATTAATTATTTCTATTTTCCATTTTTTTTTTTTTACATTCCTGTTGTTTTTTTATCTTTGATCCCATTATCATTGTCTGTTAGTAGACGTTTGTATCGGTGTGACTTGTCCGTGTAGTTTGGAGGCCTGGAGACCTGTAAACACAGGTATTCCTAATACAGGCTCCAGTCTCTACAACATCAATGTATTTTGTATTCACATTTATGTATTGTACCTACCTACTAACTTTTCGTTTCATTTTTAATTTTTTTTTAATTTATTATTTTAATTTATTTACTTCTTCATCCGGTTTGTTGGTTGGTTAATTTATTGATTGAAATGTAGGATTATATGTAGATACAAATGTTGGCTGCAGCGTGACTTCTGCGGTAACAACCTTTCTTTCTAATTAATATGTCTGGTCATCAATCTTTTTAAAAATAATGCTTCAAATTTCTTCTAAAAATTTCAGATGTGGAAAAATAGAAAGAAAGAGTACGATTTTCAAAACAAATCAATATTTCCCGTCCCACACAGATTTTCACAGTCTTTGTCGCTAAATCTGTGTGTGGCCATGAGATTGTAAAAATTTAATTTAATTGTTTTTGTTTAAATTGTGTTGTGTTGTTGTTGATTTAAAATCGTACTGCAGAAACTTCTTCTTGTCAAATGCTACTATGCAATAGACGAGTTTTTAATAAAGAGTTATAATTATTAATGCTGCATTTTAAATGACATCTGTATTTTTTTTATGTAGCTGGGTTGTGGAGGTCAGATAGGCAGTCGCTCCTTGTAAAATACTGGTATTCAGCTGCATCCGGTTAGACTGGAAGCCGACCCCAACATAGTTGGGAAAAGGCTGGGCAGATGATGATCGTTAATTTTTTTATGAATAATAGAATGTTTCTGACTTTTTTTTAAGCATATGTAGGTGCTTTGCATGTTACCATATTTGTTAGCGTTTATATGTATAGAGCCATCTATAATCTACGTCGCCGCGAATCTCTCAGGGAACTTTTTAAAAAGATTAATATTATGACGGTACGTACCTTGCCAATTTATTTATGAAAATATTATGTATAGTAAGAAAAACTACATCTTTTTAATAAAATAAGCGATAGACATAATTTTAATACTAGAAATAAAGACAAAATACATCAACCATTTTTTAGATTAGTCAAAGTACATACATCTTTTATGGGGTACTGTGTTATATGTTACAATAAAATACCTTGAGATATATTGCAATTAAATGAAAGAAAATTTAAAACTCACATTAAACGTACACTTTGTAAACAAGCATACTATAAATTAGAAGATTATATCCAAGATAAGAACGCTTGGAAACATGCTGGTCCTGCTCCATAGGACAATCTAGAGTATAGACAAAATCAAACTGGTTGCTAATTTAATTGTAAAATTGATTCTTTCTTCTTCTTTTTGACGTTGATTTTCATTCTGTAATTACTTAAACTCACACCCTGACTTATTACTTGTAACTTTTTTCTCTATCAGATAATTAATTTATGTCATGTTTCATTTTTAATTCTTTGACCTATTGTGGTACAGTAATTTTATTTTAGGTGCATCGTCTTCACATATTATTATATAATTAATATATGCAAAATATTGTAAAACATTTAAAAAGAGTAACGGTGGAGTTTCTTGCCCATTCTTCTCCATACGAAAACTACCTTTTGGAATGGGCGACTAGAATCAATTCTATTTTATCGTAATTTTTGACGTTCAAAAGTGCGAATAAAATGTGAATATTGAAAAAAATGTTTTGACTTTGATCTTGACTTTGATCTATTTGAAATAAATGTTTTGACTTTGACTTTATGACCTATCAGTATCAGAGTAGATATCTTTAATATGATTATATTATTTGTCTATAGAATACTGACTGTGTCATTTTTCAAAGGAAGCCGGTAGGAATCGAATTGTATGGAACCTTTGCCTCTGTGACGTATTGTATATCTATGGTTCACAAATAAACTTTATGATTATGGAAAATCGCCACCGAAACGCCAGCGGCGACTAAAGTCAGTGTGTACCTAGCATAATAGCCAAAACAAATCCTTACATTTAGTTCTGAGCAAACCACGGTAATAAAATCCATAGTAAATGCGAGCACATTTTTGGAAGGCTCACGCTTTTAACTACCTACAGAAATCTAATTTAAAAAATTCTTGTGTCGCAGTGTTTGTAACAAAACTCCTCCGAAACGGCTTGACCGATTCTTATGAAATGTTGAGGTCTGAGAATAGGACGTAAGCCATTTTTCATGTTTGGTACACATTGGATGTATTCTCGTTGGATATATGGCTGTTCATGTTCAGTATTGACTTATCAAAGAACATCTCTTACGATACCCCGTATGTACGTATTCCAAAGAGATCAATGGATATATTAGATTTAAGACAAAAGTGTGCCAAATACTTGAATGATATCTACGGTTCGTTCTATCAACTTTATACAGCCAGATGTAAAGAGGCGCAGTATGCGGGAGCGGCTGTATTCGACCCTCAATTAAATACTACGCTTAAGAGCGTTTACGCCGAACGGCATTTCATACAAACTTTCAAGCCCTTATTTTTCGAAATTAATGAACCGATTTTAATTAAACTTCATATGCGTAAGCAGGATACAAAGGTCTAAAAAGTTAGTAGAAAACATTTTCAAAAAATAGTGTTACAGCCAAATTAGACCGATTTTAAATTTTCCATAGAAACAGAGATTTCCAGTTATCTTTTTTTAAATAAGACATTTTGAAAATGTTTTCTACTAACTTTTTAGACCTTTGTATCCTGCTTATGCATATGAAGTTTCATTAAAATCGGTTCATTCATTTCAAAAAATAAGGGCTTGAAAGTTTGTATGAAATGCCGTTCGGCGTAAACGCTCTTAAATTTAAAATTAAGGTTAATATTGCTATAATGTAGGTACTGGGCGCTGATAGCCATTTTCAAAGCCCTGTCTTACTCGTACGCGCTAACTCAGCATATTGTGGTTTTAACTGACTCTAAGAGTGCGTTATTGCATCTGGTTCGGCTACCCTCGAATCTATCAGGTAATAAGTGTCGATCCCGTAGGAATATCGGGATAAATACTATCCTATGTGTAATAAAATTTGGCAGAGAGATATATTGCATCTCGGGGAAGGCCCCGAGGTGCAATCTATCTCTCTGCCAAATTTTATCGAAATCCAATAATGCATTAGCAATATTCTTCGAAATAATTTAGATAGTGATTGATAGTGTGTTACCCAATTAGGGTGCCAGTTAAAGTTGGAAGTTTCTGTAAGTTGTGGTTTACTCCTACATTATCATTTGTTTTGACGACAGGCGATAGCTAGAAGGCCGTGAAAATTCAACAGAACCCTATCTAAGGGCTGATTTTTCAATCGACCGATAATTTTTATTTGTGGAATAAAATTGACGTCTGATAGTTTTTGTATGGAAAAACTGTCAAAAATTCAAATTTATTCCTCCGATAATGTTATCTGACGTTGGAAAAATCAGCTCTTAAGGTGCCACTATTCGATATTTTTTCCATACCTACAAATTTCGGGAGAGTATTTCTCCACTGTTTGACATTGTGCATCCAAAGTTAAACATGATATCGTTTTGTTTTATTATTAATTTTGTCTGTACGGAATCAGAATAGTAAAATAAGAGCCATTAAAAAGTTATGTGTCAACAAAGATTGTTTTTCTTGCTATTTTTAACGTAACTTTGGGTGTAAATAAGTTAAAAAAGAGAACTGTAAAATCTTCAAAAAAAAGTCGGTACCGACACAGCTCAGTTATCGAAAAGTTCAATAAACTTTATTTGCAATTGATTTATGCAGTGATTTTTTCATAAAACTCGGTTTTCCGAAGCAATTTTCGAATTTTTTTACACGCCTTTCAGTTCGGAACGGCGTTTCTGCGCGTGAGAACTAGACGTTGTGCGTGTAGACTAGCGTCGAACACGAAGCCAGGTGAGATAGCGTGCTTTTTGGCCATGACCACCAGTGAGTTCGAGCTCGCGACTAGTTCCACCTAAATCTCTCAAACAACTCTAACTACTTTTAGACGTGGGCCGTAAATACAGTATAATAAATGATACTGTCCTAACGTATACCAGAAAACTTAATGACCCTAAACCACAGCACAGAGCAGCCTAGGCGGCCGCTGGTAGAGGCGGCATTGGCATTTTCAACACTTTCCATACAAGCCAAGCGTCTCGTCGTTTCCTCACTATACGACCTCACTATATGACGTATAGAAACTGTCGGCTTTGTATGACGTCGACGAATTTTATTAGTAGACTAACTTTGGCCCGTGACTTCGTCCACTTGGAATTACTTGTTCCCCCATTTTACCGCGTTGCATGGCAACGAATGCCTGCGCTATTAGTTTGTCTTTCAATTTTTTTTTTTACGATGACTTTACTAGATTAGCGCGTTCAAACAAACTTCAGCTTTATTATTAGCTAATGTTTGTCACAGCTGCACGCGTAGCATGACGACGTTTTGTCGACGAAAGAATAGACAAAAGAACACATTGCCATGCTTAGACGCGTAGAATGAGTACAAATATTTCTACAATCTGTCATTTTGTCTATTTTTCCGTCGACAAAACCCATTTCTACGGCGGTCATGCTACGCGTGCAGGAGGCCATAGATTAAGAAACTGCTAAGGCTGCGCGCCCACGTCCGATAAATCGGTGACCGATTTTTGTTGGAGAAAAATAGAACAACGATAGATGGATAGATATAGATGGCAATAGTGCGGCGCACACGTCCTACAAAAAGTCGGTCTAAATAACATAGGGCGAAATAATCTGACCGATTGTAGGACCTACAAAAAGTATGCCGTGGCCCGTGTGCGAGCGCGCTAACATTTGTTATAAAATGGCGGTATTGAGGTCATTCCATCTGTCTGTCTGTTGTCACTATCAAGTAATGTCATTTTTAATATGGAAGTGTCATTGTTTTGACAAGTGCGAGTAGGGTGGGCATTGCACTTACATTGGCAAGAACATAAACAAAAAAAAAATAAGAAAGGGTTGGGGGAAACATGCGTCACATCCACGCGAAACGGCTATCGCACAGCATTATGCTGCGACCCTATGCAAGACAGAGCCCCAGCGCTGGTTTTCAGCGACAGCCAGAGCCGACGTATTGACGTCGTCCGATATTGTGTTGTTTTTAGTGTCATTTGATAGGTTTAGGTCTAAAACGGATAAGGCAAAATAAATTGTGTAAATAGGGTAATCCGTTTTGAAGTTATTAGGGATTTTCGATAGTGAAAATTGACAAATGTAAAATTTTATATGTGTTTGTTCTGTAAACTTTTTGTATTGTAATACTATGTTTATTGTTGTGTTTTAATATTTTAGAAAGAGCTCAACAATAAATCAAACAACTAGATACGAGTGCCACTACCACGATAGTTTTTTGTGCATAAGCCAAAGTTGACAACCATAGCGCGACCGCCGAGCGTAGGTATGAAAAGTGAAGTACATACACGTGATTGACTTCTGTACTATCTGTATTTTGTATCTGTACACTGCCGGCGCCACTCGGTGATTTCATGCTCTGTGCCCAAAACAATAACCCCCCCCCCCCCACTATGCCTATTGTGGTGTGTTGTATTGTATTGTTGTGTATTATGTTCTTGTATTTTCAAGAACATTGTCTGGTAGAATCAATGTACCAACTTCACAAATACCTATTCAACATGCTAAAGAATAACACCGTCATCATTATATCGTTTCAACTTGTTCAATTGTTTTTCATAAAGCTTGTCGTCCAATATAATATTATTTTTGATAGGAAAAGCTATTGCCTTCTCCATGTGATTTTATGAGACAGTTTTCATGGTTTTCTAGGATGCTAAGTAAAGTATAGTGAAGTCAAAATGAAAACCCAAGATGGCGGCTTGGAAACTTGCATTGAAATTTTTCATCGGTTATTTTAAAAAAAAAGCGGCTAGCCATGAGAATACACAGCGACGAGAAATCAGCTGTTTCATAGAAAAGTACAATACATACACGGTCAAAATGTGTATGTAAATCCGGTCAGCTTACAGAAACTTGCAAAGTCGGCCGCTTTCGCGAACTTGAAGACTAGTGACCCTAATTGCGTTACATACTATCAATAACAATCTCAATTATTTTGAAGAATATTGTTGATCCAGAAATGAATGTTGTTGAACTGTCAAAATGAAAGTCTTTGCTTATAGGTCTATCAGAATCTCATGGCAAAAAAAAACAAAAAATCTTTGTGGTTTTCATACATTTGACATTGCCAATGTTGTCAAAAAAATGTATGAAAACCACAAGGTTTTTTTGTTTTTTTTTTTGAGATTCTGGTAGACCTATGCCCCCGCTGATCGAGCAATCAAAGGTATTTTGCTCAGTTTCGTCGTCGTCGTTTCAGCCGACAGACGTCCACTGCTGGACATAGGCCTCCCCCAATTTTGGGAGGGTTTGCCATAATCGCCACGCTTGGCAGGCGGGTTGGCGATCGCAGTATGGTATGATGGTGGAATACATAGAGAACGCTGCTGCCTATTCTCCGGTATGATCCTTAGTGGCCTTTTACGACACCCACGGGAAGTAAGAGCGCGGTGGTGGTATTCTTTAAGTCCGGCGCACCACACAGACCAACAGGCAACAGACAGATTTTGCTCAGTTTACTTTATAGAAAAAAAAACAAGTCTATGTATAGTCTGTTGTACAAATCACACTAATATTATAAAGGCGAAAGTTTGTGTGTGTGTGAATGTGTGTGTGTGTGTGTTTATATGTTTGTAACTTCTTAACGCTCAAATGGCTGGACCAATTTTGATAAAAAATTATATGTGGGAGGTAGCTGACACCTTGGATTAACATATAGACTACATATAGACTTTTTACCCCGAGTGGCGCAGCTAGTATCTAATGAAAATGTTAACTAAGGGATCAGAAAACGGATCGACGTGCAAACTGTAACCGTGAATGTATACAACCTTAGTTTCCTTACTGTTTACCTTGAATTTTACCTCTGACGGCGTAATGTACTCATAAATGAACAACTTTTAATGCGGCAGTTTCCAAGGTTCCTTTGAAGGTGCATGTGGCTTTTTGCAACAACCCAGATGGCACCAGAGGCGTTGGTGGTGTCAGCAATCAAGGTAGCAATGGGGCGGTTGGGGCTGCAGCAAACAAGGTGTCAAGGGAGTCCATAGTGGCACAATTAACAAGGCTAGCACGCCCTTATCTTTCTACGGTACCTGAGCCAAGCTTGTGGGGTCCGTCACGTGGTTCAGGTAACTCAATTCAGGAAAAGTCACCAGTCTAACATATACTATAGATATCTAACTGCAGCGACTGCGGATGTTTCCTTCAGCAGTTACGGCGCTCCTTCTTTTTTTTTGGTCGAGATTTTGTCAAATCACTTCTCCCGCTCTGGGCGGAGCGGGAGGGTGTCAGACTTTTACTGACTATAACCGTGTTTCTTCAGTTACCTGTGCCAGGGGCCACGGTATCTCTTTCGAACAACCCGTGACCCTGGCAGGCATCGGCCCTAATGGACCCCGTAAGTTAGTGCTGACATCTCTTTGAGGCGCGCGTGGAACACAAAACGCCGTCGACCCGGGGCTGGTCCTTATCGGACGGCGAGCTGCCCATTGCTCGTCGTCCGCAAGTCCGCGCCTACGGAGGCCGTGAATCGGTTGTCGACTCCCGACGCCCAGGGCATCTCCTGCGGCGACTAGGGACGTGAGGGCGCAAAGATTGCCTCTCCCTCTCGCGTTCCGCCCCCTCCTTCGCAAGCATTACCTCTACGCAGAAGGAGGTAACGGCCTCCCATGCACTTTCGCTCCGTACCATGGCCTGGACCAGGGCTGGACGCGAGAGATCGCCGCCCTGAGGACGCGGCGGTGCTCTGCCCAAGCCGGACAGATATCCACCATAGGCTCCACCGTGTCCTCCGCGCGATCCACACCTGGTGACGCCCAGGCGATTCCTCTCGCCTTATACGGAACAGGAACCTCCCGAAGCAACCGTGCCCAGTGAGGACCTGCGTCAGGCGGAAGGTAAGGACGCCGAGGGCCTCTCTAGCCACTCCTCAAAGAGGGGACTTATCGCCACAATTGTGGCGTGCCCAACGGCGCTCCTCCTTAATTATTCAATGTAGCCTTAGCTTTATTTACTGCAAACATTGTTTTATAAAAAACCGGCCAAGAGCATGTCGGGCCACGCTCTGTGTAGGGTTCCGTAGTTTCCCGTCCATCACAATAAGTGTTCCCACTTATGAGTTTAAAGGTGGGTATCCATTATTTACGATTATACCACAAACTTAGTCCAAAAATTATTTTGTACAACTTTTTGTCTTTTTTGTACAAAAACTGTTGTTTCCATCAAGTTCAAAATAATTTTCCTAGAAAGTCCTTATAAAGTTTTACTTTTCAGATTTTTTTCATATTTTCTAAACTTATGGTTCAAAAGTTAGAAGGGCCCCCCCCTTCTAACTTTTGAACCATAAGTTTGACACATAAAATTATTTTAGTAAACCCCTATGCATTTTTAAATACCTTTCCAACAATTTATCACACGTAAGGGTTGAAATTTAAAAAACAATCACTGCCCACTTTACATATAGGGGGGCTACCCTAATGAAACATTTTTTTCCAATTTTTATTTTACCACTTTGTCGGCGTGATTGATATACACATTGGTACCAAATTTCAGCTTTCTAGTGCTAACGGAGACAGACATTAAGCGAGGACGGACAGACGGACGGACAGACAGACATGGCGAAACTATAAGGGTTCCTAGTTGACTACAGAACCCTAAAATGGGAAACTGTTTCTTTTCCAACCAATGAGATAATAATTAAAAGCGGGGTAGTTGCGTAACTCACTAAAAGTAGCATTGGCATCCATTTTGACACTTCAACAACATTTATTGCGTTGTCTACGTGGGTTGGCAGTGAAATTTTTCGAACATATGTAGCAATGGATTAGCAATATCCTTCAAAATGTTTCAGATTGTGATTAAAAGTGTGTTACGCAATTTGGGTGAAAAGCGAGTAGGTACAGACGCCAGCACATCATGCTTCTACCATCTGTCATATTTCTATAATAGATTTACAACTTTATCACTAAAGTATAAGGTTCAAAGTTGATTGGGAAAATTTGACAGTTTCGGGTAGTTTGATGTGCTGGCGTCTGAACCTTAATGTTGGTTAATTAACTAATTTGTTACGATCAATGTTCCAAAAAGAACTAAAGATTAAATGAGTTCGGGGCGGTCGGTCAAGGGTTGTAATACTTAGGTATACTGTTGGAATTATCAATATAGGTAAGTACAGAGGCCAGCACATCAAGCTACTACAATCTGTCAAATTTTTTTAATAGATTTTCAACTCTATAACTAAAGCATAAGGTTCAAAGTTGATTGGGAAACTTTGACAGTTTCGGGTAGCTTGATGTGCTGGCGTCTGTACAAGTAGCGTAACAATTTGTCTTGTTCTAAACTATTCTGAGATTTTAGTCATTATATTTTACACCCAGCCTAAAAAGGCCACTTTGGAGAATCATAAAAGGATAACATTATGAATCGTAATATGGCGAAGACAGTCCGTGTTTTTCTGTTTTTCGCTGCACTACATAGGTATATTCAAAGAGATTGGAATTGGATTTGAATCGGATTGATTGGTATTTTAGCACAGATAAAAAAAATAACTGAAAAATGCTTCACCAATGGGATTTGATACGATTAGCATAACGGTCTATAGGTCTACAGTCTGTGTGGTACCGGACTTAAAGAATAGCACCACCCCATACTTCCCGTGGGCGTCGTAAGAAGCGACTAAGGGTCGTACCGGAGAATGGGCAGCAGCGTTCTCTATGCATTCCACCACCATACCATACTGCGATCGCCAACCCGCCTGCCAAGCGTGGCAATTATGGCAAACCCCCCCAAAAATGACAAGCCCATGGGGAGGCCTATGTCCAGCAGTGGACGTCTTTCGGCTGAAATGATGATGATGATGATGATCATAACGGTTAACGGTCCATTATGTTATCCTTTTATGATTCTGCCAAAGTGGCCTTTTTAGGCCCCTAGTTCATTCTTCTACAATAGGTACTGAGTTGCACGAGACGGGTGTGAAACAAAAGACAAGCTATATTACTATCTAAGCTTCAAGTATAGTCACGTATTAAACTATACATTTACGTCACCTTTTATCTCTTCATCTAGACATTCAACACATCGTTAAACCTTCAAATTGTGCGTATAAATTTGCGGAATTGGTATTCAAGTACTTCATTGTTGTTGAGGTTATGCCCATTGCGATGAAACCATAACATGTTAATATTTACATAATCTATGCTAATATTTAAAATAATAATATGTACATGTATATGAAAAAATAAGCAAAATAATCATAGGGCATCAAAAATTCGTCGGCATCGCTATCAACAGGAACAGTGCCCAAAAGGTTGGCAGCATTGCCAAATTCATTTTAAAGGGCTTATAGGACCTAAATACAAAAAAACGCAAGTTTTAGAAACAATAAAAGTATATGATGGAGTACAGTAAACTAAATCAGAAAAATATATGATATTCTACAGGATATTTGCTAGGTAGATAGTGTATTGAAAACATAATACAACTAATTTGATATAATAAAAAAAAATCATGAAGATACCTCTAAAAACTTTATTTTTACAATAAAAACCATACTAATATACATACAATCATTCTGATTTTTTGTCAGATTATTCTACGAGCAACATACTAAAATACTAGTGTTTTAATTTTTTAGTCCAAACAATAGATTTTATGTAATTAAATAATTGCTCCATATTTTGCAATTAATTACCAGCGTTGTGTCATCGCGCTCCTCTTTCTTTTCTATACAGTCCGACAGTGACCGCGCTTTAGGTCATGTAAGTCCATTTAATGCAAACTGAAAACTATGGACTATGAAGCAACGTCTGAAAAATTATTGATTCCTTAGGGCTCCTCACAACGAGAGACAGTAATCTACCACGCGGGCCCAGCACGTCTTCGAATATTTGGATCTAGGACATGCCAGTTTCCTCACTTTTGATGACGTATTCCACATTGGGCACCTGAGTGAATGTGCCGCTATGTGTCAGGTGTATTTACTCAGGTGCCATTACGACTGGGCTACGTCCACTGCTCTATCCATTTAATTTTTTGTTTTTTTTCCATGCATTTTGGTATAATATTTAACGACAAGCACAATCAGTAGATATCACCCATAGATATATTAAATAAAGCCCTAAAACATGTAAATTGATTACGTTTACTCCGCGCGTTTGTGCTAGAGGGCTCCTGTTTTTAAACGACTTCTAAAAAGGAGGAGGTTCTCAATTCGGATGTTCAAAAACGGAAATGCGGAACCAATGACACCGACTTCCGAAATTAAAGTTATTTTTCACTTTGCAGTGTTTTTTTTTTGGAAGTGACTACCCGTAACAACTGGCAAAGATCCACGAATAACAGCCGGGACCAACAGCTTAACGTGATTTCCGAGGCACGGATGGGTCTCGGTATGTAAAGATGGTCACCCATCCACAGACTATACGCAGCAAGCATAGCTTTACCAGATCGATCGACGTGCGGCTGTTATTATTTAGCCACGGGTCAATAACAACAATAAAAACAACGACAGGTAACAATATTAAAATTGTTGGGGATTTTATTGAAGAAATGCGGGTCATCTCCATAGAAACGCTCTCGCCTGTTTTATGTCTGGTTAATGACCATAAAGCAATGATTTTTTACAGAATAATAAATATTAACTACTTGTATATCCCAATCAGAATCAGGAACGAGGAGATCCGCAGGAGAACCAAGGTAACCGACATAGCCCGAAGAATTTCCAAACTTAAGTGGCAGTGGGCAGGGCACATTGCTCGCAGAACAGATGGCCGATGGGGCCGAAAGGTTCTGGAGTGGCGACCGCGTACCGGAGGATGTAGCGTTGGATGGACTCCCACAAGGTGGACCGACGACCTTGTGAAGGCCGCAGGAACCCTGGATGCGAGAAGCACAGAACCAGAGGCCTATGTCCAGCAGTGGACGTCTTTCGGCTGAAATGATGATGATGACTTGTATGTCCCTATGTTTTCCTTTTTGCTGATACATTATTTTTTACCATAAAAAAATGCCGATTTAAACCGCTGTCAATAGAGGCCTTTTTTTTTTTTTGATGGGAAATCATCAATTGACTCCTCCCGCTCTGGGTGGAGCGGAAGGGAGTGTCAGGCTCTTACTGACTAAAACCCACCCGTGTTCCTTCCTTAGCCCTTTATGTTCCGGGCCAATCTCGCTGACCCGGCAGGTTTCTGCCCTAAGAGGCCCTTCCTCGATGCTGACATCTCTTTGAGGCGCGCGCGGAACACGTACGCGCCGTCCGGCACGGGCCTGGTCCTGATCGGACGGTGAGCTACCCATTACTCTCCGCCCGTAGGCCCGCGCCTACGGTGGCCGGGAGTCGTCACGAGGCTGCCGACGCCTGGGGCGTCCCCCACGGCGGCTGAGACGGGAGGCTCTCTCCCTGAACCGTCCCGCCAGCTCCTTCGCTAGCTTGACTGCTTCGCAAAAGGAAGTGACTGCCTCCCACTCCCTCTCGCCCCGGACCATGGCTTGCACCAGGGCCGAACGCGAGAGGTCGCCGTCGCTGCCGATCGCCTCTACGAGGACACGGCGGTGCTCCGCCCAAGCGGGGCAGACCTCCACCATGTGCTCCACCGTGTCCTCTGGGCGATCCTGGCAATGGTGACACCCGGGCGTTTCCTCCCGCCTGATGATGTGCAGGAACCTCCCGAAACTTCCGTGTCCGGTGAGGACCTGCGTCAGGCGGTAGGTGAGGGCGCCGTGGCGCCTCTCTAGCCACTCCTCAAAGAGGGGTCTTATCGCCGCTATCGCGGCGTGCCCTGCGCTGGGTTGCGACAGTCGCTCTTTCCATGCCGCCATGAGATCGCGCCGGAGATCTGTCCGCTCGGCAGCGATTTGCCGCGGAAGCGGATCCTCCCCCCGGCGTAGTGCCTCCGCGCGCCACTCATACAGGCGCGCGAGGACTATCGCCTCCAGATCCCATGGCAGCAGTCCGGCAAGGAGGCTTGCCGCCTCGCCCGAGATCGTGCGGTATCCCCGGATAAGCCTTATGGTTACCACCTTCTGGGGCGCGTTGAGTTAGTGGGCGGCTCGCCGCCGCAGTAAACGCGCCAACGCCGGGGCCCCGTATAGGGCCATGGACCGCACGACCCCCGCGTAAAGCCTCCATCAGGAGGCGTTTGGCCCCCTCAGGTTGGGCAAGAGCCGCTTGAAGGCGGCCCCGGCCCGTTCCAGTTTGGGGGCCAAACGTCGGAAATGCTCCACGAAGTTCCACCGGCTGTCGAGGACGAGACCCAGGTATTTCATCGTCATCTCGACGCCGATGTGAACCCCTCCTACCGTTAGTTGGGATCCCGATGGTGGCGCGTTCCGGGGCCCATGAAACGACATGGCCTCGGACTTGTGCAATGCCACCTCGAGACCCAACTGCCGGATCCTCTCCACGACTATCGCAACCCCGCGTGTCATCGCGTCGGCCGCCGCCTGATACGACCTCCCCTGCGCCAGGACCAGCGTGTCGTCAGCGTAGCAAACCACGCTGACACCAACAGGGAGGTCGGCCCGCAGCACCCAGTCGTAGCCGAAGTCCCACAGGAGCGGTCCTACAACCGATCCCTGTGGGACACCGCACGACATCTCTCGCCGGTTCCACTCCCCATCGCGACCGGGGTAGATGACGCCTCTGTTCATCAGGTACGCCTCGACTACTCGACGGAGGTAGGGCGGCACCCGGTGATACCGGAGTGCCTCCACAATGCAGTTCCAGGGCAGGGTGTTGAAAGCGTTGGCGATGTCGAGTGACACCGCCACGATGACCCCACCCCGGGACACCGCGTGCCCCGTCGTGAGGGCTCTCACGCGCATGATGGCGTCCACCGTCGAGCGCCCCTTGCGGAAGCCAAACTGGCTGTCTGCAAGATCCGGCCCCGTCCTCACCAGGTGCCCGACGAGGTGGCCCGCAATCACTCTCTCAAAGAGATTGCCGACCTCGTCGAGCAGCACGATGGGTCGGTATGCGGACAGAGAGTCCGCAGGGCGCCCTGTCTTCCGAATGAGGACCAGCTTCCCCGTCTTCCAACGGAGTGGAAACTAGCCTCTCTCCAAACATGCGCTTAAGAACGCCTCCAGTCGAGGCCCGAGAGCCCTCAAGGCCAGGACCCAGGCCTTACCTGGCAAGCCGTCGGGTCCTGGGGTGGTATTTTTGGCAGACAAAAACAATACAGTACAGCACTCCAGTGCACAGATGGCGCCACCTGTCAAGTCTTGTATGGATGATATATCTAATGGGACGCCCTATTCGCAGACCGCAGTTAAAAATAAACTCTGCATTATTAGTGCAAATAAAAGCAATAACATACTAACCTTAGCAGAAGAATACTTCCTAGGACACTACCACATATGTCACTATCTTACACCAAATGTTGGAATTAAATGTCTTCTAAAGGATATACAAACAAAACTATCAAACTTCACAATGAATGACTTTTGCATAATTATGGTGGGTGAAGAAGACTTTAGAAAGACAAATAACTATTATGACATAATAACTGACATTAGAAGTATACTACAGGACATGAATCATACTAATATTATAATTACATTACCGACATTCAAATCTGACTACTATTACAACTGCAATATATATAACTCAAGACTGGAACTATTCAATGGTATGCTATATATGGACATTATGACCCATGAGCATGTGTATCATCTAGACTCGAATTTGAGTTTAAGTTACCACCATTCCTTATATACACGCTCTGGAACAATAAATAATCATGGTATGAAGATTATATTTAGCGACCTCTTTGATTTGATATTGGCAATTAAGCAAGAAAATACAAGGAGTGTAAAAGAAAAATTGTCGGACGAAGAAGTCCCAGAGTCTGAATCTCTTTTTCGCCCCTAAATATCTAAACATTCTTCACCAAAACATTGCTGGGCTACGGACAAAATCGCAGCTATTAACAGTTGCCCTACAAGAATTACTAGATAAAAAATCAAACGTTGATGTGATCTGTCTCACCGAGCACTTCATGATGTCCGGGTGTGAGGACATCTGTTCGATTCCCAACTATAACTTGGAATCATGCTACTCTAGAACGAATTCAAAAAGAGGCGGGTCTTGTATATTTGTTAAGAAGGGACATAATTGTAAAGAAATATTAACATTAACGAGTTGTTCAGTCTGCTCAGCGTTTGAGTGTAGTGCTATTGAGCTGACGGACTACAAAATTGTTATTGTCTGTGTGTATAGAGTACCCCTAGCTAGTAATATTGATATATTTTTTGACAGACTGAACAAGATTCTAACCTTACTCTATAAACACTATCACAAACATAAGATTGTTATAGCTGGAGATTTTAATATTAATATTCTAAATAAGTGTAAGTTGACAAACGAATTTGAATGTTTACTATTAAATTATAATCTAAAATTACAATTGAAAGAACCTACCAGACATCTAAGTAAAACATGTATTGACAATTTTGCCCATAACTTTGGGAAAGCATGTAAATCAGAAGTAATTGAACTAGCACTGTCTGACCACACCGCACAATTGTTAAAATGTCAAGTGAGAAACATATGTATAATTAAGAACTGGAGAATCAGGAGACGGGATTTATGCGTAGAAAATCAGGCCAAATTCAAATATTATTTAGGTCAAATGTCATTTGCAGATATGTACAGTACTTGTGATCCAAACATAGCATATAATCTTTTCTTTGATACATTTCAGTTGTTTTATGACCTTTGTTTTCCCTACAAAACTATAACCATACACCTCCACAAAAAAAACAAGTGGGTATCACGGGGTATTAAGACCTGTAGCGCTAAGAAACGTGAACTACTGTGGAAATATAGAAAAACACCAAGTGCGGACAATAAATCAAAATTGAAGCAATATACCAAAAGACTGAAGAGGATTGTATCTTTGACTCAACGAGCACAAAACAATCACAATATCTTGAACGCTAGTAATAAACCAAAAGCTGTATGGCAAATTATTAATACTGCAAAGCAAAACAGACCATTAGAATCTATCCCATATATTGAATCGAATAATAATATCGTGACAAATCCGTATGACATATCGAATGAATTCAATGACTATTTTGTAGATAAGATATCACCCATTAATACTATGCACATCGATCAGCATAAGCAATACCTAACATCTAGGCTAAACTCAATCTTCATGAAGCCATGTCTACCAGAAGATATAAAACAAATTATAAAAGGGCTAAAAAACACCAATAGTGTAGGATATGACGGTATCTGCACTAAAGTCATCAAGCTAGTAACGGAATGTATTTCGCGACCCCTGAGTTACATTTTAAACCTGTCTATTGAAACTGGTATATACCCAGAAAAATTAAAAGTAGCAATTATAAAACCGATACATAAAAAAGATAGTAAAGAAAGCATGATTAATTATAGACCTATTGCCTTACTGCTAATCGTCTCAAAAATTTTTGAAAAATACATTTATAGTGAGCTGACTAAATACTTTGAAACCCATAACATCTTAGCTAAGGAACAAAAAGGATTCAGACAAGATAAAAGTATCAACCTTGCTATATATGAGTTCTTAGAAATCATAATGTCTAATGTCGACAAGCGAATACCGATCTGCGGCATCTTCATGGACATGACACAGGCTTTCGATCACGTGGTGCATGACGTTTTACTTTATAAGCTCGAGTTATATGGCATAAGGGGCAACGTTTTAAAATTAATAGAAACGTACCTCAAGAACCGCACTCAATTTACACAAATTAATAGAATTAATAGTAGAACTAAGATGGAGGAGACATATTTATCAGGGGGACGTGAAATTCAGTACGGTGTCCCACAGGGAGGCGTATTAAGCTCACTACTTTTCATTATATACATTAATGACCTTCCGAACGCGAATTCAAACCCAATGACACTCTTTGCTGACGACAGCACCGTTGCAATTAAGTGTAATGACAGAACATCTTACGAGCATGATATAAACAGTAGCCTTAATGCAATCATTCAATGGTTAGATAGTAACAATCTGAAGGCGAACATTGGAAAAACAAAAATAATGCATTTCAGTCAGCGTATAAATGCAGGTACACCTAAGATTAACTATAAGGGTGAACCTGTAGCTGAAGTCCTATTAACAAAATTTCTTGGGCTTACTCTGGATAATAAGCTAAATTGGAAATCCCAGATTGAAACATTGTGCAAAAGATTAAATAAATCAGTATATGCCCTACATGAACTTAGAAAGGTCTCAAATATAAATACGTTGTTAGCGGCTTATCATGGTTTAGTTGCTTCAGTACTGAGGTATGGTGTAATTTTCTGGGGAAATTCGACAGATATTGACATAATTTTTAAAGCACAAAAACGGTGCTTAAGGGCTATGTTTGGGCTTCAAATGGTCGAAACCTGTAAACCATTTTTCCAGGAGTATAAGATTCTGACTCTCCCAAGTCTGTATATCTATGAGGTCTCATTATTTGTGAAAACCAATAAAAACCTATTTAAATTAGCATCAGAAATAAATAATAGGCAACAACGGGACGCACTACGCCTCTATGTACCCCGAACATGTACCTCTTTAGTGTACAAGAGTGTGTTCCATATGGCACCTGTAATCTTCAATAAACTACCTAAAGAAATAAGGGCAATGAATACGGCCCTATTTAAGAAAAGTCTAAAAAAAATTCTGGTTAATAAATGCTATTATAACATGAATGACTTCCTCAATGATAATTTTGCCAAATTATAGACCTCACAGTGACATCAAGTAAATCAATTATTCAATGAATTATGCATGTATCTCTTAATAACTAATTTTGACATTGACATTGAAATAATCTTAATATTTTTATTATTTAATAAATAATTTATTCTCCAATATGACTTTAACTTATTATAACTATAACGTGCTTATTTCATCTAATTTTATTTATTTCAATGTCTATTTTGATTAATTGATGAATAACTATGACTGTATAAATTTTTGCATGCCTTACGGTAGAATCACTTGAAACATGTAAATCTTATAACACCATTGTAACAGTGTATTCAGCAAAAATAAATGATTTGATTTGATTTGATTTGATTTGAAGCCAAGTAAATGCAGCTTGTGGTGAATTATGTTAAAGATGTGTTGTGATGAGGACCTATTTCGTTTTCATCTATTTGCATGAACTTTCTGACAATGCGACATGTATTTAAAATTGCAGCTTTTTGTAGGGTGATATACAGGGTTTTTTTTAGGTTTAGTAATTTAAGGCTATGGAGAAGGTAATTTGGGATGACGCCTGTTGTGGAGAGTACTATAGGGACTACATAAACTTTTTGTTGGCGCCATATTCTAGTTACTTCGTCTTTTAGTTCTGCGTATTTACTAATTTTTTCAGATATTGTCTTCTGAATGTTGTGTGTGTTGGGAACAGCAATATCTATAAGGTAAGTTACTTTATTTATTTTATCCTGTAGGGTTATATCCGGTCTATTGTAGTGAATTGTCCTGTCGGTGAGAATGGCGCGGTCGTAGTAAAGTTTATGTGTGTCGTTTTCTAAGATTGTTTGTGGTGTGTAATTGTAGTAGGGAGTGTTTGTGTTTTGTATGAGTGTGTATTTGAGTCCTAGTTTTTGGTGAATTATATTCGCCACCTGATTGTGCCTGTGTGTGTAGTCTGTCTGCGTGAGAGTTGTGCATGCTCCTGTTATGTGCTGAATTGTTTCTGGTTGGCTGTGACACTTGCGACATTTATCATTTGTTACTGAAGGATCTTTGATAATAAATTTTCTATAGTTTTTAGTGTTAATAATCTGGTCCTGTATCGTAATTATAAATCTTTCAGTTTCTGGGAATAAATTACCTATTTTAAGAAACTTATTTGAGGCTACTTTGTTTACATGGGATTGTTCTAGGTCATGAGGATGTCTGCCATGCAGTACCTTTTTCTTCCAGTTCTCAATTTTTTGTACCTGCGGGTCATCGCTAGTAATTTGTGGAGTATCTAGCTGTTCACTTAAGTTAAGTGGGGTGTAGTTGAAATCATTTTGGACTATGGCTTTATGAATGTTACTAGTGCAAGATTTTGAGTGAAAGAATGTTTTAAGTCGAAAGACTTGTTTCTGCCAAAGGTGCTGGATGTCTATTAGGCCTCTCCCTCCGTGTTGTCTTTTGATAGTAAGTTTTTCTGTTGCAGATTTAGGGTGTAAGTTGTTATGTTTTGTAAGAGTGGTGCGTGTGGTTCGTTCTAATTGTTCTGTGTCTGTTTTTGTCCATTTAATAACACCGAATGAGTATGTTAATATGGGGATGGCAAATGTATTTAAAGCCTTGATGAGATTTTTACTAGAAAGTTGTGTTTTACATATGGTGTTAAGTCTCCTTTTGTACTCTGCAGTAAGTGTTTCTTTAATCCTAACATGATCTAGTCCCTTTAGTTGTGTGTACCCTAAATATTTATACAAGTCGGTCGGATCCATTGCTGTTATGGTGTCTGTGTTATTTACAACATAGTCACCGGGTCGTATCTTGCCACGTATGATATGAAGTGTCTTACATTTATCCAGACCAAATTGCATGTTTATATCTAGGCTAAACTCTGCTGTAACTTCTACTAGTTTCTTCATATCTTTTTCGGTTTGCGCATATAGTTTAATATCATCCATGTAAATGAGATGTGAGACTGTTGTTTGTTCTGCAGTGTGTTTGAGACAATATCCGACCTGACAGCGCTGCAGCAGATGAGACAGAGGATTTAGTGCGAGACAGAACCACAGGGGACTTAGTGAATCACCTTGATAGATACCCTTTTTGATGGATATTTGTCGCGTTGTAACATTATTGTGATTGGAATTTATTTGAAGTGTGGTTTTCCACAATGGCATTATATTTCGTAGGAAATCTATGATTTTTGAGTTTATCCTATAAATTTCCCGTGTTTTTATTAACCAGGAATGTGGAACGCTGTCGAAAGCTTTTTTATAATCGATATAGGTACAATGAAGATTTCTATTCTTTGTAGTGGCATGTTTATGGATAGTAGAATCAATAATTAACTGCTCTTTGCATCCCATATGGCCCTGCCTGCATCCCTTCTGCTCCTCTGCCATTATGTTGTGGTGTTCAATGTGTGAGTTAATTTTCGTTGTTATTGCTGATGTTAATATTTTATATATCGTGGGTAGACATGTGATTGGTCTATATTGGGAAGGTCGTGGTGAATTAATAGTTTTAGGCAACATGTATGTTATACCTGTTGCAATAAAATCTGGTATATTTTGTCGACCTAATATTATTTCTGTTAAGTTTTTAGCTATGGGTTTGTGTAATGAAGTTAACTTTTTGTACCAAAAATTGTGTATTTTATCTATCCCAGGAGATTTCCAATTATGTAATCTGCCTGTTAGGTGTGTAATATCGGCCTCTGTAATCTCTACAAATTCCATTTCCTCTATTGCCCTCCATTTTATTTCTTCTTCTGTTATCCACGTTGCTTTGTCGTTATGTTGTTCTTGTTCTTCCCAAATGCTAGACCAATATGTTTCTAATTGCTCTTTTGTAGGTTGGTCAGGTGCGACTGTGTTATTGTCATCATTTGTATTGGTTTTTGGTTTGTGTAGGTTTCTATAAAACATTTTTTCATTAGTGGCAAATATGACATTATCGTTTTTGCGCTGTTGTGTTTTTTATATCTTCTGAGCCTATGAACTTTAAGAGCTAGTTTTTGTTTTAAGGTGTCTAAGAACTCTTCAGGTTTTCTGTTGTTATTTTCGTGTCTGGTGTGCGTGACACTACTCCTAAATATAGCCTCAACTCTCCTTATTACTTTATTTGACCTGATGTTGTTAATGTATTGTGTTAGCCTAACACAATCTGCTCTTAATTTTTCTATGTCTTTTTCTAACCTCTGTTGCCATGCTGGTTTGATATTCTGTTTTGATCTTGTATTTCCTGTGTGTTGCGTGATTTTAAAGTTAAGCTCTTCAGATACGACTACCGCTGTGCAATATATAAGTGTGTGTATATCTATAAGTTGTGTATCATCGGAAATAAATTGAGTAAGTATGTTTTCATTAAATAAGTTAACTAACCGGAAAAGACAAGGACTATATCGAAGTTTAGGTAGTTTTGGTCGAACTGCGGGGTCCATCCCAGAGTATCGTGCTAGGGTTGTTCTGAATTTGTCATGTATTTCTTGAATATATATATCTGTTGTTAGATTTTGATCAGCAAAGGTTAAGGTCTCAATATCATTTTCCAGGGTTAGGTTTATAGATTCAGTTTGTGTAGACGTGTGTGACGTTTGCGTGTAAGCTTGCGATTATTATTATTATTATTATTACTACCAGTGATGTTAATGGATTTCAATTTCTTTAAAAGCAAATTGTGGGAAACCGTGTCAAATGCTTTTTTTAGGTCTATAAAGACACCTAAGACTATATTTTACAATCTATATTATGTTTAATTTTAGTAACGAGATTAATTGTAGCGGTAGTAGTATTATACACTCGAGAGCAATGAATCCGGGTCACTTAAAGAATCCTAAAAATCTCGGAAACTAAAAATGCTAGGTTAATGCAATAAATTGTATTTAATAGACAATGTAATACTCCTTAAATGAAGGTATTAAAACTTCTTAGTTATTGTAAAGTTATATCATAAAAAAATCAAATTTGAAAAAGGGCCACTTTCGAAGATGGAACTACGCAATTACAGCATTTGGTTTTGCTTTTGTTTGTGCTCTATGTTCATTATTCAAGCTGAAATTATGTCGCTTACGCCTGAAGAATGCACCAGAATACTTACAATGCTGGAAACCGGCCGGAGTCAGCGCGATACAGCCAGGACTGTCGGTGTGTCGCTGTCAACAGTACAAAGAGTTCTCCGACGTTACGAAGAAACTGGTTCTAACCTACGCAGACCAGGAACGGGCAGAACCAGGTGTACCACAGCACGAGAAGACCGATACTTGGTGAACACCATGCTTCGAAATCGCTTTCTCACAGGAACTGAACTCACAAATCAGTTTCGACGCCTCGGAGGAAGTAACCCAAGTGCATGGACAGTAAGACGTCGGCTTGCTGAATCTAACTTAAAACCCCTTAGACCTGCAAACGGCCCTAAACTGGAGCGTGGGCATCGTATTTCAAGACTAAGATATGCCCAGAGCCACGTAAATTGGAGTATTGAAGATTGGTCAAAAGTTATGTTCTCCGACGAATCAAAATTTATGCTCTACAAGCACGATGGAAGACACAGAGTGTATCGAAGACCAGGGGGAAGATTCAAGCAAGCATACATCGAAGAAAAAGTAGACTACGGTGGTGGGTCTGTACTTGTGTGGGCCGGAATTTCTTCTGAAAGTCGCACAGAGCTGGTGATCATAGAAAACGGCTAACTAACGGTTAACTAGCGTAAGATATGTGGAAGAAATCCTCAATGATCACGTTGGTCCATTTATGGTCAATTTAGGTGAGGATGCTATATTTATGCATGACAATGCCCGACCTCATACAGGTAGGATTGTGAATGACTACCTTCAAGAGATGAACATTACTCGTATGGAGTGGCCAGCGCGCAGCTCGGATATCAACCCGATCGAGCATGCTTGGGACGAGCTAGGCAGATGCGTAAAACAACGAAACCCTCCCCCAATCACGCTTCGTGAGCTCAAAATTGCTCTCACAGAGGAATGGGAGAATATTCCCCAAAATCGTAGAAGGAACTTGGTGTACAGCATGCCAAACCGCGTAAACGCAGTAATGGAAGCACGAGGAGGCAATACGAAGTATTAAAATTCAAGAAAATCGTAATAAAGTTCAAAAATTTCATGTTTCCTATTTTTGTTTTAAGGAGAGATCAGCAGTTTTTTTCTTTATGTAATTTTGTGTTAATAAAATGTATGGTGACTCATATTTTTTTTACTTTCATTTAAGGAGTATTACATTGTCTATTAAATACAATTTATTGCTGTTCGAGCCAAACGCCTGCTCGATTAGAATGAGCAAATCAACGTCTTACTAATATAGTTTGTAATTAGATGTAAGGCTTGTACGTGTACTTGTTGTTTTTTTTTTCTTCCACCTTTGTTCGTCTTCAACGCAATACATGTTTGACTATATATCAGCAATTTGGAGTTTCTTTGATACAGTCACCTAAAATTCCCCAACATTTTGGTCCATTACCGAGCCGGATTGGTAATCACAAGAAGATTTGCTAAAAATCAGTGGATTTGATATTATTATCGTGGATTTTTGCCGAAGAGGTTATACGCCGGCAATGTGACTGTGAACAAAGGACGTCAAGCTAATTTACGGTGTTAAGAATTTTATGTTAAAATATCATCACCCAACACTCGTTCAGGTAGTATTTAACCATAATTAAGGATTTAAAAGGTTAGTGTTTCATTTACCTGAATACCTAGATTGTTAAAATTAAAATATTTACCTGTTTGCATTGTGAATAATTTTCTAGTAAGTACATATCATTTCTTTGATGATAGGTATTTATTGTGCAAATACGATTATACGTTCTTTTAGTTAAAAGTCCAGTAGATATTTTGCTACATTTATAATTGTATAGCAGTATTTTAGTTAACTATTCATATGTGCGTAGGTTGGTGTTAGATAGATTTTACAAGTTTTATAAGTTTTTATTCAGTTAATTAACCCGTATTAGTAAATTTAATTGCTTACTTATTAGAGTGTTGCGTTAAAGTTCGACGTTAGGTAATTAAGTGTTCAAGTTTTAAGGAATTTATGTAGCTTAAATAAAAGTCAAAACTAAAAATCTCATTTTGTATTCACATATATTTACAATAGGTAATAGTCACTATTTCATCTTTGGTTAAATTGTTATATCATAGTAGTAATTCGTAGGTACCTTAAATTAAGTTAAGTATTGTCTAAAAATATACCTAAGTTGTTATTATACACATTTCAGGTTGACTACATTCGATTCCCAGAATGTCCGAAGAAAGAGAACTTGTTAAAAAACGAGGAAGCTTCAAGGGACGCTTAACTGCATTCATCAATTACCTTGATGCGTCCAGTGACAAGGAGTTAACTAGTTGTGAGGTCAAGGAATTGCAGTTACGGATAGGAAAAATTGAGTTGTTGTATGGGCAATACGATGAGGTACAGTTGCGATTGGAATGTCTAGTAGAAGATGTTAAAGCTCAAGTCTCTGAGCGTACTGAATTTGAGTCACAATACTACAAAGCCCTGTCTAGGTCACAGGAGCTGTTATGTAAGTATAACAATGATAATGAGTCGATGAGTAGTGAAAAATGTACCCGTATCAGTCAACGTAAGCCTGTTAAGTTGCCCACGATACAGTTACCTAAATTCAATGGGAATTTTAGCAATTGGTTGGAGTTTCGTGACACTTTTACTAGCCTCATTCACTGTAACGATGAAATCGATCAGGTTAACAAATTCCATTATTTGCGAGCGTCTCTGGAAGGATCTGCTGCTGTTGTAATCCAGGCGATTGAGTTTTCCGCAAGCAATTATGATACAGCTTGGAAGCTCATTTGTGATCGTTTCGATAACAAAAGGTTGTTAGTTCAGAATCATGTGTCATCCTTATTTAACTTGAATGCTATTGCAAAGGAGTCCTCTGTTGCGTTGAAAGGATTGATTGACCAACTTAATAAAAATCTCCGTGCGTTGGAATCGTTAGATGAGCCCATCAAATATTGGGACACTTTATTAATATTCATTGTGACTAGGAAACTAGATCAGTTAACTTATCGTGAGTGGGAGGAGCACAAAGGTCGTATAGACAAAGACAGCACTATAACATTTGCTGTATTTATTCAATTTCTTCGCTTTCGCGCTGATTTATTAGAAACGTTAGAAACAGCACGAAATAGCAGTAATCCCACTCCCGCTAAGCCTAGTTCACATTCTAATAAGATTAAATCTATGGTTGCATCACACGATTCTAATAATTCCAACACTGAATTGAATAAGTTGTGCCCGCACTGTAAAGCTGATCACGTTTTAAGTAGTTGTTCACAATTCCTTGCACTTAGCATAGACGCCCGACTCAAATTAATACCTAACTATAAAGTGTGCTATAACTGTTTTCGTGCAGGTCACTTTGCTAACCGATGCAAAAAGCCAGGATGCAAGATATGTAAGCGCCGACATAACACTTTGATTCATTCGTCGGAAAATAAAGGTACGGTGAATTCTTGCAATAATGACAACAAATCACACGGTAACTCGTCCCATTCCGTATCAACGTCATTACCCACTGACGCCGTAGCAAGCACTACCGATGCGAGTGCATATAATTTAACTTTGTCTGCGGATTGTTCGTTAGGTAGTGAACGTAAACAACGCGCTGTGTTATTGTCCACCGCTCTTATCAAGTTATGTGATCTCAATGATCGTGAGCACATAGTGCGAGCCATGCTTGATAGTGGTAGTACATCGTGTTTTATGACGGAACGATTATGTACACGGCTTAACTTAAATACTAGTCAGATAAATGGTTCGGTCTATGGCATTAATAACGTAAGTTCTCGTGTAAGCAAAACGTGTCATGTGAAAATGACGTCATTAGACAATAGTTATGCTGCTAAGTTTTATTGTTTTGTTTTGCCATCATTGACGACTGTTGTGCCCAGTCGAAAAGTCGACATTTCAGATCTGAATATTCCAGATAATATATGTTTAGCTGACCCCACCTTTTACAAGCCTTCAGAAGTAGATGTCTTAATAGGAGCGGATCTCTTCTGGGACTTGGTTGGCTCACAGAGAATTCGACTAGGAGTAGGTAAGCCAGTGTTGTGTGAAACGTTGTTAGGCTGGATTGTTTCCGGCCCTGTTACTTATAATAATGGTAAATTAATTTCGAATAATATTTCATGCAATTTAACTCAAACTGATTCCCCTTGTGACGGTGAATTACATAAAATTCGCACCGATTTAGAAAAATTCTGGAATCTAGAAGAGATTAATTCACCATCCTCACATTATTTGCCCGAGGAGAAGTTGTGTGAGGAGCATTTTGTTAAGAATACGACACGTTTAGAGGACGGTCATTTTTGTGTTCGTATTCCTGTTAAGCAAAATCCTGCTTTATTAGGAGAATCTTTCCAAAGGGCTTCTAAGTGTTTATATTCTCTGGAACGCAGACTGAAGTTCAAGCCTGAGTTCGGTAAGTTATATCGTGACTTCATGTCTGAATATGAGACTTTAGGGCATATGACCGAAAAAAAGGATAATGACAGTACCAGTGGATATTTCATCCCACACCACGGGGTACTGCGTGAATGTAGCACAACTACCAAGCTTCGTGTAGTTTTTAATGCAAGCTGTGCTACTTCTTCAGGAGTATCCCTAAATGACGTGCAGATGGTAGGTCCTACAGTGCAGGACGATCTTGTAGCTATACTTCTACGGTTTCGACAAAACAAGTTCGTCTTGTCAGCTGATGTTGCGAAGATGTATAGATGTATATACGTCCACCCATCAGATAGGTACTTACAACAGGTGCTGTGGCGTGATAATGCATGCGATCATGTCAAGGTTTATAAATTGAATACCGTCACATATGGTACGGCTAGTGCACCATTTCTTGCTACACGTTGTCTCAAGCAAATAGGGATGGACTATCAAACCAATGCCAATAAGATCACTTCGTGTTCTTTGGGTGAGTCATCCTCAGCTAGCAGAGATAGAATTGCTGACGTCATCATGCATGACTTTTACGTCGATGACCTCTTGACAGGAGCTGATGATTTAAATGAAGTTATGTTTATCCGCACAGAGGTCACCAACGCACTAGCATCTGCCTGCATGCCGCTTAGAAAGTGGAGGTCCAACGTCCCTAACTTAGTTTCAGGAACTTCTCAGTCGTCATTAGATTTAGATATGGGATCTAATGAACCCAACAAGTTATTAGGGCTTGACTGGTTTTCTAGTTCCGACGAATTTGGGTTTTCAACTTTAACATTACCTTCTAAGGATTCTGTTACAAAGCGTGATGTGCTTTCTGCAATAGCACGTATTTTTGACCCCCTAGGACTTTTATCCCCTTGTGTAGTCACAATGAAAATGTTTTTACAACGGATGTGGTTAGACAAGCTCTCGTGGGATGAGCCATTAACCCCGGCACTTGATGGTATTTGGAATGCTATTGCCAAAGCATTGCCGCTTATCAATAATTATCGTGTTCCACGACTCGTTATATGTGATGCGCATACTATGGTGGAACTACATGTATTCACAGACGCATCTGAGCGTGCGTATGGTGCGTGCGTCTATGTACGTAGTGCCAATGCCAAGGGTGAGTACATGGTTCGTCTATTAGCCGCTAAAAGTCGAGTGGCACCCATTAAGCCGACCACCATTCCAAGACTGGAATTGTGTGGCGCTGTAGTCGGAGCTCGCTTGTGCGAGAAGGTTGTGAGTTCACTGCGACTAAAGTTTAGTCATGTTTATTGCTGGACTGACTCCACTGTCGTGTTGGGATGGTTGCAGATGTTGCCTTCTAAGCTTCAGCCATTTGTGCGTAATCGCGTTGCTGAAGTATTAGATAAGGCGGGGCACTGTACTTGGCGACACATCCCAACCGCCAAGAACCCTGCAGACCTAATATCTCGTGGCGTGGATATTAGTGTTCTGCAAACTTTGGACTTGTGGTGGAGTGGTCCCAGTTTTTTGAAGCAAGTCCAATCTCATTGGCCGTCTCCACATAAATTATTAGAGTCACACGAGCTGCCTGAAACTCGACCTCAAGTTTTATTGAGCGCTAGTGTTAGTGATAACAGTAAATGTCACACATTCATAGATTTTAATCGTTTTTCTAGTTATTTAAGGCTAATCCGTAGTGTAGCAACAGTTTTAAGGTTTATAAAATTGTGTAGGAAAATTCCTTCTATTAGTTTTCTATCACAAGTCGAGTTGCAAGAGGCATTAAATATTATTATAATTAGAAGCCAAATTGAGTCTTTTCCTGAGTATGAATTACTCATAAATAATCAGAAGTTGCCTTATAAAAGCGCCCTTATAAAATTTAACGTATTTTTAGATCATAATAAAATAATGCGTGTCGGAGGACGCTTAGCAAATTCAACTTTTTCTTTTGAGCACCCTATTCTTTTACAGTCCACTCACAAATTTACGAAGTTACTATTCGAATTTGAACATGTAAAGTTGATGCATGCAGGCCCTCAGTTATTGCTGGCTTCGATTAGGGATTGGCCTATAGGCGGACGAAGCCTAGCAAAGAGTTGTTATCGTAATTGCGTGCGTTGTTGTCGCATGTCGGGTAGAACAGTTACTCCTGTGATGGGTAATTTGCCACAGCAGCGTCTCCTTCCAGGTGGTTATCCTTTTAACAGCACTGGTGTGGACTATGCTGGTCCCATCATGGCTGCTAGTAGGCAAGGTCGGGGATGTAGGCTGGTAAAAGTGTACATAGCCATTTTTGTGTGCTTCACCACCAAGGCTGTTCACTTGGAGCTGGTGAGTGACTTAACCAGCAATAAGTATTTACTAGCTTTATCTAGATTTATCTCGCGACGGGGAAAACCCAGTGACATCTACTCCGACAACGGTACCTCTTTCGTCGGTGCATGCAACGAACTTTCGAAGTTCCTTAAATCTAATTGCAATTCCTTGGGCGAGCAATTGGCTAATGACGGAATTAAATTTCATTTTATACCCGCGTACACTCCTCATTTTGGCGGACTCTGGGAGGCGGGTGTTAAGTCAACAAAATATCATCTCAGGCGAGTGTTGGGAAATTGTAAATTAACATTTGAAGAGCTTAACACCACATTAGTCCAGGCGATATTGAATTCACGTCCACTGACGCCGCTGTCATCCGATCCAGCGGACTGCACTCCACTGACTCCGGGTCATTTTCTTGTTGGCCGGCCGCTGACATCACTTCCGCAGCAAGATCTACAGAACCACTCCACTGCTTCATTGTCTCGTTTCCAACGGATCGAGCAGCTACGCCAGCATTTTTGGGCTCGTTGGAGTAAAGAGTTTGTGTCCGAACTGCAGCAAAGGACCAAGTGGCATACCTGCAAAGACACACTAAAGTTGGGTTCTTTGGTCATCATAAAGGAGGACCACCTTCCTCCTCTTAAATGGAGATTGGGAAGAGTCGTCGCCGTCCATCCAGGGTCAGATGGAATTGTTCGTGTGGCAGACGTCAAAACATCCGCTGGAGTCGTCAGGAGAGCCTTTAATAGGATTTGCCCGTTGCCCGTTGATTCTGCGTCTGGTTGAAAGCGGTTCTGCTGCTTCCAACGTCTGGGGGCATGTTCGAGCCAAACGCCTGCTCGATTAGAATGAGCAAATCAACGTCTTACTAATATAGTTTGTAATTAGATGTAAGGCTTGTACGTGTACTTGTTGTTTTTTTCTTCTTCCACCTTTGTTCGTCTTCAACAGAATACATGTTTGACTATATATCAGCAATTTGGAGTTTCTTTGATACAGTCACCTAAAATTCCCCAACAATTGCATTAACCTATAATTTTTAGTTTCCGAGATTTTTAACATTCTTTAAGTGACCCGGATTCATTGCTCTCGAGTGTATATATTTTTGACATTATAGGTAATACTGAAATTGGTCGATAATTGCCAGGATCTGTAAAATTTCCCGATTTGTATATAGGAGTTACTTTTGAAACTTTTAGTGTTTCAGGAAAGTTTCCGTCAGCTAATTTATTAAAACATTAACTTAGGTTATTTGCAATTAAGTTTTGAATACGTTTTACTCCCTTTTTTTTTTGCGGATGGGAAATCATCAAATGATTCCTCTCGCTCTGGGTGGAGCGGAAGGGAGTGTCAGACTCTTACTGACTAAAACCCACCCGTGTTCCTTCCATAGCCCTTTATGTTCCGGGCCAGCGGTAACCCTTTCGGACAATCCCGCTGACCCGGCAGGCTTCGGCCCTAAGGGGCCCCTCCTCGATGCTGACATCTCTTTGAGGCGCGCGTGGAACACGTACGCGCCGTCCGGCACGGGCCTGGTCCTGATCGGACGGTGAGCTACCCATTAGTCTCCACCCGCAGGCCGCGCCTACGGTGGCCGGGAGTCGTCACGCGGCTCCCGACGCCTGGGGCGTCCCCCGCGGCGGCTGAGACGGCAGGCTCTCTCCCTGAACCGTCCCGCCACCTCCTTCGCTAGCATGACTGCTTCGCAGAAGGAGGTGACTGCCTCCCACTCCGGCCGGAAGCGAGAGGTCGCCGTCGCTGTCGATCGCCTCTACGAGGACACGGCGGTGCTCCGCCCAAGCGGGGCAGACCTCCACCGTGTGCTCCACCGTGTCCTCTGGGCGATCCTGGCAATGGTGACACCCGGGCGTTTCCTCCCGCCTGATGATGTGCAGGAACCTCCCGAAACTTCCGTGTCCGGTGAGGACCTGCGTCAGGCGGTACGTGAGGGCGCCGTGGCGCCTCTCTAGCCACTCCTCAAAGAGGGATCTTATCGCCGCTATCGCGGCGTGCCCTACGCTGGGTTGCGACAGTCGCTCTTTCCATTCCATCGCCGCCATGAGATCACGTCGGAGATCCGTCCGCTCCGCAGCGATTTGCCGCGGAAGCGGATCCTCCTCCCGGCAAAGTGCCTCCGCGCGCCACTCATACAGGCGCGCGAGGACTATCGTCTCCAGATCCCATGGCGGCAGTCCGGCAAGGAGGCTTGCCGCCTCGCCCGAGATCGTGCGGTATCCCCGGATAAGCCTTATGGCTACCACCTTCTGGGGCACGTTCAGGTAGTGGACGGCTCGCCGCCGCAGTGAACGCGCCCACACCGGGGCCCCGTATAGGGCCATGGACCGCACTGCCCCCGCGTAAAGCCTCCGGCAGGAGGCGTTTGGCCCCCTCAGGTTGGGCAAGAGCCGCTTGGAGGCGGCCCCGGCCCGTTCAAGTTTAGGGGCCAAACGTCTGAAGTGCTCGACGAAGTTCCACCGGCTGTCGAGGACGAGACCCAGGTATTTCATCGTCGTCTCGACGCCGATGTGAACCCCTCCTACCATTAGTTGGGATCCCGAGGGCGGCGCGTTCCGGGGCCCATGAAACGACATGGCCTCGGACTTGTGCAATGCCACCTCGAGACCCAACTGCCGGATCTTCTCCACGACTATCGCAACCCCACGTGTCGTCGCGTCGGCCGCCGCCTGATGCGACCTCCCCTGCGCCAGGACCAGCGTGTCGTCAGCGTAGCAAACCACGCTGACGCCATCAGGGAGGTCGGCCCGCAGCACCCAGTCGTAACCGACGTCCCACAGGAGCGGTCCTACAACCGATCCTTGCGGGACACCGCACAACATCTCTCGCCTGTTCCACTCCCCATCTCGACCGGGGTAGCTGACGGCTTCGTCCGTCAGATACGCCTCGACTATTCGACGGAGGTAGGGCGGCACCCGGTGATACCGGAATGCCTCCACAATGCAGCTCTGGGGCAGGGTGTTGAACGCGTTGGCGATGTCGAGTGACACCGCCACGACGACCCCACCCCGGGACACCACGTCCCCCGTCGTGAGGGCTCTCACGCGCATGGTGGCGTCCACCGTCGAGCGCCCCTTGCGGAAGCCAAACTGGCTGTCCTCAAGATCGGCCCCGTCCTCACCAGGTGCCTGACGAGGCGGCCCGCAATCACTCTCTCAAAGAGCTTGCCGACCACGTCGAGCAGCACGATGGGCCGGTATGCGGACGGATAGTCCGTAGGGCGCCTTGGCTTCGGAATGAGGACCAGCTTCCCCGTCTTCCAACGGAGTGGAAACTGGCCTCTCTCCAAACATGCGCTTAAGAACGCCTCCAGTCGAGGCCCAAGAGCCCTCAAGGCCAGGACCCAGGCTTTACCTGGCAAGCCGTCGGGTCCTGGGGCGGTATTTTTGGCCTTCAGTCTTCCGACCGCCGCTCTCAGTTCTACCCCGGTTACTGCAGGGATGTCGTCGTCGTCCGCGTGGTTCGCTTCGTGCTCCGCAATTGGCGGAGCCATGGGCGGGGGCGTGTGCTCCCCCCGTGAAGGGAACAGAGCGCTCACCACCTCCTCCACCAGCTGGGGGCGGAGACTCTGCGTCAGCGGGGGGGCCCAGGTGCGGAGTTTATTCCGCACCATTTTATAAGGGCGCCCCCACGGATCTCTGGTCAGGTTCTCCACCATCTCCTCGCGGGCCATATCCTTGGCCCGCTGGACGTTTTACTCCCTTGGTGTTAATACCATCTAGGCCAGTGCTGCAATTTGGATCAAGGTTTGTTATGGCACACCTTGGCTCAGCTTGGCTATTAGTTCCAGTAGCAGTCTTCGAAGTACACCTGCAGGTCACTCCATCAAGTCCGGAGGTAAGGTCTCAACATAACTAAGAAAACGAGCCCATACTCGGCACACCTAGATCAGCTCGGCTGTTAGTTCCAGTAGCAGTCTTCGGAGTACACCTGCAGATCACTCCATCAAGCCCGGAGGTAAGGTCTCAACATAACTAAGAAAACGAGCCCATACTCGGCACACCTAGCTCAGCTCGGCTATTAGTTCCAGTAGCAGTCTTCGGAGTACACCTGCAGGTCACTTCATCAAGTCCGGAGGTAAGGTCTCAACATAACTAAAAAAACGAGCCCATACTCGGCACACCTAGCTCAGCTCGGCTATTAGTTCCAGTAGCAGTCTTCGAAGTACACCTGCAGATCACTCCATCAAGTCCGGAGGTAAGGTCTCAACATAACTAAGAAAACGAGCCCATACTCGGCACACCTAGATCAGCTCGGCTGTTAGTTCCAGTAGGAGTCTTCGAAGTACACCTGCAGGTCACTCCATCAAGTCCGGAGGTAAGGTCTCAACATAACTAGGAAAACGAGCCCATACTCGGCATACCTGACTCAGCTCGAATTATTCCGTTCTGATCCCCTGAACCCTTAATTTTTAACATTTTTCACATCCGCCATCTTGGATTTTCATTTTGACCCCACCGTCGGTTTCAGCACCCTCGAAAACCACGAAATTGACACCCATTATGAAAAATTGTAACATTTTCACATCCGCCATCTTGGATTTTTATTTTGACCCCACCATCGGTTTCAGCACCCTCGAAAACCATGAAATTGACACCCATCATGAAAAATTGTAACATTTTTCACATCCGCCATCCTAGATTTTTATTTTGACCCCACCATCGGTTTCAGCACCCTCGAAAACCACGAAATTAACACCCATCATGAAAAATTATAAAATTTTTCACATCCGCCATCTTGGATTATTATTTTGACCCAACCATCGGTTTCAGCACCCTCGAAAACCACGAAATTGACACCCATCATGAAAAATTGTAACATTTTTCACATCCGCCATCTTGGATTTTTATTTTGACCTCACCATCGGTTTCAGCACCCTCGAAAACCACGAAATTGACACCCATCATGAAATATTGTAACATTTTTCAAATCCGCCATCTTGGATTTTCAAAATTTTATTACAAAATAAAAAAAAACCGACTGCGAAACTGAAAAGCTAAAAGCTACAAACAAGCCCATTTTAAATTAAATAAAAGTTGGAAGCAGGCGGGACCCATTTGAATTTGAAAATATGATAAAAATGGTATGGGTCCCGCCTGCTTCCAACTTTTATTTAATTTAAAATGGGCTTGTTTGTAGCTTTTAGCTTTTCAGTTTCGCAGTCGGGTTTTTTTATTTTGTAATTTTTTTTTTATTTCCAGCTTTTTAGTTTACAAATGTGAAAGATTTCGCAAACGATTTAGTTCTTGGTACTTGTTTTTTACGTTTTGTCACTTCGAATTACTTTTAACCATATAAGTTATATATATTTTTGTAATCACCTTAAAAAACCCTTTATTTTGATACCCCACTCGATAGGTTTCGAGAAAAAAAATTTTTTTTGAAAACATATTGCGCCATAAATCGGCCATTTTAATTTTTTTTCAATTTTGATATACCCAGTGTCACTCTCACAATTAAGACGAATCTAACGGCACCTCTCAAGCTGAAATCGATCAAGCTGTTTAGGCTACAGAGCGTGCCAAAGAAATATACATACATACATACATACATACATACATACATACATACACTCGAACGCAGTCGGGTAAAAACATAACCCTCCTTCTGACGCAGTCTTTCCTTTTACTATTTTAGTTACATCCGTTTTGTCCATTCACACCCATACCAAATCAAATGATTCCCTTTCTACTTTTCTGTAACTGGCAACATAGAAAAACTGTCTCTAATTTACTCATTTATTTTGTTTATTCAGTCGTGAAGTCCGATAGCATAGCATAATCAGTGTCTATAACATTCCCACTGCTGGGACACAGACCTACTCTCGGTGAGAGGGAGTGGGCCGTGACTTAACACGCGGGTCCACTGCGGGCTCAGACCAACAAAAAAAGATAGACAGCGCGCCACGAACATTAAAACTGAAGCCACCTTTTTATCTATGTGTGTATCGAAGGCTTGCCATTTGTTAAATGTTTTCCCTATAATTTGGGGATATTTGTGCGAGTAGGAACTAGTCTATTATTGTACGAGTAAGATATTGTTGAGTATGGTATTGGTATTAATTGGAAACCCAAAATATTCAATACATAAAAAAGAAAATAGGAATATAACTCGAAGTAACAAATCATATTTATATGTATTATGTATTAATCGAATGGGGAAAATTTAAATCGTATTATGGCAACCCCCGCACCTTATGTCACTACTTTCGTTCGTTGAGGTTTTTTGTTCCAAGTAATCTAAAATTTAATAATATAGAAACGATATTATTTCAAGTACTTACAAGTGAAAAGTGATTCCGTGAGACTTTTTATGTGATTTGCTGTTGTTTTTGCAACTTTTCACTGCACAGGAAGGCATAATTATATTTTTTTAATCTATGTTAACTTGACGACGACTCATGACGTACTAAGAGCGATGAGCATGGTTTTAGTGTAGGTGTGTGCGTGAGCGTGTATGTTTACTTGCAGGAGCACGGTTTTATGGCTTCACTTTTGATGTTCGCGGCGCGCCGTCTTTCTTTTTTTGTTAGTCTGAGACTGCGGGTTAGCAGATGTCACATGTTTTCGAATTTTTATTTCTAGGACATGGTTTCCTCATGATGTTTTCCTTCACCGTTTTGAGAGCAGTGGTGATGAAATCATTTTTTTTTGTTTTTATGAATTCCGATAATATTTCATAAAAATTTTGTTACACCATAATTATTTATATATACCATAATATTACCTACATTATAATTTGTCGTCACAAAAATAATAATAGTGCTAGCGCTATCGTGTATTTGAAAGTGAAACATAATTATAGGCTATATCTATTTTAATTTAGTGAAACACTATTGCTTGTTTATTTTTGGAACTAATGTGAAACGAATGAATACATCTGATGGAATTTATTACTGTCGCCATCGTAGTCAGCTTCAGAACATATTTCTTACGACAGTTGTTATTTGAGGGATTAACTTGTTTATATAAAGTGTGACTTATTCTTTGTAAAATGCCGTTCATAAGAGGGACAGTTAAACTGGAATCATTTTTAACATTCAACGGAATTTTGTGGTTAAGTCTAGTATTTGGGTTTTACTTCAAAAGTAATACTTCAGCTAATATTCGCTTACTAACAAAACTTTTCTGTATCATCGTTTGTGTCCTAAACATTGTATTTATTTCTTTCAAATACCAAGAACAACCCTTGGATTTAACATTTGTATACGAGGGATATCTGTACATCGTTGTTGCAGTTATAGAGACGTCAACTAATGTTTTATTATCGTTAATTACCGAGTCAGAATCTTTTATGAAGTTCTCTTCAAATTTGGTGGCTATTTCGTCTCCTTTACAAAAGAAACAGTCTTGTTGTGTATCATATTTAATTTTATCCATAACTATTACTGTAGAACTTGTAGCTTTTTCCCTTTACGGTCTAAACGACTTACCGGCAGTAGAAATTGTTGTGTACTTCTATCAAGAGTTTTCAAGTTACCTATGTCGCATACCTTTAATTTATGTGACAGATAATTATAGAAAAACAGTGCAAGCAATTTGCAAATCGCTGATAACTAAATTGAAAAATATACAAATGAATGATGCTGAGAAAATCAAACATGTAAAAGAGTTTATTGACGCTTATATAAAACTATCAAAGAGTTTGAATTTAACGATAAAGATAATGAGGGTGAAGGTACATAAGTATATAAAAGTGGACAAAAATGAAATGGAAAATGAAAAATTAATACTTACCTAAATATTATTGTTTCAGATGATATTAGCCTTTGGGAGTGATTTTATAAAATTAATTTCTTTCGCTTGTTATCTGAATTACGCGCTACTGGTACGTTTATTGTTATATATCCCGATTGACAATTCGTAATAGTACATTTGTACATGTATATGATCAATGCACACGCGTTTCATACGACGCGCGTTTTTCAACACACTTGCGAGGAAAAACAGACTTGCATTGTTATTAACTTTTATGCAAAATGGCACGGTGGTATTGTTTTCCTGCGCGCCGCACTAGCGATGTCCGCGCAGGTGTAAATAAAGGTACTGGCAAAACCGTGAAACAGCCTATATAAAAAATATAATAAACACAAAATAATGTTTAGACTGATCGTAGTGTTGTTGTATGTGAAATTGTAGTCTATTTAGTATGGAATTGAAAGTACAATTGGCATAGACATTAGTTCAGTGAACATCCGCTATAATTGAACGCCAATCAGAGTCTTTTCCGTTTGGTGTCGGGAGGGACCACGGACCATTTAAGGTAAATACATTTTAGTTCATTTTGGGACCAATGACAATTCGGACTATTAAAAAAAAAACGAAATATGACCCGCGGATTCGTTTTGGCAACGGTGGCGTTTCGTTTCTTTGATGAGATTAAAAAAAGTGCACATCTCTGACTAGTAAATAGTTATCTGTGGCGTTACCGCACTAGTGCGACAATATAACGTAAACAGCACGCGTGTTTAGTGCACTGCATTATGGACCTAAAAGCGAATCATTAAGAGCTATTTTACGAGCAAGTGTGTTAAAAAAACTTTTTTTAAATAATCAAATGACGCTGATTGATGTTAGACAGGTTTGCAGGGACATCGACGCACAAACATTAAGCATGAATTCAGCGCATGAATCTAGACCCCCTAGCGTAAAAGAGTTGGTCGGTTATAAAAAAAAAATACTAAGTACTAAAATCACGACTAAAAATCCTAGTAGTAAAAATACTACTAAATCCATGCCAACAGGTTGCGCGTCGATTTCGGATGTCACTCTGTATTTTTTACACAATTTTTCATGTTTCAAGATCCTACATCGATTCTCTTATCGTGTTTGGAATTGATTATTTCAATAAAACTATTGTGTTTGCCATCATGTTTAATGGAATTAGGTGCTAATTACCTGGATGACATGAAATACAAACTTGCAGATGAGATTCTAATGTACAAAGGTATCTTATTATCTTACGGTCGAACCCAATTACCAGTTTTGGAATCCTGGAGGTCGAAAATCCCAGGTCTTAGCGTCCCAATAATTTATATCGGTAGCAATCTGTATGATTAATTAATTATACAGGCTACTATCAGTAGCTATCTGTCGATAGGTTATTGGGTTCGGCCGTATATCTTCATCTATGTCTATCTATGTCCGATCTAAATACACTCACTGAATGACTAATCTTGAAATCTCAAAAACCACCAATCTGAAGTTTGGCTAGTAAATTCTTTTTATGTTGTAGCTTAGAATTTTTGGAAATTATACCGCTAGTGAGGTCAAAAGGGGGTCAAGGTTTGTATGGAAATCCGTCGTTGTCAAAGTTAGAAGCATGAAATTAAACATTTCGGTTTTTGGTTGGGTGTAAAAATCCATGTGGTTTTCCGTTTTTAAAATTCCTCTCCTCTGGGGGTTAAAAAGAATATGAAGTTTTGTATGGAAGTGTGTTTGTATAAATTGATAAGTTATATACCTACTCTTTTTCCGAAGTTCTTCATTAGATTCTCCTGAATATGAGACCATTCTGAAAGTATGCCCTTTCAAATAAAAATAATCATCGAATTCAGTGTACAAATGTCGGAGAGGTAACAAAACAAAAACTGGAATTAAGAATCTCCTGCTTATTTTGCAGTCGATTTAAGTTATTAAATGATAGAACATTGTAATGTTCTATCATTTAATAACTTAAATCGACTGCAATATGCAATATGATGATGCAATATGTATATTGCATCCAATAAATAAACAGAAAGAAAAAAAAGCGTTTTCAATGCCAAATGATAGTATGGACGGTGCCGTTAACTGCAATAATTGACTATCCGGCCGCCGCCGGTTGTATGTCATAGCAACTAGATACATACGAGATAACCTTCTTCAACATGAATGTTGTCACAGTATCCGACATCTAAGCAGAGTACCTACACTGTCAAATCTGCATATACGAAACCCCGACAGCTATCGTCGGGAAAAATATCTTAACGGTACTGAATCAAGCAAAGCATAAACCTCACGAGTTACGCGTACGAAGTCGCGGAACAGCTTATTTAATATGTACGTATGATTTCAATAGAGGTGATAGTAATGGCACCAAAAGCCGGTGGTCATTGGGTAGGCCAGAGCAAATGAAATTAGGATAAGAAACTCAATCAATAGAGCATTATCAGCCTATAATATTCCTACTGCTGGTACACAGGCCTCCCCTCTGTGAGAGAGAGTGAGCCGTAATCCGCCACGTGGGCCAACTAAATCAATTATTAATTTATCATTATCCCACGGAAACGTACCTACTACTACTTTTGATAGATCTATTTAAGAGAAATAATTCTGCATTACATTGTTTTCATATAACTCTTTTGGTTTACGCGGCATACGACAGTAAGGCTCCCAGTCGACATGGTTTTTTCTGACCTCTTTGATAATCATGTTCATAATATTTTAGCAAATTTACACAAAACCTTACCGCGTACCGGAAGACGTATCTTTGGAAGGCCTCCCACAAGGTGGACCGATGACCTTGGCTGCAGGAATCCCCTGGATTCGGGAAGCACAGAACCAGTCGAAGTGGAGGTGCTTGGGGGAGGCCTATGTCCAGCAGTGGATGTCTTTCGGATGACGCTGACACAAAACCTTAATAAATAATCCACTTAAACCTTCCTCATGAATCATTCCGTCTATTGGTGTAAACCGTATGAAAATCCGCTTTTTATTTTTGGAGTTTATCGTGTTCAGACAGACGGGCGGCTGACACGGCGGGGACTTTGTATACATATTTTGTAGTCACCACTACAAATGATGATGATGATGAAATGATTATCACTGATTAAATGACTTTTTGTGTCCTTGCAGACAAAAAACTACGAGATGCAATTTACGACGTCTTCGACTATATTGACGCCTGTTCTTCTAAGTACACAATGTGGAACCAGATCCCTCTTAACATGAACTTAGTTTTGGTTTATTTTAATTTATTCTCCTCGTATGTTGTAGCCTTACTACAATTTACATATTAGTTTTGCGGCAATATTTGAAAGTGATTTGACCTTATTAAAAGCACCAATTAAATTGTGTAATTTGAGATATAATCATCCACTTTGATTGTTCTAGTTCATTATAATTGTAAAGGCACTTCATAATTGTACTTACTAACACTAGCTCTAAGATGTTACTAAGATTATGGATCTTTGTTGTGTGAATAAATACATTTTGATTTGATTTTGATAATTTCATTTCACACAAAACTTGGATGTCTGCAATGAAAGAGGTCCCATCGCCGAGTTTCAAATAAACTTTCATACAATCATAAAATGAAATCGTAGGTACCGTAAAGAAATACCTATAGAGGGCTTATTAAATTATCCACTGCAGACTCACCGTACCCCTGGCCGTACCCCTGGTGGTACGGTGGGTGTTTTAAAATTAAACGATACCACCAGGTAATAGTATCACACTGTAAATAAACACACGGTGAATGTGCAACAAAGACAAGCTATTACTATCTCAGCTTCAAGTATAGTCAGATAATAAACTAAACATTTATGTCACCATTTATCTTTTCATCTAGACATTCAACACATCGTTAAAGATTCAAATTGTGCGATTAAGGTGAATGGTCCAACCAGCCCACGAAATTCTAATTTTCTTACGTTTTTTGCAATTTGCAGACCAGTGCTAGGTTGTATGTTGATTAAAATATTATTCGCGGATGTAAGACGAAAGATTGTCAACATTATTTAAAATTTCACGTAGTCATCTTGAAAGAAAAATAAAAATAGGGAGAGAATGTCAGTCACAGGATTTTGTTTGAAAACATCTTGGAATGGATCACATCACTAGAGACAGCGTTATCGATAGAAACCTGTTTATTCCAAAACGGATTTTCGGAAACGCCGATAACACAAAGGTCATTTTGATTTGTGATGGAACATATCACAAATCAAGAACGTATAAATACAAGTGCGATTTTTTTGTTCCAACGAGAAAGTTATAGCCATCATAAGTTTAGGAACCTGTTCGTTCTGGATAAAGGATTTCGGGAAAGCATCGATGACATAGAGTCATACCATTATGAAGCTCATATGCCTAGGCTCCTCAAAGGACCCGAACCGGAAAGTAAGGAGTCAAAGTAAAACAATCCGATAATGCAAATAACAAAGACGCGTCTCCGTCGTGGACAAGTAACGAATGACGTTTTTTGTTTTATTTGTTTTATAAATGACATCTCGTAGTTGACCTTGAGAGGTCGTAACTACTTAACCGGACTATCCTATGGTTGCCTTAAATAAACTCAAAGCTTCGATTAATTTGGGGCTTATTTCAGTAATATTTTTGAAATGTGCTAATTATGCCCTTTCATTTAATGCCCAACAAGGCACCATCCCAAAATATTGTTTTTCCTCTAGAGGGCGCCATATTAAATTTAGTGTGACGTCACATAGCCTATAACGAGTGGACAGTCAAGACGCTTCTAACAATACCTCATTGTCAAATTATTATAAGTACTTTCGAAGTTATAAGGAAACAGATTAATATATATGCTTACCGATCAAAATCATCACCTGCTTTTCTCTTTGGTGTAGTCGGGTAAAAATTAAGCCACTCACGGACACGGTAGCGTGACCGAGCGGTCTGTGGCCCTGGTTTAAAGCACCAGTCTCTTCCGCTCCCTCCTTTGGTTGAATATTGCCGCTATGACAACAATTCATAATAAAAATAGGTATAGTTAGTTAAAAATCAAAGGGGTTTTCGTACAAGAAAAGTGTTTTGTTTAGAATTTTTAGCTTTATGGCAGGAACCCTTCGTGTGCGATCAGTGCGAGTAGAAGCAAAATTGTTAGAACGTATGTTCGTATTTAATTATTTATTTATTTAATTAGGCTTACCAACTAAACACATAGGTACACAGCATTAACCTAGAGTCGTTGACAAATTATTGATCTCGCATGTATTTAAATTATAGGAAAGCACGGCACTACCAATTATTAGCGTACTAGTACATCATACAATAAAATAGAGCTGTTTTGCATTAAAACAAAACAGTTATTATGTTATGAAAAACACATAGCATTGGGTGAAGAAGCAGTCTAAGAATTCTGGCCTCTAATGCTGTAATAATCAGAATGAACGTACTTCATTTCTCTTCGTTACCTTGTTATAGTCTTTCAGCAGGCAGACGACGTGTCGATCCTTGGTCACAGCTGTCACTGTCAAGTGTCACTCATAGAAGTCTTCAAAACTCAACAGCAAGCACATTGCTCCAATGCTATGTGTTTTTCATAACATAATAACTGTTTTGTTTTGATGCAAAACAGCTCTATTATGTTTCAGTAATATTATAAGTAATATTATTCAATAATATTATTCCTTCAAAACACATAGCATTGGGTGAAGACCTGTTTGATATCTGCTGGTGAAAGAGTACCTGAAGGATGTAGACGCTATCTGAGTTATATGTATATTAAATGAAATTAATGAATATTTCTGTCTGTATTCATTAAATGTTCAAACCAAAAATTAACAGTTTTCATTCTAAAAAATTAGAAATCTTCCATAAAATGTTATAGATTATTAACAAATGTATTTGCCTTATATAAGGGGAACATGAAATATAAGGCTATAATGATAATTTAAAATCAATGAGATTTAAGCTGAATTAAAATACTCCTCTCATTACTAAAGGATCATTGGATCGCCTATATCCTTAAGAGTCCTATTACGGGTCGTAAACGCAAATCAAATTATTCGATCGGCGTACACGAGTCGATAATAGTAGCGATCTCCGGACGATTGCGCGCCGAAAATTCGGCGACAGGTCCTAACTCGTCAAGCGCTTGCGCGGGAATCAGCGGGAATGAGGGGCGCGCCGAATTGACGCAGAATATATAGCATTTTAACTTTATTTATTGCAATTTTGTTTTATTAAATTGAGAAGCGAAAACTAATGAAACGTATTCATTGTAGATTGAAATTTTATATAATATTAGTTTATTTGATAAAGTTGCGTTAATTTGGAGTGTAATGGACGCTGAATCAAGACATTTATTGCTTAAATTAGGCTTTCTTTACGATTTTATCCATAAAAACTCAAGGAATTTAAAGGAATTCTAGAACTCCAATAAACAAGTAAAACATTCAAAGTATCTTTTTATAATTTTAGCATTTATAAGAATTGAATGTAACAATGTGAATTTGAGCGTCAAAGTTCCATCGCCAACGGTTTTTCTTGCAAACTGTGTTCGTAAAATATTTATAGTAAATTACACGAAAAGAAAAATGAAAATGTGTAACTGCAACTTACAAGAAAGAGAATAGTACTATCGTTATTCTTAAACAAATAATTAAAATATCTTACAACTGCTGAAAATTACAGCGTCAAAAATCATGAATTTGCGTAAAAAATGTAACAAGACTCTTAATTAATCTAAAGTACAAATATTTTTGAATCTCAAACTTTATAAAGATGTGGAAAAACAAACTCAATATCTTACACAACAAAGATAGAATCCCATTGAAACTCAAATTTATTTAGGACCTTTTATATTACTATGGTTAATAGATTAAACCTCGCATGTAAATGAAGTATAAGTCTCTTCATTTATCAATTAAATTGACTTAAAATATGAATCATTTACGCAAACCTATTTATTAAATGTTTTCATTGGGAATTAAAAATTCTCATATGATAAATCTTCGTCCCCCTTCACAGAGAGGAGACCTTTGTCTCCTCAGTTGGAACATGATAGGCTGATCATTCTAAATACTCTTGAGGGATAGCCCTCTCATTAACTACTATACAGAAGTAATCATTCTGTAAGCCTAGTGGCTCTTCTAGTTTAATTTTATCTGATGAACTAATCACCAGTCATCCTCCCGGAGGCTACCACAGACCTCTTCTGACTTCATGGAGGCTCCTCTATCATGGTTTGTTTAAAAATCTTTTGAGCAAGTTCAGACACACCTGTTATTGTAAACCAAAATCAACAATATGAAATTGAATACTACTTTATAGCTTAAAATGCTGTTTACCCAATTTCAGACCCTTTTTTTGCACACAGGTCGGTTAAGGTATTGTTAATAATAACTACAGGAAAATATTACGTCATTATATGTGTTAATTTTATTCTAAAAAATGCCCTTACACAGTACAATAAATAAACTTTTTCTATCTGAACTTCGCTACAATTTCGCTAACAGCCGCATAACACCCAGATATCAAGACAATAAAATAGAATATCAATAGTAATATGTTCTTCCACAGAATGTAGTTGAATTTTCCCAGCCCTCTTTCCCATTGGTGGACTGTTTGGACCACTACTGGGATTAGGAGGCCGAGGGTCGAGAAGAAGATGGCCCCGACGAGACCTATGAGGAGTTCTAGGTCCGGTACGGCTATTGCTAGTATAACTGAAACAATTTAAAAATAATTATAACCTTGTGAGGCATCTACATCATCACATGCGAACTAAGCATGTTACTGACATCACGCAAAATCCTGCATCGCGCAAGCAGAGTTTACCGCGCAACTAGCATACACATCGTCTCCACTTCATTTTGTTGGGCAGTAGCCTACCAGACACAACACCTATCTGGTCGGAGGAACCTCCCTGTTCTATGGAGGATGAATGAACTTTAAACACTTTTCCTGATACATCTATAATCTCTTTCGTTTTTAATTTGAGTGCTATGAGACTTTTTTGTACAAAGACTCTTCATGTGAGGTAACATCACATAAATAAAAACTTCTGCCGGCAACCAGGTATCGTTTGTTTCAGTTTTACGGGCGAGGTTGTTGTTGAAACTACATTATTATTTAACACATTTCTACGTTATCTCGACTCTACGGTCATCCATTGGCAAGCTCCTTGATGGTGGAGTTGTCTATATTATGCAGTCGTAAGGAGTTTCCATCAAATCCGTCAGCCAATTTGCCAATTTCATAATGACTAGGACTTTAGTGTATTATAAAAAGGTCAAGACAAACAAAACACTAACCTGTCAAAGCCACACTAAGAGTCCTGAGCGTGATCTGGCTAATGTTATAGTACTCCTTACTGAACCTGGACTTGATCCGCGTCCATATGATGTCCATAGGCGCGTACATCTGAAGGCAGTACGTGAAGAACACTGCAATCGCGACTAGGATCTTGGCTGTCAATGCCAAACTGAAACAATAAATATATAATATAGATTGACTTTACCCCAACCCTTCAATAGGGAAGATAACTGTGAAATTGGTTTCGCGTAGATGGCTCCAAGTGTTTGTCTCTTATATCCAGCTTTAAATGGAGCTTCTTGATGAAAACTTCGCCGCGAGATAGAAATAAAAATGCGTTTATTGACATTGCAACAAAAAAAACACAATAAAAACCAGAAAAAAATGCTTATAATGCCAAAAGAGCCCTAGCTCAGCACAATTCTGTCAAAGAACCAACAAGAACCGCTGCGGCACAGCTCCTATCAAGCCCGACATCCCTGTACGAGCCGCCCAGCCGAACACGCCCGTGTATATTTTGCGCCTTCATTATACCACTAAGGCCGAGGACATCGTGGAGTACGTGTGCCAGAGAACCAAGTACAGGCCGAGAGTGTTGTTGCTTGAATCGCGCCGCAACGTCAACTTTAAGGCGTTCGTGGTGCGAGTACCTACATGCTACCTGCACCTCGTCATAGCAGAGGACTTTTGGTCGCAAGGTGTAATGTTCCGTCGCTTCCGCGGACAAGTGCCACACGAACGCACAAAGACAGTGCTCGAGTGAAGTGTTTTACTAACATAGTTTTAAGTTTATACACTAATACACAATGTATTATTATAATAATATGTTAGTCTGTAAGTTATTTATCTATGGGTCAAAGTAGCCTGAAAATAAAGGTTTTATTATTATTATTATAATTTCAGATGACAACACAAGTCAAAGAGATGAAAAGAGAGAGTGCTAAGTGTTTTGTCTTATCCATCATTGGTCGCTTTTCAATTTAAGATGACTTTGACAAGTGACAAACACCCAGCAAAGCTTCCAGTCAACTACCCCATTAATTGTTATTGTTAGCACAAGGAAAATATTGACGGTCAGCTCCTTCTGGCATAATAATTTTATATTTCATGATTACCTGATTCACTGTAAAAGGTAAAAGTTATAACAATTCATCATGCTACCTACGGAGTTATTGGCACAATTATCTATTAGAATTCGTAATGTTAAAATTTACTGTTTTTGTTAAAAAATAATATCGATACTTCCTCGTGGAAGTATCGACAAAAAACCGTAATTTTCACTCAATTCTAAATAACAGAAGTCCTACCAGGGACACGAAGAAGAAGAATTCTGAATAACTTTGAACTTGTAAGTACTTTATGTCAGCCATTACTTTAATAGTCAGCTTTAAGCCTAAGCCTTCATTAAGGCGAGAATGTTTTCATACAAAATAATGTTTGTATTGCCGCATAAAACATTGGTTTGTATTTTGTTTTGTAGTTGGGCTTTTTCAGAGAGACTGAAAATCTAGTGAATGAGCAGCACCACCTTTAAATTCGCCGACAGTGAGTAATAATAATAAATTTATATCATAAGCCTAATACAATAGGGAGAGAGAAAAGGGTCAACAATGCATTATGTTCTTAAAATCTTATAATCCTTATATTAATAGGCTAAGTATATGCACGTTGTGTGAAACTCCTGACACCCAAACTAGGACATGTCCTATATCTTAGGTGTCAACGTTTCTCCATGCCCTTCACATTTGTGAAACCCAACTTTTTGTTGCATTGCAGAAATAAGAATAATAATTATAATCTAGGTTTATACAAATACAATCTAGAATAAAATAAAGTAACCACCATATTCTATCTCTGCTATAAATATGTGGAGAAGTGAGTGTAGTGTATGGAAATGATGAGTCTACGTTATAAGATACTGTGAGGCTGAATGGGGAGCAATAATCTGTTTGCTAACTGTCTTTTGGAGACATAGGTGGAAGCTGGTCTACCTGTCTCCTCTTACGGGTATTGGAGGTGAAGTTGTGGTCATAGATCGGAAGTAAAACTCCAACTTGCAGTTAATATTGTAATTGCCACACGTATTCACAGTTGAGATACACTATATATTTAGCACATAATATAACTAATTAAAACTAGTAGGAACAAAATAAACTAATCTAGTCCGTGCCCCGTGACGGTTGGCAAGCAAGAGAAGGTTGCTACATAAGGAGCACTATGGTTAGCGCCCCGGATCGTAGATAAGTGTTGCCAGGGGTGCGTTCCTGATTAAAGTAAATACTTCTCTAAAGTAATACAGGCGACGCCACGTATTCTAAGGAGCGTTTACAAATGCACAATACGTGACGCCACAGTCTCTTAGAGACCCTTACAGAATTGGCAAAACTTCCTAACCTTAACCACATATCACCAATTTATTACGTTCACATTGACTTGGGATTCGGAACAAAAGCGAAGACTTTGCTTTTTCACTATTCACGTCGACGGAAACTAGGCACGATGCCAGAAACTCCTCAATGTTTTAAAGGCGTTATGAATCGTTTTCAATAAAAGACTTAAATAATAAAAAACAACCGACTTCCAAAAAAAAAACACTACCTACAAATTTAAAAATAACTTTCATTTCGGAAGTCGATGTCTTTGGTTCCGCATTTTCGTTTATCGACACCGACTTCCGAAATTAAAGTTATTTTTCAATTTGTAGTGTTTTTTTTGGAAGTCGGTTGTTTTTTTTTTTTTGTAAAAATGTTTTTATTTTTCACTTTTTAGTGGGTCAGTTTGTAATTCATCTAAGTTACAATAGCCTAATGCCAACTGTTCATCACTTTTTACAAAATATTGCTTTTCCCGATGCTGGGACGTTAATTGTTGAGGAGTTCTCTCGGTAAGAACCAGGAGAACTCCTCAACAATCACTCACCATACGCATTGTGACGAGCATAAATTGCTTAGCAACCATATTAAAGTAATCGAATTGCAAACCGTGAAATATTTGTCATTGAGTAGTTCCGATGGCCATCTGTGGTCTTCATCACCAGCTCCACTTTACCAAATGATGATTTCCGAGAGCAAATACTCAAGTTACTTTAAAAAATCCCAAATGGCTATAGGTATCCCAATAAAATTTGAGGGTTTCCCTCGATTTCCATGAGATCCTGTCATCAGATTCCAACTTGATGATAATGGGACTACCTCGAAAGTATACCCTTTCAAATAAAAAAAGAACTTTTGGAATCGGTCTACCCGTCTTCGAGTAATCGGTGAACATACACAAGGTAGCTACTGTAAACTGTTGAGTTCTCTTAACTGTCCTTCGTCTTCATCATCAGACCCCTAATGACACACAACCACAACCCATCTAGGTATTAAGTTCACATAAATACAAATTAATTAAGCCCAAACCACAAGGTAACTGCTGTAAATCGTTGAGTCCCCTCGACAGTCTTTCGGCTCAATCATCAGATCGACTCCAGGCCTTAATTAAATTGTAGTGCTTTAAAATAGGTACTTAATGAAAAAATTAAAAAACGCACTAGTCGCTCCTACGATTTTGGAATGTTCCCCTCGATTTCACTGAGTTGCCATCATCAGATCCTGGTTTCCTTATCATGGGACCACCCTTGGCATATCTTCTTTCCAACAAAAAAAATTAATCAAAATCGGTTCATAAACGACGAAGTTATCGAGAAAAAAATAATTAGCCGTCCCATACATGACTCGGAACAATTAATATAAAGACCCTGACCTGACACCAAATCAAACAAAGCACAATGGAACAAATACGCACTCTTACACACACTCCAGACGCACACACACCACTCACACATCTCACATACACACACCACACAAACATCACACATACACACGTACCATACCATATCTGAAATCACCTCTCTAGTTTCCACTCTGGAATTCGTACTCCGAGCCCCAAGATACAGACTAAGTCTGAGTTGCATCATCTGACTTTAACCGTAACTTTAACCATAACCGGTGATTTTTGTATGCAGTTTGACAGACTTTTGACGTTTGTTAAAGTTAAAGTAAGATGATGCAACCCAGGCTAACTGTCTAGTTTGGGGCTCACTAGTTAATACTATATTGTAACCTAGCTGTAGGTAACATTTTAAGCTGCTCATGTCGTCTTAACTTCCTGTTAATCAGTGAACCTGCTTACTTACCTGGACAATAAATATTTTCTATTTCTATTATTTTCTATACATTTGAGTCCAGTAGATATTGTAAACCCTCCTCCACACTCGATATTAAATAATATTATTATTCATTGAATCGAAAATGCTTTTATAATCTGTTACATCATCACTCTCCCACCCTTATCGCAATTTATTTTTTGTGAATCTGAAACAGGAGTAGGTAAGTAATTTGGAGGCATACATAAATCAAACAAGCGCCTGCAAAGTGGCTTTACCATGTGATAGCACATGAGGTAATATTAAAGTTACTTTAACGGTTTGCGGTCGTTTTTGGAAATTGTACCTTTATCATTTCTTTTTGTGTCTTAATTCTGATGAGCTGCACCTGGATCCTTTAATAAAGATTGGTCCATAGCAACTCTGGACAGAGAGAGGTGGAAAAGGGTAGGGAGGCCTTTGCCCAGCAGTGGAACATTATATATCCAAAAAAAAAACTCTGATTAACCGCGGTAAAATAAATCTGCTTCCTCTCACGAAAAAAAAACTATTAACTTGTTCATTTTTAGGGTTCTGTACCACAAAAGGGAAAAACGGAACCCTTATAGGATCAGTTTGTCGTCCGTCCGTCCATTTGTCTGTCAAGACCCTTTATCTCTGGAACGCTTGGAGGTATCGAGTTGAAATAAAAACCATATACTCAGGTCTACATTCCCTTGAAGCTGTGAAAAAACCAAACACCTACGTTAACGTAAAAAAAAAGATACAGCCGTTTATGCCACATAAAACGTATATTTCGACACTCTCAAGGGAATCAAAATTTATAGGGTACTTCCCGTTGATCTAGAATCATGAAATTTCGCAAGAAGCAAGATCATGTAGCAGCACAAGTAAAGAAAAAAATCCAGAAACCGTAAATTTGTAAAAAAATAAAAACTCCCGTGATAAACTAATTTACATACCTACAAAGTACGGAACCCTCGGTGCGCGCGTCCGACTCGTACTTGACCGGTTTTTTAAACTTCGTAGTATAGTTATTTTAGACAAATGGCTTTCCAGTAATTAAGTATTAGGTATTAAATCTATACATGACTGTGGCGGTCAAAAGATGAAATTTGACTACTCCTTTCTGATACACCCAGTAAAGAACTTTACTGTTTCTTTCAACTACGTAGTAACGTTAACATTAATCACTACAAAACCGATCACAAATAGAACCAAAACAGTGCAGAAATGTTATATGAAATCCCATGGTGGCACAGTTTTTCATTAACACACTGTTTTTTATTTTGTATTTAGATATAAATTTACCACAAAGGTTTAATGTCTCCCATTATGTTTAATATAAAATGTATGCATTCGATCAAAAAGATACTGGCTGAAAATAAAAATCGGCTGAATAAAACCGACTTGATCACTGACCTCTATCATACACTTTTTTAATACAGGTTGGTGGACTTGGTGTAAAAAAAAAATACAATTCACAAATAAACCAAACAAATATTACAATAAAGGTTCCAATTAAAAGTGCAAATTTCACTTTTAATAACTGCACATTTATTAATTGTAAGTTTTAAATATTTGAGAAGATAAATTAAACTTTGTTTATTAACTTTTTTTTTGAGTAGGTATATTTACGGTAGGGACATTGGAAGTTGAAAGAAAAGTAAATTACGCACCTTGCTAAAGTGAGTAATTTCCCAAAAAAAAAAGCAATTTAAAGTCTTTCCAAATAGTTAAAGAATGTACGGGACGATTTCCCAGACGTCAGACAACTTTTATCTGAAGAATAAGTAGGCCGGTTTGATATATTTTCTCTTCAAAGTCAGTCAAATCGCGGTTTATTCCTCGGATGAAAGTTACATGAGGATTGAAAAATCGAGCCTTAGAAGAACAACATGTTTTATTTAATAATAAGAATACAAATCGCTTTAATATCCATAGAGTATTTTGTCAGCAGTTGGCCAAAGTCGTTTAAGCTTTAGTGAAGCAGTAAAATTTTTTTGCATCGTTCCCAAACAAACGACACGGAGTGCTTCGTGACGAAAAGCAAAAGTCAGACTTATGTTTATATATTCCTCGAATAACGTAAAAGCTGGCACATGTAATTTTCCCATACGAGGATGCAAAAATTCGGTGTTATTTTCTCATGTCAAGGAAAACCGTATATTTAGGACATATCTTCGTTCGCATCGTGTGAGATGTGAAAACACCTGGTTCTTATCGACCCATGGTTACGAAAAGTATTTGGCATTCATAAATTTGCTTGGAAACAAAATATGTAATACCTACAATTATTGCTCTACGAGATACATAAATGACTCCTCTAGACCTTCAGATGACCGCAATCTGAGGGAAAAATGAGAACCTGGTTCGCAAAATCTCAGACTAAAGATCTACCAGAGGCCTAAAGGAGTTATTTATGTATCTCATTTAATTGCTATTCATAGTTCCAAATTGTAATAACGGACACTGTCGGTTTGGTCTAATTTACGCATACTTTCTGAATTCGTGTTATTTGTACACCCCACGAATCATCATCTACATTAAGTCGGATAATATAGTTAGAATAAACCTGCATGGTTTTACCGTGAAAGCGTATCAAAAGTACAAAGACATCCTTTCTCACTTATGAACTTAACTTATCTATATGTATCTTATACTCACTTTTGACCCTCGGGTAGATTCAGCGTGATGCTCCCAAGGATACCCTCCCCATACTTCATGTAGCCAAACACCCCGACGACACCATACAGTAAAGCGACGAAAATCATGGTCACATTCAGAACACTGGGACAGCCGAGGAAGTCTTGAGGCTTAGCCATCTCATTCTCCACTGGCATAACCACGTTGATGCCTTCCATTGCGAATATTGCAGTGCTGGAAATAGAAAAAAGATTAGTGAGTTGGATTTGACGGACATTCATTTGGACCTACTGGAAATGTGACACACAATACTTTTCAACCTTTTGTTAATGGTCTTAGTATTTATAAATCAATCGATGATTTTATTTGTTCTTGTTTGTAGGTAGGTATTGCAGTTTTAATCACCATTCGACTGACGCACCACAGATGCACAGCTGCAATAACTGAAGATATAATTATTTATTTATTTATATTTAAAAGGTATACCAACGACCTATTCACTAAGAGATATACATAATAATAAATAACATAGGCATTGAGTTATGGTGAATTAGTCACTTACAGGCGTACACAGCACTTACATAAAAAAATAACTTCTTAAATATATGTTCTAACAAGATTTTTTGCTCATAGTGAAAATAGAGAAATTAATTAGAAACAAAGAACAAAACAAAATCATAATCGATATTAGAATAAATAATTAAAATCAAAATTATCATTACAATCAGAATTAAAATTAAAGCATTATGATTAAAGTAAAAAAAAAAGGTAACAGAAAAATTCATATTCAAAATTCAAAACAGTAGAACGCGATAACGAGTGCAACAAGAGAACAATCCAAAATTCAAAATCCAAAAAAAAAATTATATACCAGTTAACAATAGGGACTAATAAGTAAGTGATGAAATTATGATTCATAGCTAATAGTTAAAAGTTTTCTGCGAAATTGGGAAAATGTGTCTGTAAATATATCAATATTTTTGCTGATATCTATTTTATTATAATTAGCCATTAGTCGATTCAAGGGGGCGTTGAGACCAAGGTTGGTTCTAGATGAGGACGGTGCAAAGGTATTTATTTTTCGTAGAGATCTAGTTATGGTACGCCTAGGAACAGTTATATTAATTTCTGATAGTAACTCAGGTACATCCGCCAGGTTATGGATTAATATACAGTTTGAAAGGAAAATTTGAAACATGACCCCCTCCCCGAACCAGTTAATATTAAATAGCGGGCTGAAGTCCAGGCAACAGTTTTGTATATCATACCTATGCATACGAAAGTCACATTCCACAGGATTTTTTTTTTCGGATGGGAAATCATCAAATGACTTCTCCCGCTCTGGGTGGAGCGGAAGGGAGTGTCAGACTCTTACTGGCTAAAACCCACCCGTGTTCCTTCCTTAGCCCTTTATGTTCCGGGCCAGCGGTAACCCTTTCGGACAATCCCGCTGACCCGGCAGGCTTCGGCCCTAAGGGGCCTCCTCGATGCTGATATCTCTTTGAGGCGCGCGTGGAACACATACGCGCCTTCCGGCACGGGCCTGGTCCTGATCGGACGGTGAGCTACCCAGTACTCTCCGCCCGCAGGCCCACGCCTACGGTGGCCGGGAGTCGTCGTAGTCGTTGTAGTCGTAGTCGTACAGGATGTTTGAGATTTCAAAAGCAAGTAACAAAGAAATTAATTTTACCCAGCATCTTGTCTGTGTGGTGTGACTTAAAGAATAGCACCACCCCATACTTCCCGCGGGTGTCGTAAAAGGCGACTAAGGGTCGTACTGGAGAATGGGCAGCAGCGTTCTCTATGCATTTCACCACCATACCATACTGCGATCGGCAACCCGCCTGCCAAGCGTGGCGATTATGGCAAGCCCTCCCTTTTTTGGGGGAGGCCTATGTCCAGCAGTGGACGTCTTTCAGCTGAAATGATGATGACTGGTGGGCCGGCTAGTTTCTTATAAACGGGACGTTTAAAACCTGAACGCAAACATTAGTGTCATCATTCACTGTTCTTTGAACTCGCTAATATTTTTAGTCTTACTCTACGAGGGTCAATTACAGATTGGTTACCCATTACTTTTGCAGAAAACGAATATCTATAAAAAATATTTCGTATTAAGGACCAGGCGGAAAAAATATGACAAGGAAAGTCGATATTTGATATTCTGTGTTTACGTTCTTAGTGATTGACTTCTGCACTACGAGTTCGATTTCTGCGTAGCCAACTGCTTAGGGATCCGGGTTTTCCGCTAGTACGGAGTTTTTGGGAAGGATTTTGAAGATATAAAAGTTGGCGTTAAATCCAATTAGTAAGGCTTATATGTACGGACTTAATAGACAAGAATAAATAAACCAAAATACGTAGCTCTGCGACCTGCGTTATTTTTGTCTTTGACATTCCTGAATGGAAAATCTTTCCATTCATAACCAAACAATTATATATTCACATTTGTCCAACAACAAAAAGGTTTCATGCAAAGATTAAAAAATAAAGTCCTCCAGACCGTATTTCGGCCACGGCGGCCAATCTCAACGGAGACTAGCCTTCGGCGCGGGAATACCTATTATTATGTACAAGTGTGTGCGCAGACACAGGTGCACTCCCTCTTCTCTCACTCTCATAGTCCGATGGACGGTAATCCGACACAACCGGAGAGAGATCAGGCGTAGGACCTACAGCTTTACGAGCTTTCCGAGACACGGGGGTATCACACCGCCAACTTCCAATCTCCGGGCTGTTACTAAGAAATTCCTAATGGAAAAACTCAATAACACTTTGCCCGACAAAATTTAATATACAATGTGTCCGGTCATGGACTAGCGATATTCTAGATACTTGTAAAGCAACTATTCTAATACACAAATTCACTACACACTAGGGTCCAATCTGCTTCCCCGCTATTTGGCAGTCATTTTGTTGAGATATTCTCTACGTGTGTACAAAGAAAACATATCTCTCAAAGTTTTGGTCCTACTGAGATAAAAGTAGGCTTATTCGGAGGGTAACAATACTGTCTATCGTTTCCATTACGATCCAATGGGTTCACTTTCTCGGAACTTAAAAAAAAAAAAACTCAAAAAATAATTTCAAAAAATTATGCCAATCAACAAATTATTGTAAATTACTGCAAAAAAAACCCCTATGACCCTTTTTATTTTTTTCCTAGATCGACAGATTTTGAGCTAAGTTACAATACAACATTAAATTAATATTAATATTTTAGTGGATTGGACCCTAGTGTATAGTGTATTTGTGTACTAGAATAGTTGTTATATAAGTACCTAGAATATCGCTAGTCCATGACCGGACACATTGTATATAGCAGCCGCGATCAAATTCAAAATGTTATCTCGCTGAAAGCATTAATAAATAGATTAGCGTAAAAACAAGGAATCTAATTTAAATTTCAACAATGGCAGGGACCGGGACCCGAAACTAAACATAAATTAACTTTTAACAGTGAAAATCGTTGAGTGGGCAAGTATGCGTATACTTATTGGCATTCTTTACAACAGACCTACCTACTACTAAACGAAACGAAAAACTTGTAAAACAAAAGCAATGTAAGTAGACTCGTAAGCAATGAATTCGGGTCACCGACTGAAGCCTTAATATCTCGGAAACTAAGAATACTCGAGAATGCTTGGGACGAGATTGTGTTTGAGTGTGAGCTACGGAACTCCGCTCCAATTACGCTTTGTGAACTGACAAGTCATTGAAAGAGGAATAGAAGAATATTCCATTACCCCAAGTCAAAAACTTGGTATACGGCATCCCTAATCGCAAGGCATAATAATTATGGTGTCTATTGATAGCGCGCAGCCGTAATCATCATCTGCCTAGCCTTTTCCCAACTATGTTGGGGTCGGCTTCCAGTCTAACCGGATGCAGCTGAATACCAGTATTTTACATGGAGCGACTGCCTATCTGACCTCCACAACCCAGTTACTGGGTAATACGATACCCCTTGGTAAGACTGGTTGTCAGACTTTCGCGCGCAGCCGTAATCAAAGTACAAAAATATGAGGAGGAGAAACATAAAATAATTATGATATTTTATATCCTATCCTACTAATATTATAAACGCGAAAGTTTATGAGGATGGATGGATGGATGAATGGATGTTTGTTACTCTTTCACGTAAAAACTTCTGAACGGATTTGAATGCACACGGATAGCTTATAACCAGGATTAACTTAAAGGAATTTATCCCGATAGTCCCACGAGATTGAAACATATGTGGGTAAAACCGCGGGGCGCTGCTAGTCTTTCATATTTTTTTTTATTTTTTTAGTTTGTTTCGCTTTAAAATTAACATATTTTAATTTAACAAAAGATAGCCAAGTAATTTTATGAATTTTATTTTACTGAAATAAAATTAAAATTTTATTTATTTGAACAAGATAGCGTTCTTAGTTTCCGAGATATTAAGGTTTCTTGTTGGTGACCTGTATTCATCGCTGACAAGTTTTGATTTTTTTTTAAACAGATACTTTAATCCTACTAATATTATAAATGTGAAAGTTTGTGAAGATGTTTGGATGTTTATTACTCAATCACGCGCAAACCGGAGAACTAATTTGGATGAAAATTGGCACATAGATAGACCATTTCTTGGATCAACACATAGGATACTTTTTATCCCGATATTCCCACGGGATCGAAACTTAAGGGGGTGAAACCGCGGGGCACTGCTAGTTCTGCATAAATAAATCAGCTCCTTGCAATATGCTTAAATTAGATTTTTCTAGATAAAAAGAATTTGATAAAAAATACCACCGCGCTGCTATTTTAGAATAAATGCAAACTAATTCGGTGGGTTAATAAAATGTTATATAAAAATATTTAGTTTATAGAAATTCTGAAGGAGCTTTTGTAGATGTTTCTATCTCATCTCATGTCTTTGTCTAATTTGCAATCGAAGGTATGCTGGATGAGTTTTCTTTACAAATAAGCATTATCTTTGTACCTTTTTTATTTTGTTTTTGTGTATACCTATATGGTTAAATAAATCGTTTAACTTACCTATGCTAACATTTACCTGAGAAACAGCGGCCACTTCTCCACACTGGCGACCATTTCAATATTGCTCAGCGGTGGTAGGTCGGTAAACGTATAGTAACACGTTATACCAAACGTAACTACTAGGCACACGTTAGCTAACACTGAGAATGGTACCAGGAACTTCAGGTGACGTATCTGCGTTATAAGGATAAGTGGGAGGAGGATAATCCCGCAGTAGACTTCGACTTCGTACTTCGTCGATGGCACGAAGTGATCGAATATCTGGAAAGAAGATTTTGCTAGTTAAAATTAAACAATTCTACTATACATGTAAATGTGGAAGTGTCTATCTATTATGTTTGTGACAGATGGCCGATGGGGCCGAAAGGTTATGGCGTGACGATCGCGTACAGGAAGCAATGTCTTCTGGTACGCGGTTGCCATTCCTGAACCGTTGGAAGGCCTCCCATAAGGTGAACCGATGACCTTGTCAATGCCGCAGGAATCCGCTAGATACGAGAAGCAGTCTGTGCTTGGGGGAGGATTATGTCCAGCAGGGGACGCTTTTGACTGAAATTATGGTGATGACGATAGTGATTATGTTTCTGAATCGCCTTAGTGGCTCCACGAATTTAGATGTTCAGCACACGGGAATACACCATGACCAGAATTACGACATAGGATACTTTTAATACCGGTAGTACCTACATAAGAAATAAAGAAAAAATAAAATATATTTATAGTACCTATGTAAAACCCGTGAAAATGTTGGTGAGGTGAGAAAACAAACTCGATGTTCCTTAGCTCAACATCTTCAGGTAAGCGAGGCGGTTATCAATGAATAGAATAAAATTCTTAAATGTAACCGTGACGTACGTAACGTACACGTAAACGACATGCATAAAAAATAATTGGAATTGGATTAAAATCAAAACAACCAAAAATTCAAAGACATGTGACTTCTGCCAATCCGCACTGGGCCCGCGTGGTGGATTACGGCCCCTCTCACAGAGAGGAGGCCTGTGTCCCAGCAGTGGGAACATTATAGGCTGATTATGGTATGGTTATGGATTCAAATCTCGCATTTAAAACCTTTGGGATGAATTCAACAAGTCGGTTCATAAATAAAAAAGTTATGTCAATTTAAAGAATCACTATTCTATCAGAGTACGTAAACGCCTCGCGCCTGCGCGTCCGTGGCTATATATACAAGGTGTAACGGAAAGGGGGTATCAACCCTGAAGGAGGTGAATGAAGATGAAAAAAAAAATTTGGACCTCCCATAGTAATAGCACATCAATGATTTACTATTACTATGGGAGGTCCAAAAAATTTTATCATATTTCGACCTATGTATGGGGAAATTTGTTCAGTTTCATGAGCACATTCACCTCCTTCAGGGTTGATACCCCCTTTCCGTTACACCTTGTATAAAGCGCGCTGAGAGCCGCGCCGCTGCCATAATTCCGATCCAGCCTGTCCCTTGCTGCCCTCTCCCAGCGGCGCCCTAAGCCGAGGTCCGTACCCCACAGGGGGTGCCCTTAGCGTGTAGTCGCTTAGTTTTTAAGTTTATATTGTGTAGTCAAGTTGTGTATTATGCCCTGGCTGGAGGCCTTAATTTATTGAGGCATCCACAGGAAAGCCAGGTTAAGCAGTCGACAACCCCTCAGGTTGAACTGCGAGATGACCATTTCAAAAGAAAACGCGCCGCTGCCATAAGGATTCAGTTATTCGTAGCGAACGCACGTATCCTGGAGATATAGGCGAATAGTTGGATTCGATTATTGGTTGGTCTGTGGATGGGTGACCATCTTTACATACCGAGACCCCTCCGTGCCTCGGAAAGCACGTTAAGCCGTTGGTCCCGGCTGTCATTTGTGGATCTTTGACAGTCGTTACGGGTAGTCAGAAGCCCGAAAGTCTGACAACCAGTCTTACCAAGGGGTATCGTATTACCCAGTAACTGGGTTGTGGAGGTCAGATAGGCAGTCGCTCCATGTAAAATACTGGTATTCAGCTGCATCCGGTTAGACTGGAAGCCGACCCCAACATAGTTGGGAAAAGGCTAGGCAGATGATGATGATGATGAGTTGGATTCGATTATTGCAATTCACTTGAATACTGACTGTTTGCATATTTCATTTATTTATATTTTAGGATTTGTAGGTTAGGTTCTTTTTCTTAATTTTCTTTAAAATTTTGTAAGTATTTGGTATAGGTTAGGCGGTTCTTTCCTTGATTTTTGGGTATTTACTTATCTTAATTTTTATTTAGGGTTTTGTAAATAAATATTGTAAGCATTTATTATTGGTTGGGCATTTCTTTCCCTGATTTTCGGTATACATACTTATCTTAATTTGTATTTAGGGTTTGTATATAAATATTATAAGTATTTGGTATAGGTTAGGCATTTCTTTTCTTGATTTTCTTTATTAAGTATAAGTTCATTAGCTTAGGTTAGTAATTATTTTTTCTAGCAATTCTTTTGTTTTATAAAGTTAGTACGTTTGTCTGTGTAGAAGAATAGCACCACCCCTTACTTCCCGTGGGTGTCGTAAAAGGCGACTAAGGGTCTCACCGGAGAATGGGCAGCAGCGTTTTCTATGCATTCCACCACCATACCATACTGCGATCGCCAACCCGCCTGCCAAGCGTGGCGATTATGCCAAACCCCCCCAAAATTGGGGGAGGCCTATGTCCAGCAGTGGACGTCTATCGGCTGAAATGATGATGATAATGACGTTTGGTTTACACGTCTTAACACTTATTACTTAAACTGTGATAATTTTAGACTGTATAATATTTGTAAGTATTTATAATTTAATTGTTTACGATAGTACGTGTTTACTAAATAACTGTGTGTTAAGTAGTAAGTACTATTTTACTGTAAGAATGCCTCGAAGAAGATCCAACCTCTCTCAATGTAGCAGAAATGCTAAAAGGATGAGATTAGTTCGATCACAGGAATCTGAGGAAGGTCGTGAGGCAAAAGGCTCTCTGCACCAGGCTAGGTTTCGTGCTGTAGAAACTTCGACTCAGCGAGAATCTCGACTGAGTTCAAATCGTTTTCGAATGATGACATCTCGAAATAGGGAAAACGGGGAACAACGAAAGGCACGTTTATCTGTCGATCGCGAAGCTCACGCGCTATCGCGTGAGTCTGAGACTTTTGCTGTCAGGGAAACTCGCCTGAGCTCCCAGAGAGTACGGACAACAAATGCTCGATCCCAGGAGACACAGGACGAACGGGAAATACGTCTCACTGCCGATCGTGAAGCTCATACACTATCGCGTGAGTCTGAGACTTTCACTGATAGGGAAATTCGTCTGAGTTCTCAGAGGGTTCGGACAGCAAATGTTCGGTCTCAGGAAACACAGGAAGAACGAGAAATACGTCTCACTGCCGATCGTGAAGCTCAAGCACTAGAGTCTGAGACTTTCACTGAAATTCGCCTGAGTTCTCAGAGGATTCGGACAGCAAATGCCCGGTCTGTAGACGGTATATGTAATTCAAAATATGCTGCCCGAAAAGTCACTATTCCACGCGGACGAAGTCGCGGGCACAGCTAGTAATGAAAATATGTGAAAACATTCCTCAATTTGCAGAAAAAAAAAAAATGGCGTATTATGCAGGAAATAGTAATAAGCGTGATCGTATTAAGCGGGTTTCACTATGCCAGAGAGCCTTTGATACTGTTAAAGACTATCTATAATGAGGACAAAAAGGCTTGAGATTGAGCTGCTCCAACAATTTTACACAATGAATATTGTTATTTTTGCTCAATTTTTTTAAATTATATATCTACCTTTTTACTTAAACAATGACATGAATATTTGCTTTGTAAAGTATAATATTATTTTAATTAAGTACCTATTGTGAATGTGAGGACTATGTACCCACATAGTCCTTACATCTATACATATAATAAATCTGTAGAAGGGTCAATTCTGTACATTGAAAATATTGAAAAAATAAATAGCGGGGGGTGTTGCTCGATCGATACCAAACCCAAATATGTGATTAAAAAAATTTTTGTCTGTCTGTCTGTCTGTCTGTCTGTCTGTCTGTATATGCAGGCATCACGTGAAAACTAACGGTTCGATTTCGATGAAACTTGGTATAACTATACCTTATTATCCTGGGCATAAAATAGGATACTTTTTATCCTGGAAAAATACGTAGAAAAAAAAATCTTATTTTTCGGTTTTATTCATAGACGTTGTTCTGTAGAACCGCGAACACACGTTGCATTACCCGTAGTGGATAATTTTCCATTTCAATTTAAGAGAATACAGTATCCTGTAGCTTTGTGTTACGCCATGACAATAAATAAGGCTCAAGGTCAGACCCTAGGAGTTGCTGGCGTAGATCTTACCGCGAGTTGTTTTTCACACGGGCAACTTTACGTAGCTCTTTCCCGTGTGAGCAGTCCAAGAAATCTTCATGTTCATATTCCGGACGAGCTCACTAACAATGTTGTGTATGCTGAAGCTCTCAATTAACTTTCTGTCGCATTGTCACGATCACTTTTTTATTATTGCAAACTTTTCGTCACTGTCAGTAATTTACTGCTACATGCTACTTATCAAGGTCGGAATTACTATGAAAAAAATACTTACTACAGAACGCGAGCTCAACAGCAGTAGCTCAATAGAGGGATCTCCTTAATTATTATAGGCTTAGCTGTATTTGGGTCCAATAGATATTTATAAGATGTCATTGTTAGAGTTACTCAAAATGGAGAAATAAACCATCCACGTGAAGACCGACATCCGCGCGGACGGAGTCGCGGGCGGAAGCTAGTTCACAAAATAAAAATATAAAAAGAAATAAAAATATATGTATATTTTTGCAAGATGGACTGAAAGGGGACTGAATAATTCGAAGTGGGGCTACTAGGGCATGTGGGATATCATATTAAAGAGTGCAGTTTGCACATTTTCAAACATTTTTTTTTATTAGACCGCATAGTTTTCGACTTTTGATGAAAAATATAAAAAAATACGGTTCCCCCCCGTATCTCCGAAGTTTGCAAAGAGAAAAATCTGAAATTATTCTACGTGATAGAAGTTTACGTAAAGATTACAGGAAAAATAAAATGAAGTCTCTAAATAGCACTCTTTTTCAGAAATCATCAACACAAGTTACATTAGTTCCACTATCGGTCAAGAGATGGCGCTAACATCAAACTGCAATATTCTACAGCGCAGTGCACAGTGTTAAAATTCTCTGATGAATATAGGCCTCGCCGATGAAAATTTAAAAACATATGATGGTACGGAACCCTCAGTGTGCGACGAGTTTTCTTTCTTTGTTCTGATAATTATGTGCACTGACTGGACAGGTCCACTCAATCTGTGTGATTAATTTCTTAGGCTGTATACAGAAAGAAAGCTGGAAACTTATAAGCGCTTACCGGCGCTTGACAGCGCTGGTAACCCGCGCAGGAAAATATATGAACGCGCGCCGATAAGCACTGAACGGTGCCGACAAGTTCCGACAAGCTTCAACACGCGCTGGTCAGCGCTGGGCGCTGGCATTTAAAATTAATTGCCGACATTTTGCTTGGTCTGATTTAACCTGCTTCCTTTGTGTAGAACGGACCAGCGCTGTCAAGCGCCGGTAAGCGCTTATAAGTTTCCAGCTTTCTTTCTGTATACAGCCTTAAAAGAGTATTTCGACACCAATCTACATGATCTGACCATTTATTTCTATACATATTTTAAAAGTGACTGTGACCTGTGTGAGTTTGTTTCGGCATTTCTGCTCAGAAGTCTCTCTGTAGTCAGATAGCAAACGCCGACCTCATCTCGTTTTAAAAATATGATTGACGTGTAAAAATGTTTGCACAAACCTACTTACAGGAAATAAATCATTTATTATTTACTGCCTATTTGTTCTTAACGTGTATAATGATATGAAACAAACAAAGCAGACAAACACAAACGCATATTTTACGAACGAAGCACAATATTTCCACACATGGCTATGGACAACACTAGAGTATTAAGTTCTCATACTTGCATTGCAGACAGCTAATCCTTTGAACTACCTACCCTGGAAACCCGCACAATACGATGTAACATTGTGCTTGGCAACAAAGAGTAACGTAAAACATCGTTGGAATTTCGTTGAACTAAATAGCTGGCACAAGCTTTAAAGCGCTTTAAAGAATCCTCTTATAATACGCTTAATTTTATAACATAAGGCGGTATATCCGTCCACAACTTTAATTGATCTCATTGATATGTTGACCTAGTTTGTAGTGTAATTATGACTATTCCAAATTATAAACTGTTCATATTTCATATACATGAAAATGCTTATATTTATACAATATTTAACAAACTAACTATTTACACTAGGTCCTAAATTAAATGACTAACTAACTCAAGTTAATTAGTGTAAAACTAAACTGTTGATTGTTAGTGAATAATAATTAGTGCAGTAGTAAATTATAATACTATTCAATACTTAATAATTTGTGAATTTATGGACTGCAGTCTGAACAGACGTCAGCACATCAAGCTACCCGAAACTGTAATATTTTCCCAATCAACCTTGAACCTAATGCTTTAGCGATAAAGTTGAAAATTTATTAAAGAAATTTGACAGATTGTAGTAGCTTGATGTGCTGGCGTCTGTACCTACTGTCTGTAATAAAACATAATATTATTGTTATACTCGTGATTTGTATATTTTCTGAATAATAATATACAATGTTTTGATTAAAATAACGTCCATGGAGTTTCCTGCCCGTTCTTAAGAGCGTTTACGCCGTACGGCATTTCACACAAATTTTCAAGCCCTTGTTTTTCGAAATGAATGAACCGATTTTAATGAAACTTCAAACGCGTAGGCAGGACACAAAGGTCTAAAAAGTTACTTAAGAACATTTTCGTAAAATAGTGTTACGGTCAAATTAAACCGATTTTAAATTTTCCATAGAAACAGATATTTCCAGTTATCTTTTTTTAAATAAGATATTTCGAAAATGTTCTTAAGTAACTTTTTAAACCTTTGTATCCTGCTTATGAGTATGAAGTTTCATTAAAATCGATTCATTCATTTCGAAAAACAAGGGCTTGAAAGCTTGTATGAAATGCCGTACGGCGTAAACGCTCTTATCCATAGGAACCTACTACGCTTTGGCATCAACTAGCTTCATATTTCTGACTGACGCCTTGAAAATCCTAAAATAAATGCTTTGAGTTTTGAATAGCGTCGTCTAAAGCCTACCATAATGTTTGCAGTTTTTTATAGTTGCTGCACAAAAAGGGACTTTTTATTATACAGGGTTTTTGGTAAAACATTAACAACCTGTACTCATCAATAAGAACATTTTTTTTACTATGGGACCTAACCTGAAATCGCGAAAAAAACATCTGCTGTTTCCTACATCTATGTTCGTATAACTCGCCAATATGTAGGGAATAGCTAATTTTTTTTTTCGCGATTTATAATGACCTCTGAAGAGGTTCTTAATGTTTTACCAAAAACCCTGTATATACATTAATAGAGAGAGGCAGACATAGAAAGAGATAGTCTTAATGGTTTTTGAGGGTGCTGAAGCCGATATTAAGATCAAAATGAAAATCCAAGACGGTAGCCGCGAAAATTTTCTTTTCATCATGGGTGTCGTTTTTATGGTTTTCAAGGGTGCTGAAGCCAACAGTGAGGTTAAAATCAAATACCAGGATGGCAGCCGCGAAAATTTTTAAAATGACGATAGATTTGAAAATTCGGGGGATTCGTACAGGGTTGTATAACTAGATACTAATAACAAAAAGTGCAATGCATTTTAGAGCAGCGTAATTTAATGTTTATCTGAAGACAATATGTTTTAAATTCTAAATTAGCAAAATTCTTGTAATTTTCGCTTTACATTGTCATTAAAGCGGTAGCCGTCAATGCTTACTTAATCGTATTCCAAAATAATTTTTCAGGTAGAAGTAATTTTGGTAACAATGGAGCACACTTCGTTTCAAATTGATTGCAAAGATAAAGTGTTAAACCGCACTCTTAATTAGAGTGTAATGAGTTTTCTGTATTAATTGCACTACAAGAGTGAATTTTAATACAAAAAATATCTTAAAAATACAATAGGGAATTTAATTTTTATCAAAAATAAGTAATATGCCAAATTTTTTAATATAAATATCATTACATACTCCAAAATCCACTATTATCAGACTATAATGTTCCCACTGCTGGGACACAGGCCTCCTCTCGGTGAGAGGGAGTGGGCCGTAATCCACCACGCAGGTCCAGTGCGGGTTGGCAGATGTCACATGTTTTCGAATTTTTGGTTCTAGGACATGCCGGTTTCCTCACGATTGTTTCCTTCACCGTTTTGAGAGCAGTGGTGATGAAATAATTTACACAAAGTAAAGCGCCTATCTGGGTTTGAACCTACGTTCTACAACTCGTAAGTCGCGGCCATTACCACTTGGCCACCACTGCTCTCTACTCCAGAATATTTCAACCTTGTTGGGAATTATATAGGCTATTTGGAAGTGGATGCAAAGCCTTAAGGAGGTAATAGTTGACACCATTTAGAGCATTTTGAGCCATACATGTCTTAGACGAAGTTTTTTTTTTCAGTTAAATTTCATCATCATCATCATTTCAGCCGAAAGACGTCCATTGCTGGACATAGGCCGCCCCCAAAAGGGGGGGGGGGGGGGGGGGGGGTTTGCCATAATCGCCACGCTTGGCAGGCGGGTTGGCGATCGCAGTATGGTATGGTGGTGGAATGCATAGAGAACGCTGCTGCCCATTCTCCGGTACGCCCCTTAGTCGCCTTTTACGACACCCACGGGAAGTATGGTACCCAGTTAAATTTGGTATGATATTTTTGACTAAAAGGTTGTACTTAGATCCTTAGAGTCATCTCTGGAAGTACTGATCTTACAAACAAACATACAATTTTACCTCTCTTTATTAATTCGTTTATAGTTTAGATTAATTAATTAATGGAGTACAAAAATGGTAGGTAACGTTTTGCTGAGAGTCTTACGTGCAAATTGGTGGGAAAGTCTGATGATGCAGATCAACTGGAAATTTACGCAAGGTACTGGGTAGGTTAGGTAGGTTTACTGGCGAATCCGCAAGAATAATCAGTTGCGATTAAAAAAATAAAACATAAAAACCAATCTCATCAACCCAATTACTAAGTAACACGCTTTGATTATATAAATGTCTAGATGGAGCGTCAAGTGCGCGCAAACGTGTCAAAAAGTGTCTGCCAACTATAATAATAATAATTTATTTCTTACCACAAATTACAGAGATAGAAATAATAGTCTGCAGTCACAATTTCATAATTAATTTGTGGAAGACTGGTGCCTAAACTAAGTTTTTTAGAAAACCTGTATGTCAGGTCACCAGGCCCCCTAAATCAAAATTTCACATTAATTTTGTTGCACTGGAGACGATCTGGTTCATATAAATCATATTAAAATTAATATCTCACAGATTACAATATTGCAATACTGCTCAATAAACTTGAAAATTATAAAAATCGTGAAATAAAATAATTGAATAAGAATACATGCAAGGGAAGATGTATGTGAATGAATGTGAAGTGAGTGTGTGTGTTGTGGAGTGAGTGTATGTATTGTGGAGTGAGTGTGTGTGTGGTTTGGGGTGCTTGTATGTGCGTTGCAAAGGGAAATTTGTGTCAAGATATAGTTTTGAAAAGATCTTCAATTTGTGTATAATCTAATGTAATAAGCCAGTCAGTTATCTTCCTTTTAAAAGCTGTTTTGTTTAGGTTATGAACAGAGAGTAAATCATTTAGTTTGTTGTATAGATATGGGCCAAGAAAAGAAAAGAAATTTCGGGCAAATTTAGATTTTACTGATTTAGGTTGGCATATATTCCTTCTTCTGCTTCTCATGTTAGAAATATGATCGGTATTTATAAAAGGAATAAGAGATCGTTGCTTCAAAGCAACATGGAGAATAAAAAGCTGCCGAATGGAGAGGACTTTAGCAGTCTTATAAACTTCTACAGTGGGATGACGGAAAGGAAGGAATAGTGCAACTTTAAGGACTGCCCTTTGAGCCCTTTCCAGCGCTAAAAGGTTAGTTTTAAACGTTCCACCCCATGAAGTGATGCAGTATGTCAGGAGCGATTGGCACAAAGCACAATAAACAGATAGTAGTTGCTTGGAGTTAAGGATTGACCGAAGATTTTTAACCACAAAGATAAATTTCCGTATTCTGCTAGTCAGACAATTTATATGTTCGGAGAAGTTTAATTTAGAATCCAAGGTGACCCCCAAGTACTTAATATGGTCAACTTTCTGCAATTTGGAACAAGAACAATCACCGTTATGAGGGAATGAACAGGTGTGAGCGAGAATGGAGAATGGTTGAAGAGATGACTGCGGACTGTTCCTTAAAGAAAATGTAATATACTTGGTTTTAATGGAATTTAAGGTGAGTATGTTAGTTCTAAGCCAATCATTCACAGTGTTGAATCCAACCTGAGCATAGTCATGCACCTCTTTCCATGAGTCTGCACTAAAAAGAAGCACAGTGTCATCCGCAAAAGTAATAATACGACCATTTTGAAGAGAGAGATTGCAGAGGTCGTTAATATAGACCAAAAATAACGTGGGTCCCAGGATGCTACCCTGTGGAACTCCAAAAGCTACGGGAAGAGTGTCACTAAAGTGGTTATCAATTTTAACAATTTGCGTGCGGTTAGTTAAGTAATCTTTGAAAAGTAACAATTGATTTTCACGTATACCAAGGTTTTCAAGTTTACGAAGCAAGATCGGGACCGACACTGTATCAAAGGCTTTAGCTAGGTCCAAAAAGATAGCTAACGACTTCTTTCGATCATCCATGTTAGAAGCAATAAAGTTTGTCAATTCGTGCACTGCCATGGCTGTCGATTTCCCTGCACGAAAACCGAACTGAAACTGGGACAGCAGGTTGTTTGATTCTAGATATTTCACTAACCTGTTGTTCAATAGCCGTTCCAGAATTTTAGATAAGGCAGGCAGAATTGCTATTGGTCTATAATTATTAACACAGTGTCGGTCCCCATTCTTGTGAATCGGATGGATAAGTGCCTTTTTAAACGCAAGAGGAAAGGTACCAGATTCAATCGCCAAGTTGCAGATATGTGTAATCGAGGGTACTAAAAGATTCTTATGTGCAACGAGAAGGTTTGAAGAAATATTGTCACAACCCACGGCGCAGTCCCGCTTGAGAGTGGAAATAATGGCAGCTACCTCGTGCTCATCAGTGGGCAGGATAACCATGGAATTGAAAAAGGTTGGTAGGTGGGTACTAGTAGGGGGGTCATCATGACCCTGCTGTTGGGCGGTTATTTTACTAGCCAGAGTTGAGCCAATATTGGCAAAATAATGATTAACTTTGTTTAAGCAATGAACTGGTTGATCCTGCGGGCTCATTAACTCAGTCGGTGACGTTTTGGGTCTTGATCTATTCGAAACTTTATTTATTATTTTCCAGAGGCGGCGGTTGTCATTTCCCGCCTTTTTTACTTCTTCTCTTTCAAATTCCCTTTTAACTTTTTTCAAAATTTTGTTGCAATAGTTTCGATACCTAGTGTATGTTGTCCTTAGTATTAAATTGTCAGGATGTTTTTTTGATTTTTTATTTAGATTGTCTCTGTTCTTTATACATCTTAAGAGACCTGGAGTTATCCAGGGTTTAATAATTGTTTTCCGCGAGGAGACCGTAATTAATTTAGTGTTTGACTCTACTACAGTTTGAAGTATGTGAACTAGTTGGTCAGCTGCTACGTTGGCATCATTTGTCTCGAGAACTGGTTGAAAGTTTGCTTTATTTAAGTCGGAAAGTAATCCAACTGAATCTATCCGTGAGATCATGTGTTTCAAGTGTCTAGGAAAACATTGATTCAACGAAAGGATGACAGTATAATGATCTGTGAGGGTTGTTTGAGCTATAAAAACTTTTGCAGGCAATTTTGTTTTCAGAATGACGTGATCTAGACATGTTTTCCCGTGGGTAGGAATAACGTGAGCCGGTAGCAAGCCGTGATACGATGTCAGATCAAGGTAAGCCGAAGCATTTCGATCATGATTTGAAGTACTGATATCTATATTTATGTCACCGGTGATAATAATGTTTCTACAAGAGGAATAGTTTATCAATATTTCATTTAGGGATTGCAGGAAGTTTGATATATTGTTATATGATGGTGGGCGATAAATAGCTAAAACAACGGTGTCATTATTAATTTGTATTGTTAAGCAATTTGCGTCATGAAAGTCTGGTTCGAGAACATTTACATGCATGCCATTTTTAATGTAAACAACTACACCCTCGTTTTGTGTTTTGTTTTTGTTAGTTGAGTAATAGTTATAGCCATTTAATACCGGAAGATTTGGGGTATGCGGCAACCAGCATTCCGTGAGAATTATCAGGTCCCACGAAATTCTCGATTGTGCCAATAGGACATTAAAACCTGGCATGTTGCAATTTATGCTTCTTATGTTTTGATTGATAATTTTGAGACGTTTTTCGTTATTTGGGATGAGGTCTAAGCAATCGGCCAGGTCACATACAGTAGAGTCAGCGATTTTAAGGTGGTCAATGTCATTGTTTATTAAATTAGAATGATCGAAGAGTACGGTTTAAATGACAGTGGCAGCGAATAATGTGCATAGCTGTACAAATCAGAGAGACAATGACAGAACGAACTGTTGGCGCACAAGTGCTTACCCGCCGATTAGTGCAGATCGTGTCGCTTTACTGTCAATACGATTACGCGCGCCAAGTAAAAAACAAATATCAGCGACAAAATGACGGTATGTGCTAATAAATTGTGCCGGAATTATAAAGGAAGGATAAAAAATACCAAACACGTCACCTACCATCGGTAAGTAACCAAGAAACTACATATTTATTTTTTGTTTTTATGATTATCAAATCACGCCATATTTTATAAGTGTTGCCAGTTTCTTTTTTTTACTCTCCCAACTTAACTTCATTTTTGTGGGTACATATTAGTTGGTTTACGGTTACGTTTATACAATTTCGTTCGTGTACTTTTCAAAAAACTGGCCAATTGCGAATGGAACTCGCGAGCAAAGGGTTCCGAACTAAAACATTTTTTTTTACAATGTCAATTTTTAAATCGCAGATAATAGCTTTTCCTGGTCAAGACATTTTTTTTTATGTCTTGACTTTAATTATATATATTAACTTAGTTGATTTAACTAAGTATTAATTAACTTAGTTGATTTAACTACGACATTCAACCACCATACTCTAATTAAATTAATGGTTTTGATTTATTTAAAAAAGTAACAACTGAATAAAAAGACACTAAAACACACTAAAACTGAATAACACTACATACATACACCTAAAACTTATCTTATTTAATAAGTCTATTTTTTTAATGTGATTTAGGGGAGAATGGGAGATGCTGGTATCATTATTTACTCACACAGAGACGTAGACGCACAGTGTAAAACGACGCCTGCACGCACACATACTTGAAAATGTTGACTCGTTTTCTTTGATACGATTGTAGGGCGACGCTGCATCTAGACATTATATAATCAAAGGTAACACGATACCCCTTGGCTAGACTGGTTGTAGGACTTTTGGGCTTCTGACTACCCGCAAAAATGAAACTAAAAGTGACTTTTAACACTCATACGCAAATATCAGATTGTCGTGTCGCAAGCGCTTTGCAAACCTTCGAAGTTTAACGTGACATATCGTAAAGTTACAGCAATAACGACATAACATGACACAAAGGAGGGTTGGCAGACCAACAGCCAGGTGGATGACATTCAGAAGATTGCAGGTAAGACCTGCAGGTTACTTGCGTAACACAATAGCAATAGCAATGGCCTTCATTTTGACAGTTCAACAACATTGATTGCATTTACATTGTTGAGCAATATCCTTCAAAATGTTTTAGATTGTGACAGATAGTGTGTTACGCAATTAGGTTGCCGGTTGCGACTCGCACAGACCAGGAGAGCATGGCACAAAAGGGACGAGGCCGTTACTCAGACTGCTGAGTACGCCGGTACTCAGCAGTATGAGTAACGGCCTCCTGGTCTGTGCGATGATGTTGACGATGACCCGAGGTGTACAAAACAAACCATGGTGGTTGTGTCAGGAGTGAGTTAACAACCATCGTACTACATCGTCATACTACATCATCATATTACATCATCCATCATACTTGAAGATATCGTATCGATATCTACACCGCCACATGCGAACTACGCATCATACTGACGTCACACAAAATCCTGTATCGCGCAAGCAGAGTTTACCGCGCGACTAGCATATATACAACAGCCCGAAACACTCATTATCTGTTGTCAGCGGTTTTAAGAGAATCTAACTTGAGGCCCTTTGTTCATGGCACAGTTTCTTTACGGTTCATCGGCGGCGTATAAACCGCACCATATGAAAACGTATCTGTCAAGACGCTTCGATCGTCACACTAATATTATTAAGGCGAAAGTTTGTGAGTGTGTGTGGGGGTGTGTGTGTGTGTTTATATGTTTGTTACTTCTTTACGCTCAAACGGCTGGACCAATTTTGATAAAATTTTGTATGGAGGTAGCTGACACCCTGGATTAACATATAGGCTACTTTTTATCCCGATATTCCTACGGGATCGACAATTACGCGGGTGAAACCGCGGGGCGCAGCTAGTGATCCGTAAAACACTGACGACCGTACCTGCACACGGCGAATAAACCGTAGTTTTTCACGGCAAGAAGTCGTCACGGTACTAAGTCAATTGAATACCTACCAGTAACATTATCCCCATTAAATGGCTAGGTCTTTTATGCAAAATATTAATTTATCGATGAATAGAAACGTCTACCTAAATGTAGTAAATATTTTAATGCTCACGTAATATAATTATATTAAAGTGTTCAAAATAAAGTATTATACTTAGGTTTATATTTTCGATTTCATTCATAGGTTCCAATTAGTTTGTTGAAAGAGCAGATTGTTCTCGTATGTTTTATATTCATTTTTTTTTCTATGATAATAAGCCAGCCCAAAGGGGCACTGTGTTATCATCCAACGTTTTCTCCCACGTTGCAATCTGCAGAAACATTTTTTTTTCCATAATTTGAATATTTTTTTTATTATTATTTATTTTAATTCGGACACAGTGGTCCATATTTATGTTAGTATACTTAAAAAATAAAATAAAGTAATAACGTTTTTCAGAAACCCTACCACCGGTTTTTAATTAAAATTTCCGAGATAAAAAGTATTAGCCAATGTTCTTTATTTATTTATTTTGCTAACATCATACTACTGTCTGTCAATTTACTTCATATTCCGATTTTTTTAGCCTTTTTAGGTGTATAACGGCGGCTCTTAGTAAACATACAGAAAAAAATACTTTCACGTTTACTTAAGAGCGCGTATTCGATTTAGCGCAAGACAAAATCTACACGATTGCTAGAACGACGTAACTTAAACTTACTTACTACTACGACGTAACTTAAACTAAAAACTTAAAACAAAAAGTGATACGTCCTGTCGCTGGGAGGACCCGGCACGCACTGATCGGTAAAGGATTGCGCGCGATGATTTATAGTGTTTTTTTAAATAATCGTCTAAAATAATAAGAGTCTGAAAAAAATTCTGAATATTTAACATTACCTTTATTTTCATAAAATAAATATATTAGTTATGTTTCTAATTTCTATTCAACTACTGTGAAAAAAAATTGTTAAAGTGAATCGATTTTGTAATTTTTAAATATTGTTTTTTAATATCTAATAGCAATAATTTCGAAATTTTAGCTCTGTGTTGCACTTTGAGACTATATGTCCTGTTGGAAAAACGCAAAAAATAATATATTTTGGCACATTATAATGGTTCTATTCGTCCTGAAAGATAACTCTGATTTCATAAAACAACATGAATGGATTGTCTTACCTTCAAAAACCGTCATTAAAAATTATACTTTTACTCTGTAGTGCACTAAATTAAGACTTAGTCTTTCTAAAACCGTAATGTTCTTCAAATAATCTGCTCACATCATTACGATATTGCCCTGGAAAAGGCTCGAAAACGCGATGTTTTCGTCGCGAATCGAATACACGCTAAGGATCATCTTCACAGGCGCGTGGCACTCGCTTATTCATGATATTTTAATCCTTCTAATATTCGTCCATAATATCAAGTTGTCCTTCTCGTGACAAGGACAGTCGACCGCATGTCGCCGTCGGTTGAAATCGTTGTTTTGAGTTGAGCTGCACGATTTCTGACAAATGCGTGCCCTGACTGGACAGGTCCTCTCAATCTGTATGGTTCTTTCCTCAAAAGACCATCTCAGACATCGATCTACATGCCCTTCATATAATCTGACCAAGATTCTGGAGTTTAAAAGAGACTGTGACCTCTGAGTTTGTTTCGGCCTTTCTTCTCAGAGTAGTCAGATAGGAAACGCCGACCTCATCTAGTTTTAAAAATATGATTGACGTGTGCTTGTGCAAACCTACTTATAAAAATAAAATCATTTATCATTTGGCCTTGAACTGGCCTAGTGTGTTCCGATAGAATAAGAGATACATTTTATACTGGTTTTGTTACCACTTACGTACGGCCTACTGTGAGGCGAATATCGCGCGAGACGCTAGACTCGATTTGATTAAGGCTGTAAGTTGTGCTCAAAAGCGCTGTTATTTAACCGACGGCAAACTGACTACCAACTCACAGGAGAGATTAAAAAAAAGGAGGTCGGACATAGACGTACCTTAAAAATAACACGCTCAGTATCGATGTTCGTTTTTGTTTACGATGTTGCACACGGTCGGTCGTTTGGTCAGCGTCGCATTAAATGCCCGCTTAAAGCGATACAGCGCGTCAGTAGACCGACGTATGCCCGACCGACGAGTTTGACCGACGACGGTCCTCGTCGGCGCGTCGTAGCTATACGCGCGCTATTCATCAGCGCTGCATAGTAGTTACTCGTAAGTTTTCATTGATATAGCTACGTTCGACCGGTATCAGCGCTGACCGCCAGACGAGCATTAAATGGGAGTCTAAATTGATTTAGGAGTCATGTGACTATTCGTGCCTGTTTCACATTCATTTCGCGCTATTGGCGCGAATGTGATTCCTCGTGATTATATCAACTAACGTTGACGAAATAGGCCCGAGCGAATTTCATCCCCATACCATGCAGAATTAACTTCAGTTTGGCCAGAGCTTTAAAATACAAAAAACTTTATCGAAATTAGCTGGCATTAGTTTGGTTTGGACAAATATAATATTCCCTAGAGACCGCCATTACTGCTTTATCTATCTACACACATCAAAAGTGTCTAGGGATCAACATATATTTTTGCAATAACTTTTCTCCTGATTGATATTAATTAAAATTTTCTTTAAGGATTCATCAAATAAAGTGTTTTCGTTTGTCACAGTAACGATAAACCAAGTCACCTTTGCATTAATAAAGAAATTTGCCATTTTCCTAATAAAGGGATTTTTGACATTTGAACCACTAACACAAAAGTTCGAAAAAAAGACTGAAATAACAGTTTTCTTTAAAATTTTATTGGGTAACTTAAACAATTAATAATCCGTGTTTCTACCGCGAACACTAACAACACAAGAACATCGGTTTGGCATACTCAAAATGAGTTCATCCAAATCACGCTGTGGAATGGCCGCCCATGTTCGTTGCAACAACAAAAAAAGGTCTTCTTGCGACTGGATACCCTCCATATTCGGCAGAGCTCTTCTCTGTAGCATATCCCATGCATGCTCAATCGGGTTCAAGTCTGGCGACTGAGCAGGCCAGGGCAGGACATTGATGTTAGCTGCGGCGAGAGTCTGTCTTACAACTCTTGCGGTGTGCGGTCGTGCATTATCATGCATTAACTGAAATAAGGGACCGATTTGCACTTGTAGAGGAACGATGACGTCTGATACAATCGTCTCAGCATAAATTTGAGCGTTGAGGTTGCCTCTGATCCAAATCAACTCAGTTCTTCCGCCGATCCAAATACCCGCCCATACCATGATGGTTCCACCACTATAAGGATGGACTTCCTGGCAGGATTTTAATCGCTGTTGGCGTCCAGGGGTTCTCCAGTGTCGTATACGTCTTGTATCCGGTCTCATACCAAAACGAGACTCATCAGAAAAGCACACGAAACGCCATTGTTCTTCTGCCCAATTTCTGTGTTCAAGAGCCCATAGATATCGAATCCTACGATTGTGCATTGCTATAGGTGGTACCCGTAGCGGTCTTCGGGAATGAAGGTTCACTTCATGCAAGCGGTTTCTGACTGTTTGGTCGCTAATTAAGTTCCCTGAAGAGTGATGAAGCCTCACGGCTAACATGATGGCGGTTATTGTTGGAGCTCTTCGAGTTAAGATTTGAATGTATCGGTCTTGTCTCCGTGTGGTGCAGCGATACCGTCCTCCATGGCGCTCAGCCACGGTACCAGTGCTTCGGTAACGTGTCCAAAGTCGACTGTTAACACTCTGACTTGTATTCAGAGCTAAAGCCACAGTACGTTGCCGGGAACCAGCTTCTATCATTCCCACGGCTCTGAGCATTTCTGCCCTGCTTAAATGACGTCGCCGCTCCATAATAACGTTGGTTTTAATCAGTAGTAGGGAAACAGTAGCACTAATAATGTCTTCAATGCGTTGTATGTTTTTATAGGGAAAATATTGACAGCTGATTTTCATCTTTTACTCGAATTTGATTCACAGTTCCTGATTCAAATTATGAAATGCACCAAAAAGGATCCATATAAATTTATAAAATCATAAATTTATTACAAAGCCACATCTCAATCTCAAGAAATCCGCATAAAAATGCTTGATCCCTAGACACTTTTGATGTGTGTATATATATAAAATTCAAAGTCCTGACTGACTGATTGACTGACTGACTGATATATCAACGCACAGCCCAAACCGCTGGACCTAGAGACGTGAAACTTAGAAGGTGTGTTCTTTGTGGAGAGTAAGTATAAGAAAGGATTTTTGGGAATTCAACCCCTAAAGGGTTAAAATAGGGGATGGAAGTTTATATGAAAGTCCGACAGTTTTGAAGTTAGGATCTTCTAATTTTGTATTTAGGCTGACAATTGAAAATTAATTAATACGTGTCTCAGCGTTTTCGATAATTCCACCCCCGAAGGGTTAAAAAGGGGGATGAAGTTGTGTATAGAAAGTCATTAATTTTCGACGTAAAAATCACTAAATTTATTATCTCGGCTTATGATTGGAAGCTAACACAACGGTGTTGTTAGAATTTCATCCATTAAGGGGGTGAAAAGGGGATGAAATTTTGTCCTGACTGACTGATATATCAACGCACAGCCTAAAACGCTGGTCGGTACAGCTGGGTAGAGAAATTAATTTTGGGGGGTGTGTTCTTTGTGAAGAGTAGATATCCACAAAGAAGGGGTTTTTAGAAATTTAACCTTTAAGGGGTGAATAGAGGGGATTTTGTTTGTATGAAAAATCTTATTCTTTGAGTTAATAACCATGAAACTTGGCATGAATACTTATCTAATAAATTATGAAGTTTGGCTTTTTTTTTCTAAACTACCCCCTGAAGGGGGATTGGGAGGTGTCAAAGTTTGTATGGAATAATTTTGACGCGTGGTCCGATAACTCGAAACTCAGTATTTATACTTAAGACCGAAAATATAGAATACCGTGTATCATCGTTTTTCGAAAATTTACCCCTAACGGGGTGAAAAGTTAATTTTATAGGGGAAGACTTTACTGCGTGGCTTGATTAACTCGAAAATTGGTATAAACAATCTTTGAGTCGAGTAATGAACACATCCCAAACAATTTTACGAAATTCCACCCCTGTGGGGGTGAAAAACGGGGATACAGTTTATAAGAAAATTCTTATTCATGTGGTTAATAAACTTGGCAAGAATACTTGCCTAAGCAAGTAATAAAGTTTATCATTATTCGTTTATCAAAACACCCCAACACCCCTTGTGTTGGGGTGTTAAAGTTTGTGTGGAAGAATTTTAACGCGCGGTCCGATTTACTCGAAACTCAGTATTAATACTTTTGACAGAAAATAATCAATAATAACAGCCGCACAGATCGATCGATCAGGTTACGCAGGCTACGCTTGCCGCGGTTGGTCTGTGGATAGGTGTCCATCTTTACATATCGTGACCTCTCCGTGCCTCGGAAAGCACGCTAAGCCGTTGGTCCCGGCTATCATTCGTGGATCTTTGACAGTCGCTCGGGGTGGTCACGAGCCCCCAAAATTTGACAACCAGTCTTATCAAGGGGTATCGTATTTGGGTTGTGGAGGTCAGATAGGCAGTCGCTCCATGTAAAATACTGGTACTCAGCTGCATCCCGTTGGACTGGAAGCCGACCCCAACATAGTTGGGAAAAGGCTAGGCAGATGAAGAATCAATAGTAAGTGTATGGGGTTTTCGAAAATTATTGACCCCTGACGGGACAAAAAGTGGTAATTCGATTTATAAGGGGATTTTAATGAGTGCCTTGATAAACTCAAAAAAATGGTCACATAAATTTGGACTTGAAACTTGGCACAAATAATTATAAATTTCGAATTTTTTTGGAATTCTAAACTAACCCAAAGGGGAGATTGGGGGTGTCAAATTTAGTATGGAAAAATTTTAATGCGCGGTGCAATTAACTCGAAACTCAGTACCTATCTAAGACCAAAATAAATAATAAAGTGGTTCAGGATTTTTCGAAAATCTACCGCTAATGGGGTGAAGAGGGGTAGTCAATTTCACAGAGCAGAATTTTATTACGAGGCTTGATTAATTGGAAAATTGGTATAAATAATCTAGATTATGTTTCGAAATTCCACCCCTATGGGGATAGAAAGAGGGGATACAGTTTATATGAAAAATCTTATTCATTTGGTTAATAAATTAGAAACTTGGCAATATTTGGGTCAGTAAATAATAAAGATTGTCACTTTTAGTTTAAAAAATCCCTCACAGAGGATTTGGGGGGTGACAAAGTTGATGGATTAGAAAAATATTTAACCCGCTGTCGAATTAACTCGAAACTCGGTACTACAAAACAAAAAATACTTAATAAAAGTGATTTAGGGTTTTTCAAAAATTGACTCCTACGAAGGTGAAAAATTCTACTGCTTGCTTCCATTAACTCGAAAATGGGTATGGGTCTTTGAGTCAAGTTATGAACACATCCCAAACGATTTTTCAAAATTACTCTCCTGGGCCGCCCCAGGAGAGTAATTTTGAAAAATCGTTTGCTTTAAAAAGCTGGGATACAGTTTATTCACGCGGACGAAGTCGCGGGCAGAAGCTAGTCTATCTATATATAATTCAAAGTCCTGACTGACTGATATATCAACGCACAGCCTAAACCGCTGGTCCAAGAGACATGAAATTTGGAGTGTGTGTTCCTTGTGAAAAGTAGATATCCACTAAGAAATGGTTTTTCGAAATTCCACCGCTAAGAGGGTGAATGGGGGGAGGGTGAAATTTCAGGCGGACATATTCGCGGGCAGAAGCTAGTAATTATACGCTTAATTCAATGTTAGTCTTAAACGTGGCTAGATTACCAAATCTGCGGTAAAAAGCCTATTTAAATTCGATTAGCGAGTTTGTCTGGCATCATTTCAGCCTACTAATGTTCTCACTGCTGGGACGCAGGCCTCTGTCACGGCCGATTGAAAGGCACTTTTGAACGTCAAAAATTAACAAGAAGATAGAATTGATTCTACATGCCCCTTCCTAAAGGTAGTTACGTATGAAGAAGAATAGGCTAGAAACTTCACAATTACTCTTCTAAAATATTTTAACAATATTTTGTATACATTTATTATATTATAATTATATTGTGTGAATACGATCATCTGCCTTTTCCCAACTATGTTGCGGTCGGCGTCCAGTCTAATCAGATGCAGCTGAGTGCCAGTACTTTACATGGAGCGACTGCCTAACTGACCTCTATAACCCAGTTACTGGGTAATACGAAACCCCTTGGTAAAACTGGTTGTCAGACTTTTGGGCTTCTTACGACCCGTAACGATTCTCAAAGATCCACGAATGTCAGCCGGGACCAACGGCTTAACGTGCTTTCCGTGGCACGGAGGGGTCTTGGTATGTAAAGAAGGTCCATCCACGGACCAACCGCGGCAAGCCGTGCGGCTGTTATTACTTAGCCACAAGCCCCTTATTATGTGGATTATCAAGCTACTACAGCCTGTCAAATTTATTTAATAGATTTTCAACTTTATCGCTAAAGCATAAAGTTCAAAGTTTATTGGGAACAAAGTCAAAGTCAAAGTCAAAGTCAAAGCATTTATTTCAATTAAACCATTAACAGGCACTTTTGAATTGTCAAGAAGTCGGTCAGTCAGAAAATATGAAGCTAGTTGCCCATTCCAAAGCGTAGGTACCTATGGAGAAGAACGGGCAAGAAACTCCATGGACACTCTTTTTAAATTATGTTTTACAAAAATATTAGTACATCATTACTTTTGAATTTAAAATTATATAATGTGAGAACGATGTAATAAATAAAAAAAAGACGTAAAACGTTAAAAGCGTCAAGAGTACAACAAATAGTACTTAACAAAACAACAATCAAAAATAAAATAATTAAAAATAAACCGAGGCAGCTAAGAGATGACCAGCCCCAACTGACGGCGCCCGTTCACGAACATGACGCATAGATCAGCACCATTCAGCTCAACCATTTTGAAGGGAGCTAAATGATCCAACACACACGCCACCGTCAGCGAGACAATTGAGTGAGCATGACATACTATCAGCCGCCAGGGCACATTCAAGTCAATGAAAGACATATTAATACTCGGTAAATGGTAGCTATAGGGTACATAGAACTCACATCTGTGCTATGCAATTATACAATACAAAGGAAACTGAGTCTATACAATGCAAAGATAGTCTTACAATCTTCGACAGCTACAACAGTATCTTCAAGTGTTAATCAATTAGTTGTGGTTGTGGAGCAGGACCAGCATTGAGCCAGGCGTTCCTATCAGTGATGTAATCCCCTAACTTATAATATGCCTGACTGCATAGTGTGCGTTTTATACAAGACTTGAATTTTGTCTCATTCAGTTGAAGAATGTGGGGAGGTATTTTATTATAACATTTTAAACAGTACCCCATAAAAGATGAATCTACTTTAGCCAGTCTGAAGCCTGGTTGAACCAAAAGGTCCCTATTTCTAGTACTATAATTATGTCTATCACCTCTTTTACTAAAAAGATGTAAATTTTTCCTTACATACATGATGTTTTCATAGATATATTGACAAGGCACCGTCATGATGTTAATTTCCTTAAAAAGTTCCCTCAGAGAATCGCGTCTGCGGAGATTATATATGGCTCTGATGGCTCTTTTCTGCAGAAAAAAAATAGAATCGATGTCTGCAGCTCGTCCCCAAAGCAAAATACCGTAAGACATGATACTATGAAAGTAACTAAAATAGACTAGTCTCGCGGTATCTACATCAGTAAATTGACGGATTTTTCTGACAGCATAAGCTGCTGAACTTAGCCGTCCTGCAAGAGTTGTTAAATGAGGACCCCATTGTAGCCTTGAGTCGAGCGTGATCCCTAGGAAAACAGTTTTATCGACGAATTCTAGTTTCTCTTGATTCAATATTATCTCACAATCACTACCCTTGACATTTGGTAAAGAAAATCTTATGCACTTAGTTTTATTTCCATTTAATACTAAATTATTAGCAGTGAACCAATTTTGGACCTGCAGTAGGGCATTATTTACGTCGTCAAAATTTGTAGCACGTCTATTTACCTTAAAAATTAAGGAAGTGTCATCAGCAAATAACACCATTTGTGGTTGATTTTTTAATAAATGGAGTAGATCATTAATATACACTAAAAAGAGGAAAGGACCCAATATCGAGCCTTGTGGCACACCAATTTTTACTATTAAACCAAGTGAATTGACTCCATTTATTTGAACTTGTTGTTGTCTATCATTTAAATAAGAACTAACTAAACTGAGAGCAAGTTTTCCAAGTCCGTAATGCTCAAGTTTCAAAAGCAAGGTCTCGTGATCGACGCAATCAAATGCCTTGGAGAGGTCACAAAAGATTCCTATGGCGTCTTGGGCCTCTTCCCACGCTTTAAAAATGTGTTTTAATAAAGTTACACCGGCGTCGGTCGTACAACGTCCTTTAGTGAAACCATACTGTTGATCGTGTAGGATTTTATTCGTGTTAAAATGATTGAGCATTTGATTAAGCATTATCTTTTCAAACACCTTGCTGAAAACCGGCAAAACGGATACGGGTCTATAATTATTGGTGTCTTTACTGTCCCCGGATTTGTAGAGTGGTATTACCTTACTGTACTTCATCAAATCGGGGAAGACTCCTTGATCCACGCACGAATTAAATACTAAGGCTAAGTAAGGCGCAATAGTCTCAATTATGGAGGTACAGACCTTAATTGACATTCCCCAAAGATCTTCAGTCAATTTGATCTTAATTTGCTTAAAAGCTTTAATTACTGTTATAGGGTTAATATGCCTAAAGTTAAATTCACTCGGGCAGGCTGAAACGTTCGCCCTGACTAAATCAAAAGCGAGCGAGGGCGACGAATTTAAGGTTTCAGTTGTTTTAAGTGGGATACTAGTAAAGAAATTTACAAATTCTTGAGCTACTTCTTTGTTAGCGCAAATGAGACCGCTTGACGTCTGCAGTGTGTAATCAGAATTATGCTTTTTATTCCTGTTCGTTTCATTATTTATAATTTTCCAAACCGTCTTTATTTTATTGTCCGCTGATTTAACCTTGTTGCTAATGTAGAAGGCTTTAGCTGCCTTACAAGCGTTCTTAAAACTTTTCTGAGTCCTTTAGTGGCCCAGTCACAAAATAAAAACTTAGGGCTGATACTTTTAGTGTTCTTCTTAAAATAATTATTGAACTCGGTTTGGACTACCGAAAAGAATTCATTATACAAAATATTAACATTGTTTACTGTAAGGTTCTGATTACTTAATTTACAAATTAAAGTGCTATTAAATTTATTTAAATTAACTGAAGTTATTGGTCTGGATTGTATCTGCACTTTTTGTATTGGCATGTTGGACTCAAAAGTTACAGTTTGACCGCTATGATCAGAAGGGAGATAATTAACAACTGCTTTATCTAAATAGTCGCAGCAACAAAAAACATTATCAATACATGTAGCAGTAGTCGAAGTTGTTCGGGTTGGTTCTACAAACACATTTGACAAATTGAACGATTTAAACAAATTTAATAATCTACTGGTATTTAAATTATTTTCTAAAATATTAATATTAAAGTCACCACAGATAATGATTGACTTATTACCAGTTGCAAGTTTTGCCAAAACATCTTCCATTACTGACTCAAATATAGAATAGTTTTGATAATTAGGGGGTCTGTAAACGCACACTATAACATGCTTATCTAGCTCAACACAAGACAGTTCAATGCTATGTTCAACAGATAGTTCAACTATGTCTCTACGAGGTTTGAATTTAATACAACTTTTAATAAGGATTAGTGAACCACCACGCAGCATTGAATTTCGATTAAAACAACTGGCCACACTATAATTGTCATAGTTAATTAACATTTCAGAATCTTTTAACCAATGCTCAGTTATACAAATAATGTCAAACATTGTTTTTTCTAAAAACAACTCAATTTCCAATTGTTTGGAAGAAAAACCTTGAATATTTTGATGAAATAATTTCAAGGATTTCTGCTTAGCCCCTTTTCTACAGTTCACTATTTTAGTGCTAGAAAATACCTTTTTGTTATTATTAAGGGTAACTATACTGTTAGTGGTACCTTCTGTTGTCTTACAAACTAGTTTAAATTATCTGAGCTAACCACCTTAACATTAGTACTATTACTAATTGTGGTGCTAATTTTGGATGACTTCGACATACTAATTATGTCTGGGTTAATAATAAGTGCTAATAGCCTAGCTATTTGGCGTCTAAAACTAATGGGCAGATACACAGTATCCCTAGTCGACCTTAACTTATCAACAAAAATGTTGGTATCAAAAAATATAAACTTGTCACTATAGTGACTAACTATGAAATGCATGTAATTATTTAACATGTGAATGTAGTTGTTTTGTCTGTTTGACAAGTGCTCAAAATATGGAAAAGCACACAAAATTATTTTCTTACAATTTAACTTCAATAGGTCGGTGACACTATCAGTGATATCTTCTTTTTTAACATTTAAACTGTTACCTACAAGTACAGTAATAATGGTATTAGGATCATATTCATTCCTAGTTATTGAAGACATTATTTGTTTATAGGAAGTCTGAGGCATGCAAAAGTTTTGAGAAGAATGACACAGGTTGTTGCTAAGTAATTTACCTAATCCTTTCCCAAAACTATCAGAAAACATAAGGGAGCAGTAACAAACTTTACTACTACAAGGGAGAGAACTAGCTTCAGTCTGAAGTACTTGTAATGGACCTTGTTCAATATCTGGTGTGTCTAGATGAGGAATAGAGACCTGAGCACTTCCTGACTGGGACGGGCCCTCCGTTGCCTCAGTCAGGAGAGTGCCAAGACTGGACTTGCTTTGCAATGAACAATGAGGGCTGCTGAGAGTTAGCGGGTCCACTTTGTCTGCATTGGAGTTGCACATGTCCACTAGCTCATTTGCCGCAAGGATATGCTCCTGAATTTGTTTTTCAGACCGCACATACTTAGTATAAAGTGAATGTATTGACTCTTCAAGTACCTGAATTTCAGACTGTAAGCGTTGAGTGTCAATCTCATAAATGTTCTTACTATCTTCTAATTTAATTTGGTAGTTATTTAATTTATTTATAAGAAAACCACGTTCTTTTCTTAGTTTAATATTATTAGAACTGTGTTTTTGTTGTTTCCTGAATTTATTGCATTTATTTATGATTTTATTTAGCTTTGCATATTTTTTAATTTTATTTTGGCTTATTTTATAACTACTATTATTATGTTTTAAAATGGAATCCTCAGTTAGGTCTATTGTTATAAGGGGGTTGCAATTAGTGTTTAATAATTCATTATACAAGTTATTGGATTCCTTCACCTGAGTACATTCTTTTAGTTTCTGTAATTTATTTATACGGACATTTGCGTGAATTAATTCTTCTTCTAGGTCCCTAACCCTACATAAAGCCTCCTCATATATGTTACTGCAGTTGTTGAAACCATCCGTGACCACCCGCAGTTTGTCCCGTTCATCAACAACATCCAGATATTGTTGATGTAGGTCTACTAGCTCTTGTTTTAAGCCAGTGTTTTTGAAAATGACCTTCTCGATTTCCTTCTCACTATCATCTATTTCCTGTAACAGCTGTTGACATTTGCTGTTTGAAGCCTTAAGATCTTCAGTGGTCTTTCTCAATTTAAGCTCCAACTCCTGAGCAGCAGCCTTACGGGTTATCACAGGCATGGTTTCAGGAAATTAGTACTGAAAGTAGAATTAAAGAAACGGTGAGAACTAATACGACAGACAAACAAAAAAAGGAAAGCTAGAAATGAAAGGGAAAATGGGAGAACTTAGTGGTGCTTTATAGAGAAATGAGGTAGGCTGCTGAATCTAATTGAAATGCAACTAGATTAAATCAAGTACAAAGTTACATTGATTCTATTGTCTTATGATTTTACTTTTTCTTAAGTGGGTAGGATGTTTATATTAAAAAGTTTTTTTTAAACTTTAGTTTTACAGATTACAGATAACTATGCAATAAACGATAATTAACGTTATTGTTGTAGTGTATTCTAATATTATACCTACTAAGGATTTAAAATATTACGATAATTCACTGCTTTAGTTTCGTTAACATAATAAATATGCACCTAAACAAAGCGGCATTGACCTACTGCAAGGTGCCAAATCCAACAAGAAAAGTGATTCTAGTACACAATGAAAGCGTGTTACAGAGTCTAAGACACGACTGTGTGGTAATTAAATAATAAAAGTAACAATACTCCCCGTTTAAATCCGTGGGTCGAACATCAGCTGTTCGTAATAGGTTACCGGTAACGGTTGGCAACCAAACACTGCGTTTTACTATGAATATTTGCAGGAAAACAATAATCCTGAGTATTTATGCACTTATTTTACATTTAGTTGAATTAAATCGCCTTAATTACACTTAAAAATAATTAAAATTAATTTTAAAATACGGAACAAAATTTTGACATGTTATTCAGGCAGTGTTGCCAGTCTATCCATAGTCAGAACATTTGACAGTTTCGCGTAGCTTGATGTGCTGGTGTCTGTACCTAGAATAAAATGACAGTACTATAATAAATAGACATTCTATCGACGATAATGAGAGCGATAACGATGATGGACCAGTCATAAAAATAATGTAAGTATTGGATTGACATAAGTTACGGAACCACAACCAGACCACATCGCAGCAACAAAAGCAGCAGTGGCGAAGGTGCCATACAACTCGATTCCTACCGGCTATTCTCTTTGAAAAATGATACAGTCAGTATTCTTTAGACAAAACTTCTAATCATATTAAAGATATCTACTCCGGCTTACCTCCTACTAAAATTTACCCTTCGCTACTGGTAAGCAGTGGTTACGCAACTGTAAAATCAAATCAAATGATCGACGCAATGTTGTGGTTGCGATGAGGCCGGCTACTAGTACTAGGTGGTTTTGCTGGTGGTTGCGTTGTGGCTACGATGCGGTCGGTATAGTCAACACGGTTGATTTTGATGGCAAAGTGTGGTCATTTTCATACAAGTTAGCGCCCACGTGTTATCTTTGTGACGTGGTTGTGGTATAATAATAATATATATATATATCCCCGCCACCGTATCTCTACGTTGACGCCGTGGTGGGGCTTGCGCGCTCCGAACTCTAGGCCTATGCCGGAAGAGTTTACTTTGCTGGAACAGGTCTAAGATGAGGAGCCAGACCAAGAGAGATACAGAAATCCGCAGGGCAGCATGTGGCGAGCTGTTGGGCAGTAGCGACCCCACGGACCCTATCTTCCGGGAGAAGTCTTGTTCCTCACCTCTGGCTTGCCTTTATTGGCCAGCTGGAGTGAACAATGACGAGGAACAGAGCTCTCACCTCATTCTTGCCTTTATTGGTCGGCTTGAGTGGAGATTCGCAAGAGCAAACGTGCTCGGAGGAAGGAAGTATTCCAGTAAGATGCTGGTAGGGATCTTGACCGTACTTCCGGGATTGTCCTGATAGCCGTGGAATACCTCTCCACTCCTCATAAGCACCTCAGGATGTTGCCCCATTGTTGCTACGTCACTATGTGCTAGCGACCGTTTCCGGGGGCCCATTATTGAGTGTGCAAGTCACCCTCTGCCATTTTATCCGTGTATATATAAAACATTGATCAGGCAGGGGTCACAGTTATTCCATAGTTCTTGGTAACCAGTCCACTTTAGCCACCTAAACCCATAGTCCAACTTTTTATATTTCCATATCCTGCAATAGTCCTACACCAACCGGGGGTTATCCTTGGGTGCACTTGCATAGCGCATACAGGGATAATCGTCGGTCAGTGCCGCATTTCATTAAAATTTCCTAAGGGGCCTCTGCGAGTTGGCCTCGTACCCTTTCCAAAGGACCGGGACCCCAAGGTTCCGAGATATATAAATTCATAATAATATAATAATAATTTATTGGCATAAAAAGGTGTACACCTGTGTTACATGAGCCAGAGTCTCCTCCCAATCAGTAGGTTCTGGATTCTATGCATTATATTATACATGGTTTGTATTTACGACAAACAAAATTAAAGTAGCTAAATAGTAGTTACATTATTTAAGATAATTATTAAATTAAATTATTAAATGAGTGATTAAAAAAGTTATTAAATACATTATAAAATATAAAAAATATGCAACTGGTTTAATAGATCGTCCTTAAACATGTGTTGAGTGTGAGTGTGAAGAGTAGAGTGTGTGTTTAAAATGTGTTGGTGTGTGAAGTATAGTGGTGTGTGAATGGAGGTTAATGAGGGGGTGTGTACATGGGTGATGTGTGATCTTGTTGAACTTTAGTAAATATATACCTATCGTCGTTTCAGCCGATAGACGTCCACTGCTGGACATAGGCCTCCCCCAATTTTGGGAGGGTTTGCCATAATCGCCACGCTTAGCAGGCGGGTTGGCGATCGCAGTATGGTATGGTGGTGAAATACACAGAGAACGCTGCTGCCCATTCTCCGGTACGATCCTTAGTCGCCTTTTACGACACCCACGGGAAGTAAGGGGTGGTGGTATTCTTTAAGTCCGGCACCACACAGACCCCCAGAAATATATACCTATATTAAAATGGATTCTGTTTCACTGTATTCCTGTGTCAGTAGCCATGACTTAGTTTTAGTTTTAGCTTCCCTTAATGTAAGAGGATTAATATTTAGAGCACTGTTTGTTTTATTATAAAGGTGACTTGATAAATACATGCGCTGCCTTCTAGCAGCTACAGTGTCAAATTTAACTGATGGGCAAACGTTCCTTATAGTACGCTTACCTAAAATTTTCTTGTTTAATGGTGTGCCTTGATGCTGTTTGGTAACTATATGTAAATCATACATTTGCCTTACTGTGAGTACTTGACACTTGGCATATAAACTTGTGGTGGGGAATCTAAAACGCCTAAACGTCATTACTTTAAGCACAGATCTTTGAAACCTTTCCAGTCGAATCATGTTCGATTTGCATGCCCCACCCCAGACACCAACGCAATACCCGATAACTGACTGAACCAGTGCGTAATACACCGTGCGTAGTAGCTCATAATCAGCAACATGTCGAAGTGTCTTGAATACCCATATGAGTTTTCTAATTCGCGCAGTGGTTACCTCTATGTGCTGGCGCCAAGTAAACTTTTCGTCAAGTAGTATCCCTAAATACTTAACTGTATTCGATTGAGGAATAGGTAGACATAAACAGAATGCGTTGTTCTGGAGGGCATTACATGTGTTTAATTTAACGCATACGTGGGCAGGCTTGAGTTTAGAGAAACTAAATTGGATTAAGGTCGATTTTGCAAGGTTCAAGGTTAGTAGGTTAGCTCTTAGCCAGTTGCTCACGTTTACCAGGCCTGATTCGGCTTTTTGACGAACCTCATCCCAGGTTTCTCCATAAAATACGAGTGCTGTGTCATCAGCATATGTAAAAATCTTACCATTGGCAAGAGCTAGTTGACACAGATCGTTTATGTAGATCAGGAAGAGACTGGAACCAAGAATACTCCCCTGTGGTACGCCGTATGTGACCAAGGCGTCTGAGCTAACGTGTTCTCGTATTTTCCCCCTCCTGTCCTGAGTCCTGAAATAGTTTTAGAGCCGTTCCTCAAACACCAATCCGTTCCAGTTTCTCCACAAGAATAGGTATCGAAACGGTGTCGAAACTGTCCTCAGTGCTTCTACCTGACCTAAAATCAAACTGGGCATCCGGCAATATCTTGTTACGTTCTAAAAAGTTAATTAGTCTAGTATTTAAAACTTTTTCTAGTACTTTAGATATTGTCGGAAGGACCGAAATAGGCCGGTAGTTTCTGACATCGTTTTTCAACCCGTTCTTGTGGACAGGTGTTATCAGAGACTTTTTGAACGTTCGAGGAAAGACTCCTTGAATGATGCACAATTCAAAGAGTTTTGTTAAATTGTCTGTGTGGTGCCGGACTTAAAGAATAGCACCACCCCATACTTCCCATGGGTGTCGTAAAAGGCGACTAAGGGAGACCTGAGAATGGGCAGCAGCGTTCTCTATGCATTACACCAACATACCATACTGCGATCGCCAACCCGCCTGCCAAGCGTGGCGATTATGGCAAACCCCCCTCCAAAATTGGGGGAGGCCTATTTCCAGCAGTGGACGTCTTTCGGCTGAAATGATGATGATGATGATGTTAAATTAGGAACAATAATATGTTTCGCTAGTTTTAGGAACTTAGCAGGAATGGCGTCCCAACCGACAGCACAGTCATTGTTTAGATTGAGTATCAATGCTTCAATTTCAGATTCGTCGGGGGGAATTAGGACTATCGAGTTGAGGTTCGTGGTTATGCCTGGCTTATGTGATAATATGTTCGTAGAGGAAGTTGCGGTGTTAGTAATATTGTCAGCTAGATGTTTGCCTATATTTGAAAAGTACTTATTTATATCCTCTATCGAGTTGGAATTACTACTCGTATTTCGAATAAGGTTGTCAGCTACTAATTTTTGTTTTTTCCGTTGTATTATTGTTTTAACAGCGTTCCACTTGTCTTTATTGTTTTTTGAGTTTTGTAGGAGGGACTTTTTATAGTTTCTTTTTAATTTTCTTAACAACTTATTGCAAAAATTGCGATATCTTTTATAGTATGTTTCGATGACATTATTAAGTGGGTTTAACGAAAACTTTTTATAGAGTTTGTCCCTGTGGCGAATGCAACGGAGAAGACCTGGAGTTAGCCGGGGTTTTATTAATCTTTTCCGGCTAGGTCTACAGTGTACTGTTGCATGGGTATCTAAAGTTAAAGCAATCGTATTAATAAAAAGGGCGGCAGCAGTATTTGCTTCAGTGTCTTTATTAATAAATGAGAAATCGACGGACTCTAGCTGTTTTACGGCCGCCTCGTAATTGATTCTTGTCAGCGTAGTTACTTTACCTCCGCGATGATGAGATTAACAAACACTTAATATTACCGAGGCATGGTCGATCACTGTCGAATCAATCACAAATACAGTAGCTTAATGAGTCGTGTTAAGCATCGCATGGTCTAGGCAATTTTACATCCTGGTAGGATGTGTGTAGCCCGGTAATAGCCCTAATTCTGCAGTGAGATTTAAATAGGATTCCCTGTTTCGATCGACACTGGTTGATTTAATGTCATTATTGATGTCTCCAGTCAGGATAATATTTTCGCTTTGATTGGCCGAACTATTTTGTCTATAGAGTCCAGAAAACTAACAACATTTTGATTAGATGGAGATCTATAAACCGCCAAAAAGGCTCACAGGTGGGTCCCGTGGCCTCGTACAAAGGACTGTGTATTTTTCCGTTGGCGGGGGCCGCGGGGTCACGCCACGGCCCAACCCGCGCGCGTGCGCTTCTGGCGTAGTGATATACTCCGGCCGATCAATATCGTGAACGAAAAGAATCACATAGGTAGCAAACAGTCTACGACAAAGTCGGTCATGGGGTGTAGCTGTGTCATGGACTTGGCCGTTTGTTGTACTTGAATACGTTTACGTAACGGGCTTGATCCGCTCGGCCGCATTCATTCTTTTACGTTCCCGGCACTGCTTGACTCGGTCCTAAGGTGTTTTATTCGTACCATTCAATTGCTCTTGAGAAGCTTTTTCCAACCGTATACGATCTCTGTATTTTGATTTGGCTATTTGACGCGTATAGGCCGAAATTATATATTTTTTATATTATTTTAACACATTATATTCACTGTCACTATTTTACGTTAATGTTTTGTAAACATTTGATAGATTTTGATAAGAGCTGACGATTGAAACCTAAACGAACGTCGTAGCTTTTCAAATTCAAAAGTTATACTAAGTGGAAATCCTGACACCTACGCCACGTGCGAAGCGTCACAGTCCTCACTTGGCATTATGAATTTTTTAATCCTTTAGGTATCCAATGGTGTAATTGAATTTAGGATGGAGATGATAGATATGAAGCTGCAACACTAAACTGTATCCCCCGAATTCGTTTTTTTGACTTGCCTCCTACTATGGAAGGAATTTTAAAGACGTATTCACGTCAAAAAGTATCCACTTATTGCCAAAGCTGTCCAAGTAAACCTTACCTTTGTTTACCTTGTTTTATAAGATTCACCAATTTTTTTTTTTATGCTCAATGATGACTGATTATTTAATAATGTGATTTTAAAAAGAAGTGCCATACTTGTGATTGTTGAATGGTATTTAAATATGTTAATAATATTAAATAGATTTATTACCGCTATTAAATCTAATTAATATTTACTACCGTATTGTTAAGAATAACCCTAGCATGATTGCAATTACCTTGATAAAAACTACAAGTTTATGTTGGATTTGAAAACCACGCCGCCCGGTTCGGCTACAGGGCCACGTGGCTCACTTCCATATGCGTTTTGTTTGATAGCTGCAATCTGTGGCTTGTAGGAAGCGTTTCCGTAGTACCTTTCACGCAGCTCACGGGTGACCCCTATGGCTCGAATGGTTCAGTGATATAAGGCTTACCGGTGAGCCCCGTGGCCTGAATGGAAATACCCGATTTTTCACATGGGGTTTTCAACGTGTTAATGACGGCGAGGAGTCACAAATTACAGTGTTACGAGTCTTCGTATCACAGCAATATGTCCCAGCTACAGAAAGGTTGTCCACATCTGTTAAAATACGATTGTCTCCGTTAGCCATTGGTATGGTTGTGGTACGTGTGATCGGGCCCATAGATGACTGTATTCGTTTTATACTAAGCATCTTCAGAACTGTGTTTGAATAGCTTTATAACCATAAATTGACCTAGTGCGAACATGGATTCTTCTAACTTGCTGAAAGGTTGAGGTATGAAAGGTTTCTTCGCTGCTACGAGAAACTTACGATTTCTACTTAATATTTATATTTTTATTTCTACGTAGCAGCGAAGAAACCTTTGCCTGAAAGCAGTCTTTGAGCATTTTCTAAAAGCAATCAAACATTTCTCAAAGAATCCGGGAACACACAAGCAGAGGCGAAAGAATATTAAACTTTCACATTTTCTATTAAGAAATCGGCTAGCACTGACCAAGTTTCTTGATAATTTTACCTTAAGGGGCTTACATGACACAACGCTGGTAATTTATTGCAAAATATGAAGCAATTATTTAATTATAAAAAATCTAGGTCTTGTTTGGACTAAAACACTAGTATTTTCATATGTTGCCTGTAGAATAATCTGACAAGATAGAAAGTTTTTAAAGGTATCTTCATGATTTTTTTCTATCGTATCAAATGATGAAACATAATACAACTAGTATTATGTTTCATCACACTATCTACCTAGCATAAATCCTGAATCACACTAATATTATAAAGGCGAAAGTTTGTGAGTGTGTGTGTCAATAAACGAAAATGCGGAACCAAAGACACCGACTTCCGAAATTAAAGTTATTTTTCAATTTGTGTGTTTTTTTTGGAAGTCGGTTGTTTTTTTTTTGTAAAAATGTTTTTTTAATACCGCATTCACACATTCGTACGAATAGCGAGGCGAATAGCGAGGCGAATAACGAACACGCATGGAATATAATATATTACATGCGTGTTCGTTATTCGCCTCGCCATTCGCCTCGCTATTCGCGCGAATGTGTAATTGCGGTATAAGACGATTCGAAAAATACCCGCTTCGGATGTGTTCGGCTGTCCTCGGGATGTACTCGGTTTTATTGTATATCCGATATGTCAGTGAGAGATGGCAAAGGATTCTGTTTGTGTTTTTTTTTTTTTTGGGCGGCAATTTTGGTTATAACGTGTACCAAAAGTATCTGAGAGGTATACATTCTCTGAAGGTAACGAGAAAAGAAACAATAAAAATCTATAGGTATTTTAATTCAACGCATAAAAGAAACCAAAGCCTCTAAATCTCAAAGTCTTTAAATAATTAAAAACCTACTCGACCCTAAGTTCTTGTAAGCTCTAAGAAAAGACGAACGTCTGAAGAGTTACCGCAATTGTTTACAAAACAGATTAGATTTGTGTGCCAGCTTAGAAAGAACCGCTCTCAAAAATTAAACATTAATTAAAATATTTTATTTCTAAATTTTTATGATTGCACTACTCGTACCACTGTTTGTCTCTGCATCACCCAAAGATTGACTGGTAGAAAATGCCTATGGCATTAAGATTAGGTCCGCATCTGCAGATTTATGTGCTTGACGTATTAAACAAATTAATTAATTAAAACTCGTAACACAGACAAATGCTAAATTGATATACGCTAACTGCCAGTATGAAACATCTATACATATTTTAAACAAGCTTCTGCCCGCGAATTCATTTGCGTGGAAAACGTAAGATGTAAATCTTACGTTTAGAATAAAAGCCAGATTCTAATGAAACGTTCCTGTATACTATGTTTGTAGTTTTAGCATCAGCAGCCTAATTATGAAGAGAGTCAGGAGTGGTGACGCGGGAGCAAACGACGTACATTCGTTGTTTCGGCTGTTGCCGCTGTGTTATGCTTCGAAACAATGGACGGAACTGGTATAAGTCTGTTGTATTGTATGAGTATTATAAAGGATCTGAATTTCTATAAATCTAAATATAAAATAATCTAAGATGAATTTGAGCAACGTTCACAAAGCGATAGCGAGAGTCGAGACGACGACTGGCACCCCTGGCGGCGCAAAGTGGAGGCGCGAGCTCAGTTGGGCTCGCGGTATGGCTCTGCAGGCATGGTCGTAGAAAGTCCTGCCGTGCGCCATCTGGCGGCGGTGGCGGGGCCGTAACAGTAGTCCGTGTAAGAAGTAGCTCGAAATGAGGTCGACACCAGCAGCCTTCAGTAAGTAGTAATATCCCAATGCTTGCTAAGTTTTAATTTTTAGTAAATTAATGAACGCCTGCGTTCTTGTATATACTACCTTAATGAAACAATGCTTATGCACTGACTGATCCTACAGATTATTCCTGATGAACTGCTATAACTAAAATAATGATAATAACCCCGCCGAGCGAGCAAGCCATTGGGCAGTAGCGACGCCACGGACCCTATCTCCCAGGAGAAGTCTTGTTCCTCATCTCTGGCTTGCCTTTATTGGCCGGTTTGAGTGGAGATTCGCAAGAGAAAACGTGCTCGGAGCGAGGAAGTACTCCAGTAAAACGTTCGTAGGGATCTTGACCGTACTTCCGGGATTATCCTGATAGCCGTGGAATTCCTCTTCACTCTTCAAAAGAACCTCAAGAAATGTTGCCCCCTTGTTGCTATGACATTATGTGCTAGCGACCGTTTTCGGGGGCCCATTATTGAGTGTGCAAGTCACCCTTTGCCATTTTATCTGTGTAATTTACTTGTATATAAAACATTGGTCAGGCTGGGGCTATAGAATTTCCATAGTCCTCAATAACCAGTTTACTTTAGCCACCCAAACTCATAATTCAATATCTTTGTTTCCATTTCCTGCAATAGTCCTACAAAAACCAGGGGTTGTCCTTGGGTGCTCATCAAGTATTTCGGGACATCGCCAAGAGGTTAGTCGACTCTTCACGTGACCAAGGGTTGGCCAATTTTTAGGTCAAAGAATCAGCATTGTCATCCAATGTGGCAATGCTACCAGCCTTTTGGGCACTTCTCCCACTGACAGCGTTGCGGACAAATTTTGTTATGCTCAATGAACTTTATTTTTGTGTGTACATAATAAATATATATTTGAGTTTTAGATTCTATATTGTATTTAAGATTTGTCAAATGAAAAAAAAAACATAAGTATTCAAGAAAAAAAGAAATGTCGATGTTTTTCAAGACGTCAAAACCGTGTGAAGCAGGGCGGGTCGCTAATCTTCAACAAAATGAAATTGGCATCTTAATTAAACATAGCAGTGTAATATTGCACTCCTCAGAATGCAAATGCAATATTGTGTTTGTGGGTTACGAGATGTCTGCACATAATGTGAAATGATTTGAAATTCCAAATTAAACTTAAATGTCTATTACTATGAGCAGGATTGTAATACCGCATTTACACATTCGTACGAATAGCGAGGCGAATGGCGAGGCGAATAACGAACATGCGTGTAATTTAGTATATAATATATATAATATTACACGCGTGTTCGTTATTCGCCTCGCCATTCGCCTCGCTATTCGCGCGAATGTGTAAATGCGGTATGATATGTTGTAGAAGCAGATATTAGTTTCTGAGGAGATTTATTATCAGGTAATTCTAATACCGCATTTACACATTCATACGAATAGCGAGGCGAATAGCGAGGCGAATAACGAACACGCATGGAATATAATATATTACATGCGTGTTCGTTATTCGCCTCGCCATTCGCCTCGCTGTTCGCGCGAATGTGTAAATGCTACCGCGCGAATAGCGAGGCGAATTATTAGTAAATGCCATATCACCCTTCATCTCTTGTGCAGTTAACGGCACATAGGAATAACGTTACGTTTACGTTTTTACATTAATGTTCTGTGGTTAATTTAATAGAAAGCAGTGTGTTTTTGTGTCCGCGTGGAGGTCGGAAATTGTCCCATGTGAACGTACTATATCTGCCTAGCCTATTCCCAACTATGTTGAGGTCGGCTTCCAGTCTAACCGGATGTAGCTGAACACCAGTATTTTACATGGATGCGACTGCCTATCTGACCTCCACAACCCAGTTACTGGGTAATACGATACCCCTTGGTAAGACTGATTGTCAGACTTTCGGGTTTCTGACTACCCGTAACGACTGTCAAAAATCCACGTATGAGCCGGGACTAACGGCTTAACGCGCTTTCCGAGGCACGGAAGGGTCTCGGTATGTAAAGATGGTCACCCGTCCACAGACCAACCGCGGCAAGCGTAGTTTAACATGATCGATCAACCTGTGCGGCTGTTATTATTGTTACGAGCCTCGGGTTCGTGACAATAAAAACTGCCGATTTAATAACCAAAAAAATGACACTTTAATAATCAACACTAATTACAACTCAAACACACTAATTACAAAACACAATTGCACTACTGATCGCTTTAAGTCGCACTTGAATATCGCTTCGATGCTTTCACTTCGATCGCTTTATCCAAACTGTCTCGGTCGTGGCGCGTCTCGGCCTTATATAGCGCCAAAGAGAGTTCTAGAACCTTCTATTGTAGAAACATCTAGAATGTTCGAGTCCCAGTTCAGGCCCCGTTCGACCAGATGTCGAAAGTTCGGGAATGTTCTAGAAAGTTCTCGCATCGAAGTTTCTAGAAGGGTCTTGACTACTAGTTCCGCTACTCGATACTAGATGGCGCTAGTGGTAACTACTGTCACCATGTACCAGGCATTAATTGTGGCGCGCAACATTATTTAGCCACGGACCCTTCCAATGGGAACGTACTACAAAGATAAAAATATTTCAAACCCAGGTCATGGTCTATCCGTGCGCCTAACATCATCGAAGTCCAGCTGTTAAGGCGTAAAAAGATCACAGTCAGAGAGTTAGACAAAGTTACTTTTGCATTTATATAATAGTACTAGCTGACCCGGCAAACGTTGATTTGCCATATAAATAATTTCTAGCTGCGGTGCTACTTCGTTTGCGTGGTGTCCTACCCCTTACCCTACCCTACCTCTACCCTACTCCTACCCTACTTCTAACCTACTCCTACCCTACTCCTGTCCTACTCCTAACCTACTCCTACATTACTCCTACCCTACTTCTACCCTATTCCCATAGATATATTAAAATTTTCTCTGCGTAAGAACCATCCTCGTACTTCAAGGAATATTCTAAAAAAAGAATTAGCGAAATCGGTTCAGCTGTTCTCGAGATTTGTGCTTAGCAACACATTCAGCGATTCATTTTTATATTATAGACTAGCTGACCCGGCAAACGTTGTTTTGCCATATAAATTATTTCTAGCTGCCCGGCGCTACTTCGTTTGCGTGGTGTCCTACCCCTGACCCTACCCTACCCCTACCCTACTCCTACCCAACTCCTACCCTACTTGTAACCTACTCCTACCCTACTCCTAACCTACTCCTACATTACTCCTACCCTACTTCTACCCTACTTCTACCCTACTCCCATAGGTATATTAAATTTTTCTGTGCGTAAGAACCATCTTCGTACTTCAAGGAATATTCTAAAAAAAGAATTAGCGAAATCGGTTCAGCTTTTCTACTCTACTCTACACTACTCCTACCCTCATCATCATCATCATTTCAGCCGATAGACGTCCACTGCTGGACACAGGCCTCCCCCAAAAGGGGGGGTTTGCCATAATCGCCACGCTTGGCAGGCGGGTTGGCGATCGCAGTATGGTATGGTGGTGGAATGCATAGAGAACGCTGCTGCCCATTCTCCGGAACGCCCCTTAGTCGCCTTTTACGACACCGACGGGAAGTATGGGGTGGTGGTATTCTTTAAGTCCGGCACCACACAGACACCTACCCTACTCCTACCCTACTCCTATCCTATTCCTACCCTAGTCCTACCCTACTCCTACCCTACTCCCATAGATATATTAAATTTTTCTCTACGTAACCACTCACGCGCAAGTACCCCGCGGTAACGCCTTCCTATACGCAAGTATGTTTTTAGCACATTTTTTTCGACGCGCCGCGGAGCGCCCTCGCCACTTATACACGACTCGTACAGAAAAAAATTCTATGGACCGCTGTTAAACTAATGGCTGTTTCTTCAAGTGGATAGACAAGTGTAGATAACAAAACTTGTTCCGTAACTTTAAGAGACTTTGATTGTTTTTAATAATTGTTTATTTTTAATGTTTGATACATTACGACAATTAAAAATTAAAATAATATTATTTCAAAATCGAAAGCGATGACCATATTTTTTTATTTACCTAAAAAATAGCCCCATTCATACTGAATCGAATGACATATAATACATACCATTGTGGTTCCAAAGTTTTGATATACAATAACAATAACATCACGCGAGTATCAAATTACGCATGCGTCATCGCCGTCTCGTTTGTTTATTTAAAGATTTTCAACTACAGATAACTTATTTCGTAATGCCGATATAACCACACGGCCTTTGGCACAAATGTACTTCATCTAACCACTCGACTAAAGAACCTGGAACGTGAGCAATACTCCCATAGACAAAATTACTAAAAATAAAATACTGCGGTGTGGAAAATGCTTGCTGTCGCAGTTTTTTCAATGGCCGATCTTGGTTTTCGAGCGAGTGTAACATTTTCCTCAATACGTGCTCGTGGTTATGGCCGCGTGAGTGGATAAGATGGTTCTTACGTAGAGAAAAATTTCGTAATAAAATTAAATTAAATTGCGTAAGAACCATCCTCATACTTCAAGGAATATTCTAAAAAAAGAATTAGCGAAATCGGGTCAGCTGTTCTCGAGATTTGCGCTTAGCAACATATTCAGCAATTCATTTTTAACCGACTTCAAAAAAAGGAGGAGGTTTCTCAATTCGACCGTATATATACTTTTTTTTTTTTTTTTTTTTTATGTGTGTTCGCGGATAACTTCGTCGTTTATGAACCGATTTTGATTATTATTTTTTTGTTGGAAAGGAGATATGCCAAGGGTGGTACCATGATAAGGAAACCAGGATCTGATGATGGCATCCCAGTGAAATCGAGGGGAACATTCGAAAATCGTAGGAGCGACTAGTGCGTTTGTTATTTTTTTCATTAAGTATTTTAAAGCACTACAATTTAATGAAGGTCTGGAGTTGATCTGATGATGGAGCCGAAAGACAGTCGAGGGGACTCCTCAACGATTTACAGCAGTTACCTTGTGTTTGGGCTTGATTAATTTGTATTGATGTGAACTTTACACCTAGATAGGTTGTGACTGTCATTAGGGGTCTGATGATGAAGACGAAGGACAGTTAAGGGAACTACTAAACAGTTTACAGTAGCTACCTTGTGTATGTTCACCGATTACTCGAAGACGGCTGGACCGATTCCAAAAGTTCTTTTTTTATTTGAAAGGGTATACTCTCGAGGTGGTCTCATTATCATCAAGTTGGAATCTCATGAGAGGATCCCATGGAAATCGAGGGAAACCCTCAAATTTTATAGGCAAACCTATAGCGATTTGGGTATTTTTTAAAGTAACTTGAGCATTTGGTCTCGGAAATCATCATTTGGTAAAGTGGAGCTGATAATGAAGACCACAGGTGGCCATCGGAACAACTTAATGACAAATATTTCACGGGTTGCGATTCGATTACTTTAATATGGTTGCTAAGCAATTTATGCTCGTCACAATGCGTATGATGAGTGATTGTTAAGGAGTTCTCCTGGTTCTTACCGGGAGAACTCCTCAACAATTAACGTCCCAGGATCGGGAAAAGCAATATTTTGTAAAAGGTGATGAACAGTTGGCATTAGGCTATTGTAACTTAGATAAATTACAAAGTGACCCACTAAAAAGTGAAAGATAAAAACATTTTTACAAAAAAAAACAACCGACTTCCAAAAAAAAACACTACAAATTGAAAAATAACTTTAATTTCGGAAGTCGGTGTCAATAAACGAAAATGCGGAACCAAAGACACCGACTTCCGAAATTAAAGTTATTTTTCAATTTGTAGTGTTTTTTTTTGGAAGTCGGTTGTTTTTTTTTGTAAAAATGTTTTTTTTTATATTATAGATTAGTATGGAATCCCTAATATAGGTAATATTATCTACTTTATTTTTTCTATGCTAAAGCTCCTCTGTTAAGTACCTAAATACATTAAAAAATGGTTGATGATATCGACTATTATTTTCTTTCTTCTCCTCAGGCTGCTGCAAAAATATAAGTCATTCAGCAGGGTTGCGGCACTGACAGTCAAGGGCTCGCCGGATGAACCGGTCTTCTTCTGGACTTCTTCGGTCCTTTCTTGATTTTTTTTTTTTAAGTTTGGTCAACGTTTTTGGCCATCGTTTGTCTGTAGTATCCTCAGTCAAAAAAGAGACAAGACTTTTGACTTTGTAAAAATAGCGAGGGAACTTACCAGAGGGCCTAGACAAGTAACAATCACTTTCTACAGAATTGACATCAGCGGGGCAGTTGCGTAACATACTAGCAGTAGGAATGGCTTTAATTTTGACAGTTCAACAACATTCATTGCGTTGTTTACGTTGTTAAGTAGACATATTTATCGAACATATGAAGCAATGGATTAGGAATATCCTTCAAAATTATTCAGATTGTGATTAATAGTGTTTTACGCAATTACGGTGCTGGTATTTGGTAGGTTATGTCAATCCAATACATTTTTTACTTTTCTATCATCGTTATCACTGATAGAATGTCAGTTTGTCTCGGCCCTCAGGTCTTGGATCCGAAATTTATTGGCTATCCCCAATGACCAATAATTCGAAATAAGAATTTGAATAATTCGACAACAACCTCGAGGTTGGATTCACGGTTGAGAAATGGCAACAGGCTCATTGCTCCTGGGATTATCCACTGCCATTCGGTTATTTATTTAAAGTTCTTGTACTCACATCTTTAAGAGAAGACGCGATAAATATCACGTACACACTTGTCCCACCGAGACATACGCCGGCCATCGCTGCGTCCACAAAGTGTCTGAAAATTTTAGTATGTTTTGATATCTTTTAGTAATACGGTGAAAGTGGTATTATTTATTTAATGTTACTTGCACAACATTACAGAACATAATTCAAAGGCGTTGTACACAGCAATTTACAAACTAAAAAGTGACACACATACATTACTTAAGTAGGTAAAGTAAAATACGATAAAAATGAAACAAAACACAATTCAACAAAATGCAATCAAATGAAAAAAGCATTATTCATACTTATCTAAGCATTATCTATCACTTTTCATTACTTTGAGAGAATTAAAATTTAGTACAACTATAGCCTAGTGGCTATAGTCGGTGTACTAAATTTTAATTCGGCGATCGGCCATGTAAACTAGTTTAACTAGTGGACTGTTAAACTCACGCATATTTCAAATAGCAAATCCTAGTCTCCGGTATGATTTAGCAGCGAGCGTCCTCATGACATGTGATTATGAAAAGATAACATATTTCACAGAAAGAAGATTATGTGCACGGCTAAAAGACATAACACTGCATTTGTTAATGTTGTAAAGTAACTTGTTTTTTATGTTCCATTGAAAGACAGCGTTAATGTCCTCCTGTAAAACATCCGAGTCAGATTCCTTTTCCACGCTTGATATAAATTTAAGGTCATCTGCGTAAAGCAAACACCTAGCATGTTTGAGAACCTTTTCGAGGTCATTAACCATGATCTTAAAAATTAAAGGTCCAAAAACAGAGCCCTGGCTTACTCCAAACCGAGTGTGGTAAGACGCGGATACAATGCAACCATGTCGAGCATATTGCTGACGATCCCGGCAGTAACTAGAAATTTTTCGCTTTGTAATTTCGTGGTGAAGCCTATGTTGTTAAGTTTAGCCAGCAATACGTCGTTATCAACGCAATAAAACGCTTTTTTAAGAGCGTTTACGCCGAACGGCATTTCATACAAACTTTCAAGCCCTTTTTTTCGAAGTGTATGAACCGATTTTAATGAAACTTCGTACGTATAAGCAAAATACAAAGGTCTAAAAAGTTAGTAGAGAACATTTTCGAAAAATAGTGTTACAGCCAAATTAGACCGATTTTAAAGTTTCCATAGAAACAGATATTTTCAGTTATCTTTTTTTTTATAAGACATTTCGAAAATGTTCTCTACTAACTTTTTAGACCTTTGTATCCTGCTTATGCTTAGGATGTTTCATTAAAATCCGTTCATTAATTTCGAAAAACAAGGGCTTGAAAGTTTGTATGAAATGCCGTACGGCGTAAACGCTCTTAAAGTTTAATTACAGAACATCAATCTCTACGCCATTGTCTAAGTGCTGCAAAATAAAGTCCACCAGCGTTAGAAGGTTGTTGAGTATCGCAGAGACATGAAATTCAATAAGCCTATGCAATATCGATTCAAACAGTTCAGGAAGTGTATATAGGTAGTTTCTCTTTAGGCGATGTCAATTCTAGAAATGTATATATACTATATCGTCTTCAATAAGAATGGCCATATATTTTAGGAGTTATAAACACAGAACGCGAAGCGGCAGCACCCGCCGGAAATTTTAGTTTTTTACTATTTTCATAAAATAATACAATTCCTCATTATTACTATACCTACAGCAATCATAATTATATATGTTAGTAAAGAATCTATGCTGGCAGTAAATTGTTTAGAAACGATAACTTTCTAAGCCATACATTAAATTCACCTACGCCCATTTAATCTGTGTTAACAAATTGTCAAAGCGCTCGCTCGGTTCGGTGCAGTTTGCGACTTCTCCGCACTAAGCCGCATTTCGGTGTGTTGATCCTTTCTATATTCTATGTTTCAAACGTTTACCTATCTCTTTGGTTGCCGTGCACTTAGCTTCAATGGAATTGTGATGAATAAATTCAAGTTGAATTTAGCAGTTGCATTGCATCCACGTGCCTTGCCATGCCAACGAATACTACTGGCCGAAGTCTGACATACACCAACATACCTGATATATGTAGAATATAGTTTCAATTTTTTTGGCCCTTGCTTGAATACTTCTTCACATGTGTCTGTATAGCTAAGTAAGGGCACTCGGGATTTCTTGCAGACATCACGTGAGGTTGATACCTGTAACAATTAATCCTTTATTAGCCTAAGACGACCCACTTATCCAACAATTTATTGTTCTGGTTCCTTTCATTGTCTCTTCAGCAACCATATGTAGGCAACAGAACACTAGAAGGGATCGACTTGAAATGAATAGATAAAAAACAAAAATAATGACTAATTAATACCTATTTAATTAATTTCTAGTAATTAAATAGGCTGTTCTAAAACTGGTAAATTCATCAGTACCTTTTTAACAGACTTTAAAAAAAGCGGTTCTGTATTCGACCCGTATGTATGCTTCTATATCCGCGATCTTCTCAAAAACTAATGAACCAACATTAATAATTCCTTTATTAAAGTGATCTACATACTTTCAAGAAGGTTTTAGTATATAATACATTAGGTGATTATTCTCGTGTACGAAGTTACGAGTATATGCATAAATGTACTACATTCCTATGCGAATTTCGATGATTCTTCTAATAAGTGTCTTCAACTTTTTAATGCAATATGTACTTAGTGTTAATTGAATTTGTGTGCGGTAGGTACAACTAAAAAGTGAAAAATAAAAACCTTTTTTACAAAAAAACAATCGCCTTAAAAAACACTACAAAGTGATAAATAGCTTTAATTTCGGAAGTGGGTGTCAAAAAACGAAAATGCGGAACCAAAGACATAGACTTCCGAAATTAAAGCTATTTATCACTTTGTAGTGTGTTTTATGAAGTCGGTTGTTTATTTTGTAAAAAAGTTTTTATATTAGGGGCTAACCAAGAAGTGAACATTCAGTCCCTGGGTACAGACGCTAGCACATCAAGCTACCCGAAACTGTCAAATTTTCCCAATCAACTTTGAACCTTATGTTTTAGTGATAAAGTTTGAAAGTCTATTAAAGAAATTTGACAGATTGTAGTAGCTTGATGTGTTGGCGTCTGTACATTGAAGCACTTAGGTGGATGTTTCTTATATCTACTGGGTAATGATTACTAGAAATACACTGGTAATTATTGTGTAAGCGTGTAGAATAAAGTCATACACTGCTATTACCATAGATATCCCGTGGCTATTACTGTCTTGAAAGCTTTTCTGTTATTTTAATTTATTAAAACACTAGTGTACCTATCATGATCTCTTCTACATTTTCTTTGTGACAAAAGTACCACTAAATTTGTAAAGTTATGTAAAACGAATGTGTTGATAAAAAGCGAGGAATTGAATCCGGAAGACAACACATAACTTTGGATGCTAAGCTTCAGTGGGGTCCACATATAGATCAGATAAATTGTCAAAAAAGCTAAGTTCCGCAGCATACGCTGTTAGCATGATATAAATACATAAACAAGATGTTTTTTATTTCGATTTTAAAACTTTCTGACGACGCTGCAATCACTAGTTCCATTTGTCAAAAAACGGTTAACCTATTGAATATTAATAATAATTGCGTGTAGGTCACACTCAAAATCCCTTTCATATGATGATCCCTCATACAATCCGTCCATTTTTTCGTTGATATTCCTATCCCTTTCCATCCAGCAATATTTATATTCATTACTATTTTAGTTACATCCGTTTCGTCCATTCACACCCATACCAAAACAAATGATTCCCTTTCTACTTTTCTGTAACTGGTAACACAGAAAAACTGTCTCTAATTTACTAATTTCTTTTGTTTATTCAGTCGTGAGGTCCGAGAGGGAGTGGGCCGTGACCTAACAGACGGGTCCAGTGCGGGTTGGCAGATGTCACATGTTTTTGAATGTTTAGTTCTAGGACATGCCGATTTCCTAATGATGTTTTCCTTCACCGTTTTGAGAGCAGTGGTGATGAAATTTTTTTTGTTTTTTGTTTTTATGAAGTCCGATAATATTTCATAAAATGTTTGTTACACCATATCGTAATCCATCCAATCGAGCGTTATAATGTTGTACTAAATTTCATTATGCAACTCCTTTTCAAAAAAAAGAACAATGACATGCACGCGCGTTTCACTGGGTTACTACCATTTGGGAACGCTCCCGTTTGGTAACGCTACACACACTTACATAATATAGCGGTGTATCGCATGCACCAGGTACAGTCAGTATGTTAAGTATAATTTTAAGGAATGTATATATTTGTTTGAAATGTCATAATAACCACAGCGCCGTAATAAAAAAAAACTAATAGGTTATTCGAATCCACGTCGTATCCCGCCAGCCGCCATTTTCGTTCGATATTAGTATGGCAAAAAACTGTCTCAGAACCTTTTATAGAGGATTCCTATAATGGATGTAGATAAAGTCTTGTACGCAACATTGCAACTGTATATAATTTGGTATTAAAGCACTCATGAGATACAACAGCTACGGAACACTTTTATAACGGACTACATTGATACCCATTATGGAACGAGTTTCCTGAGTTCCGACTTTCTTTACTTTGTGATTTTTGATACTATCGCTTCACTACAATTCTCTTCTTAAGAAATACACTGTGAGCATTATTATTAGCAACTAGCTTCCGCCCGCGACTCCGTCCGCGCGGATGTCGGTCTTCGCGTGGATGGTTTATTTCTCCATTTTGAGTAACTCTGACAATGACATCTTATAAATATCTATTGGACCCAAATACGGCTAAGGCTATAATAATTAAGGAGATCCCTCTATTGAGCTACTGCTGTTGAGCTCGCGTTCTGTAGTAAGTATTTTTTTCATAGTAATTCCGACCTTGATAAGTAGCATGTAGCAGTAAATTACTGACAGTGACGAAAAGTTTGCAATAATAAAAAAGTGATCGTGACAATGCGACAGAAAGTTAATTGAAAGCTTCAGCATACCTACACAACATTGTTAGTGAGCACGTCCGGAATATGAACATGAAGATTTCTTGGACTGCTCACACGGGAAAGAGCTACGTAAAGTTGCCCGTGTGAAAAACAACTCGCGGTAAGATCTACGCCAGCAACTCCTAGGGTCTGACCTTGAGCCATATTTATTGTCATGGCGTAACACAAAGCTACAGGAAACTGTATTCTCTTAAATTGAAATGGAAAATTATCCACTGCGGGTAATGCAACGTGTGTTCGCGGTTCTACAGAACAACGTCTATGAATAAAACTGAAAAATAAGATTTTTTTTTCTACGTATTTTTCCAGGATAAAAAGTATCCCATTTTATGCCCAGGATAATAACGTATAATTATACCAAGTTTCATCGAAATCGAACCGTTAGTTTTCACGTGATGCCTGCATATACAGACAGACAGACAGACAGACAGACAAAAATTTTTTTAATCACATATTCGGGTTTGGTATCGATCCAGCAACACCCCCCGCTATTTATTTTTTCAATATTTTCAATGTACAGAATTGACCCTTCTACAGATTTATTATATGTATATAGATAAATGTTATCTTATAAATTTTGGTTCCAATCGTTGAGTAGATGATTGATACGTATGGTTTTCATTAATCAAATCATTCGTACTTAATATTGAATTTAGTAATTACCATGAAATTGGTAAGTATGTCCTTGGTATTACAGCGCGCCCTGTCATAATACCAGCAGTGCGGTATTTTTTTTTCACATTTTACAGCATCATGCTGACATGAAGAGCCTTTTTGGCCTCGCGCAGGTTTTCATTTTTTTTTGTAACCTTAGATGAACTTAAAAGTTTTTTTTTAATTCTTTGTTGTTTTCATGATTTTGTTAGATTTAATGTTCTTTTTACCCGACTGCGTCAGAAGGAGGGTTATGTTTTTATCACATCTATTCAATAAAAAAAAAGTGAAAAGAAAAGAAAAGTGATTTGAATTTGGAATGTGGATATTGTTAGTAAAAGTTCCAATCACCAAAGAGATCAATCATGAATATTGTACAAGTATCGCTGTATGATAAAGAAAAAAGCACGCAAGCCAAATGAAAAAAAAATGAGAAAAAATAAAAAACGTGCGAAAAGCGAACTGCCTTCGTTCGTAATTGTTTACTCAAATTAGGATTTTACTTAGTTTTCTAAAAAAATAAATAAACGTAGGTACTATTCTTATTCGTTGCACTTACTTATTTTTTCATAGAGGGTGATAAAAAGTAGTGTCCACCTCGGGAGCAACACTATTTTAAGCTCGAATGACGTACTTTGTATCCCACGCTGCGCTCTGGATTCAAGGAATCACTTTCATCATCAAAAAAGTTGTTTGCTCCCTTGACAAACAATTTACTACTTTTTAATATTGATTGTATTTTCAGTGCGTGTAACAATTAAAACATTTTTGTTTCTTTTTTATTCTTTCTTTCTAAGTTGTATTGTGCGCTCATAATTAGGCTATCCTTAGTGTCTAAACACACTATGCCGAAGTTACGCGACCGAAGTTCGGCAAGATTACGCCCGCAATGCTATTTCAATGCTATTTAACGCAACGTAATTTCGGCATAATGTGTCGTCAGTAATTCAAATAGCATTGCAGGCGTAATCATGCCGAACTTCGGTCGCGTAACTTCGGCATAGTGTGTTTAGACACTTACAGTCATCGTTTAATTTACCACTAAAACTAAAATTATATGTCTATATATAGTCTAAAAGATGGAGGAATAATATACATATATGTATAAATATATAATCAACCTTTTACGGTAAATGTTGGTCCAGTGAGAAGTTAGAACAACTGTTGATCCGCCTATTTTACGTGTTCACTCAGCTCCGCGTCGCGCAAACTGATATACTTTGATCCGTCCTTGATGTACGTGTGACGTCGGTGGATCTGCACTTACAGGTTTTGAATAAACTCGTCAGCGATTTGACCAACATTTGTTGATCCATCAACGGTCGAAAAAATCATACTGAATATGATTTCTTAGATCCAGAGTATATTTAACTTATATGCGACATTTACTTGGACTAAGTTGATCCGGAGCCAAAATTGACGAATAGGTACTCGAACACAAAGCGGCAACGTCGCGTTCTGCGAGTGACAGAGAACCCAGTAGACTATTTCGTCGTATTTTTACCGACTTCACAAGAAGGAGGAGGTACTATGTTCGGATGTGTGTTTTTTTTTTTTTTGTATGTTTGTTCATCGAATACTCCGCCAATTCTCGACGGATTTTCAAAATTATTTTTTGTTCGAAAGTAGATAGTTCTGAGGTGGTCCCACTGTCACCAAGTTAGGATCTGATGATGGGATCTTAGAGAAATCGAGGGCAACCCTCAAATTTTATAAGCTCACTTATTGTTTTTCGCATATTATATGAAGGATCTTGTGTATTTGCGTATGGTTGTCACCATCTCAGGTAGCTGGGCTGATGATGGAAGGTACAACTCCTTAACAGTAAGAAGTTACTCGAACAGGCAAGGACTGTTTTAGTAAATTGTTTTGATGTTTGATAGGGCATTTGCCACATTTGGTCTTATGATCATCAAGTTATGACCTGATGCTGCAGTCAGGATAGTCTGCTGAGTACTTAACTCCTCGACAACTAACAGCAGATGTATCGTGTTTAGGCTTATTGAAAAGGGCTCGATGTGTGGATAAACGTTCTGTTAATGAGGAACACCGAAGTACAAAGAGACCTGATGCTGAAGCCAGGAGCATCAGAAAAAGTACAAACCTTGAAATTACAGCACCGTAGTCGTGTTTGGGCTCATTTTAAATTTTTTTCAGGACTAAATTTTAAGTTCAATGCAATGTTGACATAAGTCTGGCCTGATGCTGCAGCCAGGATTATCAGCATCTAGTCTAAAACTAATAAATACTTCTTAAAGTGAAATACTTTTGCGAGTTTTTCTTCTGTATAATTATCCTAACAAAGGTTGCCGGTAGTGGCTGGATGAGAGAAGCGGAGGACCGTGAACGTTGGCGCAAACTTGGGGAGGTCTACGTCCAGCAGTGAACTGCAATAGGCTGATGATGATTTATAAAAGCCTCAATCGTTGCATTTCACGCAAAGCCTTTTCGTCATGTGGTCTATTTAGCAATTTGGTAGGTTCCAAGTCGCATAATACAATGCCATCCAGCGTCTTTCCACGACTAAGTGTAACATAAACTTGGCCCTTAGCAAAATATTTCTTGCCTAAGTCTATTATTAAAGTAACTTGAGCATTAATTGCTCTCGGAAATTATAATTTTGTAAAGTGGAGCTGATGATGAAGACCCCAAAAGGCCATCGGAACTACTCAATGACAAATATTTCACGGGTTGCGATTCGATTACTTTAATATAGCTGCTAAGCAATTTATGCTCATTACAATGCGTATGGTGAAGTGGAGCTGATGGTGACTTCTCAATCAGCTCCAGTTCTCTTGGTTCTTACTAGGAGAACTCCTCAACTATTAACGTCCCTGCATCGGGAAAATCAATATTTTGTAAAAGGTGATATTAGGCTATTATAACTTAGATAAATTACAAACTGACCCGCTAAAAAGTGAAAAATAAAAACTTTTTTACAAAAAAAAACAACCGACTTCCAAAACACTATTAAGTGAAAAATAACTTTAAATTCGGAAGTCGGTGGCAAAAAACTAAAATACAAATCCAAAGACACCGCCTTCCGAAATTAAAGTTATTTTTCACTTTATAGTGTTTTTGGAAGTCGTTTGTTTTTTTTTCTAAAAAAGTTTTTATTCGTTTAAGTAGTATTTCCTTAGTCAAAATATGTGGCTTGGCCATTTCGCTACATTCACATGAGCGTAAGGTGAAAAACTCTCATACTGTTATGGACTTTTACTCCTGAAATTTAAACAACTCTACACCTTAGTCAAAATATATGGCTTGGCCGTTTCGTTACTACAAGAACCATTGTATTGGGTGGAGTGGAAGGAAGTGTCAGACTCTTACTGACTAAAACCCACCCGAGATCCTTCCGTAGCCCTTTATGGTAACCCTTTCGGACAATCCCGCTGACACGGCAGGCTTCGGCCCTAAGGGGGCCCCTCCTCGATGCTGACCGCCCGCAGGCCCGCGCCTACGGTGGCCGGGAGTCGTCACGCGGCTCCCGACGCCCGGAGCGCCTCCCGCGGCAGCTGGGACGGGAGGCTCTCTCCCTGAGCCGTCCCGCCACCTCTTTCGCTAGCATAACTGCTTCGCAGAAGGAGGTGACTGCCTCCCACTCCCTCTCGCCCCGGACCATGGCTTGCACCAGGGCCGGACGCGAGAGGTCGCCGCCGCTGCCGATCGCCTCTACGAGGACACGACGGTGCTCTGCCCAAGCGGGGCAGACCTCCACCGTGTGCTCCACCGTGTCCTCTGGGCGATCCTGGCAATGGTGACACCCGGGCGTTTCTTCCCGCCTGATGATGTGCAGGAACATCCCGAAACTTCCGTGTCCGGTGAGGACCTGCGTCAGGCGGTAGGTGAGGGCGCCGTGGCGCCTCTCTAGCTACTTCTCAAAGAGGGGTCTTATCGCCGCTATCGCGGTGTGCCCTGCGCTGGGTTGCGACAGTCGCTCTTTCCATGCCGCCATGAGATCGCGCCGGAGATCCGTCCGCTCCGCAGCGATTTGCCGGGGAAGCGGAGTTTCCCCCCGGCGTAGTGTCTCCGCGCGCCACTCATGCAGGCGCGCGAGGACTATTGCCTCCAGATCCCATGGCGGCAGTCCGGCAAGGAGGCTTACCGCCTCGTCCGAGATCGTGCGGTAGCCCCGGATAAGCCTTACGGCTACCACCTTTTGGAGCGCGTTCAGGTAGTGGGCGGCTCGCCACCGCAGTGAACGCGCCCACACCGAGGCCCCGTATGGGCCATGGAGCGCACAAAGCCTCCGGCAGGAGGCGTTTGGCCCCCTCAGGTTAGGCACCGCCACGACGACCCCACCCCGGAAAACCGCGTCCCCCGTCGTAAGGGCTCTCACGCGCATGATGGCGTCTACCGTCGAGCGCCCCTTGCGGAAGCCAAACTGGCTGTCCGCAAGATCCGGCCCCGTCCTCACCAGGTGCCCGACGAGGCGGCCCGCAATCACTCTCTCAAAGAGCTTGCCGACCTCGTCGAGCAGCACGATGGGCTAGTATGCGGACGGAGAGTCCGCAGGGCGCCCTGGCGTCCGAATGAGGACCAGCTTCCCCGTCTTCCAACGGAGTGGAAACTGGCCTCTCTCCAAACATGCGCTTAAGAACGCCTCCAGTCGAGGCCCGAGAGCCCTCGAGGCCAGGACCCAGGCTTTACCTGGCAAGCCGTCGGGTCCTGGGGCGGTATTTTTGGCCTTCAGCCTTCCTACCGCCGCTCTCAGTTCTACCCCGGTCACTGCAGGGATGTCGTCGTCATCCGCGTGGTCCTCTTCGGGCACCGCAATTAGCGGAGCCATGGGCGGGGGAGTGTGCTCCCCCCGTGAAGGGAACAGAGCGCTCACCACCTACTCCACCAGCTGGGGGCGGAGACTGCGTCAGCGGGGGGGCCCAGGTGCGGCGTTTATTCCGCACCATTTTATAAGGGCGCCCCCACGGATCTCTGTTCAGAGTCTCCACCATCTCCTCGCGGGCCACATCCTTGGCCCGCTGGATGGCCTCTTGGAGGGCGGTCTTCGTCGCTCTGTACCCCTCGTACAGCTCCGCCTCCATGGCTTCTGCATCCGGTGGGCGAATGCGGAGCCGCACAAGGGCTTCAAGGGCACTTTCAAGGGGGCGGCAAACATAGAAATCTCCTTATTGAACACATTGTTCTATATGGAACATTAACGCAAACGTTTGCAGGTTCAAACCACTTAGGGCCAGCTTTTCAATCGCCAGTTAACTTTTATCCGACGAATAAGTTTTTCATTGTGACAGTTTTTGTTTGGACAATCTGTCAAAACGTCACATTTATTCTTCAGGTAAAGTTATTTAATTATTGAAAAATTGTCCCTTAGATAGGTAATCTCTAAGAGGGTATTCCCCTGTTATGAATATAACCCTTCATTGTGCGTGGTCCGACACGCACATGGCCGTTTCTTTTTATGCACTTTCATAACAACTTAACCACATCAAATTCCTCTCTAAAAGCCTAGTACCCTAGTAGGGTAAAGACGGGGCGGCATTGTCAGTTTTGCACGCGGGCGGTGAAGCACCCAGGGGTGGGCCTGTACGGCCAAAGATACGAAACGGCAACGTCGCGGCTGCTTTCAGCCAATCCGATCGTTTGCTGTGCTCTGATTGGCTCATTTAAATCGGATCAACATTAATAAGGTGGATTTGTATATTGGATCAACTTTGGCGAACGCTAGTAAGCAGTCCCGTGAGTGTTGATGTTGATCCGGTCGGAGCCACATTAGTTACCAGAAATGCATATTGGATCTACAAAAGGCGCCGGATCAACATGCATTTTTGGATCAACAAAGTACTCGCGTAAAGTCGCGTCAGATCAACATTTACCGTAAAGGGATATCTATATTACAATCTGCGTATTCCTCCATCTTTCATTTCAAATTGCCAGTTTTCCACGTCAGTTTAACGTCGTATTTTCCATGACAGTTTTCTAGGCGCAATATGAAAGCTATTCATTTTAAGAGTATGTCAAAGGAAAACATGTTTATAATAAAACCTCGCTTCAAACACTTTGCCAAGCACTTGACAACGACATGACTTAACTAATGAAAAATGACACGTGTGTGTGTGCAGAAATATTATAACTGTATCGTATTGCGTCAAATACTGTAGAAAGGAATGGGGGAAGAATTTATGTCGGACGTAACATCGTTTCTAAAATTATAACATTTCAACTGAGGTGTTTTTTTGTTTGGCACCCCTGCTTTCCACCCACATTTTTTCATACGTTACCTAATAGACATAAGTAGATCCCATGATAACCATTAACCGGGCTCAAAATCATTCCTACTCATTCAAATCAGCCTTAAACCTGACCTTATTTTTTAGGGCTCCGTACCTAAACGGTGCCAACGGGACCCTAAGGCTCACGTGATTCCGTCCGTCTGTCACAGAACTGCATCTTTTGAACCGTAATAGGTAGACACTTGATATTTTCACAGAGTGTGTACTAATAATACTGCTATAACAACAAATAATAAAAACAAGATAAAATTAAAGGGAGTCCCTTTAAAAGAAACGTGTTTTAATTGGCGTTGTTTATACTAAAGTATTTAAAAAAAAACATTTGGCAACGGAACCCTAAAAAGTAGTGACAAATATTGTAAGCAAGTACGACGGTTTCGTACTTGCTTCGTGTGTCCGACTCCAATTTAGGTACTTTTTATTTCGCATCTCGCAATTAAGAACCGATCTTAAGCTAGAACAGACTGGATGCGGAAGTTGTGGGGCAGCGGTGAACCGCGATAGGCTGAGTTGATTGATTGATTGATCTCGCAATTCAACCTACGAGGTTGCTAAACTCTTCAGTTTTTATTGAAATAAAGCAGTACATGCTTCTTCATTAAAGAAAGAAAGAAAAAGTATGTAGCGGTATCTACAACGCCACATGAGAACAACGCGTCATGCTGACGTCACGCAAAATCCTACATCTCGCAAGCAGAGTTTACCGCGCAACTAGCATAAATACAACGGCCCGACATGAATCATCGGGCAGTTGCCCGCCAGACACAACACCCGTCTAGTTGGAGGATTTATTGCGTCTCGTGCAGGAAGATCACAAACTAATCTAAACCACTGGATTCTATCATACACGTACGATAGAGGTCAGTGATCTAAACACAGTCAAAATAAAAAAAAACAAATTATAATTTTTATTAAAAAACAAAAAGGAAAATGAAACGGAACGTCCTATACGACCAAAAGGCTCCTATCTCAGCATGATGCTGAGACATTAAAAAAATAAAATGTCGCAGGGCTGGTATTCTTCCCTAGAGTCACTGACCTGTATTATACACTTGTATGATAGGTCAGTGCCTAGAGTAAATATATTCCTTGATTCATTATTGCGCTGTCCTCCCATACCTACTGTAATCTGGGAACATTGTAAAAGCCAATTATTTTTAAAAAGAGTAACCGTGGAGTTTCTTGCCGGTTCTTCTCCATAGGAAACGACCAATTGGAACCGTGCACCTAGCTTCTGACGTTTCATAAGTGCCCATGTATGTTTATGTGACATAAAACATTGTGATTTTGATTATTCTACCCTGTCCTTGATTCTGAAAAGGCCCGCTGTGATGTCACGGGCAGTAACGGGAATAAATAAATAATAATAAAGATATATTATGTAAAATAAAAAAATAAAATAAAAAAATAAAATAAAAAAATGTTTTAATTTAATTAGTGATTCAAAGCCTTATATGGATTTCGCAATGAACTGTTTGACCTAATTTGCATGACCCGTGTCAATGCGTGTGCAGTATTTTAACGTAGAAATCAAGGAAACACTTTTATATTATGATGTCTTTGCCAATACAAAATTAATTCCTTAAGAACATGTATTTATAGCTTTGGAACCTGACCTTTAGGGTAATTTTTCGAACCACACAAAAAGTTATGTAGGTATTTAAACATCATCATCATCATCATCTGCCTAGCCTTTTTCCCAACTATTTTGGGGTCGGCCTTCAGTCTAACCGGACTGCTCTGACCTCCACAACCCAGTTACTAGGAAATATGATACCCCTTGGTAAGACTCACAGAAATATTAAAAAGAGAGAAGTGGCAAGGGGGCGTGTCGGTGACCACCTGGTGCTGAGCGTTCCGATCAGCTATTGAAAAAAAAAACAACCGACTTCCAAAAAAAAACACTACAAATTGAAAAATAACTTTAATTTCGGAAGTCGGTGTCTTTGGTTCCGCATTTTCGTTTATTGACACCGACTTCCGAAATTAAAGTTATTTTTCAATTTGTAGTGTTTTTTTTTTTGGAAGTCGGTTGTTTTTTTTTTGTAAAAATGTTTTTATTTTTCACTTTTTAGTGGGTCAGTTTGTAATTTATCTAAGCTACAATAGCCTAATGCCAACTGTTCATCACCTTTTGCAAAATATTGCTTTTCCCGATGCTGGGACGTTAATTGTTGAGGAGTTCTCCCGGTAAGAAACAGGAGAACTCCTCAACAATCACTCATCATACGCATTGTGACGAGCATAAATTGCTTAGCAACCATATTAAAGTAATCGAATCGCAACCCGTGAAATATTTGTCATTGTTCCGATGGCCATCTGTGGTCTTCATTATCAGCTCCACTTTACCAAATGATGATTTCCGAGAGCAATTGCTCAAGTTACTTTAAAAAATACCCAAATCGCTATAGGTTTGCCTATAAAATTTGAGGGATTCCCTCGATTTCCATGGGATCCTCTCATGAGATTCCAACTTGATGATAATGGGACCACCTCGAGAGTATACCCTTTCAAATAAAAAAAGAACTTTTGGAATCGGTCCAGCCGTCTTCGAGTAATCGGTGAACATACACAAGGTAGCTACTGTAAACTGTTGAGGAGGTCCCTTAACTGTCCTTCGTCTTCATCATCAGACCCTTAATGACAGTCACAACCTATCTAGGTGTAAAGTTCACATCAATACAAATTAATCAAGCCCAAACACAAGGTAACTGCTGTAAATCGTTGAGGAGTCCCCTCGACTGTATTTCGGCTCCATCATCAGATCGACTCCAGACCTTCATTAAATTGTAGTGCTTTAAAATACTTAATGAAAAAATTAACAAACGCACTAGTCGCTCCTACGATTTTCGAATGTTCCCCTCGATTTCACTGGGATGCCATCATCAGATCCTGGCTTCCTTATCATGGGACCACCCTTGGCATATCTCCTTTCCAACAAAAAAAGAATAATCAAAACCTGTTCATAAACGACGAAGTTATCCGCGAACACACATAAAAAAAAAAATATATATATATATACGGTCGAATTGAGAAACCTCCTCCTTTTTTGAAGTCGGTTAAAAATGGCCGTCACCGCGAGTTAGTGCGATTTCGACCGCGATCGTGACAAAATATAGAAATGCCGAGTTGTTCAGTGGTTTCCTGTAAAAAGCGAAGTCAAAATAAATACTTCATATCTAATGGAATCACTTACCATATTTAAGTAAAAGTATTTTACTGTGTTTGTCTTTAAAAAAATCATGAAAAACAACAAATCGTAAAATATTTCATGCTTTTACTACGTTATTTTTGTTTTCAAATATCGCAGCGGCTGTACTATATTTGCAGCAAATACATTGCTCCTTATCCACTACCTAAGTATGTCGCTAAGTGACTGGACAAGCAATGTAAAAATTACAAAACGATACTTTACTTTTGCGGACCGTCGCGTGGTACAGCCGTTGTGTCTTGCGGCGAGATAGTGATGAGGTTGTGAAGATCCACTAACGTAGTCTATCGACAACAAATATCGATTGCCTAACGAATATATTGCTATTATAATTAATTTTTCAATTTGTCAACCGTTTTAAGCTGGTTTATAGAAGATCTGAAAAGATGACGTTTAAATCCGGTTGGTAGACCCTTGAGAAGATGTAAAATAATGTTTTTTAGGGTTCCGTATAAAAACGGAACCCTATTACTAAGACTTCGCTGTCTGTCCGTCTGTCCGTCTGTCCGTCTGTCCGTCTGGCCGTCTGTCCGTCTGTCCGTCTGTACGTCTGTCCGTCTGTCCGTCTGTCCGTCTGTCCGTCTGTCCGTCTGTCCGTCTGTCTGTCTGTCTGTCACCAGGCTGTATCTCAACAACCGCGATAGCTAGACAGTTGAAATTTTCACAAATTATGTATTTCTGTTGCCGCTATAACAACAAATACTAAAAACAAAATAAATTAAATATTTGAGGGGGGCTCCCATACAACAAACGCGATTTTTTTGCCCTTTTTTGCTCGATATCAAAAATGGCAACAGGTAGGCACTTGAAATATTCACAAAATATTCAGTTGTATTTTAACTTTAATAATAAATAATAAAATTAAAATAAAATAAATATTTAAGGGGGGCTCCCATACAACAAACATGTTTTTTTCGGCGTTTTTGCCTTGTGGTACGGAACCCTTCGTGTGCGAGTCCGACTCGCACTTGGCCAGTTTTGTTTACTTACTCCCATTATTTTTTTTTAGCTACATTTTATTGATTTATAATATAATATGTTCTGGACATATCGTTTTTTATTTATTCTATTTTCATGACCCACATTTTTTTTAAATACAATAATTAATGGAAGAATCGGTAACTTACCGATTTAGTCATTCACTAGCGTATATGTAAAATTAATGGCTTTTGCACAGCACAACGATAGCGATACATGTTTTTGTGTGAGTAAGTTGTACGGTGCATGGTAAATGCACGCTGTGTTTGATGAGTTAAGGTTTATAATTGATTGTTTAGTATGTTCTGATTTATGAAATGCAAGTGTGTGCGCGACTTTGTATCTATTGCTTTTACTGAACTACATGTGTAGTAGTGGCGCGGTAGTGGGGCCAACCTAGCTTCATCGGATTTTGATGTAATTTCAACTAACGGGCGTATCTCCTTCTTTCATATAATATCTATGGCAAGACTGGTTAACAGACTTTCGGACTTCAGACTACCCGTTACGACTGTATAAGATCCACGAATGACAGCCGGGACCAACGGCAGCACGTTAAGCCCACCAACGGCTTAACGTGCTTTCCGAGGCATGGAGGGGTCTTGGTACGTAACGATAGTCTCCCATCCACAGACCAACCGCGGCAAGCGTAGCTTAACCTGATCGGTCGACCTGTGGGGCTGTTTTAATTTAGCCACGGGCTACTCCATGAAGGTATTTAAACATCATTCATAAAGCTTATGTTCAATGTTGAGTGATGTCATATTAGATAAATGTATACTGCGAAGATCAGATTATCCACATCGGTTATCTATCATATTTTGATTTCCATTATAAAGCCATGTTAGTTGAGCAGGTTTCAATTTATTTGAAACCTGCTCAACCAACATGGAAAATACCTACTGAAAGTTTCAGAGAGCTTTATGCTCTCTGAAACTTTCAGTAGGTATTTTGGAAATATTGTAAACTAGCTGCCCCCGCGGTTTCACCCGCATAAGTTTCGATCCCGTAGGAATATCGGGATAAAAACCCTATGTGTTAATCCTGGTTAGATAGACTATCTGTATGTCATCATAATCCGTTCAGTAGTTTTTGCGTGATAGAGTAACAAACTCCCATCCATCCTCACAAACTTTCGCGTTTATAATAATACTAGCAGTGCCCCGCGGTTTCACCCGCGTACGTTTTGATCCCGTGGGAACATCGGGATAAAAAGTAGCCCATGTATTAATCCAGGATATCAGCTACCTCCATACCAAATTTTATCAAAATTGGTCTAGCCGTTTGAGCGTGAAGAAGTCACAAACACACTCACAAACTTTCGCCTTTATAATATTAGTGTGATATAATATTTAACATGGCATCACGCTTTGTTTGGTGTCGGACTTAAAGAATAACACCACCCCATACGTCCCGTGGGTGTCGTAAAAGGCGACTAAGGGGCGTACCGGAGAATGGGCAGCAGCGTTCTGTATGCATTCCACCACCATACCATACTGCGATCGCCAACCCGCCTGCCAAGCGTGGCGACTATGGCAAACCCCCCCTTTTGGGGGAGGCCTATGTCCAGCAGTGGACCTTTTTCGGCTGAAATGATGATGATGATGATGACGCTTTGTTTCCCCGAAGGGTTGGGCAGGGGCGTACCTATAGTACAGCCACATTTTCTTGTATTATAATATTTAACTCACCAAAATATGCACGCAATGTGTAGCTATGACTCCAACGAGAACTGTGCCAATGCAACCAGGGACCAGCCCGGTGTTCTTGAAGGCAGCTGGCATCGCAAGCAATCCTGACCCTAATGATGATTTGAGTAAGTGGAAGAATGCGCCTAAAGTCCTGTGAACAAAGACCATAAATTTTATTGATGGTTAGCTTACAAAGTAATTAGTGCTTGTGGCGACATCTATACTGAAACGTACAGACTTCAGTATCCAACATCGAGTTATCAGAGAAGAATATATCCCGCAACATTAGCATATATCCCTACACCAGTCCGATCATTATGTATGGCAAGCCGATCCATTGGGGGAAGCAACTAGCAACCAGCTACATACTTAGGTGTTATCCTCGACAACCATCTTACTTTCAGTGAGCAAAAAAAAAACGGTAAGCATAAAAACGGCTCGTTCGCGCGCCTCTTTCGCTCTCAGTAGGCTCCACTTCATACTGACTGCCCACAGCTAATAATTGTCACTCAAGTGCAAATTGCGACTCTACACTGCGGCCATCCGTCCTATCATGCACCTATGCTTGCATCGTTTTCGCACAGGCTAAGGCTCACTATCTGCATAAAATGCAGACCCTCCAGAACCGTTTCCTCAGAAAGGTCACGGGAGCCCCCTTCTATGTCCACAATGAGAGTCTATTTAGATCTCAGAATTCCCACTGTCCAGCAGTTCATGAAACGCTTCTCCAAGCGTTTCTTTTATACTGCTATAAAGTACCCTAATCCCCTGATTGCGGCGGCCGCCCGATACACTCCCTTCCGCATTAGCAGGATTCTCCGACCGAGGCATATCATTACCATCCCCTACGACGACGCCACGACTCTCCTCCAAGAGAGTGGTAAGGCTACCGCCTTGTACTTTCTGAGAGTACTGGTAGTACTCGCAGAAAGTACAAGTCCCGAGCCCGTGGTTTTAAATTCGTCTCTAAATAATTCCGACCCAACCTGTCCCTTGCTGCCCTCTCCCAGCGAGGCCCTAAGCCGAGGTTCGTACCTCACAGGAGGTGCTCTTAGCCTGTAGTCGCTTAGTTCTTAAGTTTTTTAAGTCCTGGCTGGAGGCCTTAATTTATTGAGGCATCCACAGGAAAGTCCGGTTACGCAGACGACAACCTCATAGGTTGAACTGCGAGATGATATTCACAAAAAAAAGTGGCACTTCGGGAACAAAACATAAACAGAATACTTTGCCATCACTCACTGACGTATCGGATATATACATTAAAACCGAGTACCTACATGCCGAGGGCAGGCGAACACATTCGAAGCGAATTCAATGGTTTTTTCCCAGCTCAAAAAATGCCCAACGCGCTTAAAGACGGTTTCACTTCAAAAATATATCCCTACAACAACGGCTCGAAAGTATTCACTGGGCAGTAGCCAATCAGTCTATATAGCCAGTCGTCTGATCGGAGCGTACTCCGCTTCCCATGAAGGATGAGGAACTTTCCACCTTGTTCCTCATACCCCTGAATGCTATTAAAACTTATTCTTCAGTAAAACGCTAACCTAAACTCAAACTCAAGGCAATTTATTTCAATGAAATCAATTACAGGTACTTTTGAATTGCCAAGGAGTCGGTCAGGAACACGGGTGGGTTTTAGTCAGTAAGAGCCTGACACTCCCTTCCGCTCCACCCAGAGTGGGAGGAGTCATTTGATGATTTCCCATCCGAAAAACAAAAAAATACAAAAAAAAAAAGGAGTCGGTCAGTCGGCAATGTGAAGCTAGTTGGTTACCCATTCCAAAGCGTGTATGAATAAGAACGGATAAGAAACCCCATGGACACTCTTTAAATTATGTTGTTGTATTAGCTAAAATTATAACATAATATTAAAGTCTTCCAGTAGGTAATCGTAAACCGAATATAGCAAACCCCATTGCGGTACTTTTAAAAATTTTTCGTGAAAAACGTACTGACGTTTTTCTCGAAAAAATTTTAAAAGTACCGCAATGACCGTCTATTACTCTCGTGACTCTCGTGACCGTCTATTACTGAATAGACGGTCACGAGAGTGGTCACATAAAATAATGATTCAGTTTTCCCTTTTGTTTATGATACGGAATCCCAAATACCTCTGACAAAAACAAATTATTTTCTATCAAAACTATTTTTAATGTCCATGATTTCTTTCAAATCTTTGAAAGAAAAAGATAAAGTGAAAAAGTGCAATAATAGCAGTATTTAAATATGTAAAATGTTATTGCATTTCAAAGCTTCTTGATAAACTATTCTTTATAAAAAAGCTTATATTTTGCTATCTCTGAAAGTATTCGCATTCTTAGAGAAATGTTTTGTTATTTTTTCAAACTGTGAGATAAAGTTTTTATTTCTTGAATAAAAACAAGATGGGTTGGGTTGACATCTTATAATAATCCATTTAATGTTTAATATTATTGAATCGTGATATTTTGAGGAGTATGGACTTTGCATTATATACGTAATTTGACATTTTAATAAATGATAAATGATTTTATTTTTGTAAGTAGGTTTTCACAAACACTTTTAAATGTCAATCATATTTTTTTTTAAACTAGATGGGCATGAATAAGTTTTCTGTTTTTTGTTTTTTTTTTCTAAAAAACAAAACAAGTTTATACTTGATAATTTAAATTGTATTGTATTGTCAAACTTGTAGTAAATTAAATGTTAATATGACACATTTGCACACCATATGTAATGGTAGAATGTAATTGGGCCACGACAGTCTTACGTTCTTGATTTATACGTAGGTATAAATCAAGAACTTCAGACTATTAATTTATTTGCTAGAATGTAGATTCTACCAAATAATTTAATTTGAATTTGACAATATTCTATTGAGGAATGTTTAACAAACCGTGTACTGGATGGGATTTCCCATCGGCAAAAACCCTTCCACACAAACTTTCATCCCAAATTTAACCCTTTAGGGGTGGATATTTCAAATATCCTTTCATAGTGTTCACCTTCGGTTTGCTTTTAAACTTCCACCGTAAGGCCCTTTATACACGTTTTTTCTAATCGTGTATAACAACGGCTTATTCGCCGTCTGTAGGCTCGGTCGTCAGTGTTGTATGGATTTTAAACCAGTTATAGACATGTTTTTTCTACGGCGCGGCTTATAAGCTGTACCGTAATGAAACCGTGCCGTGTACAAAGGGCCTAACTAAGGCCACGTTTCTGTACTCCGGATTAAAGCCCTGTTCAAACTGAGGCGAATCCCGTGCGGGATGCGGGACGAAATTTATTTGAGCCGATTGTGTCAAATATCTTGTATGAGGGTGTTCAAACTGGCGTGAATAGTCGCGTGACCTACTAATAACTAAAACAATCGACGTGCGTAGTCGCGTCCTGCGCCGGATTTACCCCAGTACACTGTGGCCAAAGCTAATGACAGCCGGTGTAATAATAGTGTCATCTCAGAGACAATGCTGCAATGACTAAAGCATGTTTCTATGCTTTAGCCATTGCAGCATTGTCTCTGAGATGACAGTGCCTTTAGTATTGCAAATGAAATAAGGGAGTTATAGGAAGCTGTAAAAGAGGTAATTAAATAAATAATCACTAGCCATGGTCACCACTGTCTTACTCTACCAGGTGAGCCACAAGCTTGATTGATTAACATTAAAAAAATAAAAGTTAATTATACTTACGAAGTGGGATGAACAACATCCCTGTGTTCAAAGGGATTGTATTCGTCCTCCTTGTCATCTTCCTTTCTATCAAGCGTGATCGTTGATTGTGTCGTCGATGGGACATTTTCTGTGCTGCTTCGTACACTGAAACCAATAAAATACCTATTAAAAATATGAAAAAGCAATTATTATATAATGGCAAATTAATTTAATTTTTGTGTTACATAAGCACCAAAGGATAAAAATAAAAAATAAAATATTCAGATTGTAATAATATCGATTTGTATTATTATTGTATTATTTTTTTATTTCCTCTCTATTATCGTCATTCTCCAGCACTTATTCTAGTTTATTTAATATTAGCGCAGCTGAAGGTTTTCTTTCATACAACTGTACTAGGTAATATCCACCCCCTGTTTACCCATGATCAATTTTCACACAAACCATCCAAGATCTTACCTATATGTTTTTTAGATCTTGTAAATTATTATAAAAAGTGCCTATGTAATTCCCCAGTATGCCAAATGACTTGCCAAACTTTATCGAAATCGGTTCAATGGTTTAGGCGTGAAAATGTATCCATACAGATAGAGATTTACTTTCGAATTTATAATATTAAGTATGGATTATAATAATGTAGGTGCAATTATAGAGAGAGTGTTTTATTACGAATTTGTAATAAACTGGCTGACCCGGCGAACTTCGTACCGCCCCGCCAGCCAATATTAATTTATATAAATAATAATAATATCGTCGACCGTAGGTTCAATTGGTGTAAGGGACAAAATACGATTTTTCAGGAGAGGCCGACAAAGTTTTTTTCGGACTAAATCGCCCATAACTTCTTTTGTTATTAACCTTTTTCGGATCTGATTTCACACATCTTCTTGTATTTTGGTGCTCTATCTACCTGTGTAACATTTATTTAAATAAGTTAGGTATTTAAGAAAATAGACGTCCCTTACACCAACGTATTTTGTTAGTAATGTCCCTTACTGAACAAGTATCTTGTAGTCCCTCCCGTCCCTTACATTAAATTGATCTTTACGTTGGATCCAACCTATAATAGTAAAATCGTGTTAAGGTCTTGTTGAAAAAATTAATAAAAAATAATACAGTGTAAAGAGATTTTTGATAGAAAATGAAGCACACACTTTTGACGTACGGATATCTTAAATTTGGAAATCGTTATAAAAAATCATATAAGAGACATGAAAATGTATTAGAACCATGTGTGCGTTTTTTTGTGTGTCGCTTACATGCAATATTTGTACATTGTAATAGTCAATTTCTATTAGCTGTAATAAATTTTAATTTCATTTAATATGTTTATTATAATCAAATTATAAAAAATGGTAACAATTTTACTTATATGTACTTTGAATTCTTATTCAAATACAAGAGTTATCATCATCATAATTACAGCCGAAAATTGTCCACTGCTAGATATAGGCCTCGCCCAAGCACCTCCACTTCGACTGTTTCTGTGCTTCTCGCATCCAACGGGTTCCTACGGCCTTCGCAATGTCGTCGGACCACCTTGTGGGAGGCCTAACGCTAAGTCTTCCGGTACGCGGTCGTGAACCTGGCAAACGACCCAAGAGCTAAATTGACCCGACATCCCGGACGCCTGTACGAAATTAGGATGGCTCTGAAGCAGGTCAAAAACAACAAGGCGCCGGGTGATGACAGAATTACGGCCGAGCTCCTGAAGGCCGACGGAATTACGGCCGAGCTCCTGAAGGCCGGCGGAAAACCCGTTCTTAAGGCCCTTGAGAAGCTGTTTGGTTCCGTCAGACTCGAGGGCAAAACACCACAGGCATGGAACAGAGGTGTGGTGATACTTTTCTTTAAGAAGGATGACAATACCCTTCTTAAGAATTATAGGCCCATCAAGCTGTTTTCGAGAGTCATCACAAACCGACTCGCGCGCAGGTTTGACGACTTCCAGCCTCCCGAACAAGCCGGATTCCGTAAAGGCTTTAGCACCGTAGAACACATACATACGCTGTGACAGGTTATACAGAAGACCGAAGAGTTTAACCTGTCTCCCTGCTTAGCGTTTGTGGACTACGAGAAAGCCTTTGATTCGATCAAGACACGGGCTGTGCTGCAGTCTCTTCAACGGTGCCAGATCGACTATCGGTACATCAAGGTGCTGAAGTGTCTTACGAAAACGCAAATATGTCAGTCCAACTCCAGGATCAGACCTCGAAACCTATACTTCTGCAGCGAGGTGTGAGGCAGGGAGACGTTATCTCTCCAAAACTGTTCACCGCTGCACTGGAGGATGTCTTCGAGGTACTAGACTGGAAAGGGGCTGGCATTAACATCAATGGCGAGTACATAACTCACCTTCGATTTGCCGACGATATTGTAGTCATGGCTGAGACTATGGAGGACCTCAGTACAATGCTCGATGATCTCGGTAGAGCCTCCGAAAGAGTGAGTCTTAAAATGAACATGGACAAAACGAAGGTCATGGTCAAATGCCCATGTAACACTCACTCTCACAAAGATCGGAGACGCTACACTCGAAGTCGTGCTCGAGTATGTTTACTTAGGACAAACTGTCCATTTAGGTAGGTCCAACTTCGAGAAAGAGGTCAATCGTCGAATCCGACTCGGCTGGGCAGAGTTCTGGAAGCTACACAATATCTTCTCGTCCCACTACCGCAGTGTCACAAGACGAAAGTCTTTGAGCAGTGCATGTTGCCAGTGATGAACGTGGTCGCTTGCAATGGGCCTTATTCGAAGGCTAAAAGTCACCCAAACGCAATGGAGAGGGCTATACTTGGAGTTTCCCTGCGTGATCGAATCAATGAGGAGATCCGCAGGAGAACCAAGGTAACCGACATAGCCCGACGAATTGCCAAACTTAAGTGGCAGTGGGCAGGGCACATTGTTCTCAGAACAGATGGCCGATGGAGCTGAAAGGTTCTGGAGTGGTGACCGCGTACCGGAAGACGTAGGGTTGGAAGGCCTCCCACAAGGTGGAAAGACGACCTTGTGAAGGCCGCAGGAACCCGTTGGATGCGAGAAGCACAGAACCTGTCAAAGTGGAGGTGCTTGGGGGAGGCCTATGTCCAGCAGTGGACGTCTTTCGGCTGAAATGATGATTAGAGAATAATTAGGTAACATTGAATAGTTTTATATTATTATGATTCTTCTGTCTTCGTCGAAGCAACTGGTTTAAATGGTTTTGTTTATCCATTTTTACCACATTCTTTTTCACAATCCCGACCAAACGACAGGTGAACTTGCATTGATAGCGCAGTAAAGATATGAAACGACTTTTTTTATGCCCGTGCGCTGCTTTCGCATTGGTATCATCCTCTCTTTCACACACAGAAATACTTTGAGAGATAGAAAAGGATGGTAATATTGGAAGCACGAGCTATCTTGTGTTATGAAGTGTGTGTAAATAAAGGTAACAGGGATAAATATTCATTACTTCTCACGAGCAAATTGTTGTAACGGGCACTGAACCTAAATATAATTCGATTCAAATAGGTGTAACGTTTTGACACTGCTTAAAGTATGACAATGCAAATTGGGGTAAGGGACAACTATGTCAAAACTCGTGCAATCCATTTAAAGTATGGATGATATTTATTTTTTGAGATAACAAAAACATTAGTGTAAGGCCAGTTTTATTATGATTTCTTCAAAAATAAACCATGTAATGGTAAATTGTTGATTGGGAAGACCCTTACTTAGTGGATTGGCAGCGGTAATTACACCATTTCAAATTGCTATATTGCATAGTTTTTCAGATACATTGTTATTAAGGGGCTGATTCGAAATTTGGATCCAAAAAATCAGTGGGGTAAGGGACACTTTTTTTAAGCTAGAATTTTTTCATATACACCATTCGAAAGAGCGAAAAATTCTTAACAAAGCTGTATACTCAACTGATTTTGGGTATTTTGTCCCTTACACCAAATGAACCCACGGTCGACGATATATAGCCTATGACACTCACAAATAGTCTGGATTTCTCTTGGTAAAAGAATTTTCAAAATCGGTTCAGAAGATCCAGATATTACCCCCGACAACCTCACAAACTTTACCTCTTCATAATAATTATTATTAGTATAGATAATACATTTCATTGGATGAATTAATTCAGTTTTATCTTATACTAATAATATAGACAATTCTGAGCAATATAGATTAGTTTATTCCTCGAATACGAAATATGTACAAATATTCGAAAATGTTTTCAAACAATTAATGTTGAAGCTTGAAGCATCAATATTAATTTAATGACTGCCTCACAAGTCCAGCTGTCATTGTGGAATACAGTGATTGATGACAGGAAAGTTCTCAGTATTAGCCCACTGTCTGGATTTATGCAAATGGGCTCATCCCTATTATATTAGACTAATAGCATAACTAGCGAAGTGTAGATGTATTGAGACCTGTGCTTATCTTTTCTGGAGATATAGACCTGAGCTCATGTCGTCATCACTAATTAGCAGCGCAGTTTCTGTGCAAGGCTGCAGGTCAAGTTGCATCGCACACCGTTCAAAACCGCTTAAAATTTTGCAAGATACCTACTTCAATCTCGGTTCATACCTACTGAGAAGAACTCCGCGAACTGGATGCGGGACGCGACTGCTCGTCGATTGTCGATCAAGGAGTGACGTGACTATTCACGCCAAGTTGAACACCATACAAGTTTGTAGCCACAATTGGCGCGAGCGAATTTTGTCCAGTATCCCGCGCGGGATTCCCCGCAGTTAGACCAAGGCTTTACTTTTTGACAGATATTGAGCGCATGACTGTTAACAGCCCTGTTGTACGGTAGTGTTAACGATGCGATCGTATAATAACCTGTGGGGTAATTGTGTAACACTACCAGTAGCAATGGCTTTCATTTTAACAGTTCAACAATATTCATTGCATTATTTTCGTTGTTGAGAGACAAACATTTTCAAACCCATTAAGGCGAAAGCGCCAGGGTAGCCCGCGAAATTAATTTTTTTTACGTTTTTTTGAAATTTGCTGGTCAGTATTAAGTTATACGTTGATTAAAATATGATTCACGGCCGTAACAAATATATATTTACAGAATTATAATCATTAAAGTCATCAACACAACTCTCTAAGACCAAGTAATCCCCAAGAATGACTCATGAAATCTTGACATTTGGGGATTATACTAACTTAACAAGTTGTATTACTGATTGTAATGATTATAAATCCCTTCATCTATCTACAGTTAATCTAATCGCGAAAAAAAATCAGCTGTTCTCTACATTTTGACGAGGGAACAGCTAATTTTTTTTCGCGATTTCAGGTTTGGTCCCATAGTAAAAGTTGTTCATAATGATGAGTACAATGACCTATTAAGAGGTTGTTAATGTTTTACCAATAACCCTGTATATCTCTACTAATAATAAAGCTGAAGAGTTTGTTCATTTGAACGCGCTATTAATCTCTGAAACAACCAGTCGTATTTGAAGAAATCTTTTTGCCTTTGTAAGGGTAATTTTCGAGGAAAGCTATTGGCTATTTAACATTACGCTAGGACCCCTAAGAGCCGATAAAAAAGAGTAAAACTCAGAAAGAACGCTAAACAATAAAGAAGTAATAGCGCGGGCAGGCTATGCGATGCGGCGGGGTGGTTCAAGTCCGGATACAAGAAATTTCACGCGCACGAAGTTGCGTGCAGAAGCTAGTGTGTTAAGCGGATAACAATAGGACATTCATTACTTGTTTTAATATAAAAACATTTTTACAAAAAAAAAAACAACCGACTTCCAAAAAAAACACTACAAATTGAAAAATAACTTTAATTTTGGAAGTCGGTGTCAATAAACGAAAATGTGGAACCAAAGACACCGACTTCCGAAATTAAAGTTATTTTTCAATTTGTAGTGTTTTTTTTGGAAGTCGGTTGTTTTTTTTTGTAAAAATGTTTTTATTTTTCACTTTTTAGTGGGTCAGTTTGTAATTTATCTAAGTTACAATAGCCTAATGCCAACTGTTCATCACCTTTTACAAAATTTTGCTTTTCCCGATGCTGGGACGTTAATTGTTGAGGAGTTCTCCCGGTAAGAACCAGGAGATCCTCAACAATCACTCCCAATACGCATTGTAACGAGCATAAATTGCTTAGCAACCATATTAAAGTAATCGAATCGCAACCCGTGAAATATTTGTCAGTGAGTAGTTCCGATGGCCATCTGTGATCTTCATCATCAGCTCCACTTTACCAAGTGATGATTTCCGAGAGCAAATGCTCAAGTTACTTTAAAAAATATCCAAATAGCTGTAGCTTTGCCTATAAAATTTGAGGGTTTCCCTCAATTTCCATGGAATCCTCTCATCAGATGCCAACTTGATGATAATGGGACCACCTCGAGAGTATACCCTTTCAAATAAAAAAAGAACTTTTGGAATCGGTCCAGCCGTCTTCGAGAAAACAGTGAACATACACAAGGTAGCTACTGTAAACTGTTGAGGAATTCCCTTAACTGTCCTTCGTCTTCATCATCAGACCCCTAATGATAGTCGCAACCCATCTAGGTGTAAAGTTCACATTAATACAAATTAATCAAGCCCAAACACAAGGTAACTGCTGTAAATCGTTGAGGAGTCCCCTCAACTGTCTTTCGACTCCATCATCAGATCGACTCCAGGCCTTCATAAAATTGTAGTGCTTTAAAATACTTAATGAAAAAATTAACAAACGCACTAGTCGCTCCTACGATTTTCGAAAGTTCCCCTCGATTTCACTGGGATGCCATCATCAGATCCTGGTTTTCTTATCATGGGACCACCCTTGGCATATATCCTTTCCAACAAAAAAAGAATAATCAAAAACGGTTCATAAACGACGAAGTTATCCGCGAACACACATAAAAAATATATATATATATATATACGGTCGAATTGAGAAACCTCCTCCTTTTTTTGAAGTCGGTTAAAAATTATCTGCAGTTGTTTTACATCGTCATTAAACTCGTTTTGTAGGACATGTTTACATTATTTTAGTGATTATGTATGTAGAACAGCTTAAGGTAATGACCCTCTGGTGATAATAGTCTTAATTATACTTGCCTTTACAATTTGTTTTTAACCGACTTCAAAAAAGGAGGAGGTTTCTCAATTCGACCGTATATTTTATTTTTTATTTTTTTATGGTTGTTCGCGGATAACTTCGTCGTTTATGAACCGATTTTGATTTTTATTTTTTTTTGGAAAGGGGATATGCCAAGGGTGGTCCCATGATAAGGAAACCAGGACCTGATGATGGCATCCCAGTGAAATCGAGGGGAACTTTCGAAAATCGTAGGAGCAACTAGTGCGTTTGTTAATTTTTTCATTAAGTATTTTAAAGCACTACAATTTGATGAAGGTCTGGAGTCGATCTGATGATGTAGCCGAAAGACAGTCGAGGGGACTCCTCAACGATTTACAGCAGTTACCTTGTGTTTGGGCTTGATTAATTTGTATTGATGTGAACTTTACACCTAGATGAGTTGCGACTGTCATTAGGGGTCTGATGATGAAGACGAAGGACAGTTAAGGGAACTCCTCAACAGTTTACAGTAGCTACCTTGTGTATGTTCACCGATTACTCGAAGACGGTTGGACCGATTCCAAAAGTTTTTTTTTTTATTTGAAAGGGTATACTCTCGAGGTGGTCCCATTATCATCAAGTTGGAATCTGATGAGAGGATTCCATGGAAATCAAGGGTAACCCTCAAATTTTATAGGCAAAGCTAAAGCGATTTGGATATTTTTTAAAGTAACTTGAGCATTTGCTCTCGGAAATTATCACTTGGTAAAGTGGAGCTAATGATGAAGATCACAGATGGCCATCGGAACTACTCACTGACAAATATTTCACGGGTTGCGATTCGATTACTTTAATTGGTTGCTAAGCAATTTTATGCTCGTCACAATTACGTATTGCGAGTGATTGTTGAGGATCTCCTGGTTCTTACCGGGAGAACTCCTCAACAATTAACGTCCCAGCATCGGGAAAAGCAATATTTTGTAAAAGGTGATGAACAGTTGGCATTAGGCTTTTGTAACTTAGATAAATTACAAAGTGACCCACTAAAAAGTGAAAAATAAAAACATTTTTACAAAAAAAAAAACAACCGTCTTCCAAAAAAAACACTACAAATTGAAAAATAACTTTAATTTCGGAAGTCGGTGTCAATAAACGAAAACGCGGAACCAAAGACACCGACTTCCGAAATTAAAGTTATTTTTCAATTTGTAGTGTTTTTTTTGGAAGTCGGTTGTTTTTTTTTCCTAATAACAACTCAAGGCCAATTTTATATTGCTGGTGTATTGCAGAGCGACTTTCTGAGAGGATTTTGTTTAAATTGACCTTCATTTTTCTGTCTCTTTGGTTGCCAATCAAGCTGGCTATTCACTCGATATTCCAGTATACCTAAGCCATTTTGTTACACTACTGAAACACCAGGAACAATCACAATTGCGTTGTAAAGTAGGACATTCATGATCTTTTGAATGACGTAAAGTCAATCGGCTAAAACCAATGGCGAGACGTCAAATTTGGACCACTTACGATTTTATTGCAAAAGCATCACTCAAATATATAAGTCATTACTATGTAACTCATAACTTGGTAAGGTAAAGTACCAGTAAAGTGCAGGTTTTACGTCATTCCATCTTACGTTAAGGTCGCTGCATACTGGACAGGGCATTAGGACGTGGACGGAGCGTTAGGACGTGGCCGGGGCGTTAGGACGTGGACGGGGCGTTAGGACGTGAACGGGGCGTTAGGACGTGGACGGGGCGTTACGACGTGAACGGGGCGTTACGACGTGGACGGGCGTTAGGATGTGGACGGAGCGTTAGGACGTGGACAGGGCGTTAGGATGTGGACGAAGCGTTAGGACGTCGACGGGGCGTTAGGACGTGGAAGAGGCCTTAGGATATGGACAGGGTGTTAGGATGTGGACGGAGCGTTAGGACGTGGACGGGGCGTCAGGACGTGGACAGATCGTTAGGACGTGGACGGGGCGTTAGGACGTAGACAGAGCGTTAGGACGTAGACGGGGCGTTAGGACGTGGACAGAGCGTTAGGACATGGACGGGGCTTCAGGACGTGGACAGAGCGTTAGGACGTGGACGGGGCGTTAGGACGTGGACAGAGCGTTAGGACGTGGACGGGGCGTTAGGACGTGGACAGAGCGTTAGGACGTGGACGGGGCGTTAGGACGTGGACGGGGCGTTAGGACGTGGACAGAGCGTTAGGACGTCGACAGAGCGTTAGGACGTGGACGGATCGTTAGGACGTGGACGGAGCGTTAGGACGTGGACGTAGCGTTAGGACGTGGACAGGGCGCTAGGATGTGGACGAAGTGCTAGGGCGTCGACGGGGCATTAGGACGTGGAAGGGGCGTTAGGATGTGGACGGGGTGTTAGGATGTGGACGGAGCGTTAGGATGTGGACGGAGCGTTAGGACGTGGACAGGGCGCTAGGATGTGGACGAAGTGCTAGGGTGTCGACGGGGCATTAGGACGTGGAAGGGGCGTTAGGATGTGGACGGGGTGTTAGGATGTGGACGGAGCGTTAGGATGTGGACGGAGCGTTAGGACGTGGACAGGGCGCTAGGATGTGGACGAAGTGCTAGGGCGTCGACGGGGCATTAGGACGTGGAAGGGGCGTTAGGATGTGGACGGGGTGTTAGGATGTGGACGGAGCGTTAGGATGTGGACGGAGCGTTAGGACGTGGACAGGGCGCTAGGATGTGGACGAAGTGCTAGGGCGTCGACGGGGCATTAGGACGTGGAAGGGGCGTTAGGATGTGGACGGGGTGTTAGGATGTGGACGGAGCGTTAGGACGTGGACGGGGCGTTAGGACGTGGACATAGCGTTAGGACGTGGACGGAGCGTTAGGACGTAGACGGAGCGTTAGGACGTGGACGGGGCGTAAGGACTTGGACAGGGCCTTAGGTGCTGGCCACACAAATGGGACCTGAGACGCGGACAGGGCGCAGACGCGGCAATTAGTATACAGATGTAAAAGCGACGCGCCTGTGTCTTGTCATTTCTGTGTGTCTTGTGCCAGATCGCGTTAGTACATTTTGTATGGCGAATAATGAAGATACGTGAATCTGCGTCCCGTCCTCGTTTCTCGTCCCTTCCGTGTGGCCCGCGCCTTAGGACGTGGACGGGACGTTAGGATGTGGACAGGGCGTAAGGACTTGGACAGGGCCTTAGGTGCTGGCCACACAGATGGGACCTGAGACGCGGACAGGGCGCAGACGCGGCAATTAGTATACAGATGTAAAAGCGACGCGCCTGTGTCTTGTCATTTCTGTGTGTCTTGTGCCAGATCGCGTTAGTACGTTTTGTATGGTGAATAATGAAGATACGTGAATCTGCGTCCTGTCCTCGTCTCACGTCCCTTCTGTGTGGCCTGCGCCTTAGGACGTGGACGGGGTAAAGACGGAACGTGGTGTTATACAAACGTGAACCGAGGGTGACGCGAAACAAACGTGCTAGTGTGAAGAACAAGAAAAGATGGATTGGACTGCGACCGAAGTGTAGTCAGTTTGTAGTAGTGAGATGAAGACCGTGTACGGTCACACCTCGTCTAAGCTTCAAGATCACGATGATCTTTGTTAACGCGCAGAGCTTATTGACAGTAATGAATAATTATTTCCGATAAGAAAGGCGACGACGGACGTGAACCTTATCGCGTCAAACGTAGGCGGGGGTCGGCATGGTTTTCTTGTGGGAACGTTTAAGACGATAAGAGTTTTAGCATCAGAGGAACCTGGATTAGGTAGTCAGTTACAATCGGACCACGAGATTGATTGAGCGCAACCCGCGGACTCATTGCGAGAGCAATAGGTAGTTACTCAAATGAATTAAAAGGCTCTAATTCATTTAAGTAATTACCTTATTATAAAGTGATTATAATATAACTCTCCTAATTTATTCAAACTAAGGTTACAGTCAATCAACACCAAATCGTAGTAATGCGTAAGGCGATTTAGAGGTGTTCAGTTATTTCAATTACCTACACCTTGTAAACCATAATTAGCCTATAATGTTCCTTTTTGGCGCAGCCGTGAGGCACACATTCCTGCTAATTTCTTACATCGGACTTTGCACTTTTTACTTTTATCTTTTTAGGGTTCCGTAGCCAAATGGAAAAAAAACGGAACCCTTATAGATTCGTCATGTCTGTCTGTCTGTCCGTCCGTATGTCACAGCCACTTTTTTCCGAAACTATAAGAACTATACTGTTGTAACTTGGTAAGTAGATGTATTCTGTGAACCGCATTAAGATTTTCACACAAAAATAGAAAAAAAACAACAAATTTTGGGGGTTCCCAATACTTAGAACTGAAACTCAATTTTTTTTTTTTCTTCAAACCCATACGTGTCGGGTATCTATGGATAGGTCTTCAAAAATGATATTGAGGTTTCTAATAAATTTTTTTTTCTAAACTGAATAATTTGCGCGAGAGACACTTCCAAAATGGTAAAATGTGTGTGTGTGTCCCTGTAACTTCTAAAATAAGAGAATGATAAAACTAAAAAAATATATATGATGTACATTACCATGTAAACTTCCACCGAAAATTGGTTTGAACGAGATCTAGTAAGTAGTTTTTTTTTAATACGTCATAAATCGTAAACCGCAATTTACCTTTCTTTCAATCAACTCAAATATAAAAAAAAAACATTTAATTTCATAAATATAAACCTTATGCCAACCTTATACCAAAAATTCGAAGACATGTGACATCTGCCAATCCGCACTGGGCCCGCGTGGTGGATTACGGCCCACTCCCTCTCACAGAGAGGAGGCCTGTGTCCCAGCAGTGGGAACATTATAGGCTGATTATGGTAAACCTTATGCATAAACCCGGATGTTACGGAACCCTCGGTGCGCGAGTCCGACTCGCTCTTGCCCGGTTTTTTTTTGTTTTTATCTTATGTACGACTATTATCTGACTATCTGGTGTATTGTGTGTATTTTAGTCTGTGCTAAATGTATTTTCTTTCTTTCTTTTCTTTCTTTCCCTCTGCTGGGACACAGGCCTCCTCTCAGTGACACGGGGTGGGCCGTAATCCACCACACGAGCCTAGTGCGGGTTGATAGATGTCCCATATTTTCGAATTTGGTTCTAGAACTTGCCGGTTTCCTCACCACATTTTCCTTCATCGTTTTGAGAATAGTGAAGATGAAATAATTTACACAAAGTAAAGCGCCTGTCAGGGTTCGAACCTGCAATCTATATCCAGCTAGCAAAATAGCCATAAGAATGAACTTATATAAGAACTTAGGTATTATAAAAGGCTTATATGTGTCGTGACTAAGATAGCCTGTCTTTTAAAGACATTTTTTAAGACAGTTTGGGCTAGAGGACAGTCACACTTGTTAAGAACTCTTTAAGGTTTATATAAGAAATCTTTATAAAACATTTCTCAGAACAAAAGATTTATTATAGCATTTTTTAAGAGTAATTGTTCTTGATCATTATTTACACTTAAAAAAGCATCTTTCAAGTATATTTGTTCTTATCAGAGTCTGCAGTAAGTGTTTTATTAGACTTCTGCTCTTACTAAAGCTTTGTATGCAACTTCTCTAACTCCAACCAATCATAAGTGTAAATTGTCTTATCTAAGAGACATTAAAGAGTAGAAGAATATTGGAAGACATTCATAAGATCATTTGCTTTTGCAAAAGTCTTAAGACTTACTTTTTAAGAGCATCGTAAAACTGATTACCTAAAACTTAATTTATATATGAAGTTAATTTAAAAAATGGATATAAATAAATGGAAGAGATTCAAAAGAAGTGGGGCATACCGAAAAAAAGTGCATAAAACATACTCTGAGTTAGTACAAAAGCCAGAGTGTATACGAAAATCGGTACAAGATTCTACGAGATCGGAAATTAATAGTTTATTTGATGGTTCCGTACTACCAGAAAATAATATTATTTCTGAAGTCTTTGAAGAGATAGATTTTTCAAATAATAGTGCATCTAGTGATGAATGGGAAAATGAATCGGACGTCGACAAAATGGATTATGAAAAAGATTTAGAGTTGCGGGAAGAAATTAAAATATGGGCCATCAAATATAACATATCGCTCTCAGCGTATAATGCACTTTCTGTGATTTTGAATAAAAGAATCAAACACATGTTACCTAAGGATGCCCGCACACTTTTTCAAACACTCAAACAAGAAGTACAGATTGTTGCATTGGGGACTGGACACTATTAGCACAATGGCTTACAAAAAGTACTGGCAAAGGTTTTTGAACACGACGTTGTTCCTTTACCAAATAATATTTCACTTAATATCAATATTGATGGTTTGCCGCTTTACAAAAGCTCGCGACAACAATTTTGGCCAATACTTTGTAGTATTTTTGAAATGCCCTGGTTACCTCCACTGGTGATAGGTAAGTTAGTTAAGTTATTATTTTATTTATTTATTATTATAGTGTATAATGTGATAAACCCTTAATTTGCGTCATGGTTCTTTTATTTGGAATTCCGTTTGTTTTATTACTAATAAAAGAGTAAAACCTGGACGTCAAATTGATTCTCTCTTCTTTTTTTATTACTTTAATTCTTACTTACTTTAATTTCGGAAGTCGGTGTTAAATAACGAAGAGAACACCGACTTCCGAAATTAAAGTTATTTTGCACTTTTTTGAGGTCGGTTAATTTTTTTTGTAAAAGTTTTTTAGTCATTTTGAAAAGTTATTGCAGAATCTTTTTCAAATTCGTTTTAAAGATAATAATTACAGTTGTACCTACCTAGTTTTATTATAAAATATTAAAAAATATTAATATATTCTTTATTTTCGTATTTATTTAATTTCTTAATCTCTTGTTATGTTTTAACTATTAATGCTTACTTTTTATTCTTTTTTCTAGGTATATATGCAGGAGATAATAAACCATCCAATTTGGAAGCCTTTTTAGATCCATTGATAACAGAATTGAAAGATCTTACAAAAAATGGTTTAAACATATCACTCAAATCAACAGGACTTAAAGCAATTACAGTTCCCGTAAAAGTAAGAGCTTTTATTTGTGACTCCCCAGCCCGAGCATTTATCAAAGGAGTTGTTAATTTCAATGGCAAGCACGGCTGCCTGAAATGTACTGTTGTGGGCGAATACTCACATTTGTCTCACACCGTCGCGTTTCTAAACATAAATTGTTCTAAAAGAAATGACAATGATTTCCGGGCAAAAAAGGACGAAGAACATCATAAACTGGATTTTCCTCTTCTAAAACTGAACATCGATATGGTAGAAGACATTCCTGTGTGCGATTCACTCCACTTGATAGATCTTGGTGTCATGAAGCGTTTGTTGATGGGATGGAGAGATGGAAATATTGGTAAATATCTAACAAAGTGGTCCAGCAGAGATATCGATAAAGTCAACGCATTCTTGTTCAAGTGCCACAAAGCCTTGCCTAAAGAAATTCATAGATCTGTGAGAAAAATTGACGTTTTAGCGCACTGGAAAGGTTCCGAATATCGTAGCTTTTTCTATTATTTAAGTTTTATAATACTTAAAGATATACTACCAACTCATGCTTATTACCATTTTTTGCATCTATTATGTGCTATCACAATTTGTTCGAATGAAAAACATTTTAAATACCTTACAATTGCAGAAGATATGCTGAAACATTTTGTTGAAACTTTTAAGAATATATATGGTAAGGACTATGTCTCGAGCAACATACACAACTTGATTCATGTCGTCGACGAGGTTAGGAGATTTGGACAACTGCAGAGTTTTAATGCTTATCATTTTGAAAATAAGTTGTATGTAATAAAAAACATGATTAGACAAGGAAATAAGCCACTTCAACAAGTCGCTAGACGACTGAATGAAAGATTTAATCTAGAAATAGAAAAAAACGAACAGAATCTAACAAGTTATCCATTTATAAAACAAAATCATAAAGGGAGATCGACGCAACTTTGTTTTGCCTCGTTTACTCTGTCGGCACAAGAGCAAAACAAATGGTTTTTAAGTGAAGATGGCTATGTTATTGAATTGCAGTCAATTTGTAGCAAAACCGAAAATTCTAATAAAGGCAATATTTCAATTCATGGATATGTTTTGAAAATATTCATGCCGTGTTTGACGAACCTCTAAAGTCTTCATTTCTGTATATTTACAAAGTCAATTGTAACGATTATGTTAAAATTAAAATAATTTGTGAAGTTTCTAATGTGAAATGCAAATTAGTTAAAATTGAGCACAACTCAGAATTATTTTTTATACCTTTATTACATACGATGTGAAATAAAACTTAAAGAAATAAAGGCAATAACATTTATTGTTTTAATCATTTTGTACTCATTGGTGATTCATAATTCAACTTATAACTAAAAATCTAAAAAAAAAAACAATTTCTTAGCACAATTGATAACCTTCTTCTGATTCTTCTTCTGATTGCCCCGCAAGAGGTTCATATGGTAGCTTCATGGAATTTGACCCTTCACATAAAGTACTTGTGGTTTGTTTTCTAATCATTTCACAATTGGCTTTTGGTTGGCCTAGCAGTTCGTCGCAAATTGAGACTTTAGAAGGGGATGTAGAGCCGATGGGAACTGCTAGTATTATCATAAACCAGCATTAGTAATTTCATTTAATAAAAGTGATATTGGGTTTTTAGGAAGACCTAAACCATATTTCTAAATTATTTTCTAAGTAAGTACGTTAGCTTATACCTACTCAAGATGTTTTTAATTTTAGGTGGTTAACTTTAGGTCATATTGTTAGTTACACACTTCACATTCGTCATATGGATAGTGGTCGTAAATTGAAAATTTACGACAGTTTTGACACCAGAAGAAATTTGAATCCAATAATTTTATAAGTTTTTTTTGAGCAATTATAAAATGAGAAGGCTTTTGAGAGACGTCAGCGTTGTATGATGTAGCATATCCACAAGCGATACATTTGTCAGAGCGTATAAAGTGTGTTGTTTTCCAAGGCCACTTTTCTTTTTTAAGCATTTGGATTTTTTTCTTATCGATAAAGCAGTCGACATCCATTACGACAACCATCTTGATACGGCTCAGGTTAGTCTAAAACAATTAATAATTATCTTTACTAACCTAATTACATAGGCACTCATACTAAAACATATAATATGATTTTGTTCTTTCTTATGGAACCCTAAATGATAAACATGGCTACAGTCAAATTACCTTAGATCAGTGTTTAACAAGAACAAAAAGCTTATAGTTCACTTATCAAGTGTGACATAAGACTTAATCGTCTTACGCTTATCTTACAGAAGAGCAATTAGACTTAATACCTTTTCACAAAATATGTCCTAAGATTCACATTTATATTGGAAAAATAATTAAAAAAATTATCGATATTCTAGACTCATTTCAGAAGGGGCCCGTAAAAATATTGTTATTTATGTTATAAAACTATCGATGAAATGTATTGCGCAAGTTGTTTATCCATAATAGCAAGATACAAAGTAGTAAATATAAAGTATGAAAATAAAGATACTTACATTTGTTACTCCAATTTTAATTTTTTACACACTGCCCACCACACACTTTTTGCTTTTTCGACAAGTTGTGATATACGCTTACACTGACATCACAGAGAGTAATATAAGGGGAATTACTCTTTTAACGGCATTAGTAAGACCACTAAAAACTTATACTGACCTTATAGCATACCAGTGTAAGACACATATAAATCATTTGTTAATTACAGTAGCTTTATCAAGATCAATATAAGATGAAATATACACTTAATGAGACCATGGTACAACAACTATAAGGGCTATTATTCTTATAAAGTGCGCCTAATTCGACACTTACAGACGGCAGTAAGGGTCTTTTAAGAGTAAAAAAATATGGTCTTAGGATACTTATAAAACCGAATTTTGCTAGCTGGGATATGTCACTTGTAAGTCGCGCCTATTACCACTGGACCACCACTGCTCATCTTGTAAATACTCAGGACTATATACTATGTTCTACGATAGACCGGAAGTCATTGACCGATTACGTGCGAAGTCTTCACGCTAGTCGACTCTAAGTGTTTAAATTCATTAGCCAGAGTTCCGTTTAATGGTTGATTGTATTAAGACTTGTTTGATCAAAACAAAGGTATTTGATAATAATAATAATACCTAATAAGACCCTGTTCCTGATACCGGTGGGCTACTACTATTTTTTATATTTTTAAATGTTTTTATATTTTTTATATCCTAATATTTAAAAATATAATTTATAATATGTATATGATGAAATAAAGGAAATAATAATACTTTATTTTCCAAAATCTAGGTGTACAAAGTAGTATAATCTTATTATAAATGTGGCCCAATTACATTCTACCATTACATGTGGTGTGCAAATATTTAATTCCAGAATACATTAAATTATTAAAAATGTCATACTATGATTTAACGTAAATATAAAATATTTGTCATTGATTTAATAATGTAATAAAATTACGATTTTTGTGAGTGTAAAATCAGTACATAACACATAAGTAGTACTCTGATTTGTAGCCAACAATTTATAAATTAGTAAATTATATATTATTATTTATTTATGCTCGTGGCTGTTCATGAGCATAAATAACGGATGTAAAATGAAGCCGAGAGTCACTTGTGCATACTTGTACTCCCCGTTATTGTAAACATTTTTTACCATACCTAGGGAACCTTCTGGTTACGGAGATATTGAAGGTCAACATTCCAACTTTTACTGATGTTTTTTTACGAAAACAAGATTTTAATGTTACAACGCAACTTTAAATACCCCCACAACACCTGTACCGTTGCATACACATTTAAGCACAATATTTTGCGTGCGTTATATTGCACACTACTGTGAAAAGTGATTTTTCACATCAAAAACCGGTCAAAAGCGAGTCGGACGTGCGCACTGAGGGTTTCGTACCATCATGTTTTTAATTTTTCATCGGCGAGGCCTGTATTCGTCAGAGAATTTTAACACTGTGCACTTTTTTTTTTTTTGGTGTGAAATCATCAAATGACTCCTCCCGCTCTGGGTGGAGCGGAAGGGAGTGTCAGACTCTTACTGTCTAAAATCTACCCGTGTTCCTTCCTTATCCCTTTATGTTCCGGGCCAGCGGTAACCCTTTCGGACAATCCCGCTGACCCGGCAGGCTTCGGCCTTAAGGGGCCCCTCCCCGATGCTGACATCTCTTTGAGGCGCGCGTGGAACACGTACGCGCCGTCCGGCACAGGCCTGGTCCTGATCGGACGGTGAGCTACCCATTACTCTCCGCCCGCAGGCCCGCGCCTTCTGTGGCCGGGGGTCGTCACGCGGCTCCCGACGCCCGGAGCGTCTCCCGCGGCGGCTGGGACGGGAGGCTCTCTCCGTGAGCTGTCCCGCCACCTCCTTCGCTAACATGACTGCTTCGCAGAAGGAGGTGACTGCCTCCCACTCCCTCTCGCCCCGGACCATGGCTTGCACCTGGGCCGGTCGCGAGAGGTCGCCGCCGCTGCCGATCGCCTCTACGAAGCCACGGCGGTGCTCCGCCCTTGTGGGGCAGACCTCCACCGTGTGCTCCACCGTGTCCTCTGGGCGATCCTGGCAATAATGACACCCGGGCGTTTCCTCCCGCCTGATGATGTCCAGGAACCTTCCGAAACTTCCGTGTCCGGTGAGGACCTGCGTCAGGCGGTAGGTGAGGGCGCCGTGGCGCCTCTCTAGCCACTCCTCAAAGAGGGGTCTTATCGCCGCTACCGCGGCGCGCCCTGCGCTGGGTTGCGACAGTCGCTCTTTCCATGCCGCCATGAGATCGCGCCGGAGATCCGTCCGCTCCGCAGCGATTTGCCGCGGAAGCGGATCCTCCCCCCGGCGTAGTGCCTCCGCGCGCCACTCGTACAGGCTCGCGAGGACTATCGCCGCCAGATCCCATGGCGGCAGTCCGGCAAGGAGGCTTGCCGCCTCGCCGGAGATCGTGCGGTAGCCCCACCTTCGGGGGCGCGTTCAGGTAGTGGGCGGCTCGCCACCGCAGTGAACGCGCCCACACCGGGGCCCCATATAGGGCCATGGACCACACGACGCCCGCGTAAAGCCTCCGGTAGGAGGCGTTTGGCCCCCTCAGGTTGGGCAAGAGCCGCTTGAAGGCGGCCCCGGCCCGTTCCAGTTTAGGGGCCAAACGTCGGAAGTGCTCGACGAAGTTCCACCGGCTGTCGAGGACGAGACCCAGGTATTTCATCATCGTCTCGACGCCGATGTGAACCCCTCCTACCGTTAGTTGGGATCCCGATGGCGGCGCGTTCCGGGGCCCATGAAACGACAAGGCCTCGGACTTGTGCAATGCCACCTCGAGACCCAACTGCCGGATCCTCTCCACAACACTGTGCACTGCGGTGTAGAATATTGCAGTTTTATGTCAGCGCCATCTTTTGACCGATAGTGGAACTAATATAACTTTTTCTGATGATTTCTGAAAAATATGCTATTTAGAGACTTCGTTTTATTTTTCCTTTAATCTTTACATGGACTTCTATTACATAGAACAATTTCAGATTTTTTCTCCTAACAAACTTCGGAAATAAGGGGGAGAACTGGATTTTTTTTACATTTTTCATAAAAAATCTAAAAATATGCGGCCTAAAAAAAATGTTTGAGAATGTGCAAACTGCGTTCTTTCATATGATACCTACCCCACATGCCCCACTTAGAATTTTTCAGACCCCCTTTTCAGTCCCTGTTGCAAAAAATATACGTATATTATTATTTTTAAAGTCAAACGTTTATTACGAACTAAGTGTGCTAAGTCATAAGTACTAACATAACATAACACCAACATTGTACACTTAGTTCGCAATAAACGTTTTGACTTTGACTAGTTCTCTCTTATTTGCAAAATAGTTGGGCAAACGACATCTAAAACTATTCCAAGTTGACAGCATTAGTAGTTCTTGAGATATCCAGCTGTGACAGATAGACAGACAGACTGAGTCTCACCATAAGGGTTCCGTTTTACCATTTTGGTACGGAACCCTAAAAACGCAACTTTCATTTTTACGGTTATTTCCCAGCAATTATTTTTGCAAAAAATACTTCATTTGATACACACAGAATGCGTAGTTGACGGCTATATGATGGGTCTTTTTACAACCTGTATATTTTATGGACAGCTCGACAATAATATCTGAATCTGTATATCAGAGTAGGCAGAGATTTATAACGCAAGACATGTACGATATTATTACATTCTAAGAGGTGACATCTTTTTGAAGTCGATGTAGCATCCTATATTTTGGCGTCGTCGCTTGTCTCGTCAGATAGTTTTGTTGTTTCTTCGTCACATTATGCTGCCATTTGTATAATAACATGCCTTTCACAAATGATCACATTTTTTGGCCGTCATCTTGACGACACACATTAATCAATGAATCATGAATGATGATGATCTTATCGTATGCTGCACCGGTTGACGTTATCACGTCAACGCCGGCTGTCGCTGAACACCAACGCTGGGGCTCTGTCTTGCATAGGGTCGTAGCATTATACAGAACGATGGCCGTTTTACCTGGATGTGACGCATATTCCCCCCCCAACTTCTTCTTTTTTTTTGTGTTTGTGTTCATTCTTTGCGTCATGTTTACTGCAAATAAACGTATTTTCTTTCTATTCAGAAATCAGTGGATCCTTGGGCAATGATGTCGCTGACGAACTTGCGAAGAGAGGCTCGGATATGAAGGGCTAGGCCCGTACCCACTTCTCCCCCTGCCTTTCTCACAATTCCGGACGTAGATTCGCCAAAGATCTACCGAACTCCATAACAACAGATGGTCACGGGCAACAGACTGTAGACAGTCAAAACTGGCTTTACCAATGATACACCCGCGGCTAACCAAAAAACTTCTCAGTTTGAGTAGAAATAACCTTAGAGTAATAATAGGGACAATTACGGGCCATAACCCCCTTAACAAACATCTTTTTAACATAGGCGCCACAGACAGCCCCCTCTGCAGGGGCTGCCTTGACGCCGAGGAATCAGCCGCCCACGTCATCCTGGAATGCGAGGCCGTGGCTTCTCAAAGTGCAGAAATCCTCGGAACTGTCCAGTGGGCCAAGAATACGGCCCGCGAGGAGATGGTGGACCTCGGCCCACCCTAACGCAGAGTCTCCACCCCCAGCTGGTGGAGAAGGTGGTGAGCGCTCTGTTCCCTTTACGGGACAGCACACTCCCCCGCCCATGACTCCGACACTTGCGGTGCCGGAAGCGGACCACGCGGACGACGACGACGACATCCCTGAAGTAACCGGGGTAGATCTGAGAGTGGCGGTAGGAAGGCTTAAGGCCAAAAATACCGCCCCTGGACCCGACGACTTGCCAGGTAAAGCCTGGGTCATGACATCAAGGGCTCTCGGGCCTCGACTAGAGGCGCTCTTAAACGCATGTATGGAGAGAGGCCAGTTTCAACTCCGTTGGAAGAGGGGGAAGCTGGTCCTAATTCGGAAGCCAGGGCGCCCTGCGGACTCTTGTGCTGCTCGACGAGCTTGGCAAGCTCTTTGAGACAGTGATTGTGGGCCGCCTCGTCGGGCGCCTGGTGAGGACGGACAGCCAGTTTGCCCAACCAGTTTGCGGACAACCAGTTTGGCTTCCGCACGGGGCGCTCGACGGTGGACGCCATCATGCGCGTGAGAGCCCTCTTACCCACCGCCTGACACAGGTCCTCACCGGACACGGATGTTTTGGGAGGTTCCTGCACATCATCAGGTGGGAGGAAACGCCCGGGTGTCATCATTGCCAGGATCGCCCAGAGGACACATTAGAGCACACGGTGGAGGTGTGCCCCGCTTGGGCGGAGCACCGCCGTGTCCTCATAGAGGCGAGCGGCAGTGGCGGCGTCCGGCCCTGGTGCAAGCCATGGTCCGGAGCGAGAGGGAATGGGAGGCAGTCACCTCCTTGTGCGAAGCAGTCATGCTAGCGAAGGAGGTGGCGGGATGGATGAGGGAGAGAGCCTCCCATCCCAGCCGCCGCGGGAGACGCTCCGGGCATTGGGAGCCACGGGACGACTCCCGGCCACCGTAGGCGAGGGCCTGCGGTCGGAGAGTAATGGGTAGCTCACCGTCCGATCAGGGCCAGGCCCGTGCCGGATGGCGGTACGTGTTCCACGCGCGCCTCAAAGAGAATTCAGCATAGAGAAGGGACCCCTTAGGGCTGAAGCCTGCCTGGTCAGCGGGATTGTCCGAAAGGGTTACCGCTGGCCCGGAACGTAAAGGGCTAAGGAAGGAACAAGGAAGGCTGGAACATGAGTGGGTTTTAGTCAGTAAGAGTCTGACACTCCCTTCCGCTCCGCCCAGAGCGGGAGGGGGGCATTTGATGATTTCCCACCTAAAAAAAAAGCCCTTTGTATTTTTGCTGGCGCCTAACGTACACAAAACAGAAGAAATATGGACTAAAACAGAAAACAGAGATGAAATTGAAAAACAGTACCTACTTAAAACAGTAGGGTTGGCAACACTGCCAGCAGGTGTGTTTTCGACAAGGGATCACTGTCACAGCTATACCAATCAATAAAATAGAGATTAACCACAGTAGAACACCACCCAAGGATTGCCGAATTAATTAATTAGGAGTTTATTTATAAATGATCCTTATGGTAAAGTAGGTAATGGTTAGTGACTGTTTAACCTTACATGTTTGAAGTTAAGACGTATTTTAACTTTACGCAACATTTATAAATAAGCTCCTGTAGTATTTGGTTTTAATGATTCCAAGGTCACGGGACATAAAAATGATGTAGATAAGTTGGCTTAAAATCAATATTTCTGATTAAAATAGGACTTCAGGTAGTTGGTAGCAGAGCTGCTTTATAGACCCCGTATCTATAAAATCATTCCGTGTATCTATATAATAAAACACATATTTACGGCTACGTCGAATAGATATGAATCTAGCCGTATTTTTATCTCGTAAATATTAGTACATCCAGTCATTGTAATTATAATGACAGTCGTACTATATCTGTTGATGATAATGAACGTACAGTCAACAAAAGAGATAAGTATCCAAGATCGTCGGATTTAGTTGAAGTTTAATAAGAATCCGATGGATATTGTCGACTGAAATTAAATTTGATAAATGAGCTGCTCTGTTTGATTTCTATTAATAAATAAAATTTTATTTGAGAACGTCCATCGGTTTCTTACTTAATTTCAACTATATCCGACTATCCTGCATACTTATCTCTTTTGTTGACTGAATATTATGATTGCACACAATCGCGTAAATTACACAATTGTGTGCGAAGTATACGTAACTGCATCATTTATATCTGTGCAAATCTTCTTACTGTAGAGTAAAGAAAATAAAAACCAGCCAAGTGCGTGTCGGACCACGCACAGTGTAGGGTTCCGTAGTAGCCCGTTATCACAATATAGTACGATTCTGTTATTCTTTATTCTGAATATAAAAAAAAATATATTTAAAAAAATCATATTTTGTTTTTCAATGCAAGTCTTCACCCGTTATAAACAAGCAACTACTTCATCTTAGTCACTTTAAAGGATTAATGCTAAGGATTTTGTATTTGGTACAAAATTATCCAAAACTCAACGACGAAAAAATTCAACGACTATTACTGCTAAACTGATAAAGTTATCTTAACCGCTATAATTTTCCTTTAAAGTTCATGAAATGCACTATCATCGTGAATTTTTCCAGATTTTTCAAGCCAGCAGTTCAGGTCTTAGAGGGGGGGATGCCCCACTGGAACAAAAATTTGCACTTTAAAGTTTAATATTTCGTAAATGGAGCATTAAATCGAAAAATAATTTTAGCAACCCCCAAGTCATTTTAGAAGACCTATTCATCGATACCCCACACGATGGGGTACACAACGAAAAAAATATTCATCCCCACTTCACATGTAGGGGAGCTACCCTAAAAAAAAATATTTTCCAAAATTTTATTTTACCACTTTGTCGGCGTGATTGATATACATATTGGTACCAAATTTCAGCTTTCTAGTGCTAACGGTCACATAGATTAAGCGAGGACGGACAGACGGACGGACAGACAGACATGGCGAAACTATAAGGGTTCCTAGTTGACTACGGAACCCTAAAAACGAGCATTGGAGGGTAATTGGTAATTTATAATACCCACTATTCATGGAATTTTTGGGTTTCATATATACTTTTACTCCTGTATTTGCCAACGAGGTAGACAAAAGGCATGTGTGAATGTTATAAGTACTGTTGGTAGTAAAGTCCTATGTAAAACGGACCTTTATTGTTGGAAACAGCCAATAACCCTTCACCCAAACTGGATCAGAGATCCCAGGTGAATCGCGTTTGATACTGCTCGCTAAACAAGTCTGTAAAACCTAAGTTAATGAACATTATGTTTTCCTTCATCATAATTCAATGCTTGAAAGGCTCTGTTTATAGTACCTAAAGTTAGCTAGATTACTCGATAGAATAACTAATCTACTTTATGATTATGCCACTCAAGGCAATCAACTTTAGAAGAGCTACTATACAGTAAAAATGGTGTCACGTCACACTTCAATTTCTTAATTGTCTTGGATATTTTTGTTGCTGTCTGGATTCTCTTTAATCTTTCTCAGTTTAGATTTTATCTGCAAGCATTACTTATTATAACGTACAAATATGTTGGTGTTCTATAACTGACCCCGCGCACATTGACTCGTCTACTCATTATAACCCGCTTTGGCTTTTCCCAACAATGTTGGGGTCGGCTTCCAGTCTAACTGAATGTAGTCGAAATCCATTACTTTATATTGAGCGTGATGTGGAGTAGAAACGTGGACGATTTTGGCCTGTGAAAGACAAAGGATTGATGCATTTGAGATGTGGTGCTGGAGACGAATGTTGAGAATACCGTGGACTGCCAAACGCGCTTGTTGACCATAATATGTCAACAACGCATTCTCTCCTATTTCGGCCACATAGTACGCGGAGGCGATGAAAGTTTGGAAAAACTGATTGTGGCTGGGAACATCGAAGACAAACGATCGCGCGGTCGTTCACCAACACGATGGACCGATCAGATGAAGGAATCATCGTCCTCTAAATTCTACACAGTGGTAAGGGATGCGCTGGACAGAAACCGGTGGAGGCGGATCATCCACTCCTAATGCAACTCCAAAGCTGACCACGATCTTCAGACATAAGGAACCGACTACAGAGAGATATTGAGCGTCCCCCTCCCTGATCTTCACAACCCACTTATTAGGTAACACGTTATCCCTTGGTAAGATTGCTTGTCTCACGAGCTTCTGAATCCCCGTAAAGATTTGACGTATCGAAACCCATCAAATTGTATCAACTTCATCATGTACAGCCCGATTTCACCCACTGCTGGACTTCTACCTTAATTTTCTTGTGCCTATCCCAACGTTCCTTTCTTTTTAGGGTTCCGTAGCCAAATGGCAAAAACGGAACCCTTATAGATTCGTAATGTCTGTCTGTCTGTCCGTCTGTCTGTCTGTCTGTCCGTCCGTATGTCACAGCCACTTTTCTCCGAAACTATAAGAACTATACTGTTGAAACTTGGTAAGTAGATGTATTCTGTGAACCGCATTAAGATTTTCACACAATAATTGAAAAAAAACAATAAATTTTAGGGTTCCCCATACTTAGAATCGACACTCAAAAATTTTTTTTTCATCAAACCCATACGTGTGGGGTATCTATGGATAGGTCTTCAAAAATGATATTGAGGTTTCTAATATCATTTTTTTCTAAACTGAATAGTTTGCGCGAGAGACACTTCCAAAGTGGTAAAATGTGTGTCCCCCCCCCTGTAACTTCTAAAATAAGAGAATTAAAAAACTAAAAAAAATATGTGACGTACATTACCATGTAAACTACCACCGAAAATTGGTTTGAACGAGATCTAGTAAGTAGTTTTTTTTTAATACGTCATAAATCGTAAACCACAATTTACCATTCATTCAATCAACTCAAAAATAAAAAAAACATTTAATTTCATAAACGTAAACCTTATGCATAAACCCGGATGTTACGGAACCCTCGGTGCGCGAGTCCGACTCGCTCTTGCCCGGTTTTTTGACGTGAATACGTCTTTAAAATTGCTTCTATAGTGGGAGGCAAGTCAAAAAAAACCGGGCAAGAGCGAGTCGGACTCGCGCACCGAGGGTTCCGTAACATCCGGGTTTATGCATAAGGTTTATGTTTATGAAATTAAAAGTTTTATTTTTATTTTTAAGTTGATTGATGGAATTTTAAATTGCGGTTTACGATTTATGACGTATTAAAAAAAAACTACTTACTAGATCTCGTCCAAACCAATTTTCGGTGGTAGTTTACATGGTAATGTACAGTTGCCAGCACATCAACTTACCCCACTTTGACCTTGAACGCGTTATGAGCAACAACAGCGAGAATCGTGCGAAAGAGATATATAGCTTTTTGTCTGTCCTTACTTGTAATGTTTCGTGCTGCAGTGCGTACAGTCGTCGGTGACCAACATTGTCTTAGTCAAGTCGGCATATCTTGTTAAGCCATTTTAGTCATTATCTTCTTGTCGTTAAAGTTGAAAAGCTTTTAAGTAACACGGTAAAACAAGTGGGTAAATAAAATAAAAATAAAAGAACTCAAATGAGTAGGTCGAAGTAAAAGTTTACTTCGTGGGGTAGTTGGATATTAAATTGATCTAAGTGACAAAAGTCAGTCTACCTACGCCTAAACAGCGACTGCGGCGCACAAACATTTCTAAAACGTTTGAAATAAATCGTGAAAAGCATTTTTAATGAATTTGGTGAAATCAAAGCGTCATCGTCATGTCGCAACTTAATGACAATACAAAACATTGCTGGCTGGATGTTGTCTATAATATTAGTCAGTATTTGGAGATTCTGCGTGACGTCATGCTGCCGACTGTGCGAATTGCTTATCTATCCTAACACTGATATTTACTTCGTGCAAGATAACTGCCCGATCCACCGTGCAGGCATTGTGAAGAATTGGTTAGCTGCTCAAGAAGGTTTAACTATTATTTACTGGCCATCTAAAACTCCCGATTTGAACCATACTTATAGAAAACCTATGGGGTCAAATCTTTTTAAATTGGGAAAAATCCGAAGTGCGAAATAAAAACAATTTGGCTGAGATCGTGTCATCGACATGGGAGCACATGAGAGGAAAAGATTTGTGTTGGAACATGGTGTGCGGTATGCGTAGCCGCTTACACAAGCTAAAGAAGAAGACGGTGCGCCACTCCGCTACTAACTAATCTACTTATAAGTATTTTAAAACACACTATGTAAGTAAATGCTCAATTGAATGAATGTTAAACCATTAATTGCTAATGTTGCAGATTATGTGGTGATGTTATTGTTATAAATGGAAATGCATTTTTCTATTTAAATAACATGTTGATTCACTACACATAATTATACTTAGCTATAAATCTGTAAAACATAACAACAACAACAATCGATAACAAACTTCCAAGCATTAGCAATGACTTTTTTTAAATGTTTATAAATGGTTAGGTTTGGAATGATATTATAAAATGTAGGTAATAATTTTGAACTATGAGCATTTACTTACTTTATCTTACTTTAATGAAATAATAAACATTTTTATTACTTGCAATGATTTTGTTTCATTTCTATACAAACTACCCATTTAAAAAGATATTTCCCGACTACGTTCGTTAAAAAAAAAAGAAAAAAAAAAACATAATATTTAATTAAAAACAAAACATTGCTAACAAAAAGCTGTATTATGTTTCTCCTGGTTTCGAACGCAGATACCGATAAATATCGAGCTGCCTTAGTGACCATGAGACCAACCCAACTCTTGTAATATGTTTTGAAATTCGACCTTAGTTGGGGTGATACGCGCAATATTCTAAAGAACTTATACCATATGGCACATTTTCATAAAGTTCATTATCGCACAATCACAACCAGCTATTTAGATAATGAATCATGGAATTTAGATATTAACAGTAGACAACTTTAAAATGTTACTGATGCGCGATATTTCTTTTTATTCATCCACCCTCGCCTTGGTTTTTTTTTTAGTAGTCGTGAACATGATAATTGGCTGCCAATTATTAGTATGGTTGCGATTGGGTGATTTTAGAAACGTTGAAAACTCCACCAATCATACCAAGGATACTTTCTTTCTAACACTATACAGCGCGTCGTAGTTATAGATATGTATAGAGTTTACATTGATGTGCTGCAGTCTGTACGTCATATATTTTTTTTAGTTTTATCATTCTCTTATTTTAGAAGTTACAGGGGGGGGGGACACACATTTTACCACTTTGGAAGTGTCTCTCGCGCAAACTATTCAGTTTAGAAAAAAATGATATTAGAAACCTCAATATCATTTTTGAAGACCTATCCATAGATACCCCACACGTATGGCTTTGATGAAAAAAAAAATTTTGAGTTTCGGTTCTAAGTATGGAGAACCCTAAAATTTATTGTTTTTTTTTTCTATTTTTGTGTGAAAATCTTAATGCGGTTCACAGAATACATCTATTTACCAAGTTTCAACAGTATAGTTCTTATAGTTTCGGAGAAAAGTGGCTGTGACATACGGACGGACAGACAGACAGACGGACAGACAGACAGACAGACAGACATGACGAATCTATAAGGGTTCCGTTTTTGCCATTTGGCTACGGAACCCTAAAAACCAATGATAACAAAATCGGGGGATAGAGTTTCGTGTTGCAGCTTCATATCTATCATCACCATCCAAAATTCAATTACACCATTGCCTATGTAAAGATCAAAGAATTCATTACGCTAACTAAGGACTGTGACGCATCACGCGCGGTGGAGGGGGAAGCGCCGCCACTTTGAGGTAATTTTGCTGCGTATCGAGATTTTCACTAAGTATAACTTTTAACACGGAAAGCTACGATATTCGTTTAAGTTTAAATCGTCAGCTCTGGTCAAAATCTATCGATTGTATACAAAGCATTGAGGTAAAATAGTGACAGCGAATATAATTTGTTAAAATAATATCAAATAATATATACAATGTGTTGATTTGCATCCTAGTCAAATTCAAGGACGTAATTATGCTAATGATTCTCGACCCAAATCAACAATAAAATGAGTAGGTATTTTTTTATTTTTTTTCTTATTTAAGGAAATCTGTAAGTGTGAACCAGCCGTATTTAAACGCGGCCTGTCTGTTACTAGCCCTATAACCGCTCTTCACACACACACAAATGCAAACCATTCATGCAACTCTCATTCGATAAATTCGTAGGTAATCAATCCCATCCCCCAATCACACTCTCCCGCGCCGCTCCTAGCCACGCCCCTTTTCCCCGCCGAGCAGCGCGCCGCGGCGCCGGCGCCGACAGTGTGATTGAACTCGCCGAAGTGTTCGCGAGTGCGCTTTGCGAATTTCCGTACATCCAGACGTAGTTACAAAGTGTGATGACGGACAATTACTCAAATGCCGAGTTGGTGGAGATGGTCGCCATCAGTGGAGACAGCCTACGTGGAGCCATCCGGATGTTCGTGGAAATGTATCCCGATCGAGAACCCCCGTCACAGAGCGTCATGCTGGCTGCTACGCAGAGACTGCGGGATCATCGGCAGTTTGACGTTCCCCGGCATGCTCAAGCTCGCGGCAGCGTAGGCCTGCCTGTCGCCTTGCAGGAAGACATCCTGGAATACTTCCAGCGAGACCCACGGGCAAGCACGCGGGAGGCTGGTCAACGCTTTGGAGTGCACCACACTACAGTGTGGCACCTACTGAAGCGTGAGCTGCAACACCCATTCCACTACCGCAAGGCACAAGACATTCACCCAGGTGATAATGCCGTGCGGGTTACATTTTGGTCGCTGATTCCTGGAACACCAAGACGCCAACATCCTGTGGATGGGCGAGTGTTTACCTAAGAGTTGAAAGTAAGTATACCACGTACTTACACTTAACTAGCACGTCTTTCCATTTCATCAAACGTAGAAAACATCATTTTTAGACTTAGTAGATCGGTACACTAACTAAGGTAGGTATTTTTTTTTTTTTTTTTTTTTTATGCACACCAAACATACAAATATCCTTACAGGCTAGACCCAATGCGATATTGTAGTACACTTTAAAAAAATTAAATATTTCCAGTGCTTGTACCATAACAAATTCTATAGGTAGCTATTCTTACAAATTCACCCAAAGCGCAACAGAATATGTCTACGTCATCAGCAATGAGGTTGAGAGTGCGGAGCGCGCTCGTCAGCGGCGCCTCACGCAGCAAGTTAGTTCGTGCGCGCGGTACCTCCAGCAACCGCGGCCGACGACGACGACCCACATACCCGTCTGGCACGACTAGTTCCACCCTTCGCAATATATCCGCATTGTGTATCTTCCCTCTAATTATCTTAAAGATATAAGTGACTAGTGTGAGTTGCCTCCTGACCCTCAGTTCATTGTATCCGACCATACCTAAGATAAATAGTGTTGGATACCTCAACGGATAAAATGTATACACCCCGTATTTCCTCATATATTTATATCTAATAAATTTATTTTGTACGCGCTCCAACATGAGACTATATTTAGTTTCATGTGGAGCCCAGATAACTGCATTATATTCTAATTGGCTCTTTACTAAAGCATTATACAACGCCGTTATAGCTTTCATATTTGTGAAGCATTTAACCGTTCTCAGGACAAATCCTAGGTTTCTATATGCTTTTTTGCATACCTTAACTATATGATCACGAAACGTCAGTCCAGTGGTGAACTGAACACCCAAGTCCCTCACTTCAGTGACCCTAGCCATCGATACCCCGTCCACCTTGTAACTATGTGTAATGGGTGTGCGTGCGCGCGAGAAACTTATAGTCACACACTTAGTTGTGTTAAACTGCAGGAGATTACTTTTGCTGCAGGGCTCGTTCTACGTCATCCAACTCCAATCTGTCCAGATGAACCCGCCCTGCTCCGTTCTGGCTGCCTGCTTCCACTATGGCCGCATTCACATCCAATCTAGGTTTCTCTACATTATACACTGAATAAAAATATTCAGCGAATTCTTGAACGACTTGTTCATCTGTCAAGGTCTCTCCGTTCTTTAAAATCTTTTGGCTACTACTATTACCTCTCTTAGAATTAACGTAAGCCCAAAAGGATTTAGGGTCACTTGACATTTGGCTTTGTACACGTTGGTGATATTGTGCATGTGCTACTAAAATCTTCCCTTTAACTTTAGCCCTACACTGAGCAAACGTTTCGTAATCATTCCCTGACCCACTACTTTTATATTTTTTATGAAGAGTAGCTTTGAGTTTTATGTCGCGAATTATCTCACCCGTGTACCACTCGGGGTAAATGTACCTCGAGCGTACACGACTTCGCTTTTTCCTGGGAACACAGTCATCTATAATTGAATAAATTGTGTCATAAAAATACTTTAAACTCTTATCTAAATCTAAGTTATATAAAGGAGCCCAATCGACGGCTGCGATCTTAGAATATAATTTTAAAAAATCCGCTTTATAAAAATTCCAACTGACATGTGTGCGCGTTTCCGATGACGATGCGCTTAAACTCGGCCCTATGTGGGTATTTGTACGCAAACGAGGGCTGACGGACACCTCAAGCGGTGGGTGATAAACATCCACCGGCACGAGTGCCGCCTCCGCCGCGCGCACACACACACACTCCCCCTCCTCAAATGTACTCAATACTAAATCCAAGCAGCGATTATTGCAATTAAATATTCTGTTGCACTGGGTAAACCTACAATATGTCATAAAAAACTCATAATACGAATTAATGCTTGTAGTACAGGAATATAAATTAAAATCTCCTACCACTATCACATCACGATAATTATTACAATATTGTTCAATGATTCTAAACAACAACTCATATTCATGTTCACTGCTATTAGGTGGGATATAAACCACACACATTAAAAACAAAAACCTATTACGTAAATAAACAGTGGCACCTACTAGTTCAAAAACATGGTCATCAATGTTTACGCCACTCGGTACCGGTACTCGCCGCAACTCGATTCGCGGTGTGGCCACGAGACACGCGCCGCCTTGCTTTCGTCCATCCGCTCGGTCACATCGCATTATAGTGAACCCTGGAGGAATTAATTCCGAATCACCAATCGATTCGTTTAGGCCAGTTTCCGTGATAGCAAATATATCCGAGTTATAACTTGATATAAAACTCCTCTAATTTGGTTCGCAGTCCTCTTACGTTCTGATAATATATTTCTATAGTAGATTTATTCCGAGGTATTTGGTTTCTTGTATGGTCTACGAAACCAAACCCATTCACAGAACTCAACATTTATTGGCCAAATCTCAGATTGACATAATACGTCATATTTACTCTCCGGTACCCCAATCCTAAGGGATGCATAATCCCTTTCCGTTCTATGTTTAATGCGTTCTACTGTAACATGTTTTTCCAACCCACATATATTTCTGACATATATTTCTAAGTTTTCCTCTTTAGTGTCCTTCTGTAGACGCCAGACGTGTAAATATTTATTTTTTTCCGTTCCCTGAATTCCATTTATAGTAATACTTCCTCCTTTTTTAACTTCTTTATTACGATATCGGCTTTTCTTCCTATTTACGACTGTCCAATTTTCTTCTTTATGCAGTCTATTCTTCCCTTCTTCATCTGCCTCAACTAAGCTAATACCCGTCTCACTCTCTTTATTTGTTAATAGTGGCGGTTAGGTCTCCGATACTAAACTTGTGGATTTTGTAGCCACACATTCTTTGGTTGGTATACTATTGGTGGAATTGTGAGTTATCCGCTTTTGATTTTGCTGGAGAACGTCCACGAACGTTTTAGATGATGACGGTATTTGGCTCTTAGGTGTTTGAAATCGATCTGTAGTATCCTTCTTTGAACTTTCCATACTCAGACGGGCTCGTAGGAGTTCGTTTGACTTAACTAAGTCTATGATATTTGCTTCTAACGTATCTACTTTGTTTGCCTTTTCTTGAACTACCTCCATTATTTTTCGTAATTCTTGCAATTCCATCTCTGTTTTGATAAATCTATTTTGAAGCAAAGCATACTGCTTACTTTGTTCATCCAGTCGTGCTATTATTTCCAAGCAAAACTCCTGTAGGTCTTCATATGGTTTATTATCAATATCTGATTCATTCACGTTGCGACGACTACCGCGCTTAGTGTTTACGTAGCAGTCACTCACACCGGCCGCCACAGTTTTATCCACTATGGTGCTTCCTCGAACTGGTGTGTCGGAATTTCCGCGTTTTGGAATAGTGCTTACACATTCTGGACACACCCATTTTTCCTTGTACTCCTGCGTAAACGCCTCGTACTTCTCCGTCGTCACCGCCAGACATTTTAGATGGTATAGCTTCTTACACTTCCTTTGAGAACACTCCATATACACCTCATCATTAATATCGGCATCGCAGCCGTTACATTTCGTACCCATCTAGTGAGAGCACGACGTAACGAATTAATACAACAATATACACGTCCGAACGCTTTCGCTGCGGAGCGAGCTTATATTGCCGGCCCTAAGCCCGTTAAGTAGGAAGGAAAGTTTCAAATCAACCAATTTAATCCCCAAATAAAAACAAAATCACTACGAAAACTTTAGGTTGAAGGATATTATTAATCATCTGATAACAGGTCAGTGAACTTTTCTTTGGCGCACTAGTATTACTGTCATTAGTAAGATTTCCGTATTCCAATGATGCTCAAAAATGAGTTAATTATCAAGCGAAATTTATGACAATAATGTAGGTGATTTTCGAAATAAAATTAGGTAAAATTATTGCTACCGGTCGGGTAACATTGCTACGCGGCGCGACGGCGCTACCATTTCGGGGAAAAACAGCTGCATGCATTGTCGCTGTGTGCGTAGTCGGGTGATTCTGTTTTATTTGTATTGAATTAAGGGTGTAATTCTGAAATACTATTAAATTTCAACAACAAAAAAAAAGCAGCGCTTACTAGTTATTGCCCCATAACGTACTTCAATTGATTATTTATGTATTTTATGACAACCTCCTGAACTTTGACGAGGATGCAAATCAACATATTGTATATATATATTATATATAATGTCGGCCTATATGCGTCAAAAAGCCAAATCCAAATACAAAAATCGTATACGGTTGGAAAGGGCTTCTCAAGAACAATCGAATGGTACTAATAAAAAACCATATGCCCGAGTCAAGCAGTGCTGGAAACGTAAAAGAATGAATGCGGCCGAGCGGATCAACCCCTCGTAAACGTATTCACGTATAACACGACACCGCTGTGTCCATGACACAGCCACACCCCATTTTTTTTGTTCCGGGTGGAAAATCCTCATGGATGTCCTCCGCCTCGGGGCAGGGGGAGGGGTCTGTCAGACTCTTATTGACTAGAAACCACCCCGGTGTTCGCTTCCCGGTATTCACATTTGGACCTTGGGGATAATGGGAACTTGTGCGCCTTCCACTATCCGTTGGTGCACTATCAGTTGGCCTGCCTTTGCGGGCCACCTCAAGTCCGCGGAGGTGTGAGGTATAAAACTGTTCTGCGACGTCCCATAAGGGCGCGCGCGGAACATTACGCGCCGCTGCCTCGTGTCCAGCTAGATGGAGGGCGGCAGACGTCCCCAAGTCCACTGTCCCCACGTTCCAGTGCCAGCCTCGTCAAGGTTTTGCCTGCAATGATAACAATGTTGTGCACCCATCTCGCCGTCGAATGACCGAAATCATCATCATAGTAACAAGCATTGAAGTACGTTGCATGACCACATAACTTATCTTTTTATTTTTGTTGGTATGTAACTTTTTACCCTTGGTATAAAATTAGTTCCAACCTGTTGTCAGGTTTGCAGGTAGATAAGTTTATATCAAAACTAGTTTTTGATATCAAACTGTCCGAGCAGGTGCAGAATAAAGATACAACGCATTTTTGTCTAATCAGACATCTCGTGAGAAACTTTGTCTTTAACAACAACTAATAACGACTCCAGTGACGTAGTTATTATTTGTTTTATATTCATGTTTGTTTCTAAATGTAATGGTAATGTCAGTAGCCCAATTCCAGTAATTGCTATCGTTGAAAATCTAGTCGCAATCTGATCTCAAAAATTTAGGGATATTAGAGTTATTTTTGATAGATTGAGACTGAGATCAGACTGTGAACGTTCTTAGAATTACGAGAATGGACCCTCTGATTTCTTAAATTATTTCTTTGTTCATGAATATATGAAGTAGAGACTTCAACTTCAACAAAAACGAGAAGCCCGTAGGGAATTTTATTTATTTGAAAATAAGCGTCGTATAGCGAACCTCCTTTTTGTAAGTCGGCTAAGACGTGCACAAGTATGCATTTCTTATTAAACGTTTTATTTATCATCTGTACGAGTATTGTGCAATGTGCATAATCTATAGATAACCTACAGTTACTTAAGGTATATAATATATATATTACTTAATTATATATGCATGTTTACATTGTCTACATTTCAATTGCTTATGAGCGTTTACGCCCCGTACGGCATTTCATACAAACTTTTAAGCCCTTGTTTTTCGAAATAAATAAACCGATTTTAATGAAACTTCATACGCATAAGGTCTAAAAGTTACTAAGAACTTTATTAGAAATGACTTTCTAAAATATTCTTAAGTAACTTTTTAGTAACTTTTTATTTAAAAAAAGTAATCTGGAAATCTCTGTTCCTATGGAAAATTCAAAATCGGTCTAATTTGGCTGTAACACTATTTTTCGAAAATGTTCTTAAATAACTTTTTAGGCCTTTGTATCCTGCTTTTGCGTATGAAGTTTTATTGAATGACAAGTGATTTTATTTTTGAAAGTAAGTTTGCAAAAACACACGTCAATCATATTTTTTTTTAAACTAGATGAGGTCGGCGTTTCCTATCTGACTACTCTGAGAAGAAAGGCCGAATCAAACTCAGAGGTCACAGTCTCTTTTAAAGTCCAGACATAATCTAGATCAGGTTATATGAAGAACATGTAGATCGATGTCTGAGATGGTCTGTTGAGGAAAGAACCACACTGATTGAGAGGAACTATCCAGTTAGTGCACGCATTTGTCAGAAATCGTGCACCTCAACTCAAGACATAAGAAGCTCAACGATTCGACGAACAATACCAAAGATACGATGCAACGCTCATAAGATAATGAAAAGTGGAAACGCGGAGTCTCCTAACAAAAGCCATTCCTTGCTTAAAAGGTGATCTCCAATAACACGTATCGAAAATAATGCCCTTTTTAATTGAAATAAACATTTTTTTTATTTGTTTATATATATTTTACTAGATAGAGGGGCCCGTGGCTAAATAATAACAGCCGCACAGGTCGATCGATCAGTCTGTGGATGGGTGGCCATCTTTACATACCGTGACCCCTCCGTGCCTCGGAAAGCACGTTAAGCCGTTGGTCCCGGCTGTCATTCGTGGATCTTTGACAGTCGTTACGGGTAGTCAGAAGCCCCAAAGCCTGACAACCAGTCTTACCAAGGGGTATCGTATTACCCAGTAACTGGGTTGTGGAGGTCAGATAGGCAGTCGCTCCATGTAAAATACTGGTATTCAGCTGCATCCGGTTGGACTGGAAGCCGACCCCAACATAGTTGGGAAAAGGCTAGGCAGATGATTATGATATTTTACTAGATAGGTACGTTACTGATTGTAGGTATAATCAAAAGACGATCATTCTAGACAATTGCAAATGAGAATAATTTCAAACAATTTATTGTCAATCGACGTTTGATAGAGAAGTCAAATACATAGTTCAAGCGGGTTTTTTCTCCACACTAAATTACTTGAGGTAGGTACATAGTTTTTTCCATATGGAAGATTTGAGTTAAAAAAATTTGGAAAATCATGATTAAGGAAATTATCCACCAATCAAATTGACCACCAGCTTAAATTGACCGTATATTCAATTTCTTTTCAATTAAGTATTAATTTTAATTAAGTATAACGTATCACATATGATTTACAAGATCTTACAATAGTTTAAAAGTGTACGTGGTACAGACGCCAGCACATCAAGCTACCCGAAACTGCCAAATTTTCCCAATCAACTTTGAACCATAAGCTTTAGCGATAAAGTTGAAAATCTATTAAAGAAATTTGACAGGTTTTTAAGTCAGGGTTTTTTTTTTTTGTTTTTACAAATTCGTCTGTACGAGAATTGGCCTTCAGGCATCAGCGCTCTTGTCCTTTTGTAGGCGATACTTAGCAAATAACTTTGACCTCTATGCACATATAAACACAACATTTGATCAAGAATAAAATGATATAAATGGTTGTGGATGTCACATGTCTTCGAATTTTTAGTTCTACGACACGCCGGTTTTCTCACGTTTTTTTTTCCGTCACCGTTATTTAAATCCGTATGAGTAATTTATGGATTGCTTATTCACTGATAAATGATAAATTATTTTATTTCGTGTAAGTAGGTTTGTACAAACACGTCAATCATATATTTTTTAACTTAAATGAGGTTGGCGTTTCCTATCTGACTACTCTAAAAAGAAAGGCCGAAACAAACTCAGATAACTTACAGCTTATAACCAAAACCGCTGGTCCTGGAAGCATGAAATTTGGCACAAGAGATACTGTTATAACGTGTGCTCACTTGAGCACTAAGTTAAGATTTTAGAAATTCTACGTTCCTATATTCATAACAGTATACATATGTCGCAGCCAACTGGCTAAATTAGCCGCCTAAATAACCGCCAATTAACCGCCTGGCCTTTGGAAGTAGTGCTCGCCACGCTTCGCTCTCTCGGCTCGCACGCGGTTGTTCACAGTTTTTACCTAACCTAACTCATTTGTTCGGGGTGCCCTGGCTTAGTTACTGTGAACAATTCGGCTTACAGTTCCAGTCGGGCTACAGTTCTAACCTAAACTATAATTGAATATCATTCAGGCCGTTAGTTAAGCGGCCGCCACCGTTTAGTTAAAAGGCTAGGCGGTTAACTAAACGGCTAATCAAACCAGTCTGCTGCGACATATACACATTGAAAAAGATATCACTGTTAACCCAAAAACAACTAATCGCTTGGAAACATTTAAAACTAAACCCTTGGGTAAATTACCACTTTTGTTTACTAATGATGACCCTTATCAACAATATAATTATTTTTTAATATGTATTGCACACAATTTGATAACACATTTATTCCAAAGACTATCAGTTAATAGTAACGCTTCCTTAAGTGACTGGGCCACCATTGGTATACATATAAGTAGAAAACGACTTTATGAATTATATGAAGAACGGATTTGTATAAACACTGCTGAATTTAATTTATATGTTAAGAATTATTCTAAAATTTTTAATATTTGAGTTCAAAAAATAAAAATAGTAGTAACATTATTAAAACGACTTGGAATGTCATTAATAGCGAAACGGGAATGTCATGTACCCGAAGTAGTGACTACAGCCTTGCTATTGACATAGACAATATAATTAAATCAGATTCTCAAGACGCCGCGGCCTTTTAAAATTTATTTGCAGAGATTCCCGTATCGACTACTAAATCTCTTAACTCATCACCCAATGCCGCAGAGTCTTCACTTAAAGAAAACGTTCCAGTTTGTGATTCTGAATTTTACTTCCAATATGTAATCTGTAAAGATATAATTAAAACCTTTCACATGTTAAATGTTAAAAAGACCGCAGATCTATGGGGCAATTCTGTGGATGTTGCTAAGTCGATTATAAACATTGTAGCACCTACTTTAGCTATTATATTTAATAATTGTATTTACCACGGTGAGTTTAGTAGACAATGTAAATAACGCCCTTGCAATAGTAGTTAACTGGTTTAATGACAATAATCTACTTCTTAACGAAAAAAAAAACGAAATGTAAGTTAAGTTTACGATGCATTAGACAAGTAGAAACTAGTGTGCTCATTAAGGATCAAGAGTTGAAACCCGAAGATGCCACAGTGTTCCTAGGCATAACGTTGGATGCCAAGCTTCAATAGCTTCAATGGGGCCCCCGTATACATAAATTGTCAAAAAAGCTTAGCTCTGCAGCATACGCCGTTAGGAAAATACGTAATTTAACTGATTTAGAGACAGCCCGTTTAGTTTACTTTAGTTATTTTCATAGTGTGATGTCGTACGGTATTCTGTTGTGGGGAAATGCCGCCGATATTCAGACAATTTTTATTTTACAAAAAAGGGCAATTCGTTCCATTTATAAGTTAAGTCCCAGACACTCCCTCAAAGACAAATTTAAAGAGATTAATATAATGACTGTGCCTTCTCAGTACATTTATGATAATCTTTTGTATGCACATAAAAATATTAATATGTTTAAAAAATACAGTGATATCCATAACATAAATACTAGGACCAAACACAAATTTGTTGTCCCTACAACAAGGCTCAAGAAAATAGTTCGATCGTTTAGATGCCAATGTACCTATACGTTTTTATAATAAACATTCAAGAACTAAGCCTTAATAAATTCAAAAAATGTTTTCTAAAGCAAAAACTATGCCAGAAAGCCTATTATACTGTAAAAGACTATATTGAGGACAAAAAACTTTTTTGCAAAAAACAACCGACTTCCAAAAAAAACACTACAAAGTGATAAATAACTTAATTTCAGAAGTCGGTGTCTTTTGATCTGTATTTTAGTTTTTGCCACCGACTTCTGAAATTAAAGTTATTTTTCACTTTGTAGTGTTTTTTTGGAAGTCTTGTTTTTTTTGTTAAATAGTTTTTATTTCTCGCTTTTTAGTGGGTTTGTTTATCATGTATCTAAGTTACAATAGCCTAATGTCAACTTGCCCATCGCCTTTTACAAAATATTGCTTTTCCCGATGCAGGGACGTTAATTGTTGAGGAGTTCTCCTGGTATTCCACCATCAGCTCTATTTCGCAATTCGCATTGTGACGAGCATAAAGTACTTAGCAACCATATTAAAGTAGTCGTATCGCAACCCGTGAAATAATTATTATTGAGTAGTTCCGGTGGCCATATGTGGTCTTCTTCATCAGTTCCATTTCACCAAATGGTGGTGTCCGTGAGCAAATGTACGAGTTACTATAAAAAATACCCAAATCGCTATTGGTGTGCCTATAATATTTGAGGAGTTCCCTCAATTCCTTATGGATCCCATCATCAGAACTGGATTGTGAAATAAATGGGACCAATCTGAAAGTAGATCCTATTGAATAAAAAATAATTTTCCAAATCGGTTTATAAATGACGGCGTACTGGTACTGAGGTAACAAACATTTAAAAAAAACATACAACCGAATTGAGAACCTCCTCCTTTTTTGAAGTCGGTTAAAAAGGCTTGGGATTGAGCTGCTCTAATAGGTTTAGACAGTGAATGTTGTTTTTATTTCGATATTTTACCCTTTTTTAGGGTTCCGTACCCAAAGGGTAAAAACGGGACCCTATTACTAAGACTTCGCTGTCTGTCCGTCTGTCCGTCTGTCTGTCTGTCTGTCACCAGGCTGTATCTCAAGAACCGCGATAGCTAGACAGTTGAAATTTTCACACATGATGTATTTCTGTTGCCGCTATAACAACAAATACTAAAAACAAAATAAAATAAATATATAAGGGGGGCTCCCATACAACAAACGCGATTTTTTTGCCCTTTTTTGCTCGATATCAAAAATGGCAACAGGTAGGCACTTGAAATATTCACAAAATACTCAGTTGTATTTTAACTTTAATAATAAATAATAAAATTAAAATAAAATAAATATTTAAGGGGGGCTCCCATACAACAAACATGTTTTTTTCGGCGTTTTTGCCTTGTGGTACGGAACCCTTCGTGTGCGAGTCCGACTCGCACTTGGCCAGTTTTTTTATCTATTTACTTATACAATGACATGTACATTTACTGTATAAAATATAATATTATTTTAATTAGGTACTGTGAATGTGAGGACTATGTGGATTATTGTTTCCGTTTTAATCATGGTCTGGCAGTTTGTGTAGTTTATGCGGCCTACCCAAATGCCATGTCTTAGGTATTGTTCGTCGAATCGTTGAGCTCCTCAAGTTCTGAGCTTCACGATTTTTGACAAATGCGTACACTGATTGGACAGGTCCGCTCAATGTGTGTGTTCTTTCCTCAAAAGACAATTTCAGACACCAATCTACATGGTCTTCACACGATCTGACCAAGATTTTGTCTGGACTTTAAAAGAGACTGTGACCTCTGAGTTTGTTTTGGCCTCTCTTCTCAGAATAGTCAGATAGGAAACGCCGACCTCATCAAGTTTAAAAAAATATAATTGACGTGTAAAACAAACGTGTCTTTTTCGACGTTTTTGCCTTGTGGTACGGAACCGTTCGTGTGCGAGTCCGACTCGCACTTGCCTAGTTTTTTGTTATTATTTCTTCTTATAAGTGCAAACAATCTAGATAAAAGTAATCTTGAATGTTTGACATTGGTCACTTTTTGCGGAGAACTCCATTTATTCACCTTGTGAATAAAATATGTTTTTAGTATCATTCTAGTGCTTGTACACAAGCTCGCACAACGTGAGTTACAGAAACTGGTTTTCCAGTTATGCCGAATGGTTTTCGTAATATGTATGTACATGTTCCAAATTTCTCCAATCTGCTTACCCAGTGAGAGAAATACCGGCTTATAATTTGATGGTTTATTTATAGAAACCGGTTATTTCTATAAACATAATCGAACTAATCACTATGAACATAATCGGTTGCTGTCGGTTTTTTAAAAGGTTTTTTATGCACTGCCAGTGTTTACAAAAAATATATATTAAACGCAATAATGATTAATTCATCAAATCGTATATCATGTTCACATACCGTAGTGTAAATAAATCAGAGTAATATTAAACGGTAAATAGATACATACTTGTAAGTATATAGTATCAACATTAATGGATACTTAATCAATCATTTAGTTCACTGCAATCCTCTAAAACAAACAAGATTTCTATCAAACACTACATTTTACCTTCCATTTTCCATGTTCAAATTCATTACACAACACAATATCAACTTTGTCACTGTTTAAATAGAGTTTGTTTTGTTGTATCACTTTTTCACATTTTCAACGCGCGAGTGAAGACGTACAACGAGTGGCGGTGCTGTTATCTTAAGAGCAATCGCTAAAGTAAGGTTTTCATAACAGTAGGTCTGTGTAGTGGGGAGAGACGGATAGACAGGTGCAGACTTGGTAAGATTTGATTGAACGACGCGCGTTCTACGATTAATTGACTAGGTATTGACCACCCAGGCACTGTAATGCACCTAGTTATGTGTAAGCTATTAAACATCGCTATGATCGATATGTTTTTCATAGTATTTTGACGTTTAAAGACCTATTGATTTATGTTTAAACAGTACTCTGTTTACAGTACGAGAAGTAAGTAAAACATGTACATATTTATGGGGCTTACATGACCTGAAGCGCGGTCACTGTCGGACTGCATACCTATATATAAAAGAAAGAGAAGCGCGATGACCCAACGCTGGTAATTTATTACAAAATATGAAGCAATTATTTAATTACAAAAAATCTATTGTTTGGACTAAAAAAATAAAACACTAGTGTTTTATTTTGTTGCTTGTAGAATAATCTGACAAAAAATAATAATGATTGTATGTATATTACTATGGTTTTTATTGTAAAAAGAAAGTTTTTAGAGGTATCTTCTTGATTTTTTCTATTGTATCAAATTAGTTGTATTATGTTCAACACACTATCTACCTAGCATAATTATATTTTTCTGATTTTGTTTACTGTAGTCGATCATATAGGTACTTTTATTGTTTCTAAAACTTGCGTTTTTTGCGTTTAGGTCGTGTAAGCCCCATAAACAAGTTTTTTCTTGATTACCGAACGTGCTCTACAGTTGTCCGAAAATAAATTTATGAATAAAAAAAACACTATATTTATTTTTATCAATTAATACGACACTTTAAATTATTTTCTTTTATTTATTTTGCTGGATTTATTAAATATTTCATCAAGGGCTGATTTTTCCATCGCCAGATAACTTTTACTCGAGGAATAAAACCGTCGTTTGACAGTTTTTGTATGAAATGACTGTCAAAATTTCAAAATTATTCCTCGAATAAAGTTATCAGATGATGGAAAAATCAGCCCTAACAATTTTAACATTGTGTCATGTTACATTTAGATCTCAACTAACATGAAATACAACATAGAAAAAAAAAAGAAAAATATTATGAATACATAAGTGTCAGTCAGTCAGTGAGTGAGAGATGTCAGAGATTATCCCACTGAAACATACTAATGGGATAAAATGTATTCTATATGTTAATCTAGGTTGTACTGTCTGTGTGCCTTTCATCTATTTAGATCGGAATATTTGGATCTGAATGGATTTCCATTCAGGCGTTTTTGCGTGATTCAGTAACAACCATCCAAACATACTTGCAAACATACAAACTTTCACATTAATAATAATATTTTAGGAAACCTGTGCTAAGTGCATAAAGTTATTCGATTCTGTCCATATGGTAATTTGTAGAACTCGTGGAATTCAGTCCATATGGTAATTTGTGGAGCTTAATAACGAATGAGCCAAATCCATTTGACGGAGCACACACACAACTACTCAAAGGACCAAGTCAATCATTGCCTGCCTTTACTGGTCAAAGCCAACCGTTATCAGGTCGAGCTATGTAAGTAAATTTTGCTAGGCAATTCCCAGGGGGCCCAGGTAGACATACCCCATTTGGTGAGTCAAACGAAAGTACAGTAATTCTGCAAAATGATCTTGGATTTTCCAGAATTAGGTCACGTTTTGCGGATAAGGACCAGTTATCAAAGCTCGCACAAAATTGGTCGTTGTTATGTTACTGTTGTTTGCCGTTTTCATACCTTTGTCTTTGTAGTAAAGACGCCAGCACATCAAGCTACTACAGCCTGTCAAATTTCTTAAATAGATAGAGAAATTCAACTTTATCGCTAAATCATAAGTTTCAAAGTTGATTGGGGAAGTTTTACAGTTTCGGGTAGCTTGGTGTGCTGGCGTCTGTACAAGATGCTTTGTCTCGTTCAATAAGTGACAGGGACATTGACGTTCAAACTGTAACCATGAATTCAGCACATAATTCTAGACCAGCGTGGATTTTTTTTGTCGGTTTTCAAAAAAAAAAATAAAAACTGCTGTTTCATAGCAAAGTGAAAAATGAAATTCCGGTCAAATGAATGGAACAGCAAAGTGTCGGTTATTTAAAAAAAAAAATACTTTATGTACTGAATCTATAGTGTCAGGTTGCGCGTCTTTGTCCATACCACCTTGTAAAGGCGTATATTTAATACCTATTGCCGTCGCCAAGTAGCATTATGACAAGGCTTTATAACAATTTCTATGAAAACTTTATGGAAATTGTTCTACCAGAATCGCGTCGCACCGGTCACGTCGCACCTATCCGCTGGAGCCTTTACTGTACCCTTGAAAATTGCGGGTAAAATTACACCTTTGTAAGATATTTCAGCTCCGCGATACCTCAGCTATTGTCGGTTTGATTATATTAATGTTTAATTTAGGATGAACATGACAGAGCAGGGGTGGCCAACCGGTCGATCGCAACTATTAGTCCAGTCGATCGTAGCAACGCAAAAAATATACTACTAACCTGATTTTGCTAATCTAGCGAAAGATGCTCAAACACAATGCTCACATTGTCACATTAATATAAATAAGTAGTTACCTATAAAATAAAAACTATTACATAATTGTGTACTGAATTATGTGTTTCATACAAGAAGTATGTAATTGGTAGATCGCACAGGGTGTCGTCAGTGAACAGTAGATCTTGGGTCTAACCAAGTTGGCCACCCCTGACATAGAGTATCTGGAATTCCATAATGTTCAAATAAGGTCTTGGGTGTTACTGTCTGGAATTCGCCGAGCGCTCGGCCGGGACAGTTAAGTAACTGGCGGAACAAACTGAGCTACACGAGGAGGCTTTTTCGTGCCTCCCATAAATGCCATCATGTCTGTTTGTAATGTCAGAATAACAGCTTTTTACTAGTTGCATAGTACTTATAACAAAATAATAGTTTTTTAGTCTGTCTGTACTTTTAATTTAGATAAAGAGAAAATAATTAGGGTTCCGCGCAAAAAAATAAAACCCATGAAATCCAATATGATTTCGCTGTTCTCGGACGGTACCGAGAGCTACTGCGCTCACACACATTCACAGCGTGTTTGTATACTTGTTAACCCCAAGGAAATCGCGCGTCACTTCCTACGATAAACATACTATAGCAGTAACAAAACAATTCACTGTTTTTCAAAATATTATTACCAAAATTGAGCAGGTGGATGCAGTTAACTAAAATAAACAATAATATTATGTTGTGATAATATAACAATTGTCTTTGGATACTTATGCAACTGTTGTATAATAAGGGGTATTAACACAAAACACGATTCACCGCGTGTGATAATAGTATCACATGAATATTTTAATACTTAATTATGTACAGTTGCATACAAGACTTTATCTACACGCATAATATGAATCCTCTTTAAAAGATTATGAAACCATAGGGTGTTGTACAGTGTAAAAAAAGCACTATGTAAATTCATGGAAAGTTTCATTGCTGAGTATCTAATACAAACAATGTATAGGTAATAATATAATTATTTATTGCTGCATTAGAAATATCTGGTGGTGTGTTATTAAAGCTTGTATCACTCATTTTTGTAAACAACAAAGTAACAATTTTTTGAAATACTAATATCGAACAAAAATGGCGGGATACGACGTGAATTCGAATAACCTATAAGTTTTTTTTTTACGGTGCTGTGGTAGTAAAACGCGCCTGCATGACAATGTTCTTTTTTACCCGACTGCGCGACGCAAAGGAGTGGTAATGTGTTCATCAGCCTATGTATGTATGTCTTGTATGTATGTTTGTATGTTCCTTTGAAGAGTTTGAAGCACTGTACAGACCAAACGCCTGGGCCGATTTTTATGATTCACACGTTAATCGATTCCTGTTAGTCCGGCGAGTGTCACTAAAGACATGACGTTAGTGACAATTCAAAATGGCGACTACTGGACTTTTTTTTTTTTTTTTTTCAAAACCTATCGAGTGGGGTATCAAAGTAAAGGGTTTTAAAAGGTGATTACAAAAATATATACAACATATATACTTAAAAGCAATTCGAAGTGACAAATTGTAAAAAACACCTACCAAGAACTAAATCGTCTGCGAAATCTTTCACATTTTGTAAACTAAAAAGCTGGAAATAAAAAAAGTTATTTAAAAAATTAAAAAAAAACCCGACTGCGGTAAAAAACTTAAGTTAAAAAAAAACTGAAAAGCTAAAAACAAGCCCATTTTAAATTAAATAAAAGTTGGAAGTAGGCGGGACCATACCATTTTTATTATATTTTCAAATTCCAATGGGTCCCGCCTGCTTCCAACTTTTATTTAATTTAAAATGGGCTTGTTTTTAGCATTTCAGTTTTTTTTAACTTAAGCTTTTTACCGCAGTCGGGTTTTTTATTTTTTTAAATAATGTTTTTTTTTTAAAGGAGTTGCGTAATGAAATTTAGTACAATATTATAACACTCGTATGGATGGTATTATGGTTGATTGGTTGGTCACTGGTTGTTTTAATGTTTGCAATAAGCCAACAGTTTCAGAAACTTTTATAGAGGACTACCTGCGCCCCGAGGTTTCACCCGCATAAGGCACTTCCCTAAATGTAGATAGAATAGTCTTTATTATGCACATCATATCATCCATCTGCCTAGCCTTTTCCCAACTAAGTTGGGGTCGACTTCCAGTCTAACCGGATGCAGCTGATTACCAGTATTTTAAATAGAGCTACTACCTCTCTGACCTCCACAGCCCAGTTACTGGGTAATACAACCCCTTCGTAAGACTTTGTCAGACTTTCAGGCTACGACTGTCAAAGACCAACGAATGACAGCCGGGACCAACGGCTTAACGTACTTTCCAAGGCACGGCGGGTTGTGAAGATGGCCACCCATCCACGGACCAACCGCGGCAAGTGTAGCTTAACATGATCGATCGAGCCGTGTGGCTATTACTTAGCCACAAGTCTACAGATATAAATGTAGACATTTTACAAGGGGTGACACAATGGGAGGTCTCAACTGTACTGAAAGGAAAACATAAGTTTTGACATAACGTGTTTCAGTCCTTTGGCCTCGTTCACAGAGATATGGACCAAAGTTAAGGCCAGTTTAAGTGGTCACGTTCTTGTAAGTTGGAAGGTATCTACTAGATAAAGGGCTTGACAGGTTACCACAGGAGGGTTAGTATGAAGGAAACTAGCAAGTATATAGAAATATTACTACGCAATAACACAAGAGTGAGGTAACCAGAATGAAAACAATGACATCATTCGGCAAGGTGATCTGATTAGTTTATTTAATAAACAACCTGAGAATTCAAATGTGTGACAGATATAATCTATAATATACTTAATAATAATAAATCTGAAGACTTTGTTTGTTAATAAATTGAAATTTAAAAACACTAGAAAAACACGCGTGCAAAAACGACTATGATACGATATTCTATCATGGAATGCCAGTGCCTATCTACCTGCTTCATCATCAGATCTTGAAACCTAATTAGGTTTCAAGATCAAAGTTCATTACAAGACTATTCTAAAAAGAAATCCAAAACAGCTCTGATACGATTTTCCATCATGAAGTTCCAGTTCATATCTTCCGGCTTCATCATCAAATCAGTTCGACAGTACCATATTATTGTATTGTCATCAGATCTACATAGCTACGACCCTTGGAAGATGGTTAAATTAGTTACCTTAGATTCCATTACATACTTAGTTACATACAGGTCGACCTAATAAAAGCGTGCTAAAATCACGCTAAGACTAGCAGTGAAAGTACGTCTTTAGATTAACTTTCTCGACTCTGTTTCGAATTGATTAGCATTTGTGAACGATGACTTATAGTTACTTTGTAGTAACATAGTTTTGTAAGCGATGACTTATGGTTGTAGTAACTTAATTTTGTGAACGATGACTTATGGTTGTAGTAACATAGTTTTGTAAACGATGACTTATGGTTGTAGTAACATAGTTTTGTAAGCGATGACTTATGGTTGTAGTAACTTACTTTTGTGAACGATGACTTATGGTTGTAGTAACATAGTTTTGTAAGCGATGACTTATGGTTGTAGTAACTTAATTTTGTGAACGATGACTTATGGTTGTAGTAACATAGTTTTGTAAACTATGACTTATGGTTGTAGTAACATAGTTTTGTAAGCGATGACTTATGGTTGTAGTAACTTACTTTTGTGAACGATGACTTATGGTTGTAGTAACATAGTTTTGTAAGCGATGACTTATGGTTGTAGTAACTTAATTTTGTGAACGATGACTTATGGTTGTAGTAACATAGTTTTGTGAGCGATGACTTATGGTTGTAGTAACTTAATTTTGTGAACGATGACTTATGGTTGTAGTAACATAGTTTTGTGAACGATGACTTATGGTTGTAGTAACTTAATTTTGTGAACGATGACTTATGGTTGTAGTAACATAGTTTTGTAAACGATGACTTATGGTTGCAGTAACATAGTTTTGAATGGCATTTATTGAATTTGAATTGCACTAACTGTTGCCTGCGGCTCTGTCTGCGGTCCAGAATGAAAACCATAGATAAAAAATGTTTGAACGGATTTGGATGAAATTTGACACATGGCCAAATTTCATCCAAATCCGTTCAACCATTTTAGCGTGAAAGAGTAACAAACATACAAACCAACTCACCTTCGCATTTATAATATTAGTTACTGCGGTGATCACCCTCTCAAGCTCCGCTAATGAGACACAATTGATTTTCTATTGTATCGTATTACATAGGATACGCGCGGAGCTTGACGGGTTTAAATGTAATTTATTTTTATTTGACCCGTTTTCTTTTCACAGAAAGAAAGAAATGAAAGAAAATAAGTTTATTTGAAATCAATAAAAAATTATACTAGCAATATACAATTAATACAAAAATATACAATGTTATTGAACTGATCATTTGCATAGAATGTAAGACATTTTCGCTACAGCCGCGCCCGCGCCGGTCCTTTCTCGGTATTCTAAGATTGATCTGTCAAGTAATTTTGAGTAATAATAATAATAATAATTTATTTCTTACCACAAATTACAGAGATAGAAATAATAGTCTGCAGTCACAATTTCATAATTAATTTGTGGAAGACTGGTGCCTAAACTAAGTTTTTTAGAAAACCTGTATGTCAGGTCACCAGGCCCCCTAAATCAAAATTTCACATTAATTTTGTTGCACTGGAGACGATCTGGTTCATATCTAGACTCGGAAGCCACAAGCACCTAAGTCAAATATTCCTGCATGTGAAAATATTTGACTTAAGTGCTTATGGCTTGCACTTACGTCTTTTTGCATGCAAAAAATATTTGACCCAAGCGCCTATGGCTTCCGAGTCTAGATATATCATATTAAAATTAATATCTCACAGATTACAATATTGCAATACTGCTCAATAAACTTGAAAATTATAAAAATCGTGAAATAAAATAATTTAATAAGAATACATGCAAGGGAAGATGTATGTGAATGAATGTGAAGTGAGTGTGTGTGTTGTGGAGTGAGTGTGTGTATTGTGGAGTGAGTGTGTGTGTGGTTTGGGGTGCTTGTATGTGCGTTGCAAAGGGAAATTTGTGTCAAGATATAGTTTTGAAAAGATCTTCAATTTGTGTATAATCTAATGTAATAAGCCAGTCAGTTATCTTCCTTTTAAAAGCTGTTTTGTTTAGGTTATGAACAGAGAGTAAATCATTTAGTTTGTTGTATAGATATGGGCCAAGAAAAGAAAAGAAATTTCGGGCAAATTTAGATTTTACTGATTTAGGTTGGCATATATTCCTTCTTCTGCTTCTCATGTTAGAAATATGATCGGTATTTAAGAGATCGTTGCTTCAAAGCAACATGGAGAATAAAAAGCTGCCGAATGGAGAGGACTTTAGCAGTCTTATAAACTTCTACAGTGGGATGACGGAAAGGAAGGAATAGTGCAACTTTAAGGACTGCCCTTTGAGCCCTTTCCAGCGCTAAAAGGTTAGTTTAAAACGTTCCACCCCATGAAGTGATGCAGTATGTCAGGAGCGATTGGCACAAAGCACAATAAACAGATAGTAGTTGCTTGGAGTTAAGGATTGACCGAAGATTTTTAACCACAAAGATAAATTTCCGTATTCTGCTAGTCAGACAATTTATATGTTCGGTGAAGTTTAATTTAGAATCCAAGGTGACCCCCAAGTACTTAATATGGTCAACTTTCTGCAATTTGGAACAAGAACAATCACCGTTATGAGGGAATGAACAGGTGTGAGCGAGAATGGAGAATGGTTGAAGAGATGACTGCGGACTGTTCCTTAAAGAAAATGTAATATACTTGGTTTTAATGGAATTTAAGGTGAGTATGTTAGTTCTAAGCCAATCATTCACAGTGTTGAATCGAACCTGAGCATAGTCATGCACCTCTTTCCATGAGTCTGCACTAAAAAGAAGCACAGTGTCATCCGCAAAAGTAATAATACGACCATTTTGAAGAGAGAGATTGCAGAGGTCGTTAATATAGACCAAAAATAACGTGGGTCCCAGGATGCTACCCTGTGGAACTCCAAAAGCTACGGGAAGAGTGTCACTAAAGGGGTTATCAATTTTAACAATTTGCGTGCGGTTAGTTAAGTAATCTTTGAAAAGTAACAATTGATTTTCACGTATACCAAGGTTTTCAAGCTTGCGAAGCAAGATCGGGACCGACACTGTATCAAAGGCTTTAGCTAGGTCCAAAAAGATAGCTAACGACTTCTTTCGATCATCCATGTTAGAAGCAATAAAGTTTGTCAATTCGTGCACTGCCATGGCTGTCGATTTCCCTGCACGAAAAACCGAACTGAAACTGGGACAGCAGGTTGTTTGATTCTAGATATTTCACTAACCTGTTGTTCAATAGCCGTTCCAGATTTTAGATAAGGCAGGCAGAATTGCTATTGGTCTATAATTATTAACACAGTGTCGGTCCCCATTCTTGTGAATCGGATGGATAAGTGCCTTTTTAAACGCAAGAGGAAAGGTACCAGATTCAATCGCCAAGTTGCAGATATGTGTAATCGAGGGTACTAAAAGATTCTTATGTGCAACGAGAAGGTTTGAAGAAATATTGTCACAACCCATGGCGCAGTAACGCTTGAGAGTGGAAATAATGGCAGCTACCTCGTGCTCATCAGTGGGCAGGATAACCATGGAATTGGAAAAGGTTGGTAGGTGGGTACTAGTAGGGGGGTCATCATGACCCTGCTGTTGGGCGGTTATTTTACTAGCCAGAGTTGAGCCAATATTGGCAAAATAATGATTAACTTTGTTTAAGCAATGAACTGGTTGATCCTGCGGGCTCATTAACTCAGTCGGTGACGTTTTGGGTCTTGATCTATTCGAAACTTTATTTATTATTTTCCAGAGGCGGCGGTTGTCATTTCCCGCCTTTTTTACTTCTTCTTTTTCAAATTCCCTTTTAACTTTTTTCAAAATTTTGTTGCAATAGTTTCGATACCTAGTGTATGTTGTCCTAAGTATTAAATTGTCAGGATGTTTTTAGGGTTCCGTATAAAAACGGAACCCTATTACTAAGACTTCGCTGTCTGTCCGTCTGTCCGTCTGTCCGTCTGTCTGTCTGTCTGTCACCAGGCTGTATCTCAAGAACCGCGATAGCTAGACAGTTGAAATTTTCACAAATTATGTATTTCTGTTGCCGCTATAACAACAAATACTAAAAACAAAATAAAATTAATATTTAAGGGGGGCTCCCATACAACAAACGCGATTGTTTTGCCCTTTTTTGCTCGATATCAAAAATGGCAACAGGTAGGCACTTGAAATATTCACGAAATACTCAGTTGTATTTTAACTTTAATAATAAATAATAATAATAAAATAAAATAAATATTTAAGGGGGGCTCCCATACAACAAACATGTTTTTTTCGGCGTTTTTGCCTTGTGGTACGGAACCCTTCGTGTGCGAGTCTGACTCGCACTTGGCCAGTTTTTTTGATTTTTTATTTAGATTATCTCTGTTCTTTATACATCTTAAGAGACCTGGAGTTATCCAGGGTTTAATAATTGTTTTCCGTGAGGAGACCGTAATTAATTTAGTGTTTGACTCTACTACAGTTTGAAGTATGTGAACTAGTTGGTCAGCTGCTACGTTGGCATCATTTGTCTCGAGAACTAGTTGAAAGTTTGCTTTATTTAAGTCGGAAAGTAATCCAACTGAATCTATCCGTGAGATCATGTGTTTCAAGTGTCTAGGAAAACATTGATTCAATGAAAGGATGACAGATGATCTGTGAGGGTTGTTTGAGCTATAAAAACTTTTGCAGGCAATTTTGTTTTCAGAATGACGTGATCTAGACATGTTTTCCCGTGGGTAGGAATAACGTGAGCCGGTAGCAAGCCGTGATACGATGTCAGATCAAGGTAAGCCGAAGCATTTCGATCATGATTTGAAGTACTGATATCTATATTTATGTCACCGGTGATAATAATGTTTCTACAAGAGGAATAGTTTATCAGTTTATCAATATTTCATTTAGGGATTGCAGGAAGTTTGATATATTGTTATATGATGGTGGGCGATAAATAGCTAAAACAACGGTGTCATTATTAATTTGTATTGTTAAGCAATTTGCGTCATGAAAATCTGGTTCGAGAACATTAACATGTATGCCATTTTTTATGTAAACAACTACACCCTCGTTTTGTGTTTTGTTTTTGTTAGTTGAGTAATAGTTATAGCCATTTAATACCGGAAGATTTGGGGTATGCGGCAACCAGCATTCCGTGAGAATTATCAGGTCCCACGAAATTCTCGATTGTGCCAATAAGACATTAAAACCTGACATGTTGCAATTTATGCTTCTTATGTTTTGATTGATAATTTTGAGACGTTTTTCGTTATTTGGGATGAGGTCTAAGCAATCGGCCAGGTCACATACAGTAGAGTCAGCGATTGTAAGGTGGTCAATGTCATTGTTTATTAAATTAGTATGATCGAAGAGTACGGTTTAAATGAAAGTGGCAGCGAATAATGTGCATAGCTGTACAAATCAGAGAGACAATGACAGAACGATCGCTCTCCCACCGAATCTCTCCTGAACTGACAAGAGAGATTGAGTAGGCAAGCAACCAGTATGATAAGGACAACGATAAGGTACTTTTTTAGTTTACATCCCGTAATAAAGAATTCCCAAAAATGAAGTGAGAAAATTGTGAGATTGTGTGTGTAATTGTGTGTGAATTTGATAATGTGTAATTGTTTGCTTGTATACGGAGGTGTTTTATAGACAAAAAAAGTTAACTGAAACATATAGATTAACAATCCAAAAAAGTTATAAAAGTATGAGATGTTTGGGGCTCGTATGAGAAGTAGAGAATAACTAGTCAGATTGGCTGCCAATAGTATAATAATTTATTTAGTGTAAAATACAAGTAAAACGATGTAAAGGCTAGGTAAGCATAACATGAAACTTATTATAAAGGAATATACATATTTGATAATTAGTCTAAAGGAGAGTATACACCTCATCTCCGGTTATTTAGAAAAAAAAAATATGTTGAGCTATTTTTTTTTTTTAATTTACAATACACAACAATCAAGTTTTTATGATACAAATGGCTTTGTTCGATTTTTGTGAATAATGTCGATTTTGTTATTTTTTCTAACTTTTACATTACATCCCATATCTTCTAAAACAGTAAATGGACCATCAAATATGGGGTCCAATTTTTGACCAGTTTCATTTTTAATCAATATCAAGTCATCTTTATTATATTGAATTGGGTTCAAATATGTATCATAATATTTGTCTTTGCGGTTACATTTGCTTAATATTAAATTATTTCTAGCATCTTTATTTGCTAATTGAAGCTTATATTTAAGAGTACTACAATAATTTTCTGGATTGTATAACGGTTCAACATCGTTACATAATCTAGATGGAACATTACAAGGTCTACCAAATACTAGCTCAAAAGGTTGGTATTTTGTTGCTGAATGAACAGTGGTATTATAACTGAAACACCAATAAGCTAACCAATGTGACCATGTTTGTGGATTATTATTACATTGAATCCTCAGAAATGCTCCTAGATTTTTGTGAGAATTTTCTAACGAACCAATAGATTAATGGTGGTACGCAGTTGATGATATTTTATCAATGTTTAAAAGCTTACAAACCTGTTCCATTGTTGATGGCATAAATTCAGCACCTCGATCAGTTGCTATTGTTTTTGGTAGTCCAAATCTAAGGATAAAATTATCTACTAATGCTTTACTTACAGTTACAGTGTCCTTAGTTCTAAGTGGAAATGCTTCCACGAATTCACTTAGCCCACACTGGAGACTCAGTATGTATACATTACCTTCGTAATCTTGAGGCAATGGACCTATAATATCTAAAAATATTTTCTCAAAAGCATAAGATGCCGTAGTAGTTATACACATGGGTTCCTTAATAGGCTTACCATGTTTCATCTTTTGACATTTCTCACACCTTGATACAAAGTCTTGGACGTCCTTTTCAATACCTGGCCAGTAAAATTGTCTTTTAATGTTATTTTTATATGTAAATGAAAGTCATGTAAAATGAATTGAATATAGTCGTCATCAGTAATTCTCTTGACTCCTCTCAAAACATGAATTCGTGGTCCGGACCAATTATTCATTGATTCAATTTCTTGACATAATTCTTTAACAAAGCTAGCATTATTTTTATCTTTTATTATACATATCTCTTTTATATTTAATTTCTTGAAAAATTTACTCAATTTCGACACAAATTCGTCTCGCGTAAAATGTGAACGAAAATCAAGATTTATAAATAAATTCTTTGTCTTTTCTTCATATTCAAAGCATTCTTCACTCAAGGATATCCTATTATTTTTAATTAATTTATTTATATATTCACCTTGTTTTAAAATCATTTCTACGGAATCGTTGGGTTTCTTTACTATTTCCACAACTCTTGGCTGATCAGACCTTGAGTTTGCGGATCTCTTTAACAAAACTGTGTTACTTGCGTCCTTCATATCATTCATCCTCTTCTTTCTATTGAACTCATCTTCATTGGTTTCATCCTTCATATCTTTCATTCTCTTCTTTTGAGCTCTTGTTAATACTGTCACTACATCATTATTCATACATTTCAATTCATCCGATGTTATCACAATTCTGGATAATGCATCTGCAGCGACATTATTTTTTCCCTTAACATACACTATCTCATAATCATATTCTTCTAGTGTCAATCTAAATTTTAATAAACGACTTGAGGGATCTTTCATCCCAAATAAATATATTAACGGTTTATGGTCTGTTTGTATGACGAAATGTTTGCCGTACAAATATGATCTAAAATACTTGACTGACCAAACAATGGCTAACAACTCCTTTTGAATTGTTGGGTAATTTCTCTCAGCTTTTTTTAATGGACGACTAGCGTATGCCACAGGTCTCATATTTTTATTACACAAAACTGACCCGATTGCTATTCCTGAAGCATCCGTTTTTAATATAAATTTACTGTCGTCTGAGAAATCTGGGTATTGTAAAATTGGTGGACTTGTCATTGAATGTTTTAACTTTTCAAAAGAACTTTGACAACTTTGGGACCAATTAAAAGGTTCATTCTTTCTGCACAATCTGTTTAATGGCATTGTTATTTCTGCAAAACTAGGTATAAATTTTCTACAATAATTGCAAAAAGCAACAAACCGTTTAACCTCTTCTGAGTTTTTAGGCACCGGATAATTTTTCAGGATTTTTATTTTTTCAGGGTCTGGCAAGACACCTTGCGCAGAAACAACATGACCAAGATATAATAGTTCTTTCTTTAAAAACTGACATTTGGCGGCATTTAATTTTAAATTCACTTTTCTTAGTCTTTCAAATATGTCTATTAGATTTCGATTATGAGACTCTAAATTACGTCCAAAAACAATTAAATCGTCTAAGTAAACAAAACATTTGTCGAAAGTTAAACCGGACATTGCTACCGTCATTACCCTACTAAAAGCACTTGGAGAAATTTTTAACCCCATTGGCAGACGTTTCATCTGAAACTGACCAGAATTAGTACAAAATGCAGTACATTTCCTGCTTTCTGGATTTAATGATACTTGATAATAACCAGAATGTAAATCTAAATGGCTGAATAAGATAGCTCCGGAAAGAGAATCTAAGATTTCAGTAATGTTTGGTAGTGGAAACCTATCGTCCTGAATTTTTTCATTAAGTTTTCGATAATCGACTACCAAACGCCACTTCTTTTCATTTTTGTTATCACTTTTCTTGGGTACTAGTAGAACTGGACTAGACCATTCACTTTGTGCTTCTTCTATAATATCATTTTTTAGCATAGTTTTAATTTGTTTATTTAATTCTTGTTTTGAATGTTGTGGTAATCTATAAGGTTTTGTATAAATAGGATTAGTATTTGGTTTAAGCGTTATTGTTTGTTCATAAATATTTGTTTTTGAAAGTTTATCATTAGGTAAGTGAAAAATATCGGAATATTTTTTACAAATATCTTCAATAGACGTTTTCTCTTCTGGATTAAGATGTTGTAATTGCAATAGTGTACTTAAAGTATGAGCTCTACTTGCATCCGCTTTGTGTTTATCAAATGCTTAGCATTCATATTCAGATAAAGGCTGCACAGTCGGTGTAAAAACTGGAATACGAACATGCCTTTCACTTACATTTAAAATTTTTAAAGGTATTTTATTTTTATTTGCTCTTACAATTGCACCAGCTAAAAACAAATCTTTCCCTAATTCACTTGCGCAAACAACACAATCTTCTTTTAAACTTGAATTTAAATCTACATAGTGAAAGGACTCACTTCGCGCCGGAACGGTCAAAAATTCTAAATTGCATTCCGTAATATCAAAAATTGTAGTTTTAATTACCTTTCCGTTTATATTTAAAGTCAATACATTAGTCTCTAAATTAATATTTGACGAGTATTTACTTAAAAAGTCTAATCCGATAATTCCATCAGCCTTGATAGGTAGGTTATTAAAAACATGGAACTTATGGGAGAATACGTCACCTGACAGTGGTGATGACAATGCAAGACAAACTTGACCAAGTGAACGTATTTGACCAGCTATGTCGTTGACTAAAATATCCTGTCCAAAAATTGAAATATCTGGAGGTAAGCATTCTTTTCGTACAATCGACAAAGAAGCTCCCGTATCCAATAGCCAATAAAATTGATTATTGTCTAGATTAAATGAAACTAATTTGGTTTTTCCATTAAAAGCTAATATTTCTGGATTGGTCACGAAAAAACTTATTTGCTTGGTCTACTTCTTGGGTAGTTTGGTTTTGGGTGCTATTGTCATTTGAATCAGTTGCTTGAGCCGTATAAATTTGACGCGTATTACCACGATTACGTGACTGATAGTTATTTCTAAACTTTCCGCCTCTAAAATAACCTGAATTATGATAACATCTTGAACGGTTACCGCGATTACAATAATTATTTCCACGTGCATACCTATCTGATGACTGACCTCGTCCTTGTGAACCTCGTCCACGATGTCCGTGATGTCTGTGCCCATTGAAATTATTGTTATACATACCTCGCTTTCCTCTGTGGTAAGGAGAAAACTTACCAGAATAATGCATGACGTTGCCGTTACTTGTACTCGCACCCGGCGACAGCGAACACTCCTCATCCTTAGCTGCCTGGATAGCGTCCTTTAATGAGCCATAATTTCGTGCTGCAATTATCATGCTAAGTTTAGAGCCTCTCAAACCCTCACTGAATTTTCTTATTGCTAATCTTTCGTTCAATGGCTTCAAAATATCATATTTGTTAGAGTCACCATCTGCTTGAGCAATTGTCAAGTCCGTGAACAGTTTTTCGAGTTCAGAACCATATTCATCAATCGAATGTTGACCTTGTGAAACATTTTGTAGGCGCGATTGAATTGCTATAAACGATTTTTTAGTTAGAAGATGCGTACGCATGTCCTTGACAAGTTCTGTAACAGATGAATACTTTGAAGCCATTCGTAATTTCGCGTTCTCTGATAGTCTACTTTTCAGAATAAATGTAATTAATAAATGTTTATCTGTCTCGGCGATCATATCTGAATACATCTCAATACCATCAATCAATTGTTTCGTCACATTTTCCGAATTGTCCATAACAGGCAATAAATTGCAAGCAGTTTTCAAGTCGAACTCCATTTTGACACACTCTGTATTAGGAGTAGTACATAAAGTTTTAATATTCTCGTAAACTTTTTTAATGTTTTGAAAAATATCTGTCGCAGAAGAAATAATCTTTGGATCTTTTTTGGATTCTAAAAGCAAAAATAATCCACTGCTTTTTTCAAAAATAATTGTCGCTTCATTCAATTTAGTCTCGACTACTTTACCTAAATATCTAGATTTTCCCTTTTTAACCAAATATTTTCTTATTTGCTCTAATAAATCACAATTGTCAATTAATGTATCAATCATCGTCTAAAAATAGAATCGTGTCATTAAGTCATTCCAGTATTTTATAATTCTAAGTAACCATGTCAAAACAAAAGTGTATAGTTACTTGCAGCGCGGCGAAAGAATGTCGCAGTTTTCATTTTTGCTGTGAAGTATCAAGTTACGTGAGCAAAAGTACGCGATTATAGAATAATTAACTCGGAACGTAATGAAATATGACGCCCATTCTATTTTTAGATTTTAGTATTACTTATTACTTAATATTTCTTATTTTTAATGTCCATAGTTATTCACTTTTTTTAACTTATTCACTCGCGAGAGATTTGAACGCACACAAAAATAAAATTAAAAAATTATCTCACCAAAGTTAAGAAAACACTTCCAAATAATTTTGGCAGGTAACTCACGGTTATTTAGGCTGTAGATTCGGCGTTATCGTGTCCTCGGATAGTAGCCCTGATACGTTGCATCGCATTTAGACCAATCTCCTCCTGGATCCACTGCCGATGGCACCGTTTATACAAACGCACCACAAAATAGGCCACTGCAATGGTGAATATAGCCAGCAGCGCGAACATCACAATATTCATCCGCTCCATGTGCTGACCAACATCCTTCATGGTTGCCTCGTTCCTGCCCGCTGAATTTTGAGTGATGAATACCTCATCTTTTTCCACCGATGAGCGGCACATCTTGTAGGAACTTCAATGCCCAAATAGTGTGTTCTGGGTCCAATGTCTAATTAATCGACTTTCGTGGCGATTTACAGTAGGTGGTGATTATACTTTGGAGGTGGAAAAAATGTGAATGCGAAACCCAAGGACAATCCTGGCAAGGTCGCCATGAGATATTTGGGGCTCGTACGGGAAGTAGAGAATAACTAGTCAGATTGGCTGCCAATAGTATAATAATTTATTTAGTGTAAAATACAAGTAAAACGATGTAAAGGCTAGGTAAGCATGACATGAAACTTATTATAAAGGAACATACGTATTTGATAATTAGTCTAAAGGAGAGTATAGACCTCAAGTACATGCAGGGCTTTAATGTTATGGAATGTTGGCCAGATAGTCATTTTTCAGTTATTTTAGCCAAATCCATTTCCGAGTTAACAGTGATGCGTTGAGCGCCGTCTTCCTTGCGAAGGTAAACTTTACCAGAGGCTGACCAACAATGCTTGTATTTATGTTGGGAGGCGAATTCTCTTGCCAGGAAGAACAACTTTCGAGCTTTTGCGGGGAGATTTTCCGATATGTAGACGGGTAGCTTTGGGCCAGGGAGTCGTAAATGTGTTGTATTTAACTTACAGCTTTCATTATTTTTATTAAAGTTTCTGACTGATTGCAGTATCTTGGTTTGAAGTAACACTGTAGTGAAGTCAACTATGATGGTGTTATTCATAGAATTGCTTGAGTTAATCCTGTATACGTCCTTAATATCTGATTCTGCAACTGTGGTGTCTAGAGTGGTACCAACATTTGTGATAACATTTATCAGATCCACTTTTGATTCACTCTCAATTTTAGGGACGTTTTTTATTTCTACAGTTGTAATTTTCGATTGCTTTTCAAGTTGATGTAACCTGTCTTCCAGTTTCCTGATATAGTCTCGATTTTCCTTCTTCTAGACTTCGTATTGTTTCATTTTGTTTAGCATTTCATCATATTTTTTAGCAGTAAAATCGACTGAGTCTTGTAGTTTGTTGTACTGGTTTTTTACTTACAACATCGTCGCCTCCATGTTAGAGTAGAATACCTTTTGTTCCTTTTTACCCGACTGCGGCGAAGCCCAAAAGGAGGGTTATGTGTTTGACCTGTATGTATGTATGTATGTATGTATGTATGTATGTATGTCCGTTTCTTTGTTCCCTCGTAACTTCTAAACGAATGAACGGATTTTGATAAATTATACGTCTTTAGATTTGTCTTGGTAGCGCGAGTGTCACTGGGTATATCAAAATTGAAAAAATATAAAATGGCCGATTTTTGGCGCAATATTATGTCTTCAAAAAAAATTATTTTTCTCGAAACCTATCGAGTGGGGTATCAAAATAAAGGGTTTTTAAAGGTGATTACAAAAATATATACAACTTATATGGTTAAAAGTAATTCGAAGTGACAAATCGTAAAAACACGTACCAAGAGCTAAATCGTCTGCGAAATCTTTCACATTTACTTTGTCAACTAAAAAGCTGGAAATAAAAAAAGTTATTTAAAAAAATAAAAATACCCGACTGCGGTAAAAAACTGAAAAGCTAAAAACTAGCCCATTTTAAATTAAATAAAAGTTGGAAGCAGGCGGGACCCATATCATTTTTATTATATTTTCAAATTCAAATGGGTCCTGCCTGCTTCCAACTTTTATTTAATTTAAAATGGGCTAGTTTTTAGCTTTTCAGTTTTTTACCGCAGTCGGGTATTTTTATTTTTTTAAATAACTTTTTTTTTTGATCTTTTATTACACCAGATAATTCATCTTTGAAATCATTAAAATCTCGACAGGTAACGTTTGAAGCATCCATGGAGACTACATTTATATCGGCAATGTACTTATGTTTGGCTCAGATTGGTGGTGGACTGGAGGTAACTGACATAGTAGAGTAGGTGACACTGGCGGTGTTCGGTCTAGCGGCATTTTTCGGTAGTAGTTTAGAAAATGTGATTTAAATAAAATCGAAAATATAGAAAAAGTATGTTACAAGGCGGGGTTTGAACTTGCGACTCTTTACGCATGATCAGGAGTCTTGCGCCACAGCGCTAAGTTGACGCTTAAGCTTGTGGCTTAAATTGGTAGCCGGTATTGTCTTGCGCGAACTGTTATGGTAGGTACGTGATTAGCGCTCGAGCAGTTTCTTTTGTGTTCACTGACGAGTCCAAAGTCCAAATTAGATAAAATTTTAGAATTTTGCGGCCGTTTGGATGTTAATTTTGATTTTTGAAGATGATGCACTTTGTATTTCACAATATTTTTTTCACAGATTGTCACTGGTACAATGAAGTTTAATATTGTAGGTTTATATTTTATTATAAAGCACTTTTTTGTCGTATTATGATTTAATTGTTCGGAGAGTTTGGGTATCACGTCTGCTTACAACAACGTTACGGCGGCGGGGGAATGAGTGCTATTGCTAGAACGTAATTTTACTTCTACTTGAATTCTATTTAAGGACAAGGTCTTAAAATAAGTAAAAATAGCAAAACAGAGTTATGTACAGCTTTATTTTACGGAAATATTACGACTAAACATAAATATTAATACTATGAATTTTATATCTTTTTGAACTTTGATAACTTGTCCATAATGTCCATTTCATTACGCGTCGACACTTCGATTCATTAATTCCATAAATTTCGATAAATTCACTTTATGAGTTTCCCCGAAAGTTACTTTTCACTAACATTCAATGATCGTTGGTATTGGTCCCAAGCATCCATTTCATATAACAGATCGCGCCGGACACTAGACGCTCCCGAAGCGGCCCCCCCCCCGACGGATATGATAATGGATCGAGTTCTACGTAGTTTGTACAGGAGCAAGATTCACAGATCGCTCTTTGTTTTAAAGCTTGATTCGCAAAATAAGCGTTTCAATGTGAACCTTACTTTCATGAAAATAATGTTCACATTAAAAAAATCTAAAATTTCAACGACATTTCGGACAGACTCTCCAAAATTAATTTACATTCGATATTCACCCTAATTAGATACTGTTGTTTTAGCCCAAGTTTTATGTATATTCTACGCTCTTCCCCTTTATGGAAGCAGCCACACCTCTTGGACAAAATTGACCAAATTATTCGCAGCACACTGACATCCATTCTAAATGTGGTCTTGGACGACCGAGCGTGGCTACAAGCCACACTACCCATCCGCTTTGGTGGCCTTGGCGTCAGCAAAATTACCAGTATTAGTTTACCGGCGTTCCTGTCCACAGTCCACAGCACCGAAAAGTTGATCGGGAAGATTTTAGCCCCCTCCCTGGTTGACTCTGAAGTGCCGTGCTTGGCCGACGCGGTGAACGCCTGGATAATGGCTTGCCCAGATACAGATCGGCCCGTGAACCCTTCTTCCCAGAGGCAGTGGGATGAGCCGCTCTGCAGGTTGGTACGGAATAATCTTATTAATACGTCCACCAATATTGCTGAGCGTGCTCGCCTACTGGCTGTGAGTGAGTGGGAGTCGGGCCTCTGGCTTCAAGCGCTACCGTCACCCAACATAGGCACTTTGCTGGGTGATTTCACTTTCCGGCTCGCTACTTGTCTACGTCTGGGTGCCCCTTGCGTGGCTCCGCATCGCTGCCAATGCGGTGAAGGTGTCGACTGCCTCGGACACCATGGCTTATCCTGCAGTAAAAGCGCAGGCCGGATAGCACGGCATGCCAGCATCAATGACATCATCCGTCGTACTCTTGTCACCGGGGTGCCAGCTGTTTTAGAACCCAATGGCTTGGCGCGCAACGATGGGAAGAGACAGACGGAATGACCATAATGCCTTGGAATGGTAGGCCTTTGGTGTGGGATGCAACGTGTGTCGACCCTTGCGCCATCCCATCTTCCAAGCACGGTGAGCTGTGCTGGGGCGGCTGCTGCAGGTGCGGAAAACCTCAAACGGCACAAATACTCCAATCTCTTTGGAACTTATATGTTTGAGCCGTTTGGGGTTGAAACTCTAGGGCCATGGGGCCCGAGTGCCCACTTAGTATTTCGAGACATCGCCAAGCGGTTGGTCGACTCTTCACGTGACCAGAGGGGTGGCCTATTTTGGTCAAAGAATCAGCATTGCCATACAACGTGGCAATGCTGCCAGTCTTTTGGGCACGTTTCCTGTTGACAGCAATGCGGATGAATTTTTTGATGCCCTTTGATTCAACCGTTTTTAGGGTTCCGTAGCCAAATGGCAAAAACGGAACCCTTATAGATTCGTCATGTCTGTCTGTCTGTCCGTCCGTATGTCACAGCCACTTTTCTCCGAAACTATAAGAACTATACTGTTGAAATTTGGTAAATAGATGTATTCTGTGAACCGCATTAAGATTTTCACACAAAAATAGAAAAAAAAACAATAAATTTTAGGGTTCCCCATACTTAGAACCGAAACTCAAAATTTTTTTTTTCGTCAAACCCATACGTGTGGGGTATCTATGGGTAGGTCTTCAAAAATGATATTGAGGTTTCTAATATCATTTTTTTCTAAACCGAATACTTTGCGCGAGAGACACTTCCAAAGTGGTAAAATGTGTGTCCCCCCCCCCTTGTAACTTCTAAAATAAGAGAATGATAAAACTAAAAAAAATATATGATATACATTACCATGTAAACTACCACCGGAAATTGGTTTGAATGAGATCTAGTAAGTAGTTTTTTTTAATACGTCATATATCGTAAACCGCAATATACATTTTAGTCAATCAACTCAAATATAAAAATAATAAAAAAAAAACATCTAATTTCATAAACATAAACCTTATTCATAAACCCGGATGTTACGGAACGCTCGGTGCGTGAGTCCGACTCGCTCTTGCCCGGTTTTTTTTGCCTTTTCTGACTGTGATAAAGCCCTCATCTAAGAAGATGCTTTATAGAGAGGGTTTTTAGAGATAATAGAAGACTATTATCTCTTCACTTTCTTCTCTTGTCCTTTTTTCAGGAATTTTTTGATTTAGATTTGTATCATCTTCATTTCCTTTGTGTATTTCTGCAATTACTTGTTGCTCGCTTCTTAAAATCTCCTCTTCCATAACATCACTCCCACTGGAGTCGCAAAACTCCAAATTCTCCCCTTCGTTATTCATCGTACGAAAACATTCGTAATAAACTATAATTGTAGGTACCTAGATGTAAAAAACTACTGTTCTACTCTACGATCTGTCTCCGCAGAGTTTCGGCCACATAGCGAGGAAAGATGGCAATAACCTTGAACAACTTATGGTTACCGGCAAGGTGGATGGTAAACGTCCATGAGGTCGCAGCCCTTTGCGATGGTCGGACCAGATAAGCTCTTCTCTTGACACGAAGTTTCATGATGCGCTTCACCTGGCCAAGGACAGACAGAGATGGCGAAACATCGTCAGGGAAAAGATGTTTTCAAGGGAGGATCACGACCCTCAGTAATGAGGAATACGACTTGAGGAGGAGGAGGAGGAGATGTAAAAAAGTATGTAGCTACAAACGCGGAACTCGCTATCTGTGCGTGCGCTCACGTTAGCGTCTCGCGCGTAACTGACAGTGATCTATATTCTAATTATAATAAGGTTGCTGTTGGGTTGCTGCCACCGACAAGTCTGTCAAAATCATTGTGATCTTTGTTCTTCTTACAATAAGGTTGCTGTTAGGTTGCTGCTGACTGATGTCAAATAACTGTGAACAGAGGTTGATAGGACAACGACTGTTGGATCAGCTAGTAAGGAATCATCATCATCATCATTTCAGCCGAAAGATGTCCACTGCTGGACATAGGCCTCCCTCAATTTGGGGGGGGTTTGCCATAATCGCAACGCTTGGCAGGCGGGTTGGCGATCGCAGTATGGTATGATGGTGTAATGCATAGAGAACGCTGCTGCCCATTCTCCGGTCTCCCTTAGTCGCCTTTTACGACACCCACGGGAAGTATGGGGTGGTGCTATTCTTTAAGTCCGGCACCACGCATACAAGTAAGGAATAGGTACAGATAAAATAACCCAAGAAGCAGGACCTTCTCAAAATAAACATAAAATGACTGTATTTTGCATAATAACTTCAGAAACATGTCCATTATCCAATTAACAGCTTACAATCAACAGAATATAGTTTAATCTCAGTTAAAATGTCAAAACTTAAACCATTTTACTGTGAATGTTGTAAGGATCTGAAGGTATTTGCTAACTGATGTGTAAGGTTATGAATTTCCAGCGGGATTTCGCATCCAGTTTCAAACGAAGTTTTAATTAGTTTCATTCTTGTTAGAGCTTGTGCACTGTGTATGCGGACAGACACGTTCAGGCATTTTAAAGTTGAATAGCAATTAATGCAAATCAAATTGCAATGCGTCTGTAGCTGAATCCACTAAATCCGTCGTCGATATGGGGTGTCGTTAACTTTCTACGAAGTTATTTTATTTCACGACAGGTGACTCTCACCCAGATGTCACCTGTCATGACGACGGGATGGGCTCTTTCGATACAGACTTGTCCCAAATAGCCCTAAAAAGAGAGAAATAGAAAGGCGTTTGCAATGGAGTGGAAAAATCCAAGCTATTTTTTTTTTTTGTTTTTTTAGTTATATTTAAATATAAAAAACAGTATAATATGTCATGTACCTAAATAACAAAGAAGAAGAATTGATTAAAAATAAATGGACAAAATGGAAAATTCCTTAGTTCGAGGGTTATTAACGAATTAGTGTTCATAGACCTTTATGGCAAAAGATTTGAGTAGCTAAAACTTTATACTTAGCTCTGAGTCGTCGCTCTTTTCATGAATGTCTAAATTAAAATAAAATACTAGGTACTGCATTTGTTTGAACGTTTTTAATCATCCCAACTTCAGATGCTACGTGCGTCGTTACTTGTAAAGCTAAGTTCAAAGATAACAGACAAGTTTGTTTACGTTAAGTTATAACTCTTGCTAGATTAAAGGTTTACTTAAATAAACTTAAGTTAAGAGATATATTTTATTTTTTAGTTCTTGATACGTTTTCGCAGATCTTCTCTTTGGTGAAGCAGTGTATGATTAAGAAACCTGTATTTCATAACTTGTTGACAAAGACCAAATCGTCGAGTTGAAGTCTACCTTAAACTTTTTTCATGGCCTAACCATTTTTATATTTAACTGGCTGCGCCCCGCGGTTTTACCCGCGTAAATGTTGATCCCGTGGGAATATCGGGATAAAAAGTAGCCTATATGTTAATCCAGGGTATCAGCTACCTCCTTACAAAATTTTATCAAAACTGGTTCAGCCGTTTTAGCGTGAAGAAGTAACAAGCACATAAACACACCCCCACACACACTCACAAACTTTCACCTTTATAATATTAGTGTGATATATATATATATTTTAGGGTTCCGTACCCAAAGGGTAAAAACGGGACCCTATTACTAAGACTTCGCTGTCTGTCCGTCCGTCTGTCTGTCACCGGGCTGTATCTCAAGAACTGCGATAGACAGTTGAAATTTTCACAAATTATGAATTTCTGTTGCCGCTATAACAACAAATACTAAAAACAAAATAAAATAAATATTTAAGGGGGGCTTCCATACAACAAACGCGATTTTTTTGCCCTTTTTTGCTCGATATCAAAAATGGTAACAGGTAGGCACTTGAAATATTCACAAAATACTCAGTTGTATTTTTACATTAATAATAAATAATAAAATTAAAATAAAATAATCATTTAAGGGGACTCCCATACAACAAACATGTTTTTTTCGGCGTTTTTGCCTTGTGGTACGGAACCCTTCGTGTGCGAGTCTGACTCGCACTTGGCCAGTTTTTATATTTAACTAGCTGCGCCCCGAGGTTTTATTCGCGTAAATGTCGGTCCCGTGGGAATATCGGGATAAAAAGTAGCCTATATGTTAATCCAGGGTATCAGCTACCTAAATACAACATTTTATCAAAATTGGTGCAGCCGTTTGAGCGTGAAGAAGTAACAAACATATAAACACACACTCACAAACTGTCGCCTTTATAATATTAGTGTGATATATATTTTTTTTTTATTTAGGTGCCAGAGTTTGCCAGTGTCAAATTTATTCCGTCTGTCATGTAGAGAAGATGGCTAAATGAAATTCTGCGGCATTGACGTTACGACGCATTTTAATACTGAGACAAATAAATCCTGAATCCTGAATCTATCGTGCATGGAGTAGACAAAAAGAGGCCCTAGAGCAGATCACACACTTCAACGCGCCACGCGACGGGGCGCAGATAACGCGCCCTCACGAGTGATTACATATATAATATGTATATATATTACATATCACATACAAATTCATTATAATTATACGCTTCCGCGTGGAATTAGACCCTGTTTACCGTGAAACTTGGAGCGTCGCGTGAAGCGTAGCGAGTGATACACGTAAGATGGCGAACATATCTTGAGAATGTTTTCCTAGGGATCACGCTCGACTCAAGGCTACAACGGAGTTCTCATTTAACATCTCTTGCAGGACGCCTAAGTTCATCAGCTTATGCTGTCAGAAAAATCCGTCAATTTACTGATGTAGATATCGCGAGACTAGTCTATTTTAGTTACTTTTATAGCACATGTCTTACGGTATTTTACTTTAGGGAAGGGCTGTAGACATCGATTCTATTTTTATTCTGCAGAAAAGAGCCATCAGAGCCATATATAATCTCTCATATATAATTTATTCTCTAAGGGAAGTGTTTAAGGAAATTAACATCATAACAGTGCCTTGTCAATATATCTACGAAGACAAGGTGAGATAAAAAGGTGTAAATTTTTGCTTACACACTCACTCATGGAAGGAAACATTTTACACCTTTTTATTAAAGAAGTGAAACACATAATTATAGTACTAGGGACCTATTAGTTCAACCAGGTTTCTGACTGGCTAAAGTAGACTCATCTTTTATGGGGTACTGTTTAAAATGTTATAATAAAATACCTCCCCCCCCCACATTCTTCAACTGAATGAGACAAAATTCATGTCTTGTATAAAACGCACACTATGCAGGTAGGCATATTTACACACACACACGTCCATAATATAGCGGGTGGCAGAGGCTCTGCTCCACACGACATGTTTGTTTACACGTTATCCTGTAGACAAAGATTGAGACAACTGTGTAAAACGAAACGCATATAACATAGGTATTACAATAGAAAATATATAAGCAAATTATGCTATACTCACTGTAGTCATTATTATAAAACCATAACATAACTATTTATTATTATACACCAACATGTAAACTCGTACACATACATGCTTAAAAACATAAACTAGTCATTCATTACATAACATGTTATTACCTACACTATGATAATCAAGTAATCCAGTAGACACTACACAAATATTTAATAAGTTTAAAATTTCAAAATCTTTCTTTCTGTCGGTTTTAAAAGCAAGTCAACTGTGGGTACTTACCACTTTTATAATATACGTGCCGCACTATGTAGGTACCATTTTGTTGAAACTCAGATGTGTCTTCTCGACATCCGTATGTCACTAACGGGATGCAGCAGAATACCAGCATCAAGTATTGTACCTGGCATATGCTGAGCTGGAATCCCTTTTGGTGCAACCATGAGACACACACCGCCCAGTAGTGATCGACCGTTATAGATGTACAACATGAGCGAGGTGTCTATGGATCAATTTATCTTTTTAATCTTTGTTTTTTTTTATCTTTCACCTGTTTTTAACGTTTTTTTTAATATCTGTATTGTGTCTTTTGTTGCACTGAATAAACGTTTTATCTATCTATCTATCTATATTATAAGTTAGTCCTGCTCCACAACCACAACTAATTGATTAACACTTGAAAATACTCTTGGAGCTGCTGAAGATTGTAAGACTATCTTTGCATTGTATAGACTCAATTTCCTTTGTATTGTATAATTGCATAGCACAGATGTGAGTTCTATGTATGTACTATAGAGCTACCATTTACCGGGTAATCTGTCTTTCATTGACTTGAATGTGCCCTGGCGGCTGAATGTGTCGCTGATGGTGGCGTGTGTGTTGGATCATTTAGCTCCCTTCAAAATCGTTGAGCTTAATGGTGCTCATCTATGCGTCATGTTCGTGAATGGGCGCCGTCAGTTGGGGCTGGTCATCACTCAGCTGCCTCGGCTTATTTTTAATTATTTTATTTTTGGATTGTTGTTTTGTTACTATTTGCTATACTCTGGACACTTTTAACACTTACGTCTTTTTACCTCAATGCGCCAGAAGGAGGGTTATGTTTATACATCGTTCTCACATATAATTATAAATTCAACATTAATGATGTAACTAATTTTTTTGTAAAAATATAATTTAAAAGAGTGTCCATGGAGTTTCTTGCCTGTTCTTCTCCATAGGTACTGTAGCGAAAATAGACGGAAACAAACACTTTTCGCTAATTATTACGTTTAATTTGTTTTTAAAAATCCAAATATTGATTATAAAAAAAGAAAATAAAATAATATAGGTACAGGTAAAAAATGATGACAAAATAATTTGGGAATCTGTGACGTGAAAATTGGAAGGAATACCTAGGGATTGTACCAAAAAAAAAAAATTAAAATTTGATAACGCGACGAATTTAAAACGTGATTGCAATCAATTTCAATCCGTACGCGTGCTTAAAAAGGTCCGCAAAAATAGCTAAGGTATCACACCCGCCGTATTACAGTTAAAATAAAAAAAATCAAACTATCTACAACATACAACGTAATACAAGAATAGGGGAGAAATAAAAATATCTGTTTAAAGCAGGCTCCTGTCCTTTGGCGATCACGACCGGCGAAAATGGCTCAGCACGGCTCAGCTCTTGCGTATTCGGTACCTACGAATCGGCTGTTGCTCCGGGGAATTTCAGGATGGAAAACTTATTGGCAAGCGACTGGGTGCCGGGGTGGAGCCGAGTGTATCGGCTTGCTCTTGAGTTCGGGCCTTAATCAATGAATAAGGAAAAGAACTTATTTTCCATCAGCAGTGGAGACTCTTTTAAGAAACGTCTTCTAGCGAGGAACCAAGATAATACAAAAACACTTTCAGATACATAAAAATCACGAGATTTAGGCGTTCAGATCGAGAAGAAAAAAATATAATCTTTCACGTCAACAGATTTCTTTCAAGTGAAGTTTTGCACCATAAAAAAAGCCATCTGAGGAATCAACGATTCGTAATATGAAAAAAACTAAGTAATACATGGCCTGTATTAAAAACGAGGTTGAATATCAACTCCAAGAAGGCTTGATGACCAAAAAAAATAATGCAGGATTTGTTAATGCTGCAGTACCTACGCTTTGGAATGGGTAACTAGCTTCATATATTCTGACTGACCGACTTCTTGACCTGAATAAAAGTGCCTGTAAATGGTTTAATTGGAATAAATAGTTTGAGTTTGAATGCAGTGACGCAGTGTACAGTCACTAGCACTAATATGTCAACACTTGGCAACTTTCAATTGCGATTTTGTCGTGAATTCACGTAAATGTGATCGCAATAACATAAACTTTTATTCAAAATTAAGGGAGAAAATCGCCTTTGAATAAAGCCAACTGTATACATACTTATGCTCGTGACTGTACTTATGGTCAAACACTTTAACACATCGGTATGGCTATAGGTATTAAGTTTTGTTTAATTTTATTAACCTATAGATCCATCCCAGACCTTTGGTGTGGGATGCAACATGTGTCGACACCCTTGCGCCATCTCATCTTCCTAGCACGGTGGGCTGTGCTGGAGCGGCTGCTGCAGGTGCAGAAAACCTCAAACGGCGAAAATATTCCAACCTGATTGGGAGTTATATGTTCGAGCCGTTTGGGGTTGAAACACTAGGGCCATGGGGTCCGAGTGCCCACTTGGTTTTTCGAGATGTCGCCAAGCGGTTAGTCGACTCTTCACGTGACCAGAGGGCTGGCCTATTTCTTGGCCAAAGAATTAGCATTGCCATTCAACGTGGCAATGCTGCTAGCCTTTTGGGCACTGTTCCTGATGACAGCGATGCGGACGAATTTTTTGATGCCCTATGATTATTTTACTTATTTTTTCATATATATGTACATATTATTATTATTATTTTAAATATTAGCATAGATTATTCTTAAATAAAGTCACCTATAGATTATGTATGTCATGCCAATCATAATAAATTATACATATATGTAAATACGCAATAGTAGAAGATTATTGTTTCTAGATATAGATAGGTAGAAGTACTTGTTGCTCAAGTAAATACGTTCGAATAATTACACGGTCTAATTAAAAAAGATACATTGTTTAGAAGCAGGTATGGCTTCACTGCATACGTTTAAAAAAATACGCAATTTCTTTAATGCACAGTAATTAAGTGGCTGTAGCTCATTAGTCGACGTTTGATAAATTATTATTTTATCTCGCAACTACTTACATAGCATTACCAGGTACCGACATAAATTAATCTGTCTAGCCTTTTCCCAACTATGTTTGTTGGGGTCGGCTTCCACTCTAACCGAATGCAGCTGATTACCAGTAGTTTATATGTTACGACTGCCTATCTGACCTCCACTACACAGTACCTAGATAACATCATACCCCTTGTCTGTCATCCGTAGATATTTGACAGTTGTAACGGATAGTAATAAAAAGCCCAAAAGTCTGACTACCTTATGACTGGTTGTCAGACTTTTGGGCTTCTGAATATCTGTTCGACCCGTATCGACCCGACAGCCGGGACCAAAGGCTTAACGAGGTTTCCGAGGTACGGAGTGGTCTCGATATGTAATAGATGGTCACCCATCCACGAACCGACCTCAGCAAGCGTAGATCCTATTACGTGTGGCTGTAGAACTAGCAGGGGATCGAGGAGGGGTGTGGAGGGGGGTTCAGGGGATCAGACTGGAATAAATCGTTATTACTTTACCAGAGGAAAACTATCTCTTGCTTCTCTCGAGTATCAGCACGATAAGAATTGCTTATAATTATGTCGTGATAAAGTTTGTATCATTCATAAAAATTGATGGCGGACCTGCAATGGAGTCGCTTGACGTAGTTACTCGTAAAAGTAATTTTAACGCGCTATCTTCGACGCCAGCATATCAATCTACTACAATCTGTCAAATTTCATTAATAGACTTTCAACTTTATCGCTTAAGCATAAGGTTCAAAGTTGATTAGGAAAATTTGACAGTTTCGGGTAGCTTGATGTGCTGGCGTCTGTATTTCTGAGAAGAGGACTAGAACGCAGTTTCATGGGCATAAAACTAAGGAACTTTAAAGGCACGAGGTACAGGGTGTAAAGATCACTCATCCTCCACAGAAAAGGGAGGATCCCCCGACCAGACGGGTGTCGTGCCTGGTGGGCGACTGCCCGGCGATTGATGTCGGTACATCGTTGTATATGTTACCGGCCAAACCCGATTTTAGGATGAACTAGTTTCGCCTAGGCCAAACCAGTTCACCGGCGACGTAGGATGCAAGAGCGAGCGAAGGGCACCCCGAGGTTAGGTTTGGTTAGGTTACTTTAAACCCTTTACATATAAATTGGAGCCCCGCCGGGCGGGGTTCCGTCGACATAGGATGCAAGAGCGAGCGATTGAACTGGTTTGGTCTAGGCGAAACTAGTTCATCCTAAAATCGGGTTCGGCCGGTAACATATACACTGTGTTCCAGACGATATACATTAAACTTCGACCAGATGTTCAGACCATGGAAATAAGCATTTTTCATTATGGAAAAATTCATGAATTCTTATTTATTTGTTTTTAGTTAATTTTCATACAAACTAAATACCTACCTACCTTGACGTAAATTACCCGATATGTATGCCTCTTTGTTGGAATTGGCAACGACGTATTTTCATTACTAAGATTTGGCGGGCAAAATCTTGAAGTTAAGACCCTTTCTTACTGCATAGCTCAATGGTTAAATTTCATTAAATTAAATTACAAATAGCTTTGTAAAGAAACCTTTTTAAGTACGACTTCCTTAGTTAGATTTAATTTGTAAAAGCTATACGAGTAGAAGCGTTTGACAAAGTTTATGGATAACGTGAAGTTTTGTCAATGTGAGGACTTTGTAGGCCTTATAGATTTTAAATCTGTAGACCATTTTCTATTTTATCAAGTACTTGGTACTTGTTGACAGGCTCAGAGCGGGAGGAGTCATTTGATGATTTCCCATCCGCAAAAAAAAAGGCCTGCGCTGTCCTCCCATACATAGGTACTGTAATCTGGAAACATTGTGAAAGCCAATTATTTTTAAAAAGATTAACCGTGGAGTTTCTTGCCGGTTCTTCTCCATAGGAAACAACCAATTGGAACCTTCATGCACCTAGCTTCTGACGTTTCATAAATGTCCATCTAGGTTTATGTGAAATAAAACATTTTGATTTTGAAGTAAACGGTGTTTATGCTAGTTGCGCGGTAAACTTTGCGTATATTCCCGTTCGTCCCACCGACTTCGTTCCTCTGGTGGGACGAACGGGAATTTACGATACAAGATTTTCGTGAAGTCAGTATGATGCATAGTTTGTATTTGGCGTTGCAGATACCGCTACAGGACCAACTAAAAACTTCTTGAAATAAAATGTTTAAGTAGATCTTTTAAGGAAGGAGTGTTTTATTCATTTTATTTTTTTATAGCTTAGAAGAAAAATCATAGAGGGGCGCATGGATAAATAATAACAGCCGCGTAGGTCGATCGATCAGGTTAAGCTACGCTTTCCGCGGTTGGTCTGTGGATGGGTGACCATCTTTACATACCGTGACCTCTCCGTGCCTCGGAAAGCACGTTAAGCCGTTGGTCCCGGCTGTCATTTGTGGATCTTTTACAGTCGTTAAGGGTAGTCAGAAGTCTGAAAGTCTGACAACCAGTCTTACGGGGTAATATGTAACTGGAGGTCAGATAGGCAGTCGCTCCATGTAAAATAGACTGGTTAGACTGGAAGCCGACCCCAACATAGTTGGGAAAAGGTTTGGCAGATGATGATGAAGAAAAATCATACGTACTTACCTTTTTAAGTCAGCTCCGCATCGGTTAATTTCTAGGCAGCTAAATTAACAGTTTCATTCTTCTTCAGGTTGACATTTAGCCAGATTGCAAACCTAAAAGAAACACTCATCGCTCTCAGTGGAACCACACCCCGTGATTCTTAAGCAGATATCTCATTTCCACTCGAGTGGTTCACATTAATGTAGAATTAACGAATTAATTTAGCTGTTTGCTAACTCGCCTCCGATCAAGTGTGACTAATCATCTCTAATAGCATTTAGAAGGAAGCTTAGTGGAATATAGGGTTCTTTAAAAAATTTATACATATTACAGAAGCATTATGTCGGTTTTAAAAGCAAGTCGTCAATTAAGATGTGGGTACTTACCACCTTTATAATATATGCGCCGCACTATCGACGGCGAAGTGCCAACTAACTGACATTTTTTGAGAAATTCACTTTTTTATCGTTTTGAATTTAAAAGCGTTATTCGTGTTTTAGTGAAATCGCCTAAGTGTATTTTTAGTTGCGACAGCATTCAATTAAAATGTAGAAATATGTACCTCCCAACTAAACAAACGCAACGTGTCTATTTTTGAACGTTTTTTTCGTTTTTTTTTTCAAATTTTTGACTTTGTCAGTTAGGAGGTATTGGCACTTCGCCGCCGCTATGTAGGTACCATTTTGTTGAAACTCAGATGTGTCTTCTCGACATCCGTGTGTCACTAACGGGATGCAGCAGAATATCAGCGTCAGGTATTGTACCTGGCATATGCTGAGCTGGGTTCCTATTTAGTGCAACCTTGAGACACACACCGCCCAGTAGTGATTGACCGTTATAGATGTATATTATGAGGTGTCTATAAAGTGTTACATGCTCTGTGGGTGTCTACGGTCAATTTATCTTTTTAATATTTTTTTCTCACCTTTTTTGATGTTTTTGTACCTGTATTGGGCACTGAATAAACGTTTTATATATCTATCTTATTTTTAACCGACTTCAAAAAAAGGAGGAGTATTTTTCCACTAGGTGTATGTTGATGCTGTTAGGTATAATGACTTCCTGTCACTGTTATTTACTTAGCAAGTGAAGGTAGGTATACGAATTTGTGTGGGGTAGGTACGGTTAGCAACAAAAGTCGATTAACACTTCAGTTTTTCAAGTCTCAGTTAATGAGCAAAATATTTGTTCAAAATTGCATTGTACTTCTGCTGCAAATTTTGAACAAATAGTTTGCTCAATAACTGAGATAAAAAAAACTGAAGTGTTAATCGACTTTTGTTGCTGACTTTACCACAGCTAAAAAGTGAAAACTAACTTTAATTTCGGAAGTCGGTGTCTCAGGTTTTGTATTTTCGTTTTATGCCACCGACTTCCGAAATTAGAGTTATTTTTCACTTTGTAGTGTTTGTAGTGACATTGTGCATCCAAAGTTAAACATGATATCGTTTTGTCTTGTTATAAATTTTGTTCGTACGTAAACAAAACAGTAAAATAAAAAGCCATTACCAGAAAACAGTGTACAGAGATATCCAAAGTTGTAAAAAAACGCAGCAGAATATATTTCAAAGAAAAATTTAAATCAAAGGCTTATTATAAAATGTCAGGATAAAAACGCTTATAAATCAGTTACCGAAAAGGCCCTATCAGATATAGTAACTTGGATGGAAAATAATAATTTAAACATAAACATTAATAAAACAAAATTAATCGAATTTACATCCTACAATGCAAAACAATTAACTTTAGATATTATGTATAAAGACAAAAAAGTAGAAGAAGTAGATGACTAAAAATTTTTAGGACTTAATTTAGATAAAATTTGAATTGGAAAAGCCATATAGAAACAGTTTGTCAGAAACTCGATAGATTTGTATTTGCGTTACAAATGGTAAGGCAAAATGTTTCTGTATAAGCTGCTCTATCGGCTTACCATGGCTATGTATCATCCGTACTGAGCTATGGATTAATAATTTGGGGCAACTCGATCGATATCGACAGAGTTTTTAAAATTCAAAAACGGGTTATTAACAAGTCTTGGTTCCTAGATAGTTGCAAACCTTTATTTAAAAAATATAAAATTCTTCCAATTCCTTGTATGTACATAATAGATATCTGACTATTTACCAAAAAACATATGCTCTACTTTAAATAATATAGTGAGGTCCTAACTAGACAAAAAGGGGCTAAGTTTCGCAACCTACTGTATCAACCGCCCTATCATAAAGATGATATGATATAAGAAAAATGTGTTTAATCTGTGTGTTTGAAATATTGACAGTTGTTTTATACAAAAACTGTCAAATGACAATTTTATTCCTGGAACACAAGTTATCTGGCGATTGAAAAATCAGCCCTTAGTTTACAATAATTTACCAAACGAGTTAAAATTATTACAGGGGAATGTATTCAAGACAGAATTGACAGAATGGCTTCTAAAGTGTTTTTTTATAGTATTAAGGAATTTATGGAACATAAAAATTGAAAATTGGTATATTTATTAGAATTTTAATAATAGACATTAGTAAATTGAATAGTAAATAATTGCATGATAATAGTAATATAATATAAGATCAAACGAACTTCGGCAAGTGAAGTTCGATCGATATTATATTAATCGCTTCATTCGAAGATATAACATTCACAACGTAGTCCCTCTACCCTACAAGGCAACTTCTCACTCTTTTAAAATTACCCCCGTATTTTTTTTTTTAAGTAGGTCACGCAGTTCTGTCAAACTTCATTCTTTTTAGAGTAAGTGAATCAGCAAAAACTTCATTATGGGCAAGTAGGGTGGGTGGGTGATTATATCTTCGAATGAAGCGATTAATATAATATCGATCGAACTTCACTTGCCGAAGTTCGTTTGATCTTATATTATATTGCATCGCTTCATTCTTCAGATATAACATTCACAACGTAGATGTTTAGAGATGAAGTTTTAGCTGTTTTTAGAATTCAATAATAATACTCGTATTTATAAATTCTTGTTTATTAAACTGAGGTTTTTATTAACAAGCAATATAATTAATCTAATCTAATAATATATTGAAAATTTTAATTTACAATATTTTAACTATTGCTGTAAAGTCCACCGATTAACTAATTAGGTATCTATTTAGGTTAATACATACAATCTTAATTTATAATGATTAAAGTACGAGTATTAATCAGTCTTATTTAATTTGTATTTGGCGGAAAACAAACCGAATTTGCAAAGGAATTTTCCTCGCGTATGGGCCGACAATAATATTTGGCGAATGTTTGAGATGCTGCTGTCCAGCCAGCCGCCTTCCGGATGGCGTCTACGGACAAGCCAGCGCGGCGCGCCGTGGACGTGGCGGCGTGGCGCGTGCTGTGCGCGCTGAACGTCGCCACGTCCACGCCGCTCTCACATAATACTTGTTTTATCCAACGGCTGATTGACTGCGCCGTAGCGCCTCTATAGGGCCGTTTAAACGTTAGGAATAAATTAGGTACGTTCTCGGGTCTAATTTCGTTAGTCATTTGAAGGTAATCTTCTAATAACGTAGCTGGGCAAATGCTTGGTTTGTCTACAAAGTATGGTAGAAACAAGATTGGTTGATCTCGACCCGGGGCCGATGTTTTTACTATGTCAGTTATGACTATATCAATGCCTCCAGAATTTATTTTTATGTTTGAGGTCTTTATTAATGAGAACGTTTGGACTCTGTGAGCTGTGCAAATAGCTAATAAAATAGCCAGTTTTTTTGTAATCTTTTCGATTGATAGGCTCCTATTTGGGAACCAATTAGAAATGTAGTCGAGTACCATTTGGGGATTCCAAGTGCTCGTGTATTTAGGTACACACGGTCGCAACTTGTACACTCCTTTCAGTAATCTTTTGATGCAGTCGTCTGTTCCTACACTACTTCCTAGAAGTAGCGATAGGGCAGAGCGATGGCTATTTAGGGAACCGTAAGATGCTCCCTTATCAAATAGATCAGACAAGAAGGTAATGACCCTTGGAATTGACGGCTCAAACATACTAATATTATTCACTATACAGAATTTCCACCATAGTTTAAAGGTGACATTATATTGGTGTACAGTATTATTAGATAAAGAGGCTAACATTAGGTCGAGAGCGGTTGAGGGCGTTCCTCGTTGTGTGAACGCAAGCCGGAGAGCACCGCGGCACCCAGGGTAAGCGACTTGTAAAGTGGATGGTGAGCTCTGAAACGGGAAGATAAAAGATCTTTGTTTGCCTTTAGAATAATAATTTCTGAAACAAGCATACTTTTTAACTGGGGATACCAAGCTTGTGTTGGCCATAAAGGAAATACAAGGATTCCTTCGGCTTTGTCTAAAACAATCTTTTGTAAGCATTTTAATATTAAAGAAAACGGCGGAAAAGCATAAAAGAAAGTATCACGCCAGCTAATAGTAAATGCGTCGACGGTGATGGCATCAGGGTCTGGTCGCCAAGACACATATCGCTCGCATTTTGCATTGGTGCGAGAGGCGAATAAATCTAAATCTGGCTTACCTAGTTTATACGTTATCAATTGGAATGCTTCATTTAATAATTCCCATTCTGTATCTGTATTAATTTTTCGAGATTGTTCATCAGCTATAACATTATCGTGTGTGTTAATGTAAGATGCAAATAACCAGATTTTTCGCTTCTCGCACCATTGCCAAATAGACCGAGATAAATCGTTTAAATGAGGAAATTGTATTCCGCCCATTCGATTGATGTAGCTAATGGCTGTCGTATTATCAATACGTAATAATATAACACAATCAGAAAAATTGCGAGCAAACCATTTTAACGCTAAAAATACCGCTAAGAGTTCTAGATAATTAATATGAAACTTTAATTCAGAATTTTTCCAGGCACCATTTATGCGTTCATTATTACAACAGGCACCCCAGCCTGTCCTAGACGCATCGGTAAATATTTCTAATGTGAATTCTTGAGCTCTTATGGAGTTGGACGTTATAGAAATATTTTTTGACCACCAATTCAGATCTTCTAAAATTATACTTGGTAATTTAATTTTTGTTTCAAAGCTATTGTTTATTTTCAAAGCTAAAAATTTTTGACGTTCTAAAATTTTTGTGTAAATCCATCCATATTTTGCTGCGGGGCAAGCAGCGGTAAGAACCCCAATTAGTTGAGCAAATTCTCTTATAGTGCAGCGTGGCAGAAGTGTAAATTTGTCAATTAACTTAGCAATACGATCGCGTTTTTCATCTGGCAAGGACATTATTAAATTTTTTGAATCATATATAAAACCTAAGAATTTGCAATTCTGTTTTGGTTCCAATGAACTCTTATTGTAGTTGATTACAAAACCAAGAGATTCTAATAATTTCAAAGTTTCTGTGACGTTATCACGACATTCAGAATAATTATTCCCTATACATAGTATGTCGTCAAGGTATTGGACTGAAATGAATCCCTGGCTCCTAAGGTGGGAGACAACCTCTTTCATAATCTTGGTAAATGTTCTTGGAGCAATAGATAAACCATACGGCATCGCGTTAAATTCATACAGAAGCTTTTGTCCGTTATCGTCCTCAAAATAAAAACGTAAGTATTTCCGGTGATGTTTTGCTATAGGAATTAAAAGGTATGCTTCTTTCAAATCTATGTTGGCCATGAATCCATTATGAGGAATTAATTTAGAAGCGGTTCTGTAATCTTCCATTTTAAAATGGAACTTGGATATGAACTCGTTTAGTGGCTTTAAATTCAAAATAAAGCGCTTTTCACCGTTTGGTTTGGTAGTAAGGAATATTTTTGATATAAATTGATCCTTAGTCGGTGAGCATAATGATATCGCGCCTAAATCGAGTAACTTTTTGATGGCCAAATTCATGTCCTCTTTTTCTGTCTGTGAAAGACAATTATGAGGTAGCATTGTTTGTACCGGAGTTATAGAAAAGGGTATAGAAAAACCATTACGGATCCATTCGAGAACGGTATCATTAGACGTTATGTTAAGCCAGTGAGTATAAAAATAATGTATTCGTCCAGCATGTACCTGGTCTACCGTTGAAGTTGAGCACGCGTCTTGTTCGTGTTCGAATAACTCGTTTGCGCCGCTGGCTGTGCCTTGCGTGCAGGGGCTGGTCTCCTCTGGCCTCCGCGCCCCCCCCTGTTCGACTGGTAACGCGAAGGACCTGGCCAGTTTTCCTGGTAGCGAGGTCTACTGACTGCCGACTGAACGGTGAGTGGGGGTTTTTGAGGCACAGGAGTTTTCTTTATTTGCAGGCCTTGCCTTTCTATAGCTTTTGAAGCTTTAATTTTTTCGGATAGTTTTAATCCGAACAGTGTACTGTCTCTTTCGTTATCTTTGATAACGTTTAGGAATGATTTTTCTAATCCAGGTGTAACCATTTTGATACGTGCTTGAGTATCCGTATGGTGAAGATGGGATAAGATGCGACAACTGTCACTTAGCATTTTAATTGCCTGAATTTTTTCGTCGCCTGTCATGAGAAGAGTCATCGCCCTGTTTACGGCTGTGATACCAGCACCAAGAAGTTGTTGTGATAGTTCAATCTTCTTGTCGCGGTTTCTGGCCATATCCGTTATGGCTGCCGAAATTTCAGCGTTAAGATTTGGTGCTTGCAAAAGTGGGCAGTTGGAAGGAACAAGATATTCTTTTAATAACTTGTCCTTGACTTCCTTCGGAAGTCCCCTTTTTAAAATCGGTTGCCATCTTTGTGGTAAATTTTCATGGATATGTTCTCCAAATTCAGGAGTATCGTCAGAAGGCTCCCCAAGTGCTGACAGGATTTCGGGGTCGAGCTCATGTTCGACCGGAGCTATGTCCGTCGTTTCTGGTAATCCTGGACCAGGAACTGGTATCTCAGGAACTTCAGTTAGTTGTGGAGTAGCCGACTCATCCGGGTCGACTTTATCAGCATCTACCACAATAAAATAATTTATTTGAGTATGCTAATACTTTGACAAAACTAATATACCTTCGTTCTATCTCTCGGATAGACCCCAGGCTTTTGTCTTGTTTCGCAAAAATGTTTAGCTATCTCATGTAAGACAGACTAATATTTTGCTTTATGCCTTCGTGTTGACTCACGGCCAACCCCCAGGCTTGCCACGTTCGATTTCGAATCAAGGCAACAAAGAGTTTATGTATCACTTGGCACTATAGACATAACGTTTTAGCATTTGTTCATTAAAAATAGTTAAAATAGGTAGGTACTTACAGTCAACGGCGGCGGCGTTATCAAAATCCTCGTCGGAATCCGAAAATTCTAACACTCGCGCCATACGACGACATTGTTGTCGTTCTTTTTCTTCAAGTTTACGAATCTTTTTATTATAACGCTCAATTTTATCTTTAAAATTGCGTTTAGGCATAGTTAACACTTGAAAACGGAAAGAAAAACAACTCAAATAGAATAATGAAACCGTTAGTTTTCAAGACGGGAACTGTTGACAGAGAACACGTGTTTTCGTTGCCTCGCACGGAAAAAGAATGAAGTTTGACAGAACTGCGTGACCTACTTAAAAAAAAAAATACGGGGGTAATTTTAAAAGAGTGCGAAGTTGCCTTGTAGGGTAGAGGGACTACGTTGTGAATGTTATATCTGAAGAATGAAGCGATGCAATATAATTAATGGTTAAACAAACTTACCTGAAGTGAAGTTTGACCGCAATTACACTAGTCGCTGTATCCGAAGAGATTTACATGATTCACTAGGTAGTACACTCCTCAATGTACTAGGCATCGCACAATTTTTAGATAAAAAACTAAAAAATAAAAATAAAATTAGATATTAAACGACTAACGTAGTACCTGCCGTGGTGGGGCGCGCGCCGCACCCGGCCAGCTACGATCGTTCACTTGTCATTCATTTAAGAGGGCTATTTATCTTAAACTATATATAAGTAATATCGGGATTTCTTACAAAGAAGGGTTGGGCGGGTTTGTAAATCTCTTCGGATGCAGCGACTAGTGTAATTGCGGTCAAACTTCACTTCAGGTAAGTTTGTTTAACCATTAATTACACTTCGTCGCTGCATCCTCGAGATTTACATGATTCACTAGGTAGATGTTCAGAGTTTAGAGATAAATAGCCAATACATTAGTGGTGAAGAAAATAAATGTATCTAATGATATATGCTTTATTTATAACACAGGTATAAGTATTATTAAATTATATCAACGAAGTGATTAACTATACAAAACAAATATATATGTATATAGATATATATTTATGGTAATTTTAACAATATTTAAACATTATTTTCATAAACAGCTTGAGCAAAATCATTGGTTTCCTCTGTAAGCAGAGGTCTGTTATAAAATTTACCAAATACTAGAGAATTACCAGACCAACCGGCTGTCTTTTTAATTAGATCTATAGAAATACCTCTACGACCAGCCGCTGATGTAGCCGCGTGGCGTGTGCTGTGTGACGTGAATATTGTGGTGTCTATACCACTATCTGCTAACGTCTGTTTAATCCAGCGGCTAATCGTAGAGGAGCTGGCATTGTGGACTGGTCTCTTAGTAGTTAATAATAACCTTTCGGTATTTGATTCAGTCCTAAATGTATCTGTAACATTAATATATGAACATAAAGTCCTTCCTGGACATATCTCTATTTTATTAGGAAAAAATGGTATAATCAAACGGGGTGTTTGCCTGCCCGGTGCAGAGGTTTTTAACAAATCATCAATTGTTATTATAATGTTTGAATCACAAATATTTATATTAGACAGACGAATAGAGGATAACGTCTGCACGCGTTGTGCAGTCGACAACGCGAGCAGAGTTACCAGTTTTTTTGTTAATTTATTTAAACACAAATTTTCGTTTGGAAAATAATTGAACAAAAAGTCTAAAACTACATTAGTGTCCCAAGTAGACTGATATCGAGGGAAAACTGGTTTCAGTCTAAAAATACCTTTCATAAATCTGCTGACAATATCATTTGTACTTAATTGTCTACCTATAATTAAACCGAGCGCCGAACGATAGGTGTTCAATGTAGAATACCTGGCTCCCCTTTCAAATTCTCTGGACAAAAATTGCAGTACCGGCTGTATAGATGCGGTATAGCAGTCTACCTTATGGGTTTGACAAAACCGCCACCATTTTTTGTAAGCGATATTATATTGTTTTAATGTATTATTAGATAAAGAAGCAGTGATAATTTTTATAGTTTCTAGAGTCAATGATTTTCTAGAAAATGCTTCCCCGATAACAAGCATGATACCAGGGTAAGTTTCATCCAAAGGGGGTGCTGCGTTCTGAAAGGAGATAAAAGGAGATCACTACTTGGTCCGTGATAAATAGGTTCCCTTATCTGTAAAGATGTAAACAGTGGGTACCATGGCTGACTAGGCCAATATGGGACTATGAGTACTCCTGTAGCCTTATCAGAAATTATTTTTCGTAAGCACTTGAGAATCAACGAAAAAGGTGGGAACGAGTAAAAGTTTAAGTTGCCCCAATCTAAAGTAAATGAATCAATATCGAAAGCGTGTGGGTCTCGTTTCCAGGACTCATATTTATGACATTTCGCATTCAAACAAGTTGCGAATAAATCAATCTCTGGAGTACCATAATGAAGGACTACGTCATGAAACGCTGAACGAGATAATTCCCACTCGGTGTCGACATTGATGTGCCTTGATTCTTGGTCAGCTTCCGTGTTGTCTTTTGACTTAATGTAGGAAGCAAAAATGAACAGACGACGCTCTTCACACCACTGCCAAATCTCGCGTGCTATATCATTAAGGTGTGTATATTGAACCCCGCCCATCCTATTAATATATGAGATTGCAGTAGTGTTATCTATTCTTAAAAGAATCTCTTTGTCTACAAGGTCCTTGGCAAAGCATTTTAAACCAATGAAAGCTGCTTTTAACTCTAATAGGTTTATATGGTTTTGGGCCTCTGACGTGCTCCAAAATCCCCCGCTGGTTTCTCCGTTACAAGCTATACCCCAACCCGTTAGAGACGCATCGGAAAAAATCTCCAAGTCGTATTTGTTTTGACGGATTGGACAAAACGCATTCAATGTTCATTCATTCGATGTTTGTCTTCCACCACGAAAAATCAGGGTCTAGGTTATTAGGAATGATCATATTAACGTCATAATCACCATTTGATTTCTGAAGCGCGAGATATTTAATTCTTTCAAATCGCTTGGTATAAACCCACCCATAACTAACTGCTGGGCACGATGACGTAAGCAATCCCAAAAACTTTGCAAAGTCTCTGATAGATAAAGAACGTTTGTTAGTGTATCTATCGATTATCTCTAGAACCTTCAATCGTTTCTTTAGTGGCAATTTTAAAGTCATGTCCGTTGAGTTTAGTTCAAAACCTAAAAAAGTTTTGAGTTGGCTGGGAACTAAATCACTTTTATTAATGTTTATCACAAATCCGAGTTTTTCTAACAAGTCGGTGATTATTGTTACATCATGAGAGCAGCTTTCAAATGTTTTATTAATGCATAGCAAATCGTCTAAATAAATAACCAGCATAATCCCTTGTTTTCTGAGGTATGTAATCACTGGTTTCATTAATTTTGTAAAAATCAACGGTGCCGAACATAAACCAAAGGGTAAACACTGAAATTCATAAGTCTGATTGAAAAACCTAAACCGTAGATATTTTTTACTATTTTCATAAATTGGGATTAAAAAATACGCCTCCTTAAGGTCAATATGGGCCATGTAATATGATTTTGATAGTAATTTAGAAGCCGTTCTAACATCTTCCATTTTAAAATGTTGTGGATCAATATATTTGTTTAATTTTTTAAGATTAAGAATAAATCTATGGGTACCGTCACTTTTAGGTATCAAAAAAATATTCGAAATAAACTGGCCAGGAATATCTTCACAATTTACTATCGCACCTGATGACAAAAGCTTTGAAATTTCAATATTCAGACTATTAACCTCTTGGAAAGAAAACGATTGATTAACTAGTTCTGCATACTGAATAACGGGTCTATTAAAACGTATTTTGTAACCATGATATATACACTGTAAGATTACAGAATCTTTAGTTATGCTTTTCCAAGCTGTTACAAAGTGTCGTAACCGACCAGCATGTTTAATTACCTCTATTCGGGCTTCGGAGGTGCCTTCGGGGCTGACTTCGCAGAGCTGAACCGTTCTGTTGACGCTGGATATCTCCGTGTGTTCAGGTTGGAGGCTTGTGTCCTCGGCCCACTCGACCTGCCTCTGTAGTTCTGGTGACGAAGTGGGCGCCTCGAGTTTCCCTGACGATAATTATTAGAGCGTGTCGATCGGTAGGAGGTAGATGGTTGAGGCTCGGTCCTCCTTATCTGTAATCCAGATTTTTCAGCCATCTTAGATGCTTTGATTTTTTCGCCCAAATTCTCTCCGAAGAGAAAAGTATCTCTCTTAACTCCTTGAACAATATTCAAAAATTTTTTATCCAGGCTGAATGTAACTAACTTCCTTCGGTTAGCAGTATTTTGGCAATGTAAATCTAGCAATATTTGGGCTATTTCTGAGAGCTTTTTTATAATCTCAGCCTTTTCTACGTTGCCGTCAATTACTGATGACAGTAGGTTAGTGATACCCGCTATACCAATGCCTAAATGGTTTTGTGACCATTCAAGACTCTTATCCCTGTTTCTGGAAGATTCCGTTAAGACAGAGGATATTTCTTGATTAAGTTTTGGTGCCTTAATAAGTTGAAAATTCTCCGGGGTCAAAATATTACTAAACAGCTTTTGTTTCTGTTCTTTACCTAACCCTTCCATAATAATCTTTCCCCAACGTTTGGAGATCTCTTCTCTGATTTTTGGCCCGAACACCTCGTCTTTTTCCTTGGATTCTCCAAGAACCTCTAATATATCAGGCGGGAGGGCCTCCACAATTTCTGGTGCGGCGCTAGTACCAGCGCCACCAGTAACGGTATCCGAGATGGTGTGTTGTGGAACTGTCACCACAGATCGAAAGTTCGACTGAGTACCATCTGATTGGTAATGCTCAGAGGATTCGTAGTCGGGAGGTAAGGAGGCAGGTCCTGAGTGGCCAGACTCAACATCTGGAACGATATTTTGATCTACTATAGCATTGGCTCAAATTTGGCTTTTAACAACAAAAGGATTTGATCGCGTCAAACCACTTGACAATAATAGTTAAGTACACAGACGGTCGTAATCGCGTTACGACACTTAGTCATTTATAAAACAGTTGTTTCAATTTGACCGGGATCTCATCACGGTACTCGCAGAATATGCATAGGAAGGTAGTTTCTTAATAACATACTTATTTCATAAAGACATAAACTGGAACGACTGCAATCCCGTCGCAGTACACATCGTCCAACGAATTTAACTAATTGATTGTAAAAACAAAGTAGCATAGATGTAAAAGGATTCCTTTTCTTTAATATAACATTATAATGGAACAACAACATCACAAATTCATGAGTCACACCGCACGTGCGCGGACAACAAGACTCTTGAAAGCATCATAACTAGGTATTGAACTCTGTGACTGATAGTTAAAACAACCGATATCGATGATAGGAAATAACACTGTAAGTATTACGTTAAATCTGACTAACCTTCATCACTGGATGTGTGTTCTCGTTGTCTTTGTAAACGCTTTTCCAGTCGCCTTACTTTTCGCCTGATGGTCCCTGGATCATCTTCATGTCGTCTTCGTCCCATGGTCACAAGAAAAAACACGCGAAATGGATAAAACTGGATGGAAATGGAATATTTTTAACACCAACAATATTAATGTTGCGATGCCCGCACAAAAGAAGCGAATGACAAGTGAACGATCGTAGCTGGCCGGGTGCGGCGCGCGCCCCACCACGGCAGGTACTACGTTAGTCGTTTAATATCTAATTTTATTTTTATTTTTTAGTTTTTTATCTAAAAATTGTGCGATGCCTAGTACATTGAGGAGTGTACTACCTAGTGAATCATGTAAATCTCGAGGATGCAGCGACGAAGTGTAATAAGAATGTATGTAAACTTAATATTTGCACGCTTGCTTACGGGCAGAATACAATTACACTTAGGTCATAAGATCTTACCTTTACCAAAACAATGTATTTCTACCAAATTAACGTTTGATTTGATTTAAAAAGTTATCAACCAATAAAGATTCGTTTTTCTTGCTTTTTTTAACGTAACTTTGGGTGTAAATAAGTAATAAAAAACTGCAAAATCTTCAATACAAAGTCGATATCGACAAAGCTCAGTAATCGAGGAGTTCAATAAACTTTTTATGTAATTGATTTGTGCAGTAGTTTTTTTCATAAAACTCGATTTTCCAAAGGACTTTTCGAATTTGTAACAGTGTTTTTGTGTGTGAGAACTAGATGTTGTGCGTGTAGACTAGCGTCTAACTGCTCATCACTGATACTATCTCTGTCGGACACGATGCCAGGTGAGACAGCGTGCTTGTTGGCCTTGCCTACCAGTGAGTTCGAGCTCACGACTAGTTTCCACCTTAAAGTAATTTTTCGACTGGGAATGTTTATGGCTTGTAGGTAATCAAAGCAGACACTCATAAAAATTCGTCATGATTTTATTATGAAATTCAAATAAGAACGGTCAACATCGAGTTTATCTGATAATCCAGCTATTATAGTAGACAACAATGAATAGAATAGTCATCGTAATATGTATTTCTTACTATGTAACACATTTATATTAATTATAAGAACATTTATCTTTTTTGTACAACCTTCCGGAAATAAAATTGTTTACTATACTATTTATATGACCTTAGGGTGGTTTCACATGGAAAATAACTGTACTGCTGTTTGCAACGGTCAAAAATCTCAGAACAGTTAACAAGTTGCCAATTAACTGGCTATTTTTTTTTTTACGTTCTCATCACAACAGCGGCTTAAGATTATAAAAAATTGCTGCAGATTTACTAAACAAAATATGCAATTCGTCACTTATAACAAAAAAAGTCGAAGGAACATTGTCCATAGATATACTTAATATTTTATAAGGTATCAAAAATAGTGGGTATTATAAGGTTGGCATCACAAAATATTACCAGAACTATCATAATAATCAGCAGTAGTAATATATACTTACAGGGTTATTTGTAAAACATTAACAACCTCAGGTAATTGTACTCATCACTATGAACAACTTTTACTATGGGACCAAACCTGGAATCGAAAAAAAAATCAGCTGATCCCTACATTTATGTTCGTATAACTCGTCAAAATGCAGGGAACAGCAGATTTTTTTTTCGCGATTTCAAGTTTGGTCCCACAGTAAACGTTGTTCATAATGATGAGTACAATGATCCCTTAAGAGGTTGTTAATGTTTTACCAATAACCCTCTATACACAGAATTACCAAAAATAGTTGATGGAAATCTTTAAAAGTAGTTTTTGTTTTAAATAGTATCTTACAGTATTATAAAAACTATTCAGACATTTAATAATTTAACAGAGTATTTATTATTTATCACAAATCTTAATAACTTACATTATATTTACACAATTTTGTTTAGGTATATATTACATTATTATAATAATAATTAAGAATAATCAGTTTATCGTTTCATACCCTTTTTATTGGTTTAGTCCCGTCTCTTCCCCTTTCCATCTCTTCCCCTATGCGTTTTACGTACAAAAAAGAAGATTTTGTAGGTGAAACGCATAGGGGAAGAGCTGGGACTAAACCTTTTTATTAACTCTCACGATAAAATATCTCCTATCCCATAATTTATAACTCCTGCTTTGTCAAGAAATAAATAATATTTTTCCTCTTAAAAATTAAAGTGACTTGGAGGTTTTTGGACCCGCTTTTCAAGCACCAAGTCGCGGGTTGAAAACCTGACAATATTAATTTAATACCATTTAATATATATTACTTATGTAAAACAATATATAAGAATAAGGTGAGAATATGGAAAAACAACAGTCGTATAGTTGGTAAGTATAGCCAATTTCTTACGGGTACAAAAGTAATCCTGGTCTTTGCTATGCTTTGGTTAACCCGATCCAGCTAGTCCTTTGCTGCTCTCCATCAGCGATGCCCTAAGCCGAAGACTATTCCCCAAAGTCAGGGAAATAAATTATTTGTCAAACAACTGTCTATTATTGACAAATACAGACAGTTGTTGTATGAAATGTTTAAACCATGGCAAATTGACGTAGTGTGGCAATTTGATAAATATTTTAATATCTCTGATACCATTATTTCAAAATGGACTATGGCAGTAAGTGACATTAAACCATACGTGTCATGTAGGTACGAATAAAAAACATTGTGTGTATAGAGCCTAATGTGCGATTAGAGAAAGACGACTGAACAAATCATATTATATTGCTTTGTATAAATAAATTCGCGTGGAGTCCGGAAATGTACCCACTGGTACGTACTACCGGGATTAAAAGTAACCTATGTTATAATGCAGTAGGGTAATTGCGTACGCACACATTAGGAATGGCTTTCATTTTGACAGCTCAACGACATTCATTGCGTCATTTACGTTGTTGAGCAGACAATGTTATCCAACATTATGAAGCAATAGATTTCCTTCAAAATGACTCCGATTGTGATGGATAGTGTGTTACGCAATTAGGGTGCAGGTGATGCGCTTACCAACAACGAGTCGGACTCGCGCACCGAGGCTTCCGTACCATCATGTTTTTAATTTTTCATCGGCGAGGCCTATATTCGTCAGAGAATTTTAACACTGTGCCCTGCTGTGTAGAATATTGCAGTTTCATGTCAGCGTCATCTCTTGACGGATAGTGGAACTAATGTAACTTTAGTTAAAGTTTTCTGAAAAACTGTGCTATTTAGAGACTTTTTTTCTCTAATTTTTGCATAAACTATAGAAGTTTCAGATTTTTCTCTTTGCAAACTTCGGAGATAAGGGGGGTTATTTATTTCACATTTTTCAACAAAAGTCGAAGACTTTGCGGCCTACAAAAAAAAAGGAATAATGTTTGAGAATGTGCAAACTGCTCTTTTATATGATACCCCACATGCCCTAGTAACCCCACTTCGAATTTATCAGACCCCTTTCAGTCCCTGTTGTAGAAAATATACATGTCGGAGTTGGTTCTGTATTATTTTACATTGTATTTTATTTTGTATTTAGTTGTGTCATGTACCTACTGTGTATGATTTGCTAATGAAATTAATTGTTCATGAAATTATAATCTGATTTGAACTACAAACCGTTTTTCTATTGCGCAATAACCAACACCACCCACAATACGCCCACAGTATTTAAAATATGGCTGATGATAACGACACAGACAAAAACCTGCCTGCACCGATATATATTTTTTTTTATTTCTTTCTTATTTACAAAATAGTTGGGCAAACGTCATTTCATCTTGAGATATCCAACTGTGACAGACAGACCGAGTCTCACCATAAGGGTTCCGTTTTACCAGTTTGGTACGGAACCCTAAAGAGCATATCATTTTATATATATATAGATAAATTTATTCCATAAAAAACATAGTAGATTTTAATCGTTATTAAACTTGGTGGATAGTGCTTACTCCGCCTTGTAGTGTGAATGTGATGCTGTTCCACAAACGATGGGACACTTAACTAGTGATGGCGCCAAACAAGTAGCCGAATTATGGGCCGAGTCCATTTAGATTGCTATCGACACGCTAAGAAGATTCGTTGTTAAATACAAATCATATGTGCTTCTTTATATTACTTTTATTACCGTCTCAATATGTCGCCAGAAAACATGTACTTGCAAATGCTGCAATTTTATCAATAACGTAGTAATATGGCCTAATTGAGCACAATACTTCTAATATAATAAAGCATTAAATTATTAATCTCATCACTCGTCTTCCCGAAGACAAGAAAATGACGGCACAAAATAATTTCGTGACGAAGTTTGTCTTCCAAGTATGAATAGTATAAGCAATCCTTTTGCAATATCAGATAAATATTATATAGTATATGTAAGTTTAATATTAATGTTAACACACATAAACCTTCCAGAAAAAAAACCCTAAAATATCGTGAAACCCGCATCAAAATCAGGGGGTCTAATCCCTAAGTACGAAGTCCGTAGCTTCAACCGAAGTTCGGTTCGGTTTCCGGACTAAGAATGAATGACAATACGATTAGACAGTTGTCCCTACACCCGATGTGTCGTGCCAAACATTGAATTTGTCACTTGTTTTGACGGATGTGCTACTTTCGGACGGGTTCCGTATCTTCGTTGACGCATTTGCCCGCGCACCGCATGTTACTTGCGCGCGATGGCCGTTTTGCGTGGAAATGACGCATGTTTTCTCCCAACTTGTTTTTTTTTTGTTTGTGTTTTTTGATGCGTTATGTTTGCCGCAAATTAACGTATTTTCTTTCTTTCTTTTCTTTCTTTCACTTAAGGAGTAGCCCCCTGTTGCAAAGTTCAGGAGAACAACGCGGTCGTACAGACAGACAAGAAAAGCTACTTTAATTTATAATATTATGTAGGTATAGAACTGACAATATCAACTTTATAGGTAGGTACACTGCTAGTCACAAACAAAACAGTATCTCCCTTTATTTACGTTAGTTAAAATTACAACTTTATATTACAAAACAACATTATTTACGCGGTCATACAGACAGACAAGAAAAGCTACTTTAATTTATAATATGTGGGTATAGAACAGACAATATCAACTTTATAGGTGGGTACACTGCTAGTCACAAACAAAACAGTATCTCCCTTTATTGACGTTAGTTAAAATTACAACTTTACATTACAAAACAACATTATTTACATGTGGTTAAAGCACGAATTCGAATGTCACCTTAAATGGTACATTAATCACAACACACAAGAAAAGCTTGCCTTACACCTTCTGATCTCTCGTCAGCTATTGGCGATTTATTGGTGCAAAGTCTGGGCAATATTAATAAATATTGTTGACGTACAAACTACGTTAGCGCAGTGTTTTCCAGTGTGTGATAGATGGATACGCCGTGAACGTTCTGTAGTTTTAGTACTTACACAGAAAAAGAGTTTATCAGTGCGCAATCTTGAACCATGAATTTAGCATGTTATGATTCTAGACCCGCTAACGTAGAAATTTTCCGTCAGTTATCAATATAATATAATTATAAGTTAGACACTAGATTTATTTTAGGCATAGTTTAATATTTCCCTCAATTTTATAATATTATATTATATTATATTTTTATAATTTTTTTTTTTTTTTTTATAATATTAATATGTAACTTTGTATACTTATGTGAACTTATGAATAAAAAATATTCTATTCTAAAAAAAAAAACTGTCTGGACTGCATAGAAAAGAAAGAGAAGCGCGATGACACAACCCTGGTAATTTATTGCAAAATATGAAGCAATTATTTAATTACAAAGAATCTATTGTTTGGACTAAAAAATTAAAACACTTGTATTTTAGTATGTTGCTTGTAGAATAATCTGACAAAATCAGAATGATTGTATGTACCTATATTAGAATGGTTTTTATTACAATAAGAAAGTTTTTAGAGGAAAAAAAAAATCTGCTGTTTCATAGAAAATTACAATACCTACGCGGTCCCAATGTACGGAGCAACTAACGCGTTTTATTGATAACCGTCGAAAAAATTCCACGCTAGAAGTCGGGAATCTTATGCTGAATAATTCAGGGTTACAGATTGCGCACTGATTAAAAAAAATCCGTAGATCTACACAACATTATAACAGGAGGTAACTGGGTTTTCTTTCTAGCCAAACGTAAGATGTTTTTTTAGCGCCAAATAGTTACAATATAATTTGTATACGAGAGTCGAAGGCGACACTATAACGCTCACGTTAGTAATTTGTTTGGTTGATATTTCTTGCAAGAAATACCACGCGACATTGAGGCTTGAAGGCGTCGCTAAAAAATGTTCGTGAGAAGGATATTCCTTTTGTTTCAAGCACCATTTTACAATCGGATCACATCAAACCACAGTTCAGAAAGTGCACAGCAAGCTTAAAATCTTCACAATAACATATCACTAATAGTAAATTTTAACCCGAAGGTAAAGCACTGCAGTCTAAAAGGTCATCACTACATTATCCCTTTCAATCCAAAATTAACCCTGGGCAGCGAATCTAAAGTGCACAATCATATATCACTGACACGCTGATAGAGTCTTTCACTCATAAAGTGGCTGAGCTGGTCCATTGGACTTTGACAGCCCCGTTCTCGCCCACGTGATGCGATACAGGAACTGGCTTCCTTCTTCTCCTGTTTCGATGACCTGAGAAGAGAAGAAGAGATTATAAAGTCGCAGTAAGAAGATACCTAATTAAAAAATAAATGACAAAAGTGCATCGCGTCAACAAATAAGGTTCAACGTAACGATTCGTTTGATGTTAGTTCAATCGAATGACCACCATGGGATCCGACCGAAATAACTCAAATAAAAGTAATTTTGCAGTTTTAATTTAACTACAAAATAAATTCACGGCTCAGTGGAATATTATTAGCGGTTGAATTCCCTTTACTATCATTAGATAAAATAAGTATAGGTAATAGTTAACCTAACGGTGTGACAAAAAACTGAGCGTTTTACGGTGTCCTTTGTTATGGCCAAAAATTATAAATAGTAATTGGATAATTTCTGGTAAATTAATCTCAACCGTTGCAATTCTTGTAGAGTAGAAAAGTTGCCGTGGAAATAAAATTCGAAGAGTTATAAATCAGTCTGCCTGAATAAGAACTTGTCGACTGTGATGTGTTTGCGGATGAATGGAAGAAGATTTTGTTAGTACCTATGTCTGGAGTATTGTGAGATGAGCGTTTGACCGTCGAGTAATTGTAATTATTTTTTATTATTATTATACTTAACTAATGTAATTGCATAATAGCACAACGAGCCTATAGTTTTGTGTTTGGTTCTAAAACATGGCCGGTTTCCTCACGATGTTTCCGTACACCGTTTTGAGAGCAGTGGTGATGAAATTATTTACACAAACAAAAGCGCCTGTCTGGGATCGAACCTACGACCTACAACTTGTAAGACCGTTACCACTCGACCACTACTGCTCCTAACTAATGTTGAAATTGGCTAAATAAATCGAATGTCCCATGGCCCGAAGTCAGTCCATAAAGAAAAGGCCAATTCTTAAATTCCTTTACTGTGATTGGTTGCTTTAGAAATATATTTGGTAGCGGCACGAAGGGTATGACAGAGTGGTATAGTTGGTTATACCTATATTTTATATACAGGGCTATTGGTAAAACATTAACAGCCTCTTAAGAGATCATTGTGGTCATCGTTACAAACAACTTTTACTATGGGACCAAACCTGAAATCACGAAAAAAAATCAGCTATTCCCTACATTTTGACGAGTTATACGAACATAAATGTAGGGAACAGCTACGGACATCGATTTTTTTTTTTCACGATTTCAGGTTTGGTCCTCTTAAGAGCGTTTACGCCGTACGGCATTTCATACAAACTTTCAAGCCCTTATTTTTAGAAATGAATGAGCCGAGTATAATGAAACTTCATACGCATAAGCAGGATACAAAGGTCTAAAAAGTTAGTAGAGAACATTTTCGAAAAATAGTGTTACAGCCAAATTCGGCCGATTTTAAATTTTCCATAGAAACAGAGATTTCCAGTTATCTTTTTTTTAATAAGACATTCCGAAAATGTTCTCTAATAACTTTTTAGACGTTTGTATCCTGCTTATGCGTATGAAGTTTCGTTAAAATCGGTCCTTTAATTTCGAAAAATAAGGACTTGAAAGTTTGTATGAAATGCCGTACGGCGTAAACGCTCTGAGGTTGTTAACGTTTTACCAATAACCCTGTATAATATAATAAATATTTTCACACGTTATTTTACCAAGTCCCATTTATTTGTTGGTGTACAAAGTAAAGCTTTTATGGTAGTATTATAGATTGGGCTCATACATAAAGTTATTTTGAGAGTAACTCATTATTTCGGCTCGAAGATTTTTATTCAAAGGCTATGATATTGTAATGCGTTCATTACATAACTGTAAATTACTCATAAATGGAACCAAATTAATGGAACGAAAGCTTTTGATTAGCAATCAACAGATAAATGATGAACGAGATTTTATTCGTGAAATACACCACAGTCAAGTTACTCTGGGTTGTAAATACTTTAAATATCTCATGAAACCATTTACACCCGAAAATGGAAATTTAAAAAATTTAGAAAATCCAAAGGACTCTTATGATCTACTTTATTAAAAAATCTAATTTATTATAAACTACTTTGATTATAAGAGCCATTTTCATTAGGGACTTGTAAGGATGAAACGAATCTACTTATTAAAAAAAAATCTGACTCAATTACTTAATTAATTTTTTCGCAAGCTACAATGTTTTCAGGTTTCACACTTGATTGACGGGATCTTTTTATTTTAGTGTTTTTTTTTCATTTCTACAGCATCACATCAATTTTGTAAAGTACATAATTAATCTACATTAAATTATCTATACAATCCATACCAATGTTATAAATGTGAAAGTGTGTCTGTCTGTTACCTCTTCACGCTTAAACCGATGAACAGATTTAGATGAAATTTGGTATAGAGATAGTTTGACTCCCGGGAAAGGACATAGGATAGTTTTTAACCCGGTATTAACACGGGACCGACATTTGTGTGGGTGAAACCGCGGGGCGCTGCTAGTCTATCTATCTATCTATATGTCGGAGACATCATTAGTACGGGAGCTGACTTGACAACGAGGCGGAAGCGGTGTGACAACAACTACTATTCGGAACGCCAGCGCCATCTGGTGGCGCTTGACAGAGTCTAGCCTGAGTTCATGGGGGGTCAACGCTGGAGGACAGCGCGACAAGAACGATGTGGAGCTCTCTTGGACATTGGACATCGTATGAACAACATGTGCTTAGAAACTGTCCCGCGTTCCGTATCTGGTTGTGTCGTGTACCTACAGTGTGTAATTTGCTAGTGTGATTAAATTGTTCGTATAATCTATTTTGAACTGCAAACTGGTTTTCTATTTCCCAATAACCAACACACACCCACTGTAGCCCACACTAGATAAAATATGGCTGATAATAACGAGACACACTATACCTTCCCCGTCATATATAAATATATAATATATGTATCTAAATAAAAAGAAAATCCTGACTGACTGATTGACTGGCTCATCAACGCCCAGCCAAAACCTTTGGACCTAGAGAGCTGAAATTTTGCACAGAGATTCCCTTTATAATGTAGACAAGGAATAAGGAAGGATTTTTCGAAATTCAACCGCTAAGGGAGTTAAATAGGGTATGAAAGTTTGTATGAACAATCTTATTTCTTTAGTAAATAAACTTGAAACTTGGCAGGAATACTTATCTAAGTAAATTATGAAGTTTAGCATGTTTAGTTTTTTTAAACTACCCCTTAAAAGTGGATTAAGGGGGAAAGTTTGTATGGAAGAATTTTAACGCGTGGTCCGATTACCTCGAAACTCGGTATTTAAACTTAAGACCATAAATAAAGAATAACGCGTATCAGGGTCTTTCAATAATCTACCCCTAACGGGGTGAAAGGGGGTAGTTAATTATACAGGGGAGGATTTTACTGCGTGGCTTGATTAACTCGAAAATTCGTATAAATAATCTTTGAGGCAAATAATGAACATACCCCAAACGATTTTTCGAAATTCACGTGGGAGTGAAAAGCGGGAATACAGTGTGTATGAAAAATCATTCTAAATCATTTGGTTAATAAACTTGAAACTTGGCACGAATACTGATCTAGGTAAATTATGAAGTTTGGCATTTTTTGTTTTTCTAAGCTACCCCCTAAAGGGGGATTGGGGGGTGTCAAAATTTGTATGGAAGAATTTTAATGCGCGGTCCAATCTCGTAACTCGGTATTTATACTTAGACCTATATAAAATTCAAAGTCCTGACTGACTGATAATATCAACGCACAGTCTAAGCCGCTGGTCCTAGAGACATGAAATTTGGGGGGTGCGTTCTTTGTGAAGAGTAACTAGGTATCCACTAAGAAAGGATTTTTCGAAATTCCACCCCTAAGAGGGTGAATAGGGGGAGGGTAAAATTTCACGCGGACGAAGTCGCGGGCAGAAGCTAGTGGTATAAAAATTACGTAGGTTCTATGTACTAGCAGAACTATCACAATAGAAACAGTTGCAAAAAGGAGACAAATTTTTTTTCGATCGTAAAGCGCTCTAATGCTTCACTTTATGAGTCGTGCAATAAATATAGGTAACAATAAAAAAAAACACCGGTAAACGTTTGGTACAGTAATTCAATTAGTACGTGACGCGTCGAAGCGTCGCAAAATTGAATTGCAAAACCATTCATTCGTCATTCGTTCGTTCGTTCGTTTCGTCGTTGTCGGTCTCAATTGAAACGAACAAGATATAACGCTTATGGAGCAGAAAGGTGCTTCATTCAACAAGGTCGTGAATTGTTAACATCGTACATCAGGGTAAGTGGACTGAACGAAGTTTTTCTCGACTTTGTAAAGGTGCTTTCTTATTCTAATTTCACTGTATGACTGAGAAACTTGATTCACCGTTCATTAGGTGTGCTCAAGAAGGAGTGAAGTCGCAGCAAAATCGATAACTACTAAAGACAAACAAAGGGGGGACTAAGAAACATTACCACACAGACATCAATATTCCAAGACACGATAACATCAATGATCTAACGACCCAGACAATACCATTTTGGCAGTCTATCATCCTTTGTCCAGCATCGAAAGCAATCCGGCTGGAATATGATCAACATTGGGCAAATAGACACTGGAGGATGTGAATGAGGAGCATGAGATAAAAAAGTATTAAGTCTAAATGGATGGCTACAAGAACAAAGAAATTCGGGTATTTGACAAATAATCTTTTTTTTATTTCTTTTTAAATCTAGAAAAAAAGATTAGCAACAGCATAAAAAAAAATTAAATATCATTAATGTCGCAATTGTAAGCAATTGTAATCTATGCTGGACGAAAATAGCGCTGCTACCATCTAAAGTTACATGACAAAAACACCAGAATAATAACTTCGCGGTATTCAGTAATTATCGGTTTACGTGTTTTATAATTTAAATGGAGAAGTTTTCAAGTCATTCGGAAGAATAAATTCAAAACATCTCCGTTTTTCCACCGATTTAAAAATCCTTCACACTATTTTCAGTAACATTTTTTAAAATAAGTATAAAATCATGCATTTGGTAGTAGTAATTACGCTGGTATTCTTATTTCATTAAATAATATTGCTTTGTGTCAATTATGTACTTTACCTAGCGTGTTTGGTCTCCAACACATTCCCTGTCTAGGTAGAAGTGTGTCAAAGGGCAGACGCACAGACCTTGTAGCTGTAATTTTGTGAACTAAGCTTTTTACTGTAATTTTGTGCGATTACGTCTTGGGTGATAATCAGGTCGAAACCTATAATGATATACTGTGATTGTTACCTGTTGTAGTTTCCTTGTGAATAAACAAATATATTGTTAAGAAGAATTAGAACGCTGAGATGATGGTGACGTCTGGTGATCATGTGAGATGAATAGAGGAAAAGAATTACCACGCCGACCCCGATAAATTAGGAAGAAAAGGGTACGATGATGATAAGTGCCCCAGGATGTGATTGGTTACCTGTGTGATGGGACGCGCGACCACTGGCGCGGGCAGCGCCGGGTGTACGCCGCTTCCCAAAGCAGTGCTGTGTGAACCGCTGCTAAACACAATCCTCACCTTCCAGTCCATCCAGATCTAGAACAAAATAACATAGTTGTTGAAGAAGAAAGAGACGGCAAAATGGAAAGATTGAAGGGAGAAGAGGGAGAGGTAGATAGACGAAACTACAACATCACATTGCAGTCCATCCAGATCTAGAACAAAGGAACAAAGTTACTGATGAAGAAAGAGACGGCATTGCATAGCTGAGAAGAGAGAGAGGTAGATAGATGGAGCTACACTACACTAATCAAGTAGAAAGATTATCGTATGAGATGACACTATGTAAAGATAGAAGGGAGGAGCGAAGACGGAGCTACCTCACACTTAGGAAGAAGACTGTTATAGTTAGTAGAACTGAACCTACAAACTACATAATACACCTGTCCTGTTTTACATAATTATCTTGTAAGCATGCGTTCAAGCTGTTATTAACTGGTCACCGCAAGTTATAGATATCTGCAGTACCTATGCATAATAATGCAACACGGCATTGCCATTCCCAGAAACAAAGCCGAATCGTATATTATGTGATCACACCTACACATCATATCATTCAAATCGGCACACAGCACCGCTCTGGAAATCACATTTTTCCGGATAAGCTACTTCACACAGATCTTTTCTATACTAAAACTATGCACACACTCAACAACCATGTCAAAGGCGGGATTGCAATAAAACCTTCAGTAAATATCTCAATACGTGTGTAACTTATCTAGAATGCAAATCTATCTGCTGCCAGAGATTCCGAACAAGTTGGTGAGGTAGAAATATTGCCATGTTGCAATCAGAGCAATCCGTATTGTTCGAATAGAAGTTCAGTATCGGATTTTATTGTTCACTATATTGTGTGTCACTGTCACTGTATTGTGGGCCCGTGGCTAAACAATAACAGCCGCACAGGTCGATCAATCAGTTTAAGCTACGCTTGCCGCGGTTGGTCTGTGGATGGGTGACCATCTTTACATACCGTGACCCCTTCGTCTTCGTAGTCAGAAGCCCGACAATCTGACAACCAGTCTTACCAAGGGGTATCGTATTACTCAGAAACTGGGTTGTGGAGGTCAGATAGGCAGTCGCTCCATGTAAAATACTGGTATTCAGCTGCATCCGGTTAGACTAGAAGCCGACCCCAACATAGTTGGGAAAAGGCTAGGCAGATGATGATTGTGTGTATGAATTTGTCATTAGCAGCCCAGAATCTGGAGTCTTGCCCGGTTGATGGCAATAGGCTCGTCCCATATTACATGGGACTTAAACATAACTGGCGAAATGTAGGGGTGGTATATGTACATCCTCTGCCTAACCCTTCTGGGAATACAGGCGTGACGTTATGTTATTAGGTTATCAAAGTCCTGACTGACTGATATATCAACGCACAGCCTAAACCGCTGGTCCTAGAGACATGAAATTTGGAGTGTGTGTTCTTTGTGAAGAGAAAGTATCCACTGAGAAAGGGTTTTTCGAAATTCCACCCCTAAGAGGGTGAAATTTCACGCGGACGAAGTCGCCGGCCAGACCTACGAATTTAATACTTAATCAAATAAACTTTTCTATTCGAGTTATAACCACGATGTAAAATCCGATCAGGAAGGTACCTAAATACGGAACTGAATGTCCAAGATGTTCCATTTGTCTAATATGAAGTTTCAAAGTTTTTCCCAAATTTAAAAGCAACCAACAATTGGCAGACATATTTACAAGATATATGACACAGGTAGTTCTAACGTTAAAAACATGTATATGTCGAAATCTGCCGTATGTGCCATTAAATTATTGGTGGTTTGAACAGGATAGTCACTGGCACGCGTCCAACTCGGATTTATGTAACCACTCTGCCGTTAAGACCGCACGTGTAGCAATCGATGTATATCGAACTTGTTTGCGAATTGTTCTTCCATTTTAATTGAAAAGTTGTGTACCAATTGCTGAAAATTTAACAATGATGGACATACAAAACTGTAGCAAAATGCAGAATAAGCAACTTTTCCTTCTTTCTTTTTTAACATAATCCAATCATGGAGGATGATAAATTAAACCCAATTGGCGCACAATTCCACAATTGAGTTAAATTTATCAGGGTTGGTGGTGACCTTGTGAAACGAATGACAAAAATATATCGAATAACAACTTTACAACTCATGATATTTTTATATATATAGTTTTTAGAGTCTTATATGACTTATTTTTTTCAAGCCTAAGTTTAGTAGCTTTAATTTATGGGCAGATGCAAATGAAAGAAATAATAAACATAGTTGTAGAGAACTGGTTTAAAATTTGAATATCTAAACAATAAATGGCGTATAGGACTTTTTAAAAACATTTGCCTGACACACAACAGACACAACATAAAATTTTATAGGTATTCTGTTTCTATGCATAGTTTTTACAAGGCATTGATTTAAAATTTAGAGTTCATTGCTATTATGTTTAATAACATGCAAGATGCTTACGGCCGTCTGTATCGTCTTTTAAAAGTGTTATGTACCTATCAGAATTCAATGTATTGGTAGTTTACAATAAATTACCTATTCTTATGTGTTTACCTACGCCTACAGGGTCAAATTAAATTAGCTAGCGAAACCCCACAGACGTGATGGGTACCGATATTTAAAGGTGATAGCACACGCATCAAATCGGAAACAGATCGGCACCGTATCGCCTTTCGCCTCAACGTCAAACATGAGTCAACTTAACGTAAGCACGTAACCAAAGCAGATCAGAAGCTCCGATACATCGACTCGGCTACGGCTAGGCGACGCCGCGCTTACGGCTCGCCGACCGCTGGTTGATGGTGCAGCAGGCAGGCCAGAGGAGTGAGAGGGACAAGGGTGGACGGAGAGACGTAAGCGCGGGGACGACGAGCCGTAAGCGCGGGGACGACAAGCCATAACGCACCGCACCGCGGTTCGTGAGCTTGTCCCGAGGCGAGGCGATTACGTTACAATTACGATTAGTGTGGGTTGCAGTAGGGAGTTTTATACAAGGAATACTGAACGGCTCGAGTTGATACGGTGCCGATCCCTTTCCGGTTTGATACGAGTGCTATGACCTTTAACACGTTAAAGAGGAAAAAATATGATTTGATGTTTTTTTTTTCGGATCAACGACCAAAGGTAGCAGGAACCCGTTGGATGCACAAAGCACAGAACCGGTCAAAGTGGAAGTGCTTGGGGGAGCCCTATGTCCAGCAGTGGACGTCTTTCGCTTGAAATGATGACGATGATGATGACCGCAGGTATTGTTTTGCGGAGTTTAGAACATCAGTTTTTTTTTAAACTTCACATAGGTACGCGATGGGTATCATTACGTACATATTATCTAAATACGGTAAAATTAAAAAAAACAGTTTTTTTTTAACTCATACTGTATGTAACAGCAATACGTTTGCTCAAAAATAAAAACTCAACAAATCATACATTTTTCTTTTCATAATGTTTAGATATTATTATAGATGCCCATAAAGCCTGTGTAGTGTCGCTAGCTAATTTTATTTGATCCTATTTACATAAGAATCGGTAATTTTTATAAATTACGTCGTACAGTTACGAGCATAAGTACTTATGTATACACTTGGCTTTATTCAAAACCGGTTTTCTCCTTCAGTTTTGAATTAAATTTTATGTTATTACGAACAAAGTATTTTCGAACGAATAGGTTTGCGTAGTGTCGTATTTCAGCGTTGAATTCGTTATTTCACGAAAAAATCGCAATTGAAAGTTGCCAAGTGTTGACATATTAGTGCTCGTGACTGTACGCTTTTGAACATCAAACATTTTGAACATCGTGGCTAACCAGTGAAGCGCATTATTAATTCAAACTTTAACGAATCGAATAGAATAATCGACACGCCGCTATGTTCCTTTAATATGCCTAGTAGGTATGTATATTTTGCTTCCATGGTATTATTTGAATTTGCAGGCGTGTTACCACCCCAAAATTGATTTTATTGAGCTAAGACAAAGCCTTGGAATTTGCAAATCGGGGAGTTAGAATGAGACTCCTCAAATTAATATTTGACACAACACAAACACGGTTGAGTGGCTTTTCACAAAATAACACGTAGTTCATAACTCAATTTCTACCGTTATTATATTCATGGAATATTTGAAAACTACAATTTTCATTTTTGATAGTGCGTAGGTGTGTACTTATTTGCTGTTTTGCCTGTTAGGTACTGTCATGTTTCCGTCTAAACACTTTAAAGGTACTGTACGTATATAAATAAATCTTCTTATTCGCTCAAGATAAGATAATCATTTATTTCAATACATACAACACAAATAATCAGGATGCAAGAGGTGTTAAAAGTAAAGATAAAAACAGATCATCTCGTTTGCCTTATACAATGGCATGCAAATATTAATACTTACAATAAATTATAATATCACTCTGAGTCAAATTATTTACAAATGTCTTCATATTAAGAACATTAAAAATAACAATAGGTATATTAGAAACACATATTCAAAATCAATCTCATAAAGATCGGAGACGCTACACTCGAAGTCGTGGACGAACATGTTTACCTAGGACAAACTGTCCAGTTAGGTAGGTCTAACTTCGAGAAAGAGGTCAATCGTCAAATCCGACTCGGCAGGGCAGTAATATCTTCTCGTCCCATATACCGCAGTGTCTCAAGACGAAAGTCTTTAACCGGTGCATGTTGCCAGTGATGACATAAGGCACTGAAACGTGGTCGCTCACAATGGACCTTATAAGAAGGCTAAAAATCACCCAAAGGGCAATGGAGAGGGCTATGCTTGGAGTTTCCCTGCGTGATCGAATCAGGAATGAGATCTGTAGGCGAACCAAGGTAACCGACATAACCCGAAGAATTGCCAAACTTAAGTGGCAGTGGGCAGGGCACATTGCTCGCAGAACAGTCGCATGGCCGATGGGGCTGAAAGGTTCCGGAGTGGCGACCGCGTACCGGAAGACGTAGCGTCGGAAGGCCTCCCACAAGGTGGTCCGACGACCTTGTGAAGGCCGCAGGAACCCGTTGGATGTGAGAAGCACAGAACCGGTCGAAGTGAGGGTGCTTGGGGGAGGCCTATTTCCAGCAGTGGACGTCTTTCGGCTGAAATGATGATGATGATGATATTCAAAATCTCGCATCTAAAAACTCGTAAATATTATAATTAGCTTTATCTTCTATAAAGTTACCCTACATTTCTTATAGGGTTCCAGCGGTGGTTAATTTTTTTTTTTAAAGGAGTATGTCATGTCTAATATGTACAGACGCCAGCACATCAAGCTACCCGAAACTGTCAAATTTTCCCAATCGACTTTGAACCTTATACTTTATCAATAAAGTTGAAAGTCTATTAAAGAAATTTGACAGATTGTAGTAACTTGATATGCTGGCGACACACACACCTACCCAATCTAACTAAAACTATTAAAAAACTAAAATATTGCGTCCATTGCGTCGAAATATTCCTGCGCATCGCTGTCGACTGGTAATGTACCCAAGAGACTGGCGGCATTACTACGTTGTATCGCAATACTTAGTCTTACAATTTTTGGAGCCATGCAAAATACACTTTTTCGCAGAAGCATTATTTTTCTCTTCTGCACGAATTATTTAAAAACCTTACCTTCAGTCAGCAGTCAGGTTAAAATAGCTCAAGCTGTGCTAAAAATATAGTAAACAGCCAGCAAAAAGACTTTCTGCTTCTCATACTATACTAAATTATATTCATGCCACTTTTCTAACCGTCCTTCATGTAAAATTAAAAAGCCTTGACGGTTGCCGAAGACGCTTGCACGAGTGAATTAAAGGGAATACGGTAACAGGTTGCGCATCGATGTCCCTGCCACCCTGCGGGTAGTTGCATAACACATTAACAGTAGGGTTTCATGTTGACAGTTCAACAACATTCATCGCGTTATTTACGTTGTTGAGCAGACACATTTTTCGAACATATGACGCAATGGATTAGCAATATCCTTCAAAATCATTCAGATTGAGATTGACAGTGTGTTACGCAATAAGGGTGTTATTTACCTAGCATAGACATCATTCTTGTGTTTTAGAGATAGGCAGATTTATTCTAGTCTACCCACATTTCGCCAATTATGTTTTAGTCCCACGTAATATGAGGCGGCTCGTCTTATTATAGCCCTAAATTGCCATAAAGGCCTACGCAGACCGGGACGGCATGGCAAGGGATCGACGATCTTCCAGCGACTTCCCCGCTTATCTACCCCCGCCGCCTCACCCCGCGGTATATCACAACAAGCGCCGAAGTCCTTGGCATGCCGTTGCTTACCGCAGGACGCCACGGCATCTCGCCGCGGGAGCCCGTGGCGCGTCTTTCAATGCCGTGCAATGAAATCCCTTTCGATGCCACGGCATCATTTTAAAGGATAGCAATTTATGTCGCATTTCTATATCGATACGTTTGAATGTCCATTAGTAAAAATTTAAATCTCTTGCCATGCCGTCCCGGTCTGCGTAGGCCTTTATCCGGGCAGAACTCCAGACTCTTGTCTGCTAGTAACACTAAAACTGCGATCGTGTGCCAAGCGACAGTAATTATGGTAATATGGACTATAACCGTTCTTGTGCAAAGAAGTGATCGTTAGGAGCTGCTTTTTAGGCATAAGGCTTTGATTATTTAATGTCTAGATGGAGCGTCGCCCTACAATCAAAACAAGCCAACAATTTCAAGCATGTTTGCGTGCAGGCGGTGTTTTACACTGAGCGTCTATGCGCGTGTGCGTCAATAATGCTACCAGCTACTACAATTCTCCCATAAATCACATACCTATTAAAAAAAAAGACTAATTAAATAAGATAAGTTTTAGGTGTATGTATGTACCTAAGTATTATTCAGTTTTAGTAGTGTCTTTTTATTTAGTAGTTACTTTCATAAATAAATAAAAAACTATTTAAATTTTTCGGTCTGTAGTCCCCACACTATGAAATTCCGAACTTATATTAATTGTCAACCTGGTATTAACTTGAGAGCCCTGACACCCATAACACAAGTTCAATCTTAGCTTGGGTGTCAGAGGTTTATAACTCTGTATAAACCTACAATTTATAATAAGACTTCTGGGTATGATAAATCAAGTGGTATATGCAAATTGTAAACTGGAAAATAAAGATTTTATTATATTATTATTAAATTTAATTAGAATTGTGTGTGTGAATGTTGTATTAAATCAGCTAAGTTAATTAAATTAGTATTACAATAATTTACTTTTTAGGCAGTTTGTACTTGGAAATTTGAAATGAAAGATCACAGATTAAAAAAAGAAGTTAAACGCGAACATTATGTTATTACAAAAAAGTAAGGACTAATTAAAAAACTCCAGCTTTTTTTTAAATCGATTAATAAAAGTAGGTACACCAACAAAAAAAATAATATAAACGTAACCATAAATCAATTAATATACCCACAATAAAATTACGTTAAGTTGGGAGAATGAAAAAAAGAAACTGGCACTACTGATAAAATATGGCGTAATTTGGTGTTCATAAAAACAAAAAATAAATATAAAGTTTTTTGGTTACATATCGATGATAGGTGATGTGTTTGGTATTTTTAGGGTTCCGTACCCAAGGGGTACAAACGGGACCCTATTAATTACTAAGACTTCGCTGTCTGTCCGTCTGACTGTCACCAGGCTGTATCTCAAGAACCGCGACAGCTAGACAGTTGAAATTTTCACAAATTATTTATTTCTGTTGCCGCTATAACAAGAAATACTAAGAACAAAATAAAATAAATATTTAAGGGGGGCTCCCATACAAAAACGTCATTTTTTTGCCTTTTTTTGCTCGATATCAATATTATAGGTAACAGATAGGCACTTGAAATATTCACAAAATACTTAATTGTATATTTACTTTAATAATAAATAATAACATTAAAATAAAATAAATATTTAAGGGGGCTCCCATACAACAAACATGTTTTTTTCGGCGTTTTTGCCTTGTGGTACGGAACCCTTCGTGTGCGAGTCCGACTCGCACTTGGCCAGTTTTTACCCTTTCTTTATAATTCCGGCACAGTTATAGCACATCATCATTTTATCGCTGTTATTTGTTTATTACTTAGCGCGCGTAATACGTAGTGACACCAAAGCGGCACGATCGCCACTAATCGGTGGATAAGAACTTATAAGCCAATAGTTGGCTGATATTTTTTGACACGTTTGCGCGCATTTGATGCTCTATCTGGACATTATATAATCAAAGGCATAAGGTGCATTATCTGGAGTGCATTAAAACGGCTTCACTAGTGATGGTACATAAATTTACCTTCGGCGCGCTTTGGGTTGTGAACCACCTTGCTGACTAACTAATATTTTTACAATGGCATATAATAATATGTATATAATTTTCGTGCAACCAGACAAGAAGAAGCAGTAGATATTACTTTACGGCCGGTAACAATAAATAACCTACGGTGGATATTCCGTTGTCAACCGGCCGATAACATCAACTTTCAGCGTGGCAATAATAATGTGTTGTGACACGTACTAATATGACGTAGTCCTTACAACAAATGGGAGCCTGTTTCATTACTTTGCAGCATTTGTCAAGAAGGTCCCTTTTTTCGGATGACGAATAAAGGTCCACAGACCCTTTATAATTTAAGTTAAAAGATCAATTTCAGAAGTTAGTACCTACTAGGTAAAATGTATTTTAGAAAAAAGCAGTCAAAATTGATTTTTCTTCTTCAATATTAGTTTTTACTTTTCTCATTCTGAAAACCTTTTTCAGCTATAATAATTGCATTATTCAATGACCGATAAATTCAATTCAAAAGTTTTCAAAACGTTAATCCAATGTATTATTAGTTTTTGTAAAAGCCTACCAGAATTTTAGTTGAACTATCTTCAAATAATTTTCATAGAAATTAAATGTTATTAAAGTTGCATTGTCCCGCATGCTGTCAGTGCTGTCACCGTTCAACACGAATCATGGCAATAATTTTTGAACATTTTTATTACTATTGCGGATCTCGTATATTTTCAATTACGACACGAGTTCTAAACATGTTACATACTACTGGATTCTATGGAGGTGTGGCAGCCTGCGACGTAATAACGACGGTCTATTCATGTCACCTGATGTCTATTGCGAATCAAAACTTTTATATTATCGGTTCTAAATCAGAGGGCTTAAAAAGGCCACTTTGGCAGAATCATAAAAGGATAACATTATTAATCATAATGGACTGTTAACTGTTAAGTTAATCGTATCAAATCCCATTGGTGAAGGATTTTTCAGTATTTTTTTTATCTGTGCTAAAATACCAATCAATCCAATCCAAATTCAATCCCAATCTCTTTGATTATACCTACTGCAGCATTAACAAATCCTGCATTATTTTTTTTTCGTCATCAAGCCTTCTCGGAGTTGATATTCAACCTCGTTTTTAATACAGGCCATGTATTACTTAGTTTTTTTCATATTACGAATCGTTGATACGTCAGATGGCATTTTTTATGGTGCGAAGCTTCACTTGAAAGAAATCTGTTGACGTGAAAAATTATATTTTTTTCTTATCGATCTAAACGCCTAAATCTCTGATTTTTATTTATCTGAAAGTGTTTTTGTATTGAAATCTTGGTGCGTATTTACTATTTTTTGGGTTATTCATTGTTTTATTTTTTTCATGTCGCAATATTTTTAATCGCTTTCGTTCTTTACTAAAGGTTCCTCGCTAGAAGACGTTTTTGAAAGAGTCTCCACTGCTGATGGAAAATTAAAAGTTCTTTTTCACCTTCATTGGTACGTAATAATCACGGTTCTATGCTCTTTTTTTGGGTTTATGAGATTCTGCTTGCTTCACGGGTTCTTATGGATAAATTTTACTCCAGGTTAAGGCCCGAACTTACAGCAAGCCGATACACTCGGCTCCTCCCCGGTACCCAGTCGCTTGCCAATAAGTTATCCTGAAATTCCCCGGAGCAACAGCCGATTCGTAGGTACCGATACGGACGAGCAGAGCCGTGCTGAGCCGGATTCGCCGGTCGTGTTCGCCAACGGACAGGAGCCTGCGTTAAACAGATATTTTTATTTCTCCCCTATTCTTGTATTACCTAGTATGTTGTAGGTAGTTTGATTTTTTTTTATTTTAACTGAAAATACGGCGGGTGTGGTACCTTACCTATTTTTGCGGACCTTTTTAAGCACGCGTACGGATTAAAATTTATTGCAATCACGTTTTAAATTCGTCGCGTTTTCAAATTTTAATTTTTTTTTGGTACAATCCCTAGGTATTCCTTCTTTTATATAACCAATTTTCACGTCACGGATTCTCAAAATATTTTGTCATAATTTTTACCTGTACCTATATTTTTATCTTTTTTTATAATCAATATTTGGATTTTAAAGACAAATTATACGTATTAGTTAGCGAAAAGTGTTTCTTTCCGTCTATTTTCGCTACACTACCTACGTAGTGCAGCGAAAAAAAGAAAAACACGTACTGTCTCCGCCATATTATGATTCATAATGTTATCCTTTTATGATTCTGCCAAAGTGGCCTTTTTGGCCCCCTGAACTACACTAAAAAAATATTCTTTGTCCTAAAATTTATTTTATGATTTTCCTATTCGTTTCTTCGCCCGCGAGGTATGTCGATAAAAACTATCCTATGTCATAGATTCCGGGGAAGCTTCTCCGGGATGCAATCTATCACTCTGCCAAATTTTGATCGAAATCCGTTCAGTGGTTTAGGCGTGAAAAGGTAACATACATACAGACAGACAGAGTTACTTTCTTTTTGAATTTATAATATTAGTATGGATTGATCAACCGTTCCCCTGGATACAAAAACAAACTTTTTCAGGCCATTTATATATTTTTTGTCTAACTATTGATAAATCTATCGAAATTTTACTAACTCTCTTATCAAAGTCAAAATTCGTGTTGACCTGAGTAATGGACAGTGGCTGTAGTGCAAACAAAATCAGATTACCTTATCAACCCTAATTGTTAAAACACTATAAACGTTAAAGGCAAAAAGAAAATCGAGACAGATAGGTAGGTACTTAAAAACATAAATTGTATAAAAGTCAAAAGAGATTAAAAATAAATATGTAACATACAAAGTAATAAAGTAATTACTTCAGAAGTGGTCTCATAACTTTTTTTATTTGCCTTTGGAAATTACCTTTTCCTTTTCTTTTTAAGGTAAAAGGTACTTCAATTTATATATAAACTTTTTAGATATTCAGAATTTCATAAAAATACTAATGTAGGTCACTGGGTAATGGAACGATATGAAACCTTTCTGTCGCAAAAAATGTATTTTAGCGCTGATTGGAAAATGTACGGTACTAAGACCTATTATATTTCGTAATTTTCATCATTTTCTGGTCTTCACTTTATTTATTTCACGTTGACTGCCAGACAACAGACACAATAGAAAATGTATAGTTCGCGGTCACCAGGTGACCGCGGTGGCAGTCAATGCCTTAAGAAATTTTATAATAAGATACTGGTCATTCATACCTTGAGAATTCTATCCCAATTATATATTACTAGCTTCCGCCCGCGGCTTCGCCGGAGAGGTATATCGATAAAAACTATCCTATGTTCTTCCCGGGATGAAATCGAAGTCCAAATTTCATCGAAATCCATTCAGTGGTTTAGGCGTGAAAAGGTAACATACAGACAGACAGACAGAGTTACTTTCGAATTTATAATATTATTAGAATGCATTAATTTATATTTAAAAAATATGCCATGATGACGAATCGGAACTAATCTATTTTATTTATATCTACATTTAACTATCTATTTAAATAACAATGGACAGCATTCCATTTTGTTGGTAAGCGAATCACTTGAGAATCGCTGGGCCATAAAGAAACATTAGAAAAGTTTTCCGAAAAGGAGAATGGGAAAATCTTCCCTAAAGCCAAATAGCGTTAAGACACATACCAATGGAAAGATGATTTCTCTCGATTATTAGTACGTAAGGAGCTACAGAGCTCTTAATGTGAGTAATGAAGTATTATTGAAATTCTAGTATTAGTACTATTGAAATTCTAGTATTTCGTCAATTAATTAATTTTAATCAATTCTATATCTTATAAACATCATTTATTATACGGAAACCGGTTGAAAAGCTCTTTGCAATGGTGTCTAAGTTACGGCTATTGGACACCAAGAATTGCTTTACTTTGGTGCACAAGTACTCCCATATTTACGTCATTAACTCCGAACAGACTAACAAATAGCAAAAGTCGTGTTTGTAGCAAAGTTTCTGCTTAAAAAGCTCTTTCTATTGGTATATATTTTACGGCTATTGGGCTTCAGGGCAGACACCCATAAGTAAGGTGCCCATTCTCCTTTTCAAATCAGGATAAACTGAACGTCCGTTTTTGTATGAATTATTATTTGGACAGGAAAACGTCTGCTGGGTCAGCTAGTATTTAAAATAGATAAATTAATAGTGTTTTATTGCAGGCAAAACACCCTTAAAATCACAGAAAAAAATAGTAAAACTGTAAAAACATTAATATACATAAAAATGTAATAAATAATTAAGAGCAGCATTTGAGAACTTAGACCGATTTGACATTTTTTTATTTTGAAATGTCCGAATTAGGTATTTGTGGAAAGAAAACTTTGAAAACTGGCGCAGAAAATTGGTAGATTTGGGAAGAACTGGAAGTACTTTTTTATTATGAGGTTTTGTATGAATTATTGAAATTTGGCCGTGAATGTAGGTATGTCGTGTGGGCTAACAGGTAATAACGAAGGTTAGGTACTGAATCAGTAAATTATCTAGCCCCATTCTATTCATATGACTATAAATAAGTATTCATACCAAACAAACAAACATCTCATTATACTTCGTTTCAGCCGATAGACGTCCACTGCTGGACATAGGCCTCCCCCAATTTTGGGAGGGTTTGCCATAATCGCCACGCTTGGCAGGCGGGTTGGCGATCGCAGTATGGTATGATGGTGGAATACATAGAGAACGCTGCTGCCCATTCTGCGGTACGACCCTTCGTCGCCTTTTACGACACCCACGGGAAGTAAGGGGTGGTGGTATTCTTTAAGTCCGGCACCACACAGACAAGTCTGGCACCACACAGACATTATACTTCGCTGGAGAATATTATTTATAACTATGTTTGTATATAACATTGAGGTTACGTTCTCAATCCAGAAAATGATCTCAGGTAAAGTTCACTTGAGGTCATCGCACACATAACCTCGGCACCACACCCGGTTTGGCACCACTTCATCTCATCGGCTCGTCAAAGTGTCACATGCTCAGTGAACTCGTCGCGCGTCGTCAACCAGACGATCAGCTTGAGGTGAGCTAGAGATTGACACTATCGATAGCTCACTACACCGAAGTTTTCGATGGTAAGATTTTTACAGAGTACCGGCAGGCGTTAACCCAATCTAAGCCTAGTTTACAGCTGGGTGAACATAGCCTCTGTGTGGTGCCGGACGTCTGTGTGGTGCCGGACTTAAAGAATACCACCACCCCTTACTTCCCGTGGGTGTCGTAAAAGGCGACTAAGGATCGTACCGGAGAATGGGCAGCAGCGTTCTCTATGTATTCCACCATCATACCATACTGCGATCGCCAACCCGCCTGCCAAGCGTGGCGATTATGGCAAACCCACCCAAAATTGGGGGAGGCCTATGTCCAGCAGTGGACGTCTATCGGCTGAAACGACGAACATAGCGACGACCCTATGTAGCGAGGCGACGGCTTGTTAAGATAAGAACATCATCACAGTATATAAAGGTACTGACACACGTACTCATTACTAGCATGCTCAAACCACTCGGAGCACGCGAAAATCAAAGTCACGTGAATTTCGCGTGCTCCGATTGGTTTGAGCATGCTAGTAATGAGCACGTCTGTCAATACCTTTATTTACAGACGCCAGCCACATCAAGCTACCCGAAACTGTCAAATTTTCCCAATCAACTTTGAAACTTATGCTTTAGCGATATAGTTGAGAAACTATTAAAGAAATTTCACAGATTGTAGTAGCTTGATGTACGCCGTCTGTACCTGGATTAAAAACTTTAAAAACTTACTGACGCTAACTCAAAAACTACTCAAGAAAATAAAATATAATTGATATTATGAGACCACCGTAAATCCGCCTAGTAATCATAAAGAAATCGGGGTAAATACACACAAAAAAAATCTGTTAAAAAAAACCCACCCTAGTTATCAGTAGGTAATGATTGTGAATAAAGGTCAGAGCACACGTGTATCAAACCGCAAAGGGATCGGCACCGAACCAACTCGAGCCGTTCAGTATTCTTTGTATAAAACTCCCTACTGCAACGCACACTAATCGGAATCGAAACGTAATCGCCTCGCCTCAGGACAAGCTCACGAACCGCGGTGAGGTGCGTTACGGCTCTTCGTCCCCGCGCTTACGGCTCGTCGTCCCCGCGCTTACGGCTCGTCGTCCCCGCGGTTACGGCTCTGCGTACCCGAGCTTACGTCTCTTCGTGCACCCTTGCCCCTCTCACCCCTCTGGCCTACCTACTGCACCATCAACCAGCGGTCGGCGAGCCGTAAGCGCGGCATGGCCGTGTAGCCGAGTCGACGTATCGGAGGTTCTGATCCGCTTTGGTTACGTGCTTACGTAAGGCTAACGCCTGTTTGACGGCGAGGCGATACGATGCCGATCCCTTTCCGATTTGATACGTGTGCTATGACATTTATAGTGAGAATATTCTATTATCCTTTTACCCACTTCATTGAGCTTAGAAAAACTGATACATTTACCGAAGAGTAAGAAAAGAAAGAAAGAAAGAAAGAAAGAAAGAAAATACGTTTATTTGCGGCAAACATGACGCATAAAAATAAGGACACAAACAAAAAATAAAACAAAATAACAATTTGGGAGAAAGTATGCGTCACATCTACGCAAAACGGCCATCGCTCAGCATAATGCTAAGACCCTATACGAGACAGAGCCCCAGCGCTGGTTTTCAGCGTCAGCCGGCGTCGACGTGATGACGACAGCCGGTGCAGCATGCGATTAAATATTGACAAAAACAACAATCAAAAACAAAACAACAATCAAAATAAGAAATAAAATAGGTATACAATACGAAAAGATATTAAGTATGAAATGATATATTAATGGTAGTGGTAAGATTCTGGACAGCGACTCACGCGCCGCCGCCGTAACGGTGGAGTTTCTTGCCCATTCTTCTCCATGCGACAACTACCTTTTGGAATGGGCGACTAGAATCAATTTTATTTTAGTAATTTTTGACGTTCAAAAGTGCCTGTTAAGTGCCTATTTGAAATAAACGCTTTGACTTTGACTTTGAAGACAAATTGGTAGGTAGGTTATCTGAAGAATTTTCTCTGTTCGACGAAGCGACGAGTGAAGACTGTGGGGAGGAATTAAGTGCACTTTAAACTCAGTACTTTGGTGAGTTTACAAGTTTTGCGGGTCTTAAAAAGTACTGTGTGAAGAGTGCCTTGAGGTGTTGAGCTGAATGCAAGTGGTAATAAATCGAATTATGTAGGATTAGCTGTTTCCTGCAACTTACGAAATGTTGAAACAGTTTGCTTGAAACTTTCAAGATTCGTATGAGAGTAGAATTACAATTTTGAAAAAAATATGGATGCGCTCAGTTGTAATGACTTAGGTACATACAAAAAAAAATAAGTTGTTTTCTCATGGCTGCAGAGACCAAACATACAAACGTACTTTTAGATACGTTATATTCCAAATTGACCCCGTACCCAGAATGACGTGCCGTCTGATTCTATGGGCTTTGGTTGATTACCCAGTAACTGGGTTGTGGAGGTCAGATAGGCAGTCGCTCCATGTAAAATATTGGTACTCAGCTGCATTCGGTTAGACTGGAAGCCGACCCACCCTAACATAGTTGGGAAAAGGCTAGGCAGATGATGATATTTTAAGTTGACCCCGTACCCACAATGACGTGCAGTCCGATTCTATGGGCTTCGTATGATTAGGCATGAAAATTTACATGATTTTCTTCTACATAATCAGCCTATAATGTTCCTACTGCTGGGACACGAGCCTCCTCTCTGTAAGAGGGAGTGGGCCGTAATCTACCACGTGGGCCCAGTGCGGGTTGGTAGATATCACATGTCTTCGAATTTTTGGTTCTAGGAGATGCCGGTTTCCTCACGATGTTTTCCTTCACCGTTTTGAGAGCAGTGGTGATGATTTATTATTTACACAAAGTAAAGCCCCTACCTGGGTTCGAACCCACGACCTACAACTCGTAAATCGGGGGCGTTACCACTGGGCCGCCATTGTTCTTATCATGATTTTCAGAAGAAAATCATGATAAGAACAGAAAGAAGAGATTCAGAAGAATTGTATTAATAATATTGCTTTATTATTATTATTTATTTTATATCAGACACAGTGATCCATATTTATGTTAGTGTACTTAAAAATTATGTTAGTAAGACAAAAATTTAAAATACATGCCACAATTATACTAATACAAAATATGAAATATTTATAAGAGATGACTTGGGGGTCACATGAGGGTTAAAACGTATGATCCAATACATGTTTAGCATCGAGCAGTCAAACTTTATTATTATAATTTAGTCAAGTTTGAAATAACAGTCAGTGAAGTAGAAATATTAATAGGTAAGTCATGTAGAACATAACATACCTATTTTCCCAAATGCTTAAACATTGTAATGCGGGTGGTCTTTCCTCCATAGAAACGCTCTCTCTCGCCTGTTTTGACCATAAAGCAACGTTGTTTTTACAGAATATTAAATAATAACTACTTGTGTGTGCCTATGTTTTCCTTTTTGATCATCATCATTTCAGCCGAAAGACGTCCTCGGCTGGACATAGGCCTCCCCCAATAGACAGTATATGACACAGTATATATCCTTCTTATTCTGTTTATGAATTATGTTTTAAATTGGTCCAACATTGGAGAGCGAGAGCCAAACCTCGAAGTATGACTGTTTACTTAGGCTTTTTCAAAAATCTCTCCGACCAACAGCGCCAACAGCATCCTTGGCATGATCGCTAGTCGGCTGGACTGTAGCTATATCAATCAGTGCTGCGCCATTTGTCATGAAATGGCGCAATAGTGATTGTTTGAGTTTACTATTTTTTTATGTTTTGTTGTGGGTAGTTTTAAGTATTACTAACACTAGTCTATAAGAACATTGTTACTAACAAAATGGACACCATGGTCTGAAATAAAGTATTTATTATTATTATTATTTTATGAATTTATATATCTCGGAACCTTGCGAGTCCCGGTCCTTTGGAAGGCGTACGAGGGGCCGAAGCCAACTCGCAGAGGCCCCTTAGGAAATTGATGAAATGCGGCACCAACCGACGATTATCCCTGTATGCGCTATGCAAGTGCACCCATGGACAACCCCCGGTTGGTGTAAGACTATTGCAGGATATGGAAATATAAAAAGTTGGACTATGGATTTGGGTGGCTAAAGTGGACTGGTTACCAAGAACTATGGAATAACTATGACCCCTGCCTGATCAATGTTTTATATATACACGGATAAAATGGCAGGGGGTGACTTGCACACTCAATAATGGTCCCCCGGAAACGGTCGCTAGCACATAGTGACGTGGCAACAAGGGGGCAACATGTCCTGAAGTGCTTATGAGGAGTGGAGAGGTATTCCACGGCTATCAGGACAATTCCGGAAGTACGGTCAAGATCCCTACCAGCATCTTACTGGAATACTTCCTTTCTCCGAGCACGTTTGCTCTTGCGAATCTCCACTCAAGCCGGCCAATAAAGGCAAGAATAAGGTGGAAGCTCTGTTCCTCGTCATTGTTCACTCCAGCCGGCCAATAAAGGCAAGCCAGAGGTGAGGAACAAGACTTCTCCCTGAAGATAGGGTCCGTGGGTCCGTGCCCAACAGCTCGCCACATGCTGCCCTGCGGATTTCTGTATCTCTCTTGGTCTGGCTCGTCACGTTCCAGCAAAGTAAACTCTTCCGGCATAGGCCTAGAGTCGGAGCGCGCAAGCCCCACCACGGCGTCAACGTAGAGATACGGCGGCGGGGTTATTATTATTATTGTCTTTCAAATACAATCCAGCCACCTTTGAACCGCACTCCACAGAAACCGCCTTGAGACAGTAATTTTCCTTTCAACCAAAAAGAACGAGAGAGAATCCAGAACGATAATTGCTCCAAAGTCATCCAGCAGCATTATGTCAACATTCTCTGAATTTTCTTTTTTAACTACGCAGTTTCCGGGTACACACTGGCCAAATGCTCACATTTACAAAGCGGCGCGGCGAGGTAAATAGCTTGTGAAAACATTCTGCTGAACAAACTCATTAGTAACAGAAGCTGCACAAAATACAGATAGTACAGAAGGCAATCTACATACAAAGTGCGCTCGAGCAACGCGCACATAGACACCGCCCACGAACACGTTATCTCGGACGGGTTGGGAGTAGTGCGAGCGCGGGTGACATCCGCTTGAGACACGCGTCTGTGAAGTGCAAAAATGGAGCAACAAAAAATGCCTATCTAAGCTCGATTTATATAAGAGTTTCCTATTTTGAATCAGTATAAACGAAGTAACTTTTTTGTAAGGTAAATTCACGCCACCAACGTAAGTACGTAAGTTGAAAACATGATTGTTTGTTTGTGTAGATATTGTGTTGTTTTTAGTGTCATTTGATAGGTTTAGGTCTAAAACGGATAGGGCAAAATATATTGAGTAAATAAGGTAATCCGTTTTGAAGTTATTAGGAATTTTAGATAGTGAAAATTGACAAATGTAAAATTTTATATGTTTTTGTTCTGTAAACTTATTTTATTGTAATACTATGTTTATTGTTTTGTTTTAATATTGTAGAATAAGCTGAACAAGTAATCAAACAATTAGATACGAGTGCCTCTACCACAATAGTTTTTTGTGCATAAGCCAAAGTTGACAACCCTAGCGCAACCGCCGAGCGTAGGTATGAAAAGTGAAGTACGTACATCTGATTGCATTCTGTACTCTCTGTATTTTGTGGAAGCTGGATCTAAATACAAAGCAACCGGTTCGTGTGTAAGCTCATTACGCTCACATAAAGGACTTAATTGAAAATGAAGGTGCATTACAGAAAGTCCTACACAATTTGAAGGTCAAAACGGTGTTGCATACAGGCTCGAAGCTCAATCATCATGTTTTCTTTCATTATAATGCAGGAGTATTGTTTGATCAACTGTAGGGCCTGAGGGCGAATGTGTTGACTTTAGTTAATGAAACATAGATTAATAAGCTGGATTTAATAAATAATATTATCAGCGTGACACAAAATTATCAATAATTTCTGACAACCAGTCTTATCAAGGGGTATCGTATTGGAGGCGATAGTCCTCGCGCGCCTGTATGAGTGGCGCGCGGAGGCACTACGCCGGGGGGAAACTCCGCTTCCGCGGCAAATCGCTGCGGAGCGGATGGATCTCCAGTGCGATCTCATGGCGACATGGAAAAAGCGACTGTCGCAACCCAGCGCAGGGCTCGCCGCGATAGCGGCGATAAGACCCCTCTTTGAGGAGTGGCTAGAGAGGCGCCACGGCGCCCTCACCTACCGCCTGACGCAGGTCCTCACCGGACACGGAAGTTTCGGGAGGTTCCTGCACATCATCAGGCGGGAGGAAACGCCCGGGTGTCACCATTGCCAGGATCGCCCAGAGGACACGGTGGAGCATACGGTGGAGGTCTGCCCTGCATGGGCAGAGCACCGCCGTGTCCGCGTAGAGGCGATCGGCAGCGGCGGCGAACTCTCGCGTCCGGCCTTGGTGCAAGCCATGGGCCGGGGCGAGAGGGAGTGGGAGGCAGTCACCTCCTTCTGGGAAGCAGTCATGCTAGCGAAGGAGGTGGCGGGTCGGCTCAGGGAGAGAGCCTCCCGTCCCAGCCGCCGCGGGAGACGCTCCGGGCGTCGGGAGCCGCGTGACGACTCCCGGTCACCGTAGGCGCGGGCCTGCGGGCGGAGAGTAATGGGTAGCTCACCGTCCGATCAGGACCAGGCCCGTGCCGGATGGCGCGTACGTGTTCCACGCGCGCCTCTAAGATATGTCAGCATCGAGGAGTGGATTGTCCGAAAGGGTTACCCTTTCGGACAATCCACTCCTCGATGCTGTTCGATCGATGCTCGCTGGCCCGGAACATAAAGGGCTAAGGAAGGAACACGGGTAGGTTTTAGTCAGTAAGAGTCTGACACTCCCTTCCGCTCCACCCAGAGCGGGAGGAGTCATTTGATGATTTCCCATCAAATTAAAAAAAAGGGGGTATCGTATTACCCAATGACTGGGTTGTGGAGGTCAGATAGGCAGTCGCTTCATGTAAAATACTGGTTTTCAGCTGCATCCGGTCAGACTGAAAGCCGACCTTATCATAGGGAACAGGCTAGGCAGATGATGACCGTGACTCAAAATTATCCTCCTCCTGCCAGGCTTGGTTCAATTTATTTGTCGTTTCCTCAGCATGTCCTCTTCAATCAATCAATCAATCAATCAATCAGTTTATTTGTGAAACATAGGTGTATACATAGGTGTTTACATAAATAGGGCATGCTCTATGTTTTGTCATAATTAAGACATACAAATTTATGAGGGACCCATTAGGAGTCATTAGGTAGGTACATTATGTCATAAAAATAAAAGTAAAAAAGAAAATTATTTTAAATTAATTAACATGAAAAGGATAAAAAAGATACATTAAATAGAATAAAATTAATAAATAGTAAAAAAAAAATGCATTATTCTAATATTTGGTCATTCAAAAATTCGTCTAAATTATAATAACATTTGTCAATTAATAATTTGATAAGGGCTTTTTTAAATTTATACAGTGGCGCTGATTCTGTTGTTCACAAACTAAACTAAATTTAAGTTCATGTATCTTTTTCTTTCTATTTCATTAAGAAAAGGACAGAAGATAAATATTAGTTTAGTCCTGTCAAATTAAAATACTCCATAGACAATTTAGACGACATTAAAAAATTGGCTATTAAAAATACGTCAATTTACGTCAGGTGCTGACTAATTTGACAGGACTAAACTAATATTTATCTTCTGTCCTTTTCTTAATGAAATAGAAAGAAAAAGATGCCTGAACTTAAATTTAGTTTAGTTTGTGAACAACAGAATCGGCGCCAATGTCAAGTTTTTTATGTCATTGGGAATTTTATTAAACACTTTAGGTGCCATACCAAAAAAACTTTTTCGCATCAATGCGGTCTTACATTTTTGATTACATAGTTTGTTTACATATTGGGCACGCAATGGAGTTTTTTTAGTTGAAGATATTTTTGTAAACAGTTGTGTGTTTCTTTTCACAAACAATGCAGTTTCCAATATGTATAATGCTGGAAGGGTAAGTATTTTTAAAGACTTAAAATAGGGTCTACAGCTATCCGTTGTTTTTATATTACACATTGCTCTGACACATCTTTTTTGCATCCTAAATACAAGCTCACGGTCAGTCGACTGCCCCCAAAAAATTACGCCATATCGCAACACAGAAGCTACAAGTCCATGGTATGCTACCAGTAACGTATCTTTATTCACCTTTTTTGATAACTGAAAGAGTGCATAAGCAGATTTACTCAGGCGTTTACAGAGTTCTTCTATCATGGGTTTCCAAGTAAGCTTACTGTCGATGGTTATACCTAAAAACTTAGCATTATTTACTTCTTCTATTTTGTGGTTATTATAAGTTATATCAATATTTGGATGTGGTTGCCGTTGATGAAAGTGCATCACCTTAGTTTTATTTAAATTAATTATGAGATTATTATTATTCATCCAACGGATGATATTGAGAAGGCATTCATTAATATCATTTTGATAAGTTGTAACATTATCACATCCTATAACAGCTGTGCTATCATCGGCGAATAGGATCATTTTGTGTCGTATTATTTTTGGCAGATCATTTATATATATCAGAAATAATAACGGCCCTAGCACGCTACCTTGGAGCACGCCAAATCTTACGTGTCTTGGTTTTGATCTATATATGATCTGCGTTTTAGTCTTATGACATATTCTAGATATTTCCGTGTATTGATATCTGTCACTAAGGTATGATTCAACAAGTTTCAGAACATTGCCCCTTATGCCATATCCATGTAGTTTTTGCAGTAATATCTTGTGATCTACATAATCAAATGCCTTGGTCATATCAGTAAAGATTGCACATACTGGATTATTTTTATCTACTGATGTCATAATATGTTGTAATAAATCGTAAAGTGCCATATTAATAGTATGATTTTTACGAAATCCTTTTTGTTCCTTGCAGAATAGGTTTAACTTTTCAAAGTACGTATAAATTGAATTATAAATTACTTTTTCAAATATTTTTGAAAGTACTGGGAGTTTTGCTATCGGCCTATAGTTTTTTACATCTGTTTTGTCGTTTCTTTTAAATAGAGGTTTAATTATGGCCTTTTTTAGACCTTTCGGAAATATGCCATCAGTGATGCATAAATTAATGATGTGTGCGAGAGGTGGCGCTATAATTTCTTTAACATATTTAATAACTCTTGTAGATACACCATCATAACCAATTGTGTTCGTATTTTTTAGATTGTCAATTATTTTAATAATGTCAGTCGTCAAAACAGGTAACATAAATAGGGATTGTGCTGTCAGATTTTCAATATTATTTTGATTAGTCCAATTCATGTCATTTTGTTTATTATTTTCGATTTCGTCAGCAAAATAGTTATTGAATTCATTAGATATGTCAATAGGATTCGTTATAGAAAGTTGATCTTTTTGTATGGCATTTATTGTATCATGTGGCAAACTTGATTTAGATTTATTTATTATTTTCCAAACTGCCTTCGATCTATTTTGAGAGTTCTGTATAAAATGGTTATTTTGCGACTTCTGGGTTAAACGCATTATTTTTTTAAATAATACAGTATATTTTTTAAAAGTTTGTTTATTACTTAAGTCAGGATTGCACCTATATTTCCAAAGTAGTTGTCTTTGTTTTCTACTACAGAGTTTTATCCCACGAGATATCCATTTAGTTTTCCTATTGGTCTTTATGGTGACTGTTTTTTCCGGAAAGCAAAGTCTATAGAGCATTAGGAAATCATCTATGAACCTATCAAAGGACTCATGGGCCTCTTTAGCATTATATACTTCCGAGAAAGATAAACATTCAAGGTGAGCTTTAAATGTCATTAAGTTGTCCGTAGAAATATCTTGCTTTTTGAATTTCCAAAGGGTTAATTTACATGTTTTTTCAATAGGCACAGTTAGAATTTGAGATGTGTGATCAGAGAGACCAAAATCAACAATTTTTGCCTTGCATTCTTTTTGATAATTGTGAGCAAAGTTATCGATAAAACTTTTACTACTCAGTCTAGTGGGGTTGTAAAGTGCTAGTTTAAGATTAAATTGCAGAAGAAAATGTTCAAATTCTAAAGTAGTTTTATTTCTCTTAAGTACATCAATGTTAAAGTCACCGGTTAATATAATTTTTTTATTTTGATTTAGACTTAGTTTTCGTAGTATATTATCTAATTTTTCGTAAAAAACTGACAAGTCATGTTTGGGTATCCTATAGATGCAAATTATTGTGATATTATACGATAATAGCTCCACAGCACAACATTCAAATATCCCTGAAACCGATTGTTTAGCTATATCCGGTAATTCTTTATACTGTAGTCCATTTCTGATAAAGATACACGTTCCTCCTCTTTTTGTATTTCGTGAAAAAATAGCCGCTCGGCTGTAGTTCGGTATGTGAACTAAATTTTCATAGCCAGCTTCTATAAAATGCTCTGTTATACAAATAATTTCTATTAAGGTTCCTTGATCGAACAGTTCATCTAATTTAACTAAAAGTGTATCTGATTTGTTAATTAATCCTGCTATATTTTGATGAAATATGTTAAGCTTGTTAAAGAAAAAACTGAGAGTTTATTGGTTTTGGCTTTGCAGAGATTTTATTGTGATTTAGAATGGAGTAGTCGACTTCTGAGTGTGCAATATTTAGGTCGCATATGTCAATAACTAGATTTTGCAAATCCGACACAACAATTTTTAAGCCATGTTTGTTTAAGGTTTTATACCGTAAGTTATATGTATCATAACTGTAGGGCAAATTTAGGTTGGAGTCTAAGATGTGTGCATAGCAGTGTGTAGTTGTATCCATATACAGAAGATTATTAAAGGTTTCTATGCGGCTGTTAAACATAATGTTAGCGTTTTCCATCTATTTGAAAGTTGGTAAACATATTATAAAGTTAGTGTGGGTTAGGTTTAACAATTTTTCTCTTATGAATATCACTAATTCTATATAATTACGGGTTTTAAGAAAGTCTTCTTCACCTATATAAATTATACAAAAATCAGAGTGGGTATAGTCCCTTACTTTTCCGTCAATTTTATCCAATAATTGTTCCAATCCACATTTAGGTTTACGGTAGTGGCACATGTCGTAATTTTGTAGACCAGTAGTGGTAGCAAGGTTATATAACATGTTTGAGGTTTCACTACTAATTAAGCATATTTTAGGTTTACTGGGGCATTTTTGTGTGTCTCGTATGACTTTTGTATTTGTGTTGCCTAAGCTGTTGTCATTCCCATCAGTCAAGTTATTTTCCGACGCGGAGTCATTTTCGCTAATCCTAATTGTCTGCGTTTGTTTGGTTTTTGTGAGCTTTTTTGTAATATTTTTAGGTGTCGTCACTTTTATTTTCGCTGGACTATTGGCTATTTTTTTGTATACCATGTTCTTCTTAGTAAATTCTTCGTTTTGTTTCTTCAAATTACTATTTTCTAGTGATAATGATTCAATCTCCTTATGCGCGCTATTTAGTTGAGAAGTTAAACTGTCTATCTTTTCCTTCAATATTTTTATTTCATTATTATCTTCGTCTTCCGATACTTCTGGTAAACTACTTGTAGTCTGTTCCAAACTTTGTGAAATAATGTCATCACTATCATCGTTTGGTTCCGACTGCGTACGTGTGCGCCTGAATGTTATGTTATTTAGATAATTCATTTTTATAATACAAATAAATCCTCAAAAAGATTTCACGCTCATAGGAATCGAACGCGAAGTCTCTTGCACGGAAAGCAAGTCCTCAAACCATTGCGCCAATCGCTCAAGTACAGGATCGACCAAATTGCGTTTCTATTGTGATTTCAATGACGTAAGTAAGTTAATTGGTAACTGATCCAACAGATGTCACTTTTTCCAATATGTTTTCATTGTAATGAAGTTATTAATCTTGGCAACCCCGATTGTAGGATAGCTCAACTTGATTCAAGTATTAGATGTGAGATGGCGTTGTAGTGCACCACCGTTTCAAATAAAAAACGAATTCATCTTCGTCGAGATTCGTAAAAACACTCAAAAACATATGTGATTCCACTGTTATTAGAGTTAATCTTTTGGTATTGATTAAGAATATTAAAATATTGTACGTACAGTTTATAATGTTCACTTCTGTAGGCGTAATTCACAGTTACATTACTAGGGGTTTTATCACTTTTAATTTAGTCTAATCTTCATAAAAACTGAGGATAACACTGTCACAGTTAGTTTGAGAATCCAGGTTCATTTTAATACACATTTCACAATCAACAGACTCAATGAAACATTTTAAGAATTAAATTAGTAAGATCACAGCTTAGAGTAATGTTTACAAGTCAGCGCCCTCTAGCGCGTATCCCATCTTCATTTGGCTGTTGTTACGCAATCCAAATCGCATGACATTTTGCAATCATTTGGTGAATTTTTTTTTATCTGTGACACATGGCGAATTGGTCTGCGCGCACTGACCTCTAGTACTTGTATTATAGAGGTCAGTGTCTGCGTGTCACTACCTCAGATTATTGACGCCGGATACTAAATGTTACAAAGACAAAAAATCAATGGGCAACATAGTCCTAGTGTCAAAATGTACAAAAGTCTTGTTCCTAATATAATGTGTGTGTGTCTTGCATATAAGCTTAGCATAGAGTATAGGAGACAAAACGAGAAAGCAATTTTATCTGTGTCCGACGGCTCAATAACCGAACTAAACTGGCCCCGCGCCCCCTGCAAATGACGATATTTTCATTGATTTTTGTGAAATTAAAAAATAACTTTTTGAATTTTTGTAATTGTAAATAATTAAAAAAAAACCCTCACACTGTACACACCTTACGATTACTAATACATTACAAGGCTAATCCATACATATTCTGTTAGCAAAGGACCATGGCCACTTTTGAATGAACACTGGGCCCACTTTTCAAAGTTGTGCAACAGTGATGAAACCTGTGACATATGACAGCTCTTGGCGTGTACTTTATTTCATTCTATGGCAGCTAAGTTCAAATCCAGCGCGAACATGGTTCTTTTTGTGTTTTAAAAACAAAAATATATTACACCGATAGGTAGGTACCTATGTACCTCGATCAACGCATTCTGCTGAACATATTCAACATAATCGCAGGTACCTAGATCATCTCCTAAAACATGGGTTCTTGTCCGCAAAACACGAGAGCGCAAACACATAATACAATCTAGTTGCCATTGCAATTTAGTCCAATTTAATTAAGGGCTGATTTTTCAATCAACCGATAATTTTAATTCGTGGAATGTAGTGGACATCTGGCAGTTTTTGTATAATATAATATAATTCATCACTGTTGAACAATGTTGAACATTTTTTAGAAACGCTTAAAAACCGTTTTCGCGCTGGATTTGAACTTAGCTGCCATATAATTAAATAAAGTATACTTCAAGAGCTTTCATATGACATATAATTCACCACTGTTAAACAATGTTGAAAAAGTGGGCACAAAATGACGCATTTAAAAACACATTAAAAACCGTTTTCGCGCTGGATTTGAACTTAGCTGCCATAGAATGAAATAAAGTACACTGAAGAGCTTTTATATGACATATAATTCATCACTGTTGAACAATGTTGAACATTTTTAAAACACGCAAAAAATAACCATTTTCGAGCTGGATTTGAACTTAGCTGCCATAGAATGAAATAAAGTACACTTCAAGAGCTTTCATATAACATATAATTCATCACTGTTGAACAATGTTGAAAAAGTGGGCCCAAAATGACGCATGGTCCTATAATAACGATTCCAATGACATTACTCAAAGAGAGCTAGCTACCGCAACTTCAGAGATATCGTCGCCGTCGTTTTAATCAGACGCGGCGTAGACGCGGCGTAATCGCGTAAGCACACCTGCGCGCTATCGCGCAGCACAGCCGTAACAAAACCTTAACCTACCAACCTTCTACCCCAAAGTAGGTAGGTAGGTTACTATAAAAATAACCTAAAAAAATATTAGCAACAAACGGTACAGTATTTTTACCTCACGAACCGACGCCCGCTTTACTTGTGACTACCGAGTGTATAAACACGCTGTGAAGGTGTCTAAGCGCAGGAGCTCCGTTCGAGACACTGGCGAAGTCAGAAGTGTGTTTACACTTGGTTACCACAGGTAAAGCACCATGTTCTGAATAATGTTTGAATTGTAAGTTTTTACTGTTTTTTTATTTTTTGTTTTTATATTATACCCCAACATAGTTTATAAGTTGTACTACCTACTAACAATATTATGGGCAAAATAATTACGTCTGATTTTTTTTTTTTTAATATTACCTAATTTTAGTTTATAACCCAGCTAAACTTATCTTATTATTATGTTTTTCCTCATAGAAGAGAATATTTGTATTCTTTTTGAGCGAAATAAATTGTCTTAAGCCGTAAAGCGCGCATCGCTTGGTGAGATAAAAATACTGTAGGTGCTCCAATCAAATGGCTATACGTCTGACGTTTCCTTTGATACATAAATCTTGATTGAAACCTTTAATTACCTAAAGACGCGCACAATAGCTTGTATGCAATTATCCTGTTACATATCTTATAGCTTTTCACCGAAAACCAATTATGTTCGGAAACTAATAACACATCAATGGCTAAAGCAATTAATAGTAGATTAATTGCCAAGGGAGCAAAAACTATTTTGAAGGTGATACTGTTTCTTTGAATCCTGAGCCAGGGATTCAAAGGAATTTGATTAAATTATTTATTAATTTAATTTTAATTCAATTTAATTGAGGAACACTTACTCAAGTCTTATGTAACTAAGTAACCTGAGACTAGAGATGCCGGATGCATTCCACCAGTTTCTTTGACAAATATTTTACTGTTCAAGCAGTACGGTTATGGAATGACTTGCCCGTGTCGGTAAGGCGTGCTCAATCTTTGTCCACTTTTAAAATTATAATAAAAAAGCACTTCCTCTCTCCTTAATACATCATCATCATATTTTCTTTGCTCCTGTTTCAAGTTTATTGTTATATGTATATATTTATTTAGATTAATATACTAATTATATACTTTAATAATATATTATATATACTTTAATTATATACTTAATGACTAATAAATAATATACTTTATGTATGTATTTATTGTATTATGTAAATGGTACACCACAGACTACCTACAGTATTTGTCTGTCCTTCCCCTTTTTAATCCATCCAAAGGTTGTCTTTAAAAGATCGCTTTTCGCGATAAGACCGCCCATTGTATCACCCTTTGTACAGTTTCTATAATTATGTCTGTAATTAATATGGTGTACATATTAAAAATTATTCTATTTTATTCTATTCTAAAATCCTAATTTGAGTAAACAATTACGAATGAAGGCAGAATGCTTTTCGCGCGTTTTTTATTTATTCACTTTTTTTTTAAATGTGGCTCGCGCTTTTTACTTTATCATACAGCCTGTTACTTGTTCATGCAATGTTTGTGATTGATCTCTTTGGTGATTGGAACTTTTACTAACAATATCTACATTCCAAATTCAAATCACTTTAAGTCCTTAGGGACTAAAGAGCTATTTTAGTTCCTGTTAATAAAAAAAAGAGCTAGTGAATTCTTCGTAAAAGAATACACTAGCTCTTTTTTTATTATATAGATACTAGCTGCGCCCCGTGGTTTCACCCGCATAAGTTTCGATCCCGAGAGAATATCGGGATAAAATATACCCTATGTCCTTTCCCGAGACTCAAACTATCTCTATACCCATCTTAATCGGTTCAGCGGTTTAAGCGTGATGAGGTAACATACAGACAGACAGACAGACCCACGCATTTATAATATTATAATATGGATAACATTATTTTATAGTTGCTATTAAATACCTGTGCGCCCAGTATGGCTGCCCCTGATCACGCAGGCTGTAGCGTCCTGGCTGGAGCTCACCGGGGGTGGAGTAGCTTGCTTGCACTCCGACTTCTCGGGAAAACAGGCCCTGAAACATTCACGGAATTTAATATATAGCCGGCGATAAAATGAAACGGGTCGTTAAAGACGGTTCGGTACCCTTGTCGGAATGGTAATGATTTATCAGCACTTCGGTGGGATTGGAAATGTAAAGGATAGGAGGCTTGCTCAAATATAATCTTTAACAGCTAAGTAGTAATAAATTAATGTCTGAAACACCGTTTAAGTCCTTTCACAGTAATTTTAAGACTAACTCTGATTTCGCTTTTCTGTCAAAATCACAGTGATCTTTATTCTCATTCTAAAGCCTGTACTACACTACTCGAGAAGTTGATCGAAGTTCAGCGAATACGAGAGTATAGAAGGGCACTTTGTTTCACTTCGTGCGTCCTCGGCTCGCCTCGGGCGACTTGCAATCTTTGTCGGTTTTTGCGCCCCAGTCGAAGTTCTTTGCACGAGTGTATAGCCACGTATACTACTTCGGACTTCGGTCAATTTCGACCATTACTTCGTCGAAATAACTTCACGAGTAATGTAGTGCAGGTTTTATAAGTTTGGCGAGAGGCCACGGCAAATTGCCACCACTGCGGAGGCAGCCTGGATTCAGCACAACACACGCTCGAGGAGTGCCCTGCGTCGGCCTTCGAGCAGCGGGTCCTGGTTGCGAGGATCGGGCGAGACCTGGCTCTGCTGACAGTAGTGAGGGCTATGCTGGCAGAGACAGAGAATTGGACGGTAGTAGCCTCCTTCTGTGAGACCGTGATGGCCAAGAACGAGGCCGCCGAGCGGGATCGGGAGAGGGCTGATCCTGCTCGGAGAAGGAGGCGTCGGGGTGGAAACCGCCTTGGCGCCTAATACGCCGAAACCTGCTTACCAAACAAGGTAGGTGGACCTTTGGGGTCACGGGCGCACAGAGTGGGGACTCTGTCCGCCCACCAAGTGACCCCAGGGAAGACGGTGGAACAGTGATCACGTGCTGCCGTGCATAGTGAGGCTCAGGGGGACCCCTTTACAGTCGTCCCAGGGATGTGCCTTTCAGGCGTTGCACGGGGGGTTCCGGAAGTCTTTTAAGAGGAACTGGGACCACCCCTATGTGCTGATGGTGATCACCGGGGTGGTTTTAGTGAGGTAAAAATCCCATACTCCCCGACCTCCCTCCCTGGAGGTCGGGTGCCTTTTGAAGGTTTCCCACCGACAAAAAAAAAAAGGTTTTATATGTTTGTTGCTGGGTTGCTGCCACTAACAAGTCTGACAGTCTGATCTGAGCACTCGCAGACACTTAAGATGAAGAGAACCGTCCTTGTTAGCACGTGGCATATGTGGTAGCCTGTCGAATATTGGGTCACGCTATCGTTCATTGATCAAAAGTTCCGTCGTCCTGTCGTTTGTCGAGAAAGTCAGTCACACTAAGGTAAGTACGTCGAGCTGATGTGCTGTCGCACCACTGATGGTCGATATGTCGTACTGTCACCCTAACATTTGTCGTGTATTAGTTTGTCGCGACTATGATGCGGAGTCGTCAAAATCAGTGATCTTTATTTTCGTTATAATAAGGTTGCTGTTACGATTACTGCTGTCAGAGGTAAAATAACTGACAAAGGATTGTACCTAAGTACTAACGATTGCTTTATTGGCCGCATGCGTTTCGACCTGTTATTTTTATGGATTACTAGAATGTCGTCAGAAAGTCAAGTGGTCAAATACGCATTTCGCCAGAAAACGCATTTAGACAGAAACGCATCTCGTCAGATCTGCACCACGTCAAAGACGCATCTCGATAAACACGCAACTTGACAGATACGCAACTCGACAGTCCATTGATAAATAGGATAAAACGCTTGTAGTCAAAGAGCATCAGTTCTATTTCGTATTTTATCATTAAAAACGTATTATGATTAAGAAAATAATACCTCCAGTAAATAATACTTTTTTTTTTGTGTGGGAAACTATCAAATAACTTCTCCCGCTCTGGTACTTTTACTGACTAAAACCCACCCGTGTTCCTTCAGTTGCCCGTGCAACTGAAGGAACACGGGTGCGTTTGCCAAGGGTGGCCCCTGGGCCTAGGTAACTCTTTCGAACAAACCGCGGCCCTGGCAGGCTTTGGCCCTAGCGGACGGGTCATCAGTTAGTGCTGACATCACTTAGAAGCGCGCGTGGAACCCAACGCGCCGTCGACCCGGGCCTGGTCCTTACCGGACGGACCCATTTCTCGCAGTCCGCTAGCCCACGTCTACGATGGCCAAGAATCGGCTCTCGACTCAGAGCGTCTCCAGCGACGACTAGGGCTAGGGACGAGAGGGCGCAAATATTGCCTCTCCCTCACGCGTTATTATGAAATGAAAAGAAAAGTTTTCCTACAATGTGGGTTGAAAAAGAAAAAATAAAATCGAACAATGCATTTTCCGTATTCGAATTTGATTTCAAATGTCGAGAAATCGAATCGTATAAAAGTTCTGTAAAAACCATCACTCGTTGATTTCCTAAAAATAAAAATAAATCTGATGAATTCAACAAAGATAGATGTTTTTCTTGCTTTTCAAGAGGTAATAAATTGCTGGGAAAATACTTCACTCAGAATGAAAAGCGTTTCTCTGAACTAATAGTGCAGGGGATTTTTTTCATTCTTCTTTCCTTTTTAACAGGTAGGTACCGTACTTATTTGACGTTTATAAGACTTCTTTACGTAGATTTCTTGGATCGAATATACTTATTTGGAAAGTAACTACCAGTCGAATTAAAATAATCTTTTAGAATGTTAATGCTTGAGAAAGGCTATTCATGTTTGTGTTTTATTTTGTATTTAACATCACGCTAAGACTCCTAAGAGCATTTACGCCGAACGGCATTTCATGCAAACTTTCAAGCCCTAGTTTTTCGAAGTGAATGAACTGATTTTAATGAAACTTCATACGGATAAGCAGGATAAAAAGGTCTCAAAAGTTAGTAGAGAACATATTCGAAAAATAGTGTTACAGCCAAATTAGACCGATTTTAAACTTTCTATAGAAACAGAGATTTCCATTTATCTTTATTTAAATAAGACATTTCGAAAATGTTTTCTACTAACTTTTTAGACCTTTGTATCCTGCTTATGCGTATGAAGTTTCATTAAAATCGGTTTATTAATTACGAAAAGCAAGGGGTTGAAAGTTTGTATGAAATGCCGTACGGCCTAAACGCTCTAGAAAAAAAACCGGGCAAGAGCGAGTCGGACTCGCGCACCGAGGGTTCCGTAACATCCGGGTTTATGCATAAGGTTTATGTTTATGAAATTAAATGTTTTTTTTTTTATTTTTGAGTTGATTGAATGAATGTTAAATTGCGGTTTACGATAAAAAAAACGGTTGACGTATTAAAAAAAACTACTTACTAGATCTCGTTCAAACCAATTTTCGGTGGTAGTTTACATGATAATGTACATCATAATTATATTTTTTTAGTTTTATCATTCTCTTATTTTAGAAGTTACAGGGGGGGACACACATTTTACCACTTTGGAAGTGTCTCTCGCGCAAACTATTCAGTTTAGAAAAATATGATATTAGAAACCTCAATATCATTTTTGAAGACCTACCCATAAATACCCCACACGTATGGGTTTGATGAAAAAAAAAAAATTTTGAGTTTCCGTTCTAAGTATGGGGAACCCTAAAATGTATTGTTTTTTTTTCTATTTTTGTGTGAAAATCTTAATGCGATTCACAGAATACATCTACTTACCAAGTTTCAAAAGTATAGTTCTTATTCTTATAGTTTCGGAGAAAAGTGGCTGTGACATACGGACGGACAGACAGACAGACGGACAGACAGACAGACAGACAGACAGTCATGACGAATCTATAAAGGTTCCGTTTTTGCCATTTGGCTACGGGACCCTAAAAAGTAGGTAAGAACGCTAAGCAAAAACGAAATAGGTAGGTACCTAATAGCGCGAGCAGGCGCTGCGATGCGACGCGGTGGGACAGGGGGTACAAGAAATTTTATGCGGACGAAGTCGCGGGCCGAAGCTAGTAACAAATAATACTCAAAACATTTGATTTCTAAAGCTGTCAAAATCTAATAAGTTACTACAATCTGTCAAATTTCTTTAATAGATTTTCAACTTTATCGCTAAAGCATAAGGTTCAAAGTTGATTGGGAAAATTTGCTAGTTTCAGGTAGCTTGATGTGCTGGCGTCGGTACATTCAATCGCAAATTTCGACATAGCTCACAGAATAAGCAAGCTGAAGTGACAATGGGCCGGCGATATTAGCCGTAGCACCGATGACCGTTGGGGTAGACGCGTTCTTGAATGGAGACCGCGAATCAGTAAACGTAAGGTGTGACGCCCTCACGATCTTCGCAGGATGGCTGGTAGCAGCTGGATGAGAGTTGCCGAAAATCGAGTTGAATGGCGTGCAATAGGAGAGGCCTATGTCCAGCAGTGGACTGCTATAGGCTGATGATGATGATGATGAATCGCAATTTTTGAAAACTACGACAATCGCCATCACTACATCATAAAGTCACACATCCGCCATCATGCGCCTAGCGTTTCGTTTTTTTTTGTTTTCGTTTTTTTCGCGTTTTTACGCGTCTTTTACCAACTATTATGGGGTCGGCTTCCACTATTACCAGTTGCAGCTGAATACCTGCATTTTACATGGAGCTACTACCTGTCTGACCTCCACAATCCAGTTACTAGAAAATACGATACCCCTTGGTAAGACTGGTTATCAGACTATCGGGCATCTGACGACCCGTAACGACTGCCAAAGATCCGCGAATGACAGCCGGGACCAACGGCTTTTAACGTGCTTTCCAATATACCGAAGGGTCTCAGTATGTAAAGATGGTCACCCGGAATCGGTCCTATACCGAATAAAGGCATCCACGGACTAACCGCGGTAAGAGTAACTTAAAACCTGATCCGTCAGCCTGTGCGGCTGTTATCACTCAGCCACGAGCCCCCCTCTAAATCATAAAGTCACTGTCAATTTGCTAACATGAACGCGCAAATGACTTTAGATTGTGTAATTTTTGCGAAGTCTTGTTCAAATATAAGATATATATAAGATATATTGTAAGATGTAACTATAACATTCATGATGAAACCACATCAAACAGCTGCAACCACAACCGCAGTTTTGTCTGAGTCCTTTAATAATAATAATAATGTAATTTAAGTGTCAGATATTACAATCCATTATTGTTAGTAAGGACATAAATATCTTACAAACTGGTGTTAGTACATATACCTCTGTCAATTAATAAATTCAAAAACATGTCAGAGACGATACAATAATAATAACTCATAATACGTAACACAATAACACTACACACACTACTTCTGGGCACGGTTTGAAGGCAACACTATCGTCCTCGTCCAGTGCTTCCATATAAGGCCCTCCTAACTAATCCAATATAATTATATGCTCAGACTGCAAATGTTCCCACATTGTATGCACACCCTACATTGATACTGATTAAAATTCCCGTCATTAAATAAATCGACTCGAAAGTGGCAATGAAATTGTAAGAAAACTCATATTTTTTTTCATAGAAATTGCAGTTGGCAAATTCCATTGGGATCACAAACGGCGCGACTTTGCATTCCAAGTGATGACAATTCTTCCGAAACAGAAATGAAATCGAACGCTTCGATGAATTTAACTGAAAGCGACTCATTTCAACAGATGTATATATGTATATACTATAAGCTATTGTTAAATTTTATCGCGTTAGTTTAAATTGAATCTTTAGAACGTGATCTTGGAGCTGATGCAACGTGTTTAGCGAAACTAACAACAAATATGAAGGGACTGGGTAATCGTAATTAAATCTTCACTTATCTCAGCATCATTTTACAGACACTGGTTAAGGAAATACACAATCTTAAAATAGAGACTGGTGTCTGAGGTAGGAGGGGCCTGAGTTACAGATTAAAATAATTAACATGTCCTATATATGAGAGCTGGATTCTCTTAAGTATAAACATTCATATCTTTATTTTCAGTACATAACGTACAAAAATACGACCAGTTCTTGATGCTCCCCTCTCGTACCTGTCTACGCTTAGGACAATTTACAAAACGATGTTCATGTCTCGTGTCGGCATGAGTTAAAGGAATTACTCTTGCCGTGGTTGAAAGATTAGTCGTACTTTGTTACCCCTGAGGGCTTAGACAAGTGGCAATATTTTTTTCAAAGGGTTTCGTATTTCCATAACGAGTTTCAACAGGATTGATAAGCTTTTAGTAGCAGTACATGTCAAGCCAGTATTTTTGACTATACCATTATCGTTATCGCTGATAGAGCGTCTACAGGTCCTCTGGTAAAATCCTAGATGGAGACCGGACCAGATGGACCCAGAAGGGGCCGGAGTGTTTTCAGAGTAGGTCAATAGTGAAAGCTCTTTTCATTCTCATACAAAACTGATCCGCATCGTAGATATTAACCTACTGTAAATGTACTAAAGAAGCGGAAACACTACGAGTAAGGCCGCTTGCACCACAAATAACTAAAATTGTTTAACACTAAACAATTTTTTTAAATCATTCTGTCTCCGTCACCAGAACGATGTTTTTAATTCGTCAAGCGCTATACGTATTAAAAGCGGGACTAAAATAGTCCGGATTTCAGGCTTAATTGCAGTGAAAACAGACTCCCTCTGTCATTTATGTGTTGGACTCTAATCGTGGATTCACCAAAATTAAATGATTCTCATTCTAATTAGTTTAATGGCATTTAAAGACCTTGAACAATAAATTAAACTTCCCTAAATGTTTTCGTTTTTGACCGACTTCAAAAATGAGGAGGTTCTCAATTCGACAGTATGATGATTTTTTTTTTTGTATGTTTGTTACGCGATATCTGCGGCAATTGTAAAGCGATTTCAAAAAATTTTTTTTAATTGATGACACAATAATACCTACGTATTTTTGCCACTTAGTTTAAATTGATGATGATAATGACTTCCTGTCACTGATATTTACATAGCAAGTAGTGTTATACGAATTTGTGTGGGGTAAGTACAACTTAAAAGTGAAAAATAAAAACTTTTTTTATAAAAAACAAAATCAACCGACTTCCAAAAAAGAAACTACAAAGTGAAAAATATCTTTAATTTCGGAAGTCGGTGCAAACATCTAAAATGCGAACCGAACGACACCGACTTCGGAAATAAATTATTTTTTACTTTGTAGTGTCTCTTTTGGAAGTCGGTTGCTTTTTAAAAGTTTTTTTATCGCTTAAATGCTTGATGGCGTTTTGCTTGTTGGGTAAACATATTTATGCAAAAACGCCAAAAGCGTGACGAAACAAAATTACCTTTAATTTGTTTTCAGTGAGCAAGAAAATTGTGATAATAAAATAATTTTGACTAATTACCTACTAAGAAAATATGCTATTTCTGTTTTGTTTCATTATTACCGATCGATTTATTATTTGATGAAAATTTGATGGTTTAGGACAGGTTTCCCTTTTTTTCGCGATTAGGTATGTTAGTTTTAATGTTCTTCTTTATTATTATTTATGTTTTTCTTTTTTTATGTATTTCCTGTGCGTGTCCCAAATAATATATTTCTATTTCTTTCATTATGCTGAACAATTGCCCTATTGCGTGGATTTGACGCATATTTTCCTCTAACTTGGTATGTTTTGTGTTTGTGTTTTTTCTTTGCGTCATGTGCGTAAATAAAGTATCAATACGTATTTTCTTTTTTATTTGGACCCGTACTAACCAACGTTTCTATAGTGGGATGAAACCTGACAATCTAAAAATGAAAGATTCTAGCCTCTGAAGTCGGTATTACCCAGATGTGAAAGTCGAGATGGCAGTCGTTTCGTGTTAAATATGGATCTCCGGTGACATCTCGTGAAGCTGAAAGCCAACTCTAGCCTAGTTAAAAAAGTTTCAGCAGATGGTAACAGAGGCTACTACTGCCGAATTTTCCTAGTGTGCGGCGGGAGCTCTTATTCACACGATCATTTCTTTTAATTTTTAATCAGTTTACAAAAAAAAAAAAAAAAAAATATAATATTTTTCTTGTGCTATTTTATACAGACACTGACAACAAAAAAGTCCTTGTATACACAATAGGTTTAAGTGAGTATCTAGAATAAAATTTTGAGTATTTTTTATTTTTTCAGACGTCTACGCCTACGGTTAAATAACCGTAGGCAATATTTTACATGAAAATGTTTTTGGTGGGTTTAGTATTCGAATTTTCGAATTTTCATGACGAGACCACTATTATTATGGCTCGCACTGTCAAAAAGTTATCAGATCTCATGTAGAGCCAATTAAGCTTCTAACTCTACACGCCCTAACCCTGCAAGCCCTAACTTCACAAACTCTACACCTTAGTCAAAATATGTGGCTTGGCCGTTTCGTTACTATAAGAACTATTGTTTAACAGAAAAGTAATGAACAGTGAATAAATGTTTCACCTTACGCCCATGTGACGGTTGCGAAATGAATTATATGTTTAATTAATTCACTATTGACATCCAAACCCAAGTCATGAGGGTTAAAAAAAATGGCCAAGTGCGAGTCGGACTCGCATACGAAGGGTTCCGTACCACAAGGCAAACATGCCGAAAAAAACACGTTTGTTGTATGGGAGCCCCCCTTAAATATTTATAGTATTTTGTTTTTAGTATTTGATATTGTAGCAGCAACAGAAATACATCATCTATGAAAATTTCAACTGTCTAGCTATCACGGTTCATGAGATACAGCCTGGCGACAGACAAACAGAGAGACGGACAGTGGTAATTTCCGAAAAATAGTGTTACAGCCAAATTAGACCGATTTTAAATTTTCCATTGAAACAGATTTTCAGTTATCTTTTTTTAAATAAGACATTTCGAAAATGTTCTTAAGTTACTTTTTAGACCTTTGTATCCTGCTTATGCGTATGAAGTTTCATTAAAAACAGTTCATTCATATCGTAAAACAAAGGGCTTGAAAGTTTGTATGAAATGCCGTACGGCGTAAACCAACCAGCGTCGCCTTCACAGTTATTGCTGTGATATGAAATAAATAAATATGGTTTTTTTTTTCAGGATGGGAAATCATCAAATGACCCCTCCCGCTCTGAGTTGAGGAGTGTCAGACTCTTACTGACTAAAACCCACCCGTGTTCCTTCCTTAGCCCTTTATGTTCCGAACCAGAGGTAACCCTTTCGGACAATCCCGCTGACCCGGTAGGCTTCGGCCCTTCGTTGATGCTGACATCTCTTTATGGCGCGCGTGGAACTCGTACGCGCCGTCCAGCAATGGCCTGGTCCTGATCGGAGGGTGAGCTACGGTGTCCCGCAGGGATCGGTTCTGGGGCCGCTCCTGAGGGACATCGGTTATGACTGGGTGCTGCGGGCCGACCTCCCTGATGGCGTCAGCGTGGTTTGCTACGCTGATGACTCGCTGGTCCTGGTGCAGGGGAGGTCGCATCAGGCGGCGGCCGACGCGACGACACGCGGGGTATAGAGGATCCGGCAGTTGGGTCTCGAGTTAGCATTGCACAAGTCCGAGGCCATGTCGTTTCATGGGCCCCGGAGCAGGCTACCATCGGGTTGCCAACTAACGGCAGGAGGGGTTCACATCGGCGTCGAGACAACGATGAAATACGGCTTCACTGTCAAAATCACACTGACCTTTATTATCGTTGAAGTAAGGTTGATGTTGGTCTGCTGCTACCGACAAGTCTGTCATAATCAGTGATCTTTGTAATAACCACAGACAGCCGCTATGGCCTACGCACAATGGTCATGGAAACCAAACCTTCTAACATCACACTAATATTATAAAGGCGAAAGTTTGTGAGTGTGTGTGTGAGTGTGTGTGTGTGCGAGTGTGTGTGTGTGTGTTTATATGTTTGTTACTTCTTCACGCTCAAACGGCTGGACCAATTTTGATAAAATTTTGTATGGAAGTAGCTGACACCCTGGATTAACAAATAGGCTACTTTTTATCCCGATATTCCCACGGGATCGACAATTACGCGGGTGAAACCGCGGGGCGCAGCTAGTATAACATATTTGTTTGATAGGTAAATTACTTAGACAAAGAAAAGTATAGACGGCGGGTAGCTCCATTTCATTTCCACAAGAAAGGGATAAAGTATTAAGTTATTATAAGTAACAGAAAAGGATAAAGCTATACTATTTTCGTCTCTCAGTGCGTGCCAGTTTTTTCAAGGCAGCTACTTATGTAGCTCGTGTTAGTTAGATTAGTTTTTTGTCTCATGTGTGGCCACGCTACCCGATGCTCTACCTATAGCTTTCTTACTCTTAGGTAAATTAGCTATAAAAGGAGTGTAGTGCTGTGCGCATGCTTGGCTGTCACTAACATTATCACGGGCCGTCAGATTCAATGAGTAAACGATGACGTCCACTGACACGAAAATATGGGAAACTAGCTGCAATCCGCGGTTTCACCCGCATAAGTGTCGATCCCGTGGGAATGTTGGGATAAAAACTATCCTACGAATTTGGATCCCGGGACTCAAACTATCTGTGTGTCAAATTTCATCCAAATCCGCTCAGCCGTTTGTACGTGAAGAAGTTACAAACAGACAGACACATTTATGTGTTGACAATACCGCTTCTAATAGCGGCCGCGTAGTCTCCATGCTCAGTGATACAAACAAATAAAACTTTAACCAAACTCAGTTTAGGTACAGTCAGCTGCAGTATTGACATCAAACATTTATTTAAGTTTTTGTAATGTAACGTTGTTTTAAATTGTAAATAAAACATTATTAAAAACTTGCAAATAATATTTGAGGCGAATCAGTGGATGCGCTCGGGCAGAGATAGGTGCAGCGGCGGGGGAAGGAGCTGCTCAAGGCTCACGTGACGCCCCCGCCGCCGCTCGAGTGACGAGTGACGGCGGGCGCGAGCGTGTTCTTTCGGGCGATAATCTTTAAGTCTTGGGGGGTTCCTTTTCTCTGACGCTGGCTGTATGTCAGAGGTCTAATAAAAAGCCACCACGACATATAAATACATACATTTTATTAAGTCTGGCGCATTTTGTGCACTCGACTTCCATTACCATATCAACATAGCCTGGAGTATTATAATCTTCACGGCATACTCTATAATTTTTTGTGAAATTATCTAGGTACAACACTAGACTGATTTTAACTAATTAGTAAGGTGCCATTTTATTAACCTAGTTCAGCCCGTGTTTGAAGTTGTTAGCATCAAGGGAAAATATTATAGCGTAACACAGTTTTAATTTCAATCTGAATATTTTTGAAGGATATTGTTTTAATAATTGCTTCATAATGTTCGAAAAATTTGTCTTCTCAACTAGGTACATAAATAACGCAATGAATGATGTTAAAATGTCAAAATGAAAGCCATTGCTAATTATAGTGTGGTGCGCACGAGACGAGCACCAATGCGTCTACTTGGTCGTAAGTTCTTTATTTCATAACAAAATACATTGTGTTGAAAATATTACAGTGATGGATGATAAATAAAATAGGTAATAATATCCAACAATCTGGATGGCTCGAGAAGTCGAAGCCGGTTCAAGCTCTGATGGTTAGATGACATAGTCTATGTTCTTAGAACTGATGCAGAACGAAATTGAAGAGAAAAAACCAGACATATGTCACAATGGAGAAATATACTCAGCCAGGCTAAGCCTTCTGTAACGCCCTTCATACGCGGCGGGGTTCGGTACGTCGTATAAACCGCGCCATAGATAAAACGTGTCTATCAACAAGCTTCCCTAGTGATCCATTCAACACTGACGAACGGGTCCCCCCTTTATAGCAGAACTTTTTATGTCATAATATTATTTCGCATAACAACGGATAGCAACGGATAGCGATAAGTTTCGCAGAAAATCGTTTGACATACAGTCATTTATCATACATTCAAAACTAATAATTTTTAAGTCAGAATCATCTTTAGGCATAAGTTTCATATCCATAATAATTAAAAAATAGAACCATCATATCGCAGAAAGTTCAGTCAGAATCGTCTTTTGGCATACGTAAGCTCGTGCGTAGGGGTCACAGTTTTAAACTAACCTAACTTAAGCATTTTTTTTAAATAATTAGTTAGGGTCTAAGTTGGTTTACAAATAATAATAAATAAGACGTAGTCGACGGAGCCCCGCTCCGCGGGGTTTCGCTGTTTTTAACTGCAGGGTTTTAAGGAATCTAACCTAACCCAAGTCGGGTTGCCCCAAGTCCCGTGTTCGCTTACAGAAACCATTATTTTTATAGTTCATTCAAATACCATTGAAAAATACACCGAGCAAACAATTTTCGTTAAAATATTATTCTACTGTTATCTTCACAGTATGCCAAGTGAAATTATGCCAAATAAAATTCTACCACCTTAAAAGTATGCGATTGTAAATTCGGACATTTAGCCAAACAATAATTATGTTAAAAAATGTTATGCCTTAAAAATATTCTTTTAAAGAAGATTATGCCAAGTGTGTTATGCCAAATAAATTTTGGAGCATCAATATTCTGCCAGATAGAAGGAACCCTGACGAACCGTGCCTCAACACAGTATATAAACCGCGCCGCAGAAACAACATGTCTGTCAACAAGCTAAAGTCTAATTAGATGATGAATGTGATGACAGTGCCCAGTTTTTTTAAATCTGTGTATCAGATTTCTGTTTATTTGTTGTGCCTGGAAACTAATTTCAGGTACCTACTCAGAATAAATCTCGATACGCTCAATTTTCTCTTCAGAAGGAAAGCGCTTTACCCAAGCACGTCCTACGTGTTGTTGCCAATAAAAACGAAATTGGCTTTCTAGATTTCTCATTATTAGCAATGAGTAGCACCTGTGACGGTTGTAAGAAACCTTATAAAATACGGTAGGTATTTTAAGGTTTCTCAATTTTCATACTTATCAGGATCGGTGAAAAATCTGTAATAATAATACTTACACACAGAATCAACACTAGTCTTGAATGTATTTAGTTCAGAGTAGAAATTATTATTTCTATTATTATGCTTCAAAAACTAATTATTTATTATACGTACAGTTTGCAATCTTACAAAAATACGATATTGGTCAGTATCTACTCAATTATACCTTTTTTAAATATAGGTAATTATTTTGTTTACCTAATTCTAAACTAGGCGGATCTCACACTACAATGCGCCACGCGACGGGGCGCGATTAATGGAACCAATGCCGCAGAAACGCGTTTTTCTTCAATTTTTATGTAAAAATCACGCGCGGGGCACGCGTCCCGCGCACTGGAACGTGGCGCATAGTAATCTGAGATCCGCTTAACGCCCCTCGTCCATTACGGTACCAAAAAAGCGTGTTACAACATCACAACACCAGTGAACAACCAAAATGTCAAAGCACTAGTATTCAAACTCAAACGCAAAGCATTTATTTCAATTAAACCATTTACAGGCACTTTTGAATTGTCAAGAAGTCGGTCAGTCAGAAAATATGAAGCTCACCCATTCCAAAGCGTAGGTAGGTACCTATGGAGAAGAACGGGCAAGAAACTCCATGGACACTCTTTTAAATTATATTTTTACAAAAATATTAGTTACATCATTAATGTTGAATTTATCATTATAATGTGAGAACGATGTAAAAAAGACGTACGCGTTAAGAGCGTCCAGAGTACAGAAAATAGAAACAAACCAATAATCCAAAAATAAAATAATTAAAAATAAGCGTAGGCAGCTAAGTGATGATATTTCGATGGCTTTGGCAGTCCGGACACGACACAATCAATCAATCAATTAATTTATTAACAACACGTACCGGTAAACCGGGGTTACTTTGAATAGCGGGGTGACTTTGATTAAAACTTCCATTTCATATAAAATCGCGAATTGCTTAAAACGAAACGCAATTTGTTCGTTTTTTTTTTTCTACGTTAGCAAAATTGAAGAGTTGTTGAATCCTTTCTTGAGGACACGCTGGGAATTCACCAACCATTTAAATTGAAATATGTAATTTTAAGTTATTCTCTATTTATAGCTACATAATTGAGCTGCAAAACTTCATGTGAACTTAATCATTGTGATGGTATAATGAAATTTCTAGATAAACTCCTTATGTGGCCTATTATCGATTAACCAATACAGTGATTATTGTTTTTCTAACGTCAAAATTAATGCAATAACTTGAGTTTGTTTAATGCGGGGTGTCATTGATATGGTGTGAGATTGATCGGGATTTTTTGGGTCCCGTGAATACACAACCGCGAATAGAAGAAGCCCTTAGTCAAATAGTGGAAGGAAGTTTAAGCATTCTTTTTTAGTTTTAATTTAACTTTTCATGATCAAAGTTACCCCATACGACAAAAATGACAATAATTATTTTTCCCGTTGGCAGATTTTGATTTTAAAAATTGGAGCCAGCGTTTACTTGATAGCATTGATAATAATGGGGGTTATACAAAGTATTAAGTTATAAATTGATTTTAGTAATATTAAAACAATAATATATTGTGTATATCCGTAATAAGGATTATTTTAAGGTTTAGTTTAAATCTTCTTTTCATAATGAAAATGAATACATAAGCTATAACCGCAATAAGTCCTAATAAGTACGATTTGTTAACTTTGATGGTTTAGATAGTGCACTGGCAGTATAAAAAAAGTAGTACCACTGAGTAATATAATTGTATTGTGATGTATTGTGAAGGAGTCCGCACTTTTTTTTATTTACGTGCGTAGATTTGCTAGTCGTGGCTTGTTGAAGTAACGGTAGTAATTATAGCACAATTGTTGTAGATAAGTAACCTCTGTTGTGCAGATTTGTTTTTATTTTTTATAGTTATACTTTTTCTTCACTTATTGCCTAGTTACTTGAAATAAACATTCTTGTCAATGAACATCTTTTCTAACTCATATTTTACAAATAATTTATTTAATACTCTTCCAACTCTTTAAACCAAATATTCCAGCTCGTTATCAGCACGAAGCTCTGGAAGAGTTTAAAATATAATTTGTAATGTAATTAGTTGAGTTTCTTGTGTGACTGAAAAATTTTACTAGTCGAAATGTCACATGAAACTCGAATTCATCTTCGATTCCATAATTTTGTCTTCGGAATAAAGATGGATATCCTACTTGGAATTTAAGAGGTATTCCACCCAGAGCACTGATTTGAACCGCACTTGGACGAACGGCACCTGAGCACTTCCACTAACCGCACTGAAACAAAATTTCGTAACGCGCGGTTCGGTGGAACAATTTACCGTTGTTGTTATCGTTATTTTTTTAGTGATGGGATATACTTTTTCGTTCAAAGCATTACCAAGCAAAACATATCGATACAAATCAGCAGAAGTTGAGTCTTGTAACGGATAATTCCATCTTGTTCATGTATCTTACAGGTAATGCGTGTGTGCTGCGCGTGTTTTTTCGAGACATTCTACACAAACCTTACACAAAAACATTCGTTACATACACAAGCTGTCTCCTGCGTATTTCCTGATTATAGGATAATAACACATTTTGTTTAGATGTCGTAATGAGTTCCGAAGAGGAAGTCAGTAATAGTAAGTCTACCAGTTTTAGCAATTATAGACTCAATATCAACGAGAAGACAGATTTTAAGCCGAATCGTTTTCTAATTGAATCGGTCAATTTCTTTCGTGTTTCAAAACCGATTTCGAAGAATTGTGTCAACTTATACGATCCGATCCGCAGATGTGATGTGATCAGATGTAGATGGTGCACGCGGCGGTTAAAAATGAAACCAACCCTTCCCTTCTTCACCTACGACTACGGAAATTCTATGGCCCCTGCCTGAAAAATATTTTATATAAATTACACAGATAACATGGCAGCGGGTGACTTGCACACTCAATATTGGGCCCCCGAAAACGGGAACGTTCTGTGGAACACCTTCTGTTCTAAGAGGTCCCCCGACTGCCATATGAATTTATCTGTTTTAGTCTCGTAACCTAGATTCTTTAAATAATAACAGCCGCACAGGTCGATCGATCAGGTTAAGCTACGCTTGCCGCGGTTGGTCTGTGGATGGGTGACCATCTTTACATACCGTGATCCCTCCGTGCCTCGGAAAGCACGTTAAGCCGTTAGTCCCGTCTGTCATTTGTGGATCTTTGACAGTCGTTATGGGTAGTCAGAAGCCCGAAAGTCTGACCACCAGTCTTACCAAGAGATATCGTATTACCCACTAACTGGGTTGTGGGGGTCAGATAGGCAGTCGCTCCATGTAAAATACTGGTATTCAGCTGAATCCGGTTAGACTGGAAGCCGACCCCAACATAGTTGGGAAAAGGCTAGGCAGATGATGACCTAGATTCTTTAAGTCGGGGGTTTTTAAATTATTTAATCGTTTTCCAATTACATTTAATTTTATTATTATTTTGTGTCGGGGGTTTTTTAAATTTTAAATTTAATTTTTCCACACCGTGGCTCGCGGCGTCGGTGTGTTAACGGCGTTACAAATTAGAATGTCATTGAATAAGTTTCTACTACAGAGGTTACTTTACAAAAAATCCCCAAAGGTCGGTCAAAGCTAAATGTAGATGGCGTGACCATAGCTAGGCACCTACGGCCTGCAATAAAAAAGAATGGCAGGACTCCATGTAATCTGGGTGTCACACTTAGACTTCGCGTACATTCATAAAAATACTCTCAAAAGATAGAAGGTAAAGATAATCACAGCATATTTTTTTATCATTGGGTTTCACCTAAAAAACGTTGTTTAAAGAGCAGGTGGCTCTGTTTACATAGACCCCATGACAGTAAACTAAAGAGTATATGATGCAGTAAACAGCATATGGCATTCAAATATGGTGGAAATTAATATTGTAGTTCTAATAATGGCTTCTGAAGGGAAAAATGGCACTATCAGCAGACTTTGTATTTTTTTTAAATTTGAAATGGGTTTGCTTGCTCTTGACTCTAGTCTAGGTCAGAGGTGACTGAGACAAAGTCGACGATGGAATGAGCTTACCCAGAAGAAGCCTGTTCACTCTTACTTTGAAGAGATTCGGGTTGTACCGCTCGGAAACACAGACCCAGGTAGAGAGTTCCACTCTTTTGCTGTGCGCATTATATAGGACATTTGAAAACGCTTAGTGCGTATTGGTGGAATATCAACTAGGTAGGGATGGTAACTTGCAGTGTGTCCGAAGGTAGAAGAGGGCCGGTGGAATGAGATCGTGGAGTTCTTCGGTACACTCACCGAAGTATAATCTGTAGAAGACCGACAAGCAGGCAACCTTGCGGCGATGAGTCAAGCTGTGCTGCTTGGCATCCGCCGTTTCTACGTCGCCGATGAGCCTCTTAGCTCTGCGTTCCACCGAGTCTAGCGCGGCAAGTTGGTATTTCGCTGAGCCATCCCAAAGGTGGCTGCAATACTCCATGCAGGATCGGACTTGCACTTTGTAAAAGGTTAAAAGCTGTCCAGGCGTAAAGTATCGCATCACCCTATTTAGGATGCCCAGCTTCTTGGCCGCAATTTGGGCTTTGTACTCGATGGTAGCGCCGAAGTTGAGACTAGATGTCAACTCCATGCCTAGGAGCTCGAGCCGATCTGTTACAGGAACAGATGTACCCCGAAAAGTAGGAGTATGGTCAAAACGACTCCTTTTCGCGGTAAAAAGACACGCCTGTGTTTTGGTGGCGTTAAAAGAGACCAAATTGTCATCACCCCACTGGGAGAAAAGGCTTAAGGTCAAATCTGTCCGCTCTAATGGTAGAGCGGACAGATTTGACCTTAAGCCTTTCTTTCTTTCTTAAGGTTTCTTGAGAGAGGCCATGGGGCCTCTCTCAAGAAACGAACTTCGGCCCTGCTGGCTTTTGCGCTGGACAAGTATCTCTCTGAAACAGTACTGTCATCTGCGTACCCAACAATACCAGGCTGAAGTAGTAGGTCATTGATGTGCAGCAGGAAAAGAGTTGCAGAGAGAACAGACCCCTGAGGAACTCCGGCATCAATAGCCATAAGGTCAAATGTTAATAAAATTACATTCGTAAACATTTAACCGCATTCATAACCTTTACTGGACCGTGGTTCTACACGCAGTTGCCGTATCGATACGTTGGTAATGTCCTGAACAAAGAATACATACGTCCCATCACTACAACTGTATGCAAGTGCTGTTCGGGAACTGAAACAATAACGATAAAGTGTTCCACCGAACCGCACGTTACGAAATTTTGTTTCAGTGCGGTTAGTGGAAGTGCTCAGGTGCCGTTCGTCCAAGTGCGATTCAAATCAGTGCTCTGAGTGGAATACCCCGAATTTAAGATGAGAAATCACATTTTACACGAGGACTTGTGGGTGACAATAATTAGTGGTTATCCGGATGGTGACACGACCCCGGCTTCGATCAAGGTATTCAACGACGAGAGAGCTCTTGCAAAAATTTGCTTAACAGTTGACGGTGCAGCTATTACTCACGTTGGATGTGCGAAAACTGCAGCCGAAGCATGGAAATATTTGCAACAGGCGTTTGAAGATAAGGAAATGGGAAGAAAATCAGCCTTAGAGCGAAAACTGTACAGGTTGAGACTGTCAGATTTCGGAAATACTGAACTGTACATTAATGCAGTTTTATCAACCGCACAGGATCTTGCGGGTATTGATGTAGTCATAGAGGACAGGTCTATTGCTGCTATACTTTGGGGAGGTCTCACTCCAAAATATGAACCTCTCATTATGGCTCTAGAAAATTGTAATGTTGACGTGACTAGTGACTTAGTAAAGACAATACTGCTGAATGAGATGTCTAAAGATGCAGCTACGAGTATATCTATAGATTCCGCCTTTCATGCGAAGAAGAAGCCTAAATCCAAGAAGACGGAAATAGTCTGCTACGAGTGTAAAGTACCTGGTCATAAGAAACAAAAAAAGGAGAAAGGCAATACGGAGAAAGCTAAGAACACCACGTTTACAGCTCTCAATACTTTTGGCCGTTCAAGCAAGCAGGTATTTTACGTAGATTCTGGTTGTACTAAACACATGAGTTTTAGACGAGATTGGCTTCGGAACATTACGATACAGAACAAAGCTAGTGTTACTGTCGCAAACGGAGAGCAGATTAAATGCTGCGGCATAGGAGATATTTCTACAACTACACCCGAGAAGGTAATCAACAAGATCAGCGATGTTGCTTTTGTCCCCGACTTAAAAGCAAACCTATTGTCTGTGAAAGAAAGAAAAAAGAAAGAAAGCTGTTGATAAGGGTTTTGTTTGTATTTTTGATAAAAATGGATGTAACTTTTATAAATCTAATAATTTTCATTTTACAGGTGATTTGGTACTTCATGCCTCGCCCTGTGGTGGACTGTACGTTGTAGATGGTACTGTTAATGTTCCCGAGAATGTAGTAAGTAATCATTTGACGCAGGATGTGCACTCTGACTGTCAGAATATTAGTTACAAACTCTGGCACAAGAGGTTAGGACATTTGTGTCGTATAGGCATGACCCAGCTGAAGAAACACGAGGTAGGTGTAAAGTTTAGTGTAGTAGATAAAAGCAGTTGCATCGCTTGTGTGGAAGGAAAACAGGCAAGGAAACCTTTTAAGAAGGTAGCATAATTATAAAAGAGCTACTTCTCCTTTAGAACTGATACATATGGATTTATTGTGACCTGTGTCTACAACCTCTTTTCAGGGAAATAGGTTTATGTTAACCATTGTTGATGATTATACAAGGAAGGTATTTGCTTACTTTATTTCTTCCAAGACAGAGGTTAAAGATAAATTTAGTATTTTCCAAACCTTTGTTGAAACTCAATTAGATAAGAAAATTAAAGCAGTTAGGACTGACGGCGGTAAGGAGTTCGTTAATAGAAAATTCGATGATTATCTTGCCTCTAAAGGTATCCAACATCAAACGACGGCGCCGTACAGCTCTCAACAAGTGGGATTAGCTGAACGATCCCACCGCTCAGTTACAGAGAAGGTGATGACATTCAAAACTCAAAAACTCAAAGCATTTATTTCAATTAAACCTTTAACAGGCACTTTTGAATTGTCAAGAAGTCGGTCAGTCAGAAAAATATGAAGCTAGTTGCCCATTCCAAAGCGTAGGTACCTATGGAGAAGAACGGGCAAGAAACTCCATGGACACTCTTTTTAAATTACATTTTACAAAAATATTTGTTACATCATTACTTTTGAATTTATGATTATATAATGTGAGAACGATGTAAAAAATAAAAAAGATGTCCGCGTTAAAAGCGTCCAGAATACAACAAATAGTAACAAAACAACAATCCAAAATTAAAACAATTAAAATAAGCCCAGGCGGCTAAGTGATGACCAGCCCCAACTGACGGCGCCCGTTCACGAACATGACGTATATATCAGCACCATTCAGCTCAACCACTTTGAAGGGAGCTAAATGATCCAACATACACGCCACCGTCAGCGAGACATTTGAGTGAGCATGACACACTATCAGCCGCCAGGGAATATTCAAGTCAATGAAAGATATATTATTACCCGGTAAAAGGTAGCTATAGATTACATAGAACTCACATCTGTGCTATGCAATTATACAATACAAAGGAAATTGAGTTTATACAATGCAAAGATAGTCTTACAATCTTCAGCAGCTCCAACAGTATTTTCAAGTGTTAGTCAATTAGTTGTGGAGCAGGACTAGCATTGAGCCCGGCATTTTTGTCAGCGATGTAATCCCCTAACCTATAATATGCCTGACTGCATAGTGTGCGTTTTATACAAGATTTAAATTTTGTCTCATTCAGTTGAAGAATGTGGGGAGGTATTTTATTATAACATTTTAGACAGTACCCCATAAAAGATGAATCTACTTTAGCCAGTCTGAAACCTGGTTGAACTAATAGGTCCCTATTTCTAGTACTATAATTATGTCTTTCAACTCTTTTACTAAAAATATGTAAATTTTTCCTTACATACATGATGTTTTCATTGATATATTGACAAGGCACCGTCATGATGTTAATTTCCTTAAACAGTTCCCTTAGAGAATCGCGCCTGCGGAGATTATATATGGCTCTGATGGCTCTTTTCTGCAGAATAAAAAAAGAATCGTTGTCTGCAGCCCGTCCCCAAAGTAAAATACCGTAAGACATGATACTATGAAAGTAACTAAAATAGACTAGTCTCGCGGTATCTACATCAGTAAATTGACGGATTTTTCTGACAGCATAAGCTGCTGAACTTAGCCGTCCTGCAAGAGATGTTAAATGAGGACCCCATTGTAGCCTTGAGTCGAGCGTGATCCCCAGGAAAACAGTTTCATCGACCAATTCTAGTTTCTCTTGATTCAATATTATCTCACAATCACTACCTTGACATTTGGTAAAGAAAATCTTATGCACTTAGTTTTTTTTTCCATTTAATACTAGATTATTAACAGTGAACCAATTTTGGACCTGCAGTAGGGCGTTATTTACGTCGTCAAAATTTGTAGCACGTCTATTTACCTTAAAAATTAAGGAAATGTCATCAGCAAATAACACCATTTGTGGTTGATTTTTTAATAAATGGAGTAGATCATTAATATACACTAAAAAGAGGAAAGGACCCAATATTGAGCCTTGCGGCACACTAATTTTTACTATTAAACCAAGTGAATTGACACCATTTATTTGAACTTGTTGTTGTCTATCATTTAAATAAGAACTAACTAAACTGAGCGCAAGTTTTCCAAGTCCATAATGCTCAAGTTTCAAAAGCAAGGTTTGGTGATCGACGCAATCAAATGCCTTGGAGAGGTCACAAAAGATTCCTATGGCATCTTGGGCCTCTTCCCACGCGTTAAAAATGTGTTTTAATAAAGTTACGCCGGCGTCGGTCGTACAACGTCCTTTGGTGAAACCGTACTGTTGATCGTGTAGGATTTTATTCGTGTTAAAATGATTGAGCATTTGATTAAGCATTATCTTTTCAAACACCTTGCTGAAAACCGGCAAAACGGATACGGGTCTATAATTATTGGTGTCTTTACTGTCTCCGGATTTGTAAAGTGGTATAACCTTACTGTATTTCATTAAATCGGGGAAGACTCCTTGATCCACACACGAATTAAATACTAAGACTAAGTAAGGTGCAATAGTCTCAATTATGGAGGTACAGATCTTAATGGACATTCCCCAAAGATCTTCGGTCAATTTGATCTTAATTTGCTTAAAAGCTTTAATTACAATTAAGGGGTTAATATGCCTAAAGTTAAATTCAATCGGGCAGGCTGAAACGTTCGCCCTTACTAAATCAAAAGCGAGCGAGGGCGAGGAATTTAAGGTTTCAGTTGTTTTGAGTGGGATACTAGTAAAGAAATTTACAAATTCTTGAGCCACTTCTTTGTTATCGCAAATGAGACCGCTTGACGTCTGCAGTGTGTAATCAGAATAATGCTTTTTATTCCTGTTTGTTTCATTATTTATAATTTTCCAAACCGTCTTTATTTTATTGTCTGCTGATTTAACCTTGTTGACAATATATAAGGCTTTAGCTGCCTTACAAGCGTTCTTAAAAGTTCTAGAGTAAGTAGCAACATACTTATTAAAAGTTTCCGTGTTAATATAAGGCTTAAGGCCATACAGTTCGAAAAGTCTTTCCCTACTTTTCCTAAGCCCTTTAGTTGCCCAGTCACAAAATAAAAACTTGGGGCTGATACTTTTAGTGTTCTTCTTAAAATAATTATTGAACTCGGTTTGGGCTACCGAGAAGAATTCATTATACAAAGTATTAACATTGTTCACTGTAAGGTTCTGATTACTTAATTTACAAATTAAAGTGCTATTAAATTTATTTAAATTAACTGATGTTATTGGTCTGGATTGGATCTGCACTTTTAGTATTGGCATGTTGTACTCAAAAGTTACAGTTTGACCACTGTGATCAGAAGGGAGATAATTAACATCGGCTTTATCTAAATAGTCGCAGCAACAAAAAACATTATCAATACATGTTGCAGTAGTCGTAGTTGTTCGGGTTGGTTCTACAAACACATTTGACAAATTGAAAGATTTAAACAAATTTAATAATCTACTGGTATTTAAATTATTTTCTAAAATATTAATATTAAAGTCACCACAGATAATTACTGATCTATTGTTAGCAGAAAGCGACATTGTTAGCAGAAAGCTCACTGCCTAAAGCATTCTGGGAGGATGTTTTCCAAGTTGCTGTATACCTGAAAAATAGGTCTCCTCACAGAGCCTTAGGTGGTCAAATTCCTGAGGACAGGTGGTGTAGTTGTAGAAATGACCTCAGTCATTTGAAAGTGTTTGGATGCAGAGCACTTGTACATATACCTTCATGTCACAGGAAAAAGTTAGACGTAAAGGCAAAGGAAGCGATTTTTTTCGGTTATTCAGAAAATCCAAATACTTATATATGACGGTGCTTCGACATTTTGAGAGTGTCAAGAAACGTCGCGGGTTGACGTTCCTTCACTCTGACGCAACTCCGGGCTCTTCTGCAGGCAGCCGCTATAAGAGGCAGGATCCGCTTGCATCGCGCTCAAGCAAAACGTGTTCGGTGGAGCGTCGTAGTATTTCAATTAGTTGGGAAGTGTGGATTACGGTTCTGTTAATATTTTGTTTGAATAATAATCGTTTGGTTAATCTTCTTCAATACGTGGTTTAGATTCTCCTCGCCCGCCTACCCACGATGACTCGGCAGCCGCAATGGACCTGGAATTGACTGATAATGGCCATGTGCCGTTATATATTTAGGGATCCTGCTAATCTATCCTGCTAATATCTATCTGCTAATAAATCTGTCGTGAATGAGATAACAGGTAAACTTTCATCAGTTAACCTAGCTTCTGACAGTCAGAGTGCCATTAATCTCGTTCGAAATCCCGTACACCACAGCAGGACGAAACATATTGATACCGTTTTCACTTTATTAGAGAAAAAGTATCAGATAACGTAATAATGTTAGAATAGGTGAAAACAAGTTATATGCCTGCTGATGTGCTAACAAAGCCACTAGGGCCTATAGTACACAAACGATGTATGATTAGCTTCGGTCTAGAAACCTAATTTTATTATTTTTGTTTTTTCTGTTGGTGTGTTTGTCTTGCACAACTTTGATTAAGGGCGGCTATTGTACATAAGTAACCTCTGTTGTGCAGATTTGTTTTTATTTTTTATAGTTATACTTTTTCTTCACTTCACTGTCATTCATGGATCTTTGACAGTCGTTACGGGTAGTCAGAAGCCCGAGTCTGACAACCAGTCTTACCAAGGGGTATCGTATTACCCAGTAACTGGGTTGTGGAGGTCAGATAGGCAGTCGCTCCATGTAAAATACTGGTATTCAGCTGCATCCGGTTAGACTGGAAGCCGACCCCAGCACAGTTGGGAAAAGGCTAGGCAGATGAATATACTTTTTCTTCACTTATTGCCTAGTTACTTGAAATAAATATTCCTGTCAATGAACATCTTTTCTAACTCTTATTTTACAAATAATTTATTTAATACTCTTCCAACTCTTTAAACCAAATATTCCAACAACAATATTATTGTATTACTAAGATACAATATTTAAAGTGTAATGGTCGTAGTCCACTGATTACCTGCTTTACTTCAATGAATTGTTCTTTATGAGAAAATAAACTGTTTCTAGAAATGTATTTCTGAAATTATAACGAATAAACGTTTTGAAATCACTTATGTATAAAACATTTTTATTTGTATTTTTAATCCCATATAACTTAAGCTTATCAGTATAAAAATAAAAATAATAATTATTACATTATAATTCTCTTTTATTAATCTATCGAATAGTAAAAAAAAACGAGAAAGATAATTGTTGAAAAGAAAAATAATAGTCTTATCTTGAGATTGGAACACAGACCTTCGCGTTTGCTAATCCAATACGTAAAGTTACTAGCTATATGTGCTCGCTGTGATGAAGTCAGTTTTCGCAATCGTATGAACCCACCAAGGTCATATGTAATTACGTACCCTGTATGTAAAAGCGACGGTATATTTTTGTTTCGTTCGATCACTTACACTCACAGGTGTAGGGTACGGGCCTGCGGCGCGCGGCGGTCTTCACAGCAAAAACGCTCTTATTATGCTTAAGGATATCTGTTGTATAATGTACGTAACCCTAAAAACTTTCTCCACGACAAACTACACGTACGTATCAACTTTCATGGTGATCGGTCAAACGGTGTTGGAATTCATCAAACTCATATAGATAGGGGAAGACCAAACAAAACGATGGGTGGACTGTGCGAAAGATGATATGGCTAGAAAGGGGGGTGACTACCAAGATGATGACTAATAGAGAAGTATGGACGAAAAGACATGTTGCGCCTTCCCCAAATAAATTGGAATAAGGACAAGACAATGACGATAATGATATTCCCACCTCCATTTTTATAAATTATTAGCTTAAGCCTGCGACATCGTCCGCGTGGAATTTCACCCACCCCCCCATTCACCCTTTTAGGGGTGGAATTTCGAAAAACCCATTCTTAGTAGATACCTACTTTTCACAAAGAACACACCTAAAAAATTCATGTCTCTAGGACCAGCGGTTTAGGCTGTGTGTTGATATATCAGTAAGTCAGGACTTTCAATTTTATATACAGGGTGTCCGGTAATTAATGGATAACCTCTTCAGGGTTCATTGTACTTATTATGAACAACTGCTACTATGGGACCAAACCTGATATCGTGAAAAAAGAATCAGCTGTCTGATTTTTTCCAATTTTGACGATTCATGCGAACATAAATGTAGGGAACACCTGATTTTTATTCGCGGTACAACCCGTGCATCACCCGTGTGTGTGTGTGTGTTCAGTTGCATCCGGTTAGACTGGAAGCCGACCCCAACATAGTTGGGAAAAGGCTAGGCAAATGATGATGATATTATGATAACCCGTGGACAGTGTTGTGGGTTTTATTATTAGCAAAATGTAAATATTGTTATACTAGTTTAAAGTTTTCATAATGTAACTGTTTGCTGTTCCTCTTAATAAAAAATCAAACAAAATTGAACAAATTTTCTAAATTGGATCAGTCATTCCAGAGATAAGCTCCTACAAACTTTACCTCTTCAGAACAATAGGTGACTATAGTGTAGCTTTCCTCGACTAATTGTATTACAGCCTCTCTAAGATTTAGTTACGAAAGACATTTATTATTTCATGCGGGTGACAGTGCAAGCTCCCGGCTTTGACTAACTGATTAAACTTTCAAGCTGCTACAATTGATCAATGTCTTTGTGGCTTCTGCAAATACTGTAAAGCTTGAATGCTACTCTGCAACTGGTAGAATTTTGTTTCTTTTCATTTGCTGGATGGATATGAAAAACTTCTTGATTCATGACCTAGAACCAAAAATTCAAAGATATGTGACATCTACCAACCAGAGCTGGACCCGCGAAGAGTATAATTATGCGGGTGAGGCAGAGCACTGGTGGTCCAATGGTGACGGCCCCGACTTACAAGCTGTAGGTCGTAGGTTCGAACCCAGACAGGCGCTTTACACTGCTCTCTATACGGTGAAGGGAAACATCGCGAGGAAACTGGCATGTCCTAGAACCAAAAATTCAGAGACATGTGACATCTACCAACCCGCCCTGGGCCTGTGTCGTGAATTACAGCCCACTCCCTCTCACCGAGAGAAGACCGGTGTCCCAGTAGTGGGGAACACTACAGGCTGATTGTGCTGTGATTTTTCTACTAGTGTAGGTGAGGTACGTATCGGTAGTTAAACTATTAAGGTACTGAAACACGTGCTCATTACTAGCATGCTCAAACCAATCGGAGCACGCAAAAATCAAAGTCACGTGATTTTCGCGTGCTCCGATTGGTTTGAGCATGCTAGTAATGAGCACGTCTGTCAGTACCTTTATGCTTTGACTTTTAAGGTTCTTGAGCCGAAGACAAATCTAGAACTTGTTATATCGCAACAACTAAGAGAACCCATATTATTACTGTATCGGTACCCTTTCGAAAAACAAATACCAGCTGTTTTCCGTGAAATCGTATATGTACGAGCAAACCCGTACAATTACTATTGTATCAATGTTGTGCTGACAAGGACGCGCGGCGAATGAATAAAAATAGATATTTGAGTTAGCAAATTAGTAGTTGCATAGCATCGATCGACTCATTCGCCGCGGCGATCATTTATCAGTTTTTGGACATTTGTGCTTTCTTTTTACCTATCAATACACGAGTCGAACATTTATCAGTTTATCATTTAAATGTACCTTTACCCGTACAGTATATATAAGGTGTAAAAAAATTAACCTTACAAACTTTAAGAGGTGCTTTAGACCATTGGACTGAACAACTTTCACTATGAGACCAACCCTGAAATCACGAAAAACATCCACTGTTTAATACAAAAGTTCATTACCTACTTGATCACAATGTATGAAACAGCGGATTTTTTTTTCGTGATTTCAGAGTTGGTCCCATAGTGAAAGATGTTCAGTCCAATGGTCTAAAGCACCTCTTAAAGTTTGTAAGGTTAATTTTTTTACACCTTATATACCATGGGAAGGAAGAAGTATATACCATGTCCGTGTCCAATGTATTATGTCCATCTCCAGGCATCTTACCTGTAAAACATATCGATCGGCCAGTGATTAAGGGAACAGACAGAACGATAGAAAGAGTTACATACTTTCGCAATTAGAATTTTATACATTTAACTAGTTGTACCCCGCGGTTTCACCCGCATAAGTTTCGATCCCGTGGGAATATCGGGATAAAAAGTAGCCTATATTTTAAACCAGGGTGTCAGCTACCTCCGTACAAAATTTTATCAAAAATTTTCTAGCCGTTTGAGCGTGAAGATGTAACAAACATATAAACACACACACAAACTTTCGCTTTTATAATATTAGTGTGATGTCTAAACTCCCAGAATATCACGTAACTAGAAAATAATTGGGTGCCGCATTATTGTTAAGCAAGATACCTTATCTGCTTGGAAATCCTCCTTATTATCCATTGAAATGGCTTCCAGACTACATCTATTCAGAACTTTTCCAATACACAAAGCCGCAAGTAGACAGCTGGTATCTAAATAGATCCGTATAATTAATCATAATAAGTCTACAATGTTCCCACTCCTGGGACACAGGCCTCCTCTAGGAGAGAGGGAGTGGGCTGTAATTCACCACTCGGCCCCAGGACGGGTTGGTAGATGTCACATGTCTCTGAATTTTTGGTTCTAGGTCATGCCGGTTACCTCACGATGTTTCCCTTCACCGAATAAAGAGCAGTGGTGATAAAATAATGTACATGAAGTAAAGCGCCTGTATCAGATCACCCCAGCCGAAAGACGTCCACTGCTGGACACAGGCCTCCCCCAAAAGGGGGGGTTTGCCATAATCGCCACGCTTGGCAGGCGGGTTGGCGATCGCAGTATGGTATGGTGGTGGAATGCATAGAGAACGCTGCTGCCCATTCTCCGGTACGCCCCTTATTCGCCTTTTACGACACCCACGGTAAGTATGGGGTGGTGCTATTTTTTAAGTCCGGCACCACACAGACATTGCGCCTGTATGTGTGGCTCGTAAATCGGGGCTGTCACCAGTCGGCTACCGCTGCAGCAACATTGCTTTCTGAATCCGAAGCTTTAATGTACCTACTTATTAAGAACAGCATATGTACTTTCTCCCTTTCCACATTTCATTATCCTGTACGTTACCGCCATTGGCATTTAATTAAACGGGCTGATTTATATTCCGGCTTTGTAAATAAATTAAAACATTTTAACGAGCCACTAATAAGTCAAGCCATCATCATCATCCTCATTCCAGCCGAAAGACGTCCACTGCTGGACATAGGCCTCCCCCAAAAGGAGGGGGTTTGCCATAATCGCCACGCTTGGCAGGCGGGTTGGCGATCGCAGTATGGTATGGTGGTGGAATGCATAGAGAACGCTGCTGCCCATTCTCCGGTATGCCCCTTAGTCGCCTTTTACGACACCCACGGGAAGTATGGGGTATAAGCCAAGCATTCGTTTAAAAATACAAGGACGGCAATTAATCAATTGCCCATTGTGTTGAATAAATTATTTGGATTCAAATATTTCATATAAAATAATGATTAATTAAATTCATTGGCGGAAAATTAAAACGCAAGCTCTTAATTAAATTATACACGTCACTGCTTCCATTGTCAATTGGATACTAATGACAAATTCCATTAGCCCTTCAGCCGATTACGTCATGTATTTAAAGTGTCTGTAAGTGCTTTTTTACTAAATGTATATGAAAGTAAAAACGGTACATATGACAAAAAAAAACAATCTTAAAAAAAATTGTCTGTCTGTTGCGGTTAATCTCCGAAATGGCTGGAATGATTTTGACGGGACTTTCACTGCAACTTATAATAGAAAACATTAAGGCCCCTCGCCCACGGAACCTTTTTGTAGCGATGCTGTCGCGCGTTCGCATCGATACAGTCGCGATGCGGTCGTCAGCTGTTTGCCCTCGCCCACACCACGATTCTCAGTCGCGATGCAAACGCGATAGTGTCGCGCTTCTGTCCCGATGCAAACGCGATTCAGTAACGGCACAAAAGTGCCACAATTGCAAGATGGACTCAGTTGAGGCAACATTAGTCACGTTGTCAAATTGGTGCTGCTTTTACGTAAGCAGCCGAAGCGTCTCCACTCACGCGCCACCCTCCATCCGTTCTCTCCCCGATGTCGTCGGACACGGTCGCGCGTTTGCATCGATACAGTTGCGATGCTGTAGCGCGTTAGTAGCGCGTTGGCATTGGTTCTGTAGCGCGTTGCAAATGCGACAAACGCGCGTTAGTAGCGATGCTGTCGCGCGTTTCGTAAAAGCGTGACAGCATCGCTACAAAAAGTCGCCGTGGGCGAGGGGCCTAAGTATCGAAATTAATAGCAACTATTCTCTTAATTTTACACCTTTTTTTGGGTTCCGTACCTCAAAAAGAAAAACGGGTCCTTTGTCATGTTTCTGTGACAAATAAACCTATTTTTCTGTCTTTATAAGATCACTTCGTTTTCCGTCTGTCTGTCCGTCTGTCAAGACCCTTATTCTCAGGAACGAGTGGAATTATCAATTTGAAATGAATATAAAGTACTCAAGGTTGCAATCCCTTGAAGCAGTAAAAAAAATCAAACTTCTTAGTCCACGTAATCAAAAGATACGGGCGTTTATGTTCCTTTTATGCCGCATCTTTTGACACTCGCATGGGAATCAAAACCTATAGGGTACTTTCTGTAGACCTATAAACTTTCCGGGGCTCCAGGCTAAATTTTCTAAATGATGGTGGAAACCGCATCAAAATCCGTTGCGTAGTTAAGAACAACGCAGGTCTCAAAGACAGATACGATAAGCGATTTTTATTTCTAATAATGTTTAGATATAGAATAATATCGATCAAACTTAGAACCCGTGCTACGAGATAGCTACGACGACGTAGCGTAGTGTGCTACGTGCTACAAGTAATGAGGTCACGTCTGGCGCAGATAAAAAAATTAATTTATTTTATTTTATTATTTGCTATTATATATTTATTTCTGTAACTGCCAGTGACATCACAGCGGGCCCTACCAGAATATCAGCGCTGCGACATTTATTAAATATTTATTTTATTTTAATTTTATTATTTATTATTAAAGTTATAATTCAACTGAGTATTTTGTGAATATTTCAAGTGCTTACCTGTTGCCATTTTTGATATCGAGCAAAAAAGGGCAAAAAAATCGCGTTTGTTGTATGGGAGCCCCCCTTAAATATTTATTTTATTTTGTTTTTAGTATTTTTTGTTATAGCAGCAACAGAAATACATACTTTGTGAAAATTTCAACAGTCTAGCTATCGCGGTTCTTGAGATACAGCATAGTGACAGACAGACGGACAGACAGCGAAGTCTTAGTAATAGGATTCCGTATTTACGGAACCGTTTTTACGGAACCCTAAAAAGTAATATCGACATGAAGAAACCGGAATCAGTCACAATTATGTTGCCGCTTAATGTCCTTTGTTATTCAAAATATGGCACAAAATAATCGCAGATATGTTGCTGGCTAAGTAATAACAGCTGCACAGGTCGATCGATCAGGATAAGCTAAGCTTGCCGTGGTTGATCCGGGGATATGTGATCATCTTTACATACCAAGACTTTTCCGTGGCTTGGAAAGCACGTTAAGTCATTGGTCCCGGCTGTCGTTCGTGGCTCTTTGACAGTCGCTACGGGTAGTCAGAAGCCCGAAAGTCTGATAACCAGTTAAGACCGGTTATCAGACTTTCGTGCTTCTACGATACCCCTTGGTAAGCCATGGGGTATCGTATTACCCAGTAACTGGGTTGTGGAGGTCAGATAGGCAGTCGCTCCATGTAAAATACTGTTATTCAGCTGCATCCGGTTATACTTTAAGCCGACCCCAACATAGTTGGGAAACGGCTAGGCAGATGATGATATATCCTTCAAAATCTGAGCGTCTGATTTTGACAGAGTAGGGTCCTAGAATATCTATTATATACCCGTCTAGGCACAACAAAAGGAATGGATTCAATAAGTTTTCAAACTTGTACAGGCTCTTATTATAATTAATTCTTTGGACCGTGAACGTGTTTTGAATTAAAAAATCTTTCCAAAATCTGACGTCATTATAATTTTATTGTTGTAAAAAGAACGGCAACATAATTGTGACTGATTCCGGTTTCTTCATGTCGATATAACCTTTTTCGGATGGACATTTCAGTTTCGCTGCCATACAATAAACTGATAAGATGCATGTGGCCCTTCGATTAACTTAACTTTTAAAGTGCTACAAGGGTGGGGACGGTGCCCATACATTTTTGAGCATTGTTCTTTACATGCATTTAAACCCTATATTATTTGAGCACCACGTCTAGTAATAATAATTCGTTTACGTTTTCTGAAATTACATACGAGTTGAAATTAAATGAGGCAGTTTGATCTTCTAAACTACAGACAAAGGTTGCTAAATCCTACAATTAAAAGCAGTTTTAATACTGAACTCGGTTTAAGGCGACTACATGACCTTAGTCTGTGTGGTGCCGGACTTAAAGAATTGCACCACCCCTTAGGTACTTCCCGTGGGTGTCGTAAAAGGCGACTAAGGGTCTTACCGAAGAATGGGCAGCAGCGTTCTCTATTTATTCCACCATCATACCATAATGCGATCGCCAACCCGCCGGCCAAGCGTGGCGATTATGGCAAACCCTCCCAAAATTGGAGGAGGCCTATGTCCAGCAGTGGACGTCTATCGGCTGAAACGACATGATCTAAAGCGCAGTCTTTGTCGGACTGCATAGAAAAGAAAGTGAAGGGCGATGACACAACACTGGTAATTTATTGCAAAATATGAAGCAATTATCTATTTACAAAAAATCTATTGTTTGGAATAAAAAATTAAAACACTAGTGTTTTAGTATGTTGCTTGTAGAATAATCTGACAAAAAATCATAATGATTGTATATATATTAGTGTGGTTTTTATTGTAAAAAGAAAGGTTTTAGAGGTACCTATCTTCATGATTTTTTTCTATCGTATCAAATTAGTTGTATTATGTATTCAACACACTGTCTACGAGTACCTAGCATGTATCCTGAAGAATATCATATATTTTTCTGATTTTGTTTACTTGTAGTCAATCATAATTATACTTTTATTGTTATTAAAACTTGCGTTTTTGGCATTTAGGTCCTGAAAGCCCCTTAATAATGCAATGTATATTTATGTTGTTTTTCAAAGGGTTTGGATTAGTTATCCTATGTACTTTTAACTATTCTATTGTTAAGGTTATATCTATAAATATAAAATTCAAAGTCCTGACTGACTGATTGACTGACTGACTGATATATCAACGCACAGCCCAAACCGCTGGACCTAGAGACTTGAAACTTAGAAGGTGTGTTCTATGTGAAGAGTAAGTATCCACTAAGAAAGGATTTTTGGGAATTCAACCCCTAAAGGGTTAAAATAGGGGATGGAAGTTTATATGATAGTCCGACAGTTTCGAAGTTAGGATATTCTAATTTTGTATTTAGGCTGACAATTAAAAATTAATTTATACGTATCTCAGCGTTTTTGATAATTCCACCCCCGAAGGGTTAAAAAGGGGGATGAAGTTGTGTATAGAAAATCATTAATTTTCGACGTAAAAATCACTAAATTTACTATCTAGGCTTATGATTGGAAGCTAACACAACGGTGTTGTTAGAATTTCATCCATAAAGGGGGTGAAAAGGGGGATGAAATTTTGTCCTGACTGACTAATATATCAACGCACAGCCTAAAACGCTGGTCGGTACCGCTGGGTAGAGAAATTAATTTTGGAGGGTGTGTTCTTTGTGAAGAGTAGATATCCACTAAATAGGGGTTTTTGGTTTAACCTTTAAGGGGTGAAAAGAGGGGATTTTGTTTGTACGAAAAATCTTATTCCATGAGTTAATAACCATGAAACTTGGCACGAATACTTGTCTAAATAAATTATAAAGTTTGGCTTTTTTTTTCTAAACTATCCCCTGAAGGGTGATTGGGAGGTGTCAAAGTTTGTATGGAAGAATTTTAACGCGTGGTCCGATTAACTCGAAACTCAGTATTTATACTTAAGACCAAAAATAAAGAATAAGGTGTATCATCGTTTTTCGAAAATTTACCTCTGACAGGGTGAAAAGATAATTTTATAGGGGAAGACTTTACTGCGTGGCTTGATTAACTCGAAAATTGGTATAAACAATCTTTGAGTCGAGTAATGAACACATCCTAAACAATTTTACAAAATTCCACCCCTGTGGGGGTGAAAAACGGGGATACAGTTTATAAGAAAAATCTTATTCATTTGGTTAATAAACTTGGCAAGAATACTTGCCTAAGCAAGTAATAAAATTTATCATTATTCGTTTATCAAAACACCCCAACACCCCTTGTGTGTGTTAAAGTATGTGTGGAAGAATTTTAATGCGCGGTCCGATTTACTCGAAACTCAGTATTAATACTTTTGACAGAAAATAATCAATAATAACATCCGCACTGATCGATCGATCAGGTTACGCAGGCTACCCTTGCCGCGGATGGTGTCCATCTTTACATACCGTGACCTCTCCGTGCTTCGGAAAACACGCTAAGCCGTCAGTCCCGGCTGTCATTCATGGATCTTTGACAGTCGCTAGGGGTGGTCAGAAGCCCGAAAGTTTGACAACCAGTCTTATCAAGGGGTATCGTATTTGGGTTGTGGAGGTCAGATAGGCAGTCGCTCCATGTAAAATACTGGTACTCAGCTGCATCCCGTTGGACTGGAAGCCGACCCCAACATAGTTGGGAAAAGGCTAGGCAGATGAAGAATCAATAGTAAGTGTATAGGGTTTTTGAAAATTATTGATCCCTGACGGGACAAAAAGTGGTAATTCGATTTATAAGGGGATTTTAATGAGTGCCTTGATAAACTCAAAAAAAAAATGGTACAAATAAATTTGGACTTGAAACTTGGCACAAATAATTATAAAGTTCGAATTTTTTTGGAATTCTAAACTAACCCAAAGGGAAGATTGGGGGTGTCAAATTTAGTATGGAAAAATTTTAATGCGCGGTCCAATTAACTAGAAACTCAGTACCTATCTAAGACCAAAATAAATAATAAAGTGGTTCAGGGTTTTTCGAAAATCTACCGCTAATGGGGTGAAGAGGGGTAGTCAATTTCACAGGGCAGAATTTTATTACGAGGGTTTGATTAACTGGAAAATTAGTATAAATAATCTAGATTATGTTTCGAAATTCCACCCCTATGGGGATAGAAAGAGGGGATACAGCTTATATGAAAAATCTTATTCATTTGGTTAATAAATTAGAAACTTGGCAATATTTGGGTGAGTAAATAATAAAGATTGTCACTTTTAGTTTAAAAAATCCCTCACAGAGGATTTGGGGGGTGACAAAGTTGATGCATTAGAAAAATATTTAACCCGCTGTCGGATTTATTCGAAACTCGGTACTACTAAAACAAAAAATACTTAAAAAAAAAGAGTTATTCAAAAAAATAAAAAACCCGACTGCGGTAAAAAACTGAAAAGTTAAAAACAAGCCCATTTTAAATTAAATAAAAGTTGGAAGCAGGCGGGACCCATTTGAATTTGAAAATATAATAAAAATGATTATATGGGTCCCGCCTGCTTCCAACTTTTATTTAATTTAAAATGGGCTTGTTTTTAACTTTTCAGTTTTTTACCGCAGTCGGGTTTTTTATTTTTTTGAATAACTCTTTTTTATTTCCAGCTTTTTAGTTTACAAAATAAATGTGAAAGATTTCGCAGACGATTTAGCTCTTGGTACGTGTTTGTCTATGATTTGTCACTTCGAATTACTTTTAACCATATAAGTTGTATATATTTTTGTAATCACCTTTAAAAACCCTTTATTTTGATACCCCACTCGATAGGTTTCGAGAAAAATAATTTTTTTTGAAGACATAATATTGCGCCAAAAATCGGCCATTTTATATTTTTTCAATTTTGATATACCCAGTGACACTCGCGCCACCAAGACAAATCTAAAGACGTATAATTTATCAAAATCCGTTCATTCGTTTAGAAGTTACGAGGGAACAAAGAAACGGACATACATACATACATACATACATACAGGTCAAACACATAACCCTCCTTTTGGGCTTCGCCGCAGTCGGGTAAAAAGTGATTTAGGGTTTTTCAAAAATTGACTCCTACGAAGGTGGAAAATTCTACTGCTTGCTTCCATTAACTCGAAAATGGGTATGGGTCTGTGAGTCAAGTTATGAACACATCCTAAACGATTTTTCAAAATTACTCTCCTGGGGGGGTAAAAAGCTGGGATACAGTTTATTTGAAAAATCTGATCCCTTTGAGCTATAAACTAAAAAATTGGCCCGAATACTTATTTATATCTAAATAAATGATAAAAATCATAAACATACATTTTCGAAATTATAAGAGGAAAGTACGAATTTCACGCGGACGAAGTCGCGGGCAGAAGCTAGTATTGAATAAAATTGATGTCTAGAGTGCATTTTATAGGGATTTCACAGTTTCGTGTAAGTTTTAGCCTAGCTATTATGGCCTAGCATTCTAAAAAAGGAATACATGATACAATGAAAGGAGATTGGCGAGTTGGGTACCTCATCAAAATCCAAAGGTTTCAAAATCTAGTTAGATGCAAATTATAGGTCTTATATCCGAATTATTTTCCAAGCTAAAATGTTTTAATAGTTGTTGGGAGTAAATAAAAAAACCGTAATTTTAGGGTGCAGCCCCGTTACCGAAATAAAATGCACTAATGCATAACAAAACGCATTAAAAAGATCCAATTATATTATTATACGTATTACGTGCCAGTGTTTGTCACTTATGTCAAACACAAAAAAATATTTATCTAATAGCGTCATTGTCATGATATTTTTCTACTTCACTTTTGACATTGGCAGAATGGTCGACATCGGCTTTGATTGCCACATTATGAAATAGAATCGTCATGATATTTTTGTAAATGTATGATCTGTGAATGTTGTTCATGCTATAACAATGTCGGCAGTTGATCTTCGGTGTATATACTGTAATTGGCGCTTACCACGCCTTCGGCTTCGCCGGCATTGTCTTGTCTGCCGAGGATGATAACCTGAGGCCTGAGGTTATGTTTATATCAATTTAAAATCCCCAAGTCTAATGTATGTCTTACCATTACATATTTTGATAGACTCTATTGTAGCAATCAAATCCATATATTCATTCTCTGAAACGGTAAGCCTGTATATGATACTGAAAATACATGGGTTTCTGCCAATCTCCTTTTCGCGATTATCGGGATGGCCTCAGAAGTGTTGCAGAAATAAAATCCAGTAATATCTCCACAGCACTTTAATCACAAAATTTACCTTTTTTTACAACGGTTGCGCGATGTCTGTCTATGCCACAGACTACTTAGAGATACTGTCTATGCCAAAAAAAGACTGTCAGTTATGACATTCACTTCCATTACGAATACACTATCTTATATTAATATAATGGCTTTTATCAAACGATTATTCATCTAAAATTAGCTGATAATTAATAATACATCTAATTATTATCATTTAGATTCACAACGTAATTTATTTCACTATAGATTCAAAATGTTTAAACTTCAACATCTGCCTAGGTACCTGTTGCTACTTCATACAGTCAATACAACATCTTAATAATTAGGCTTACAGCTCGGCCTTCCTGTGAAAGCGAGTCCCTTCGCGAAAAAGAACGACGATTGGCAATTAAATAATTATTGTCATGGTCATAGAACCCAAACCAAACAGAGCCTATGGCTTAAAAGCGCCACAGATACTAAAACATTAATAATGTATTATATTCTGACATAAACATCTATGTGGATATGACATTTAGACACGAAACAAACACAAATGCTGATCGAAGCATAATTTACATGATACACGAATCTAATATAATCGATATAATCTTATATAATCATAGTACATGAAATTTAATAGGAAACACTTTAACGAACAAGAACATAACTTTTATTTAGTTTTTATTTATAAATATATTTTTACTCATTATCTGAACCACTTTCTTCACAACTACTTTCCAAGTTTCTACTAAAATTTAACCAGGGCTGCATTTTGTCGACTGCTACGACGGCTTCGTAACGACGATTATTTTTGCGCGATAAGGGAGTGTCTTCGATGACATATCTATCGTTGGGAAGTACTTTTATTACCCGGTACGGACCCTGATATTTGACAACCAGTTTTTGTGATTGTCCATCGTTAGGAACCTGTCGCTCTACACGTACTAAGTCTCCTACTGAATAATTTCTCGTTTGTTTCCTACGACGGTTAAACCTTTCCCTATCCTTAATCTGGGTCTCATTTATTTTCTTTCCAGCTACGTCCCTTACTTCTGCTAATTTCTCCGCCGATGTTACGGTTATGGTGTCGTCTAAAACCTCACTCAATATGCTTTCACTCCTACACTTAATGTTGAATCCGAAAAGTAACTCTGATGGAGTCTTTTGCGTCGTCTTATGAGTCGTAGTATTTAAACCTAATTGTATATCGAGAATTTGTTCATCCCAAGACTTTTCGTCTTTACCGTGGGCCGAAGTAGAAAGGCCGTCTAATATGGTCCTGTTGAACCTTTCAACTTGACCATTCGCCCTGGGAGTTGCCACGGCATTCATAATATGCTTAATGCCGTATAGCATTACAAACTCCTTAAAAACCCCGCTAGTGAAGCTGGTGCCCCTGTCGGTGATAAGGCATGTTGGGACACCAAAGTAGCTGATATGGTCTTTGAGTACTTTTATCGTGGTCGCCGATTTGGTGTCTCTAACCGGCTTTACGATAACATATTTTGTAAAGCCGTCGACCAAAACGAGTAAATAACAATTGCCCTTTTTACTCCTTATAAATGGACCCAAGTGGTCAGCATGAACCGTATGGAACGGTACGCTTGGCCTTTCTATAGGGTGCAGTTCGCCTTCACGCTTACCACCAGGAGTTTTGTGGTGTGAGCATTCGAGGCAGGATAAAACGTATTTCTTTACGAATTTGCGCATTTTGGCAAACCAGTAATTTTTACGGATCCGCTGTAAGGTTTTATCATAACCGCAATGACCGACGTCATCGTGATTCATTTTTAAAATCTGCCAACGAACGCCTTTCGGTACCAGCCATTTTATTTCATCCCCGACTATTCTGTAGACCCTATTGTTTTTTAATTTGTAGTTCTTGTGAATATCCATCACTTGCTCTGAACCAGGATCCGATAACGTCTCTTTTATCTTCCTGACTTCTTCGTCAGCAGACTGTACAGTAGCGATCCAGTCTTGCTCGCAAGTTTCGATGGTTAGGACATCAAAACAGGTCGGCGGTTCTGATTCGCTTCCATCGACTGGATTGCGACTCAGCGCGTCGACGTGAGACATGCGCAATCCCGAACGGTATTCGATGGTGCAGTCATATTCTTGTAACTGTATCCACCACCGGGCTATTCGTGGGATCAAATCGCGTTTGATTAACGTTGCCCGTAACGCGTTGCAGTCGGTCAGTATTTTAAAGGGAATTCCGATGAGATAGACGCGAAAACGATTGAGTGACGCAATTACCGCCAATGTCTCTAGATCGTACGAGTGAAGTTTTTGTTCATCTACGTTAGTTTTTCGACTAAAGTACGATACTGGCTGGAACACACCGTTTGAGTTAGCCTGTAATAAGATACCAGCTAGTCCGACTTTGCTAGCGTCAGTATGTAATTGGGTTTCCGCACTATGATTGTAGAGCGCAAGAATGGGTCTATCAACGAGAAAAGCTTTGATTTTATTAAATGCAAATTCCTGATCTTTGTCCCATGCCCATTTAATATCCTTTTTTAATAAATCGCTTAGTGGGGCCGCTAATATGGCATAATTCATAATAAATCGCCTAAAATATCCCGACAGCCCAAGGAATTGTCTCAATTCATGTTGATTCCTGGGTGTCGGAAATTTAGATACCGCCTCAGTTTTTCTTTGGCCGGGTCGTATACCTTCAGAACTAACCTCATAACCGAGAAAGTCTATTTTTTCAAGAAAAAAGTGGCATTTGTTTATTTTTAGTGTTAGACCACCCTTTTGAAGAAGTATTAAAACTTCTTCCAACCGTTGTAGCCCTTCGGTAACGTCCTTAGCTGGAATAAGGACGTCATCCATGTAGACTATTGCGTATTTGATCCTAGCCTCGAGAAGTATTTTATTGATAGTCCGCTGGAAAACTGACGGCGCATTTACCAGACCAAATGGCATCCGATTATATTCATATTGGCCTTCTGGTGTTACAAAAGCGGTTTTGTGCCGCGACTCTTCAGCGATTGGTATCTGGTAATACCCAGAGGCTAAATCGAGTGCCGTAAAAACTTTGTTACCTGACAGCTGATCTAATTGATCCTCAATCCGAGGGAGAGGGTAATGTTCCTTTTTAGTTTTGCGGTTCAAGGCACGGTAGTCAACGCACAAACGTTTATCTCCCGTTTTCTTTTGTACGAGGACAATAGGGCTCGCGTAAGATGAGGTAGATTCTCTAACAATACCGTGGTCGATCATTTCCTGCACCATATTTCTTACCAAAACGCGGTCCGCGTAAGACATACGATACGGCCTATAAACAACCGGTTCTGAATCCTCAAGCTCAATCACCATCTCTGTCAGATCTGTGTACCCCAAATCGTCAAGTCCCTTTGAAAAGCAGTTACTATATTTATTAATTAATTGTTTTAAATTTAATTTATCTTCTTCACTTAGAGCATCGTTACAGTTCAAAACGTCATTGTTTTGGGATTCACAGATTGTGACATTGCACGAGTTTAAGATATTTTCCAAATTTTCAACACCCTTATATTGTACTCGTGTCAAAAGGGTTCCTTTCTCAAGTGTGATTAAACTGGGTGATGCATTGTGAATCAATAGCGCGCTACGCCCATCCTTTACCTCGTATTCTCCAGGGAGGAGGTAGTATTCCTTCCCTTCTGGACCCCGCAAGGAACCATTAACATAAACTCGTGCATTTACGCTAGGATCAGTAGAAACTTGCACAGCGCGTAAAGTATTCGATGGGATTTCAGCATCGTCGCTAGTTGCAAGACGCATTTTAACGCTCGGAATTTTGTTAAATATCACAGCGGTAGGTGTTTTTGTGATAACGATATCTGGTTTCTCGGTAAAGGAATGTCCCAATAGAACTGACTGCTTGATTACGAAATCGTTTACTACATATAAATTTATCGTCTCCTTTATGCCTTGAACTTCGACGGAAACAATTGTCATACCTACTGGAGAGATCAGGTTAGCGCCTATACCCCTAAGAATAGGTAAATCTTCTGGTACTACAATGTCTAAGTTGAGTTCCCTAGCTTTTGTTAGCTTTATAAGGGAACATTGACTCCCTAAATCTAGATGACAATCTAAATTATGGTTATTGACTTTGATCTCAAGCATGTACTTAGCAGTCAAGTCTTCAGACAAACATAATTGGGACACTTGTTTTTCGGTTTTTTTATTGTTCAGACTAGTTTCCTTTTCGCAATCCTTATTCTAGCGTTTGTTTTTAAAGCAGTGAATTGACAAATGACCTGATTTATCGCAAGTGACGCACTTAGCTGGGGGTTTATCACAACGGAAACTTGGATGACCAATTTGATCGCAATTGTAGCACGTCATTTTCAAACCCGCTGGTTTTGATAAAAGAGTTGTACCCTTACGTTCGTTTCGGGATTTAAAACTAGAATCAGGATTTTCCCGACCATGCCCTATTTTCACTGTTCTGAAATATTTCAGCACTTGCTCTGGCTCAGAGAATTGTGCAGCCTGCGCACCTATTTTAACAGCCCTATCTTCAACGCCGTATAGCAAGCAATCGACAGCCTGACGCCCATAGATCTTACATCTATTTAGCAAATTAATTTTGGCATAATAATAATGTTCAAGTGACTCTCCATATTTAACCCTTTTGCCCAGCATTTCAGTCAAGAGTTCAGCATAGTCTTCACGAACAGGAAAAGATTCAAGTAACTTCTTTTTCCACTCACTCCACGTATACAACATTGTCGGCAAACTTTGATACCAAGTCTTCGCTACCCCTGTCAACTTTGGCAGGGCGTAGTGAATTATCTCTCTATCTTCCCAGCCATAAATTTCTGAACATTCTTCTACCTTTGTCAACCAAGTCAAAATAGTTTGCTCCTTTGTCATAGGGTCAAACTCGGGAACAATATTAGTATTAAAAGGCAACTTCGACTTATCTGAACTCTTAACTGATTGCAAAATTGACAAAAATGTATCTAAAATACCCTCAGTGGAGTCTACACACCTAGGTTTCTTAGAAGTAGATGACATTTGTTGCTCATCCTCGTCTCCTTGCTCAAGATGATGGCTCCTCTTCCGGTCACGTCTGGAACCCGACCTTGAATCCTTATCGTCCTCCGGTCTCCTACCTCGTCGACTCGTACTTCTCTCTCTGGTACCCTCGCGGCTATAGGATCCAGTGCTCGACGAACGACTACGCCTTGACCTCGAAGGCGTACGAAGAAATCTTTCCTTAACCCTTTGTGGACGAAGCACCCTTCGTCCTTGACGCTCTCCGTCAATGTTGTCATAATTATTATCAACCTCAGTATCACGCACCCGTGATACCCCTGGTTGTTCCGAATGTGTACTCCTAGCCTGACCCTCATACATGGGTACTCTTGGCCAAGTTGCGCGGCTAGACTCACGCCTCAAGTCTACCGCTTTCCGACCCTGACCCTCAAACCTGGGTACTCCTGGGTCCGAACTAAGAGTCCTATAATCTCGGGTTTGACTCTTCTCTCTCTCCATGTTGAGCACTGAAACTGACAGACGACAGCTTACTAAACCATTTTTTAACATCATTAGCATAGATTAAGTTTATGCAGCTATAATGTATAGTTGTTTAATATTTTCGGTAATAGTAACTTAATCACTCCTGATTAAGCTCGATCTTTATCACATAGTACTGCTACTACCACCGTAGCACACCACACAATGTTCGAGTCGAAACACGCAATCTTCTCTTCGATTGCAAGACTCGACCCCAATACCCTTGCCAATCGCGGGCAACGATAAATAATGGTTCCAAAATATTTGTGTTAATATTTGATTTACATACTTTTTTTAAAGACAACAGTTATATGAAAATTTTTCACGTTATAAAATCGAATCAAACAATTCAGTTGTTGGTACAAATAAACGTACTTACGTTTTTCTCGTAGGCGTAAGTCGAAAAGAGTAATACCTTTCGTTTATCCCACTTCTGAAGCTATCGGGATGGCCTCAGAAGTGTTGCAGAAATAAAATCCAGTAATATCTCCACAGCACTTTAATCACAAAATTTACCTTTTTTTACAACGGTTGCGCGATGTCTGTCTATGCCACAGACTACTTAGAGATACTGTCTATGCCAAAAAAAGACTGTCAGTTATGACATTCACTTCCATTACGAATACACTATCTTATATTAATATAATGGCTTTTATCAAACGATTATTCATCTAAAATTAGCTGATAATTAATAATACATTTAATTATTATCATTTAGATTCACAACGTAATATATTTCACTATAGATTCAAAATGTTTAAACTTCAACATCTGCCTAGGTACCTGTTGCTACTTCATACAGTCAATACAACATCTTAATAATTAGGCTTACACGATACTAAAAAATTGTAAATATCTATCTATTTTTATGTTTTTTTGAGAATCAACGTGTACCGGGAAATCAACGCACGCGTTGAACCATATTTCCTCAACACAACTTACCTCAGTTTTGCGGATTAGACAGTTGCGTGAACTCGACAATTTCCAGTGTTTGCCAGTTACCTTGACTCGTCTTTCCTAACCGACTACTACGAGAAGAAACACTGCAACCGCAACTACCACCGCAAGGGAGGAATTGGCCAGCCAAATAAAGTGTTGGGTGTGACTGTCCAGGATGCGCCGAGTGTACCTACTTAACCTTAGATCATGCGGCTGTTATTTCGCCGCGTACCCTCTGATCATCTTCTGGTCATGAACGGACTTAATCTGGATTCGCGATTTTTTTGCCAAAAAATGTAAACAAATATAGCCACAATCTATTAAGTCCTAGTGTGCGTCCACACTGCAAGCCTAGCGCGGTTGCGATGACGGGCGCGAAATATCAAACAAATTGAACGCGCCTTTGTGTCCATAGTGCAGTGACTAGGCGGGAGCCTAGCGCGACGGGCCTGAGCGAGTTAGCGCGCGTATTTTTCCAACGTTCCTATCCGCGCGTTATGGCCACACTACGGGCCTAGTTAACAAGCGACCTAATGCGCTGGTAGCGGGGATATCAAATCAGTTCGGTCTTGTCGCTCGGCGTTAGGGCGTTTGCATTAAAATGTTTGTATCATTTTTGGTGAGTTTAGGTGACATTTTACTTAGGATGTAGTCAAATGTTGACACGGACATTCGAGTGTACTTAAAAATTTTTGTAGGGTATAATTTCAATTCTTCGTATAAATAAGTTAAAATATTCACCACTTATTTCTCTGTTTTTATTTATTTCGTGCACACCATCTCGAGTGCTCAACACCTCCCATCTCAGGATCGGACTGTCTAGTATCGTCGTCCATGGTCTGTTACCCTGAATCACGTCCAAACGCTACAACAGCTCGCGCGTCAATGTGGCCACCGTACCGCCACAGGCCCCAGCCACCGCGCATTCACTGTGGACGCACACTTAGGCCCGTATTAATAAACCTTCCTCAATGACGTACTCAAGTGCGATATCATTTGATACGCCATTATTGCGATATCAGCATCTCAAGATCATTGCTAATTAATAAACACATGAAAACAGTATCTCAGTTACCAAGATCAGCTCCTCAAGATGCTGTACTTGAGGGCTTGATCTCGTGAACGATTACGTCACATTGACCGAAGTTTAGAATGGCATTCGTCACATTTCGTTCATGATGGTTCTTGCTATGTCGTAAGATTTATTGAAATACTTGTATTTTGTTAAAATTTTAATGAATAACGCTGTATCACGTTTTATAGAGTATAGTTCGGAAGCGCCCCGATCACACGAACCTTCGCCGGCTCGGTACCGGGTCCCATCGTACCCAAGAATGACGACATACGACACCCTTATTTGATTTTGTAAATATTTATTATGCTACCCATCAAATCTTAAGAACGTGCGTTAATTAGGAGTGTTGGATAAAAACCTCATAATATGTTCATATTTAGCGCACAAGTTTATTATTATTAATTTACCTTGAATACATTCAAGTTCGTAAATACATACGATACTCGCCATTTTGATGACAGTGGTGGTCGAGGCTAAAAAACATTAAAAATTGGGTATTTCGAACACCCTAACTCCACCACAGGGGCTGCGAATAATACGTCATTTAATTATGTGACGGATTTATCCATAGTTTAAGGCAAATAAGTAGTGGTAATGAAGTTTTTGGATTCTAATGTCGAAGTTTCGCGCCAATCGTGCGTGTTTACTACATTTTTACTTGTCACAAATTTCACATACACAGTTAAAGATAAGATTTAAAATGTGACAAATATTATTGAAAATATTGTGAACCACACGTAAATGCCCAGGTCTTAACGTAATATTCAAACACAGGTCCAATAACACGTATTAATCATTACCACTACTCAATTTGTGTTCAAAATCTCCGAACATTATTGTTTTTTTTATTGCAATGATGTGCGAAAGCGATTATTCCAAACGATTTTTTTTATATTTCGATTGATAATATGACGAATGTAATCGATACTTGGAAATAAAATCAATTTATTTTAAGCAGTAAATTACATTATACATTGTTTATAATAATGATTTAAGCTTTTCTAATGTCATTTCAACCGTTTTTGGGTCATTTTAGTAAACCGAGTCACTAACAGACACGCTTTATGTACCTCATTTATTGAATTTCGCGCCGAAATGTTTCTATATTTGAATTTATATTCGGAATGCGCTCGCTGTTTAAAATTATTTTAATTTATTGGACAACTATTATTTATTGTGGATTTTATTTTTGATACTTTCTAATAGTTTTCTACAGAATTCCCAGTAGTTATATTTTCTATGTAGGCTTAGTAAAATTTTGTTTGAGAATGATGATAAATTAATTCTATAAATTGGGTTTTCTGCAAACACTTTCAATACTTTTTGTTAGTTATAAGAGTTTTTGTTCAGTTTCTAATTTTTTTTTTTTATTGTGAATATCGATTAGGCTGTATGCAAGTTTTGAATCGAAATAAGAATGTTGGGTAGACGGTCAGCACTAAAAAGTGTCACGTCGCAACACAATTTTTAGTAATTTTTATCAAGATTTGATCGAGTTTTTTTATGTAGTTTATGTATGAAAAATGGTAAAAGTAAGAATGCAGACAGAATGCCAATATCTTTATTTTTCCTTTTGCATATTTTCAGTAAGAGAATGGGTTGTTCATGCATATTTTCACTGAATTGGTCTACTTTTCGGATAGGTGTGTAGTAATACCAATTTTATACAACTTTCGTAGTAGACTAACGCAGTTTGACCGACCTCAACATATAAATTAAACGATATCGCAAAGACCATAAAATACACACACAGAACTCTATTTCATCATAATAATTAATCTCATCCAAAATATTTTCAAACTCTGTGTTTCGCGGTACTAATCACGACCTCAAGTCACGGACCGCCTACACTCAGGTTTTAGCATCTTGAGTACACGCACCTATTGCATACTTAAGTGTCAAGTTTCATTTATTAATCAGTCCATCACTCGGCTGATGTCGTAAACCCAAACCGTAGCTTGAGAACGTCAAATAATATGTTTATTAATACGATCATGACCTCAAGATCGATATCAAGTGCGAGCTCTTGGACTGAGTGACGTTTATTAATACGGGCCCTAGACATCTATAGTAAAAGAGCGCAGTGCTGCACACCTCCACCCTATTTCAAGTTAAACAAATATACCAACTTTATTTCAATGACAATTAAGTTGATTGCAGAGTGTCTAGCACTATTGAAAAAGTTATAAAAATTGTTTGAAGTTGTAGCGTAAACTGAACTTTATAGTGTAGGAATCAAAATTATTTTTCGATTAATTCATATTTGCTTACATTTTTGTCAAATAAATCGCGAATCCAAATTAAGTCAGTTCATGACCAGAGGATGATCAGACGCGGCGAAATAACAGCCGCATGATCTAAGGTTAAGTACACTCGGTGCATCCTGGACAGTCACACCCAACACTTTATTTGAATTTTTCTTTGCGGTGCGTAGGGCTAACGCCCGCTGGGTGTGCGACCGCCCTCCCACCGGAGTCCGGCGTCAAGCAGCCTGCTGTGTTTCTTCGATGCGTGTGGGGTTCCAGTGACTCAATCATTTTCTGGGCATGCTCGTTCCATCATAGACCTCATCCATCGCTTTCCATCAGGCGTGATCGAGGTCAAGAGCGGGCCCTACCAGCAATTTAAAAAAAAATATTATCATTTCGACTTACCCAAACATCCTGAAAGACTTGATCAGGCTGATGAAGGCCTGCTTGAACTTCCTATTCATGAAGCAATAGGTGATAGGATTACAACACGATGAGCAATAGGCGAGGAGTTGCAGCAAGACGACGCCTTTGGAGCCTATGTACTGGTACAGCTCATCTGGGTAGAACAGGTAGATCTGGAAAGAAAGTTGGAGTTATGGAGTTTGCTCTCAAAATTATTTAATAAAAAATATTTTTTTTAATTATCTACGCTGCAACGTTTTGAAATATATGAACATCATGTATCTTAAATGAATGATTTTATCTTGTCTTGTTTATGAGTTGAATTGAGATAAAAGGTACAGGCGCCAGCACATCAAGCTATCCGAAACTGTCAAATTTTACCAATCAAGTTTGAACCTTATGCTTTAGCGATAAATTTGAAAATCTATTAGTACCTTTAGTATTTAATATTTTGAGAAAATAATTCCTTGCTGATAGAGTTACTTTTGCTAAATGATTCAGATTAAATAGATTAGTGTTGGTAAGTATTATAATATAAGTAAGTTAAGAGGATAGTATTGCCATACAACGTGGCAATGCCGCCACTCACTAGGGTACCAGTCGACAGCGATTCGGAGGAATATTTCGACACCATATTTTAGTTTGTTAATAGTTTTAATTAGGTGATGTTATATTTTTATTTGAATAAAATTATTATAAAGTAACCTAGGTTGCCCTCTGGGGACACACAAGTGTTCATGCATGGGCCTTGTGGTCATAGTTATACGACACACCTCTGTCCACCGCTTCCAGGAATTCAAGCGTGACGTTATTTGTTGAAACTTTATAAAAAGTGAACAATCTAAACAAAAACTCATAAACTTTTCAAAAAATAATCGATTTGTTGACCTCGCTAAGCTCGCTATTTCAGAAAAAGTTTTTAGTTAAAAGTTTATCCGTCCTCCGAATAAGAAGAAAAAGTTTTCCTTCAATCCTGTAACAGCCGGGCTTTTCAATAGGCTGTTATTGAGTTCTGAATGCTGCACACAAACTTAAAAGTAGTTTGGGGTGAGAGTTTCTGATTTCGTTAGAGAGTACAAAGAAAAAATATTTCTATTCAAAGTTAGTTAAGTGCCACTTTAGAGTGCTGCACTTTACTGAGTTCACCAACACCGATTCCTAAACAAAGGAAAAAGTCGTGAAATATAGGTGTGTTGACGTCAATAATGATACTATCAGCTCGTTTCTGATAATTTTTGTGTTTATTTATAACGTTAATTTGTTGTTTGCGTGACTGCCCAATGGTAGAATAACAGTTCACTCTGGTGTAGACGAAAATAAACGGACAAATTAAAATGTAATGAGAGACGATTTTATAATGTATTCACAAATGATGTTAGCTAATGGAGAATTGAATGTTGGTCATTTTTAGAACGCCTAAGATAAAATTGTAAGATAACTATTAAAATGCAAAACAGCTTTTACTTTCATTGTACTTTTTTTATGTTGTTTTCTCAGCTGTCAAATAAATCTGACCAACGGAAAAAAAAATTCCCGTTGGAAAGACTAGTCTAACCATCAATCTGTCCACTGGGAAAAACTCAACGTAACGACAATATTTTTTGTTTGGCAAACAATGAGTCATGAGATGGTCATGAGTTTGTTGCAATGTCCGTATTCCTATAAGCGAATGTGAGTAAGCTTTTCATTCGAATATGAACATTAATCCTACTTGTTATCAGATAAACGTGCGGTCTGTGAGTTTTGCACTATAAACTACTTCGACGCTTCACTCTAAGCGTGGCGTGCGGCTAATCACATTTCAAATTAGCCACAATTAAAGAAAGAAAATGAAATGCTTCCTTTAAATCAATAAAAGGCATTAACGACCTACCCTGTAAAGTTTACCGTTGGTCAGAAGGCTAGACTGTGCAGTGAAGTATAAGTTCTAATTGGTTCAAACACTCGAGGGTAATAGCCATTAAAATACCAACGATCACTGACATTTTAACTACGAGTGACCGAAGTTATTGTTCAGTTCTTCGAAATAGCCATTTAAGTATAAAAAGAGGTTTTACTGAGAGAACAGTCTGACTGCATGCAAGCGGTCTTTTAGTTTTCAGCAAAAATGCCAGACAACTACTTAGTGCCTGACGCTGGTTTCATACAGGTATTGCATGTAAAGGTAGTAGAAAAGGCTTTTTATTTTTATTATTATATAACAGCAAAACAATATGACGGCAATCTTATATTTTTATTGGTCTTTAGTTCCAGCTAAGGAAAAAAACCAAAACTTCACTTTATCAAAGGAAAAAAATAACAAAAAATAACTTTGAACGAAAGTATAAAATTAAATTCCTCGTCAGTCTAGCGTAGATTGTAATACAGCACTAATTAGTACAGTTGTTTTAATTAATAAAATACGTTCGAAAGTATTCGAAAAAGGACCACTTATGCATGTATCAGATTTTCATTGGCTTCGCTTAATTAACACAAATTATTGAACTCTGAAGATTTCGAGGTGAATAAATGGAGAAGATTTTAAAATTGTCCTGAATAAGTAAAAATTAGCTGTAATTATTGCTTTGTATTTTTATATTTATCGTGTCGTATTTATTTATCTTTTTGGTATGGTAATGGTAGCGTTACACGAAGCATAATATACACCTACATAGTGTAGCGAAAATAATAAGAATCACCAAATTGAATAGAAAACGTTTATTTTTGTAAATCAATTTTTATATAAAATGTATGAAATAAATCTAAATACAATAACGGAGGCTTGTTCCTAAAAAAATATTAGGAAAAAAAAAGGAAATAATTATGAGTTTATCAAATTCAGGATATATTTTAAGGATACAATTTAAAAACTAATATCGCGAATTTTAACCTAACTGCGATCGGGTTTGAGGCTCGTTAGAACAGATTTTTAAAAGAATTAATTAATAAATACATTAGCTAAGTTGTCCTAAGATACAAGATCATGAGCATAAGTGTGAAATCGCAATATGTTTTCGTTAGTACCATATTCTGCCAATAGATGTCGTTACGTGTTTCCATATTACCTAAAGAAAAGGTGTTCTAGAATACTTTAAATGGGTTATATCTTTGATAGAGTGAAGTGATTGCGATGAAAAAAAAAACTAATCATTACTCCGAGTTCTACACTATATTTGAGTATAAAAATTAACCATATTGGTTTGGTACTCCATGTTTGTCAAAAATAATCTGCACAAATTTGCTCGAGGAAGTAGCCAGCGCCGTTGTGGCCGGTTACAAACAGTTGGGTCTAAAACTGCACTATTTTATATTTAGGAACAGTGTTTTTGCAATGGCTCCAAGGATATATAATAAGTTACCAAAATGTATAAGAAGTGAAGAATATGTTCACAAATTGAAAAGTTATTTGTTTTTATTTCTAATTGACGTATTACTTTTGAAGATTTTTTAAATGACAAACTATGATACAATTCCTATAAGTAATATTATTTTCCTTTGACATGCATATAAAATTTAATTGAATTGTCATTTATTCATTTAATTGACATTTATTTACCTTAACTTACTTTTTTAATTACCGTTTAATCAGTTTTTTATGATATAAAATAAAAAAATACTATTTGTACACCAATTTTATTGGTAGAACATAGAGCTCGACTACAATAATATGTATATTTCAGACCTTTTATGTATACCTATGTTCACAAATAAAGATTGATTGATTGATTGATTGTACTTTTTATGTACTCCCTGTTCACGTAAAATGTCTCACATCCAAACCGACAAAAACTCCTTTGTTATCCTTTAACACCCCAATTATTGTTTTGGAAATATTTTCAATGTACAGAAACGTCTCGTCTACAGATTTATTATATGTAGGTACCTATACAAATAAAAGATAAACCGGAAAACGGTAAAATTGGAACGACGGACCCGTTCCGATTGAAGGCGTCGTTGTCAAACGGGACTTGTTGTGCCTACAAAGGCAATCTTATCTTTTAATTGTAAAACTTTTAGGTACTTCCGAATCGGGCTTTTAAGCCAATACTATTCAGTAGAGGAGCCCGTGGCTAAATAATAACAGCTGCACAGGTCGATCGATCAGGTTAAGCTACGCTTGCCGCAGTTGGTCCGTGGATGGATGACCATCTTTACATACCGTGACCCCTCCGTGCCTCGGAAAGCACGTTAAGCCGTTGGTCCCGGCTGACATTCGTGGATCTTTAACAGTCGTTACGGGTAGTCAGAAGCCCGAAAGTATGACAATCAGTCTTACCAAAGGGTATCGTATTACTCAGTATCTGGGTTTGTGGAGGTCAGATAGGCAGTCGCTCCATGTAAACACTGGTATTCAGCTGCATCTGGTTAGACTGGAAGCCGACCTCAACGTAGTTGGGGAAAGGCTAGGCTACTCTACTGAACAGTCATCATCATCAGATGATGACTGTTCAGTAGAGTAGCAGCTGCAGGGATCCATTTAGTATTGAGTGGACAGTTTCTAATAAGAATTACGAAATACATTTTGGAAGTAATGTTGAAAGAGGTCTATGAATACCGGTTCCTATAATTGAGAAACGATCCGTTTTAGTTACGAATAGTAGTTTTATTTAAGTCGCCGCCGGTGCGGAGTGTGAAAAAATTCGAAGACATGTGACATCTACCAACCCGCACTGGGCCCGCGTGGTGGATAATAGTCCACTCCCTCTCGAATAGAGGAGGCCAAAATATAGGAGGAGGGAAAAATATAGGCTGATTATGTATAGTTAGAAAGAGACGTAGTTGAAAAGACTCATAATGTTTGGAAATCGTATCTCTTGGTATAGGCAATAAGATGAGGAGGCTCTCTTCTTATAGATTCATGAATCGTGTTAGTAAACGCTAGATGGATTGGGGCCATCTAGCGTGTACTAACACGATTCATGAATAGTCTGAATTATACTTATATTTATTCAAAAACTTTTTGGTCCACGTTTGTTAATTAAAATTAATTAACAAATGTAGGTGGGTTACTCCCGTTTGGTACAACTCATCTATCCTAAACAAAAACACAATGTAAGTACAAAGTTTTGAGTATTTTAAAGATTGAGTAAACAACGATATCTGTGCTAGTATTAGGTTTGTGACAGAAAATACTATGTTAGTCTTCAAGTAAATATATTGTTAAAACAAAATTAAAACACATTAAAAATACATACAGCTGCTCCATATATTTCTGTTTACTTATCTCAGCAAAATGTAGAAAACAGCAAACTTTTTTTCTCAAGATTTTATGGTTGGTTCCATAATAAAAATGTTCATAATAATGAGTACAATGATCCCTTTTCGGGTTTTCAGTTATTTCAATTACACCTTGTATAAGTTAGCTAGGATGATGGTTTACAGCTGACACGATGCTGAGCGATGACTACTGGTTTGTTTGTAGCAAATGACACGCTACGTTAACCTCGAATAAATTTCAGTAACCAAGGAAAATTATTGGTAGTTTATACTGGAAGTTATTTAGACTGAATGGGGTATGAAATAGAACACATAGTATTGTTGCGCGCCACAATTAACGCCTGGTACATGGTGACATTAGTTACCACTAGCGCCATCTAGTATCGAGTAGCGGAACTAGTAGTCAAGATCCTTCTAGAAATTTCGATGCGAGAACTTTATAGAACTTTCTCGAACTATCGACATTTGGTCAGTCGGGACCGATATGTACTCGAACATTCTAGATATTTCTACAATGGAAGGTTCTAGAACTATCTGCGGCGCTATATAAGGCCGAGATGCGCCACAACCGACAACACAGTGTTAGATAAGCGATCGAAGCGAAAACATCCGAAGCGATCTTCAAGTGCGACTTAAAGCGATCAGTAGTGCAATTGTGTTTTGTAATTAGTGTTGTTAATTAAAGTGTCAATTTTAGGTTATTAAATCGGCAGTTTTTATTGTCACGAACCTGAAGCTCGTAACAGTATGATAACGAAGCTATGCAATTTATTAGGATTATAAATTACCCTGCAGCGTTGAGCATGTCTGTTGACGGTTAAAGGGAAAACAATGGAGGATTTTCTTTGAAAATAATGACACATTACGTATAATTATTCATTATGATGTGGTCTTGTTTTCTAAGAAAATTAAATAAAACCTAATATTGCAACTTGTTTTTCAGAATCCAGGATACATTTATTTATTTTAGGTACTCCAACGACTTGTTCACTAATAACATATTATATAGAATGAATGAATGAATGAATTGCACCGATCCCAGCGTGGTTAAACCAGACTCGATTAATCGAATGAACCCCAAGATTCGCACTAGCTCCTGTAGCCTCATGTTCATGGTGCTACAGCGACCATTGCATATCAAGGAATAGACCGGGGGGCGCGGTAATGGTAGGGAAGACGTGCCCGTAGGATAGGTAAGGATTTAAGAGCCTACCGGATATGCATCCTAGAGTAAGCATTGGACTAGTGGAGAGATGGGTAATTGTTATCTATGGATGGGCATCTTTTATCGATCTTGCCGCCAGGTTGGTTCAGGTCGAGCTTCAACGGTGCGTCTTTTGGCGGGCTTCTCCTGCTTTCTCGGTTCTTTTGTATGTAATTGCTTGTTTTGTTGTGTCAGATGTTGCTGTTTTCAATGTCTTCGACGGAAGTTTCGCTACTATCCGTTTCCGGTTTTTGTAAGTTTCACTAGCAGCGATCTTGATCTTACTTCTATCTTCAGCTGTCGTCATCATCATCTGCCTAGCCTTTTTCCAGCTGTATCTGTCCAAAAATTAATTCCCTTGTCGAAGTACCTCATGTCCTGTTTTTGATTGTCGTTCCATGTGTAAAAAGGTCGGCCTTCTTGGATTTGGCCTTGTACTGCATTGCTGCATGCAGTAGGTGTGGTTGCGGCGCCTGTAAACATGTGCGAGGTAGCACACCCTGTGGTTCTTGATGCGTTTGGATATTGTTTTTCCGTCTAAGATTTCATGCATTTTCTTTTGTCTTGGTTTTTTTTCCTAGAGTGGTTAATCAAGTTTCTAATGAAAACTCGCTCATATCTTCTGGGTCTTGATCTGTTAGCTTTAGTAAGTGCCGATACTTTCAGGCCATGTATCGTGCTTGATGGTCCTGTTCGTTAACGATTTGTTGGTTCGTTACAAGGGCGAGTACATAAATTCTTTTACCTGCACGCCGTTCTTCGTCTAAGACCCTTTTAAGCGTTATGGTCGTCTGTTGATCTATTGTTTAAAAAGGTTGGTTGGTATTTGTCCAAGTCCGTTATTACCTCGTCTATTTTTTAAGTGCGTGGGATGCGTAAATCCTGACCCGTGTTGCAAACCGACATGTGGCGATATTCATTCGCATCTTTAGGGTTATTGTTTTTTTTTTTTTTTTTTTTTGGAATTAGTACTTGTACGGTCTCCAGCCACGTGTTGGGTGCTTCGTTCTGTGTCCAAGCTTTGTTCATGTGATGGTGACGGCTTCTTGTAGAATTTCTGGAATTGTTTTGTAAAGCTCGATTACAACTTGGTCAGTTCCGAGAGCTGACCCGTTTCTCATTTTATTAATGACTAGCTGCGCCCCGCGGTTTCACCCGCGTAAATGTCGATCCCATGGGAATATCGGGATAAAAAGTAGCCTATATGTTAATCCAGGTTGTCAGCTACCTCCATACCAAATTTTATCCAAATTGGTCCAGCCGTTTGAGCGTGAAGAAGTAACAAACATATAAACACACACACACACTCACACACACACTCACACACACACTCACAAACTTTCGCCTTTATAATATTAGTGTGATTTCCATTACGTCATCCGCGATGTCCATCACACTGTACTTTGGTTATCGGATTGTTTGTATTAATAGGCGTGACGACAGTATCAAATAATCAAAAATTTAATGATGTTAGGGGAAAATACATATTAAAAGGATTTAAAAAAGTGATTTAGTTTAATTTAAAAACTTGAGATTAATCGGATTTTCACTAAAATAAAAGATTAAAATACTGCAGTCGGCCATTTTGACTGAAACACCAATCACATCGCATGACGTCACGCCTATGTAAACATCACTGTGGTTCACAGAGTACACTATAGACAACATTTGATGTTTACCTAGGCGTGACATCAGATCCGACGCCATGACACTGTGAGCTGTTTTCGCGCCCTATTGAAAAAATATTAGAAAAATGGCTTCAAACTTCGTTAAACTTTAGTTTATTACCGAAATATAGGTGTTTTCGTAAATAGTAAATGTGTACGTACATTACGGAAGAGGATTTGAAAATCATTCGTCATGCCTATTGTTGGTATAAGATGGTCCTCGGATTTTTTTATTGTTTGCTCCCGTTTGGTCATCTGTATCTAAGTAAATCTTTTTCGACGTTTTGTTTGAAGATTGTTTCTACTGTAAAAAGGTATAGCATCTGCATGCATTTTGCAGGGTGGTTTTTCCCCCATTCATTGAGGCAGGCCCTACATGCTTTTTGCTCTTCCTGATATTTAACCTTTGTGTGAAGTGTTGCCTGACATTATTTTACTAGGTTGTACCTATTTGGATTATCTAGTTGCCTATTCTGTAGGAGTTTAGCTTTTTGTAGTTCAGCAAGAGCTAATCGATGATCTCTGGAGAGAACTGGCTGCAGAGTCAGAGTTTCCTGGGCAGCCGCTTTTAATACCTCCGTTATGGTATTCCAGAATATTTCGATGTTTTGTCCGTTAAGTAGATTCCTACATATCTTTTAGTTTTTTGATATGTAGTCTTGGTATTTTGTATTCGTGAATTTACTATTGAGGGTGACATAATGGCTCTGTTTGTAATTGAAATCCTTGTTTCGGTTTGTTCTTAGCAGATCCCAGATTATTTTATGGTCGGATGTGCCCCTAGCTGCCCATTCACCTGTAATAAGTTCGATGAGTTTTTCTGTTGCATGTGGCGATAATGTGATCAAATTGGAGTGCCCTTTGACCATGTTGTTCTGCATGATGATCTCTTTTTTGTCTGTTCTATTTGCAGTTTTTCTCTGTTGGTTGTAGAGCTCCTGAGTTTTTACCTGTTTCTTGTATGCAGGCTGCATGAATGCCCCTAATTGAGAGTTCCGCGTCTTAGTTAATTGGTTAATTAAAGGCTTATTATGTTGTGTTGTTTTGACGTTGTTTGATTTTTCATTAGATCTATCGGGTTGCTGTTGTAATGGTCGGCGTCGGTCATGGCCCAGCTATCATAGTGCTGGTCCTTGTAGAGGATGTGCATGTTGCTGGGTACTGGTTCGCCGGTAGGTGAATACACTAGTGTGTGTTTTGTATCCGTGTGCACGTGCAAATTTACAAGATAGAACTCGGACGCGGCGATTAATATATCCTCTCGTCCTCAGAACGTCTTGTTATACTGCGTGATTGTGTATTTGTTATCCTTTGTTCCTGGGAGAGATTGCTGTTAGGGAGAAATTCTTGTATATTATTTAAGAGCGATATTATGAAGAAGCGAGGTCGGACAGACACGTGGTCAAACCCATTACATTATTTATTGGATGGGCTATAGCTATAGCTCGAACTAGACAATTGCCGTCTTTTGTCATACGCAAAATTATGCCCATTTTTAAAGAGAAAGCCTTTTGTTTTTATGGTATTGCAAGACCTTCTCAGCAAACATGTGCGTGGGTTTGTTTTTGAGAAACAATAAAGCTGACAGGGGACGGCTCAAATTTATGAGCTTTGCTATTTTTGTTTCTTAACTTAACCTTTTTTAACTTCGAGTCCAATTTTTTCGCACATGTTCGAATCCAGGTACACGGATTGTGATCAGACATATTGACATACATAGTGTCAGATATACAGTCGTGAGCGCAGAATTGGGATACGGGTAAACGAGAGAAACAGCTCCTTTATGTACAAGACTTGACTTACAGGCTATCAAATAAGTTGCTTGTTCAAGGCAGTTTTGGTAATTTAGTACAATGTTAAATGAAGAAAATCGTGGAGTACGAATTCTAGAGCGATACCGTATTTTAGGCTAGAGTAATAGAGTATCTTAGTTTTATCCCTCGCTCCTAGATATAATATAAAAACATTTCCCTACTAAAGCCTATTTATAGCTTACAATGATGTTAAATTCACGTGTGGCTTTAAAAATACAAATTAAGAAAACAAAGCACAGCCGGAAGCAGCTTCTAATGGAGATCCCTGAAATATACGGAAAGATCTCACCAAATCCTCGGTTGGGAGGCCTAGGCCTCAGGCTTTTATATCAGGAACACACGTATGCCACTCGTTTTAGTATGCACCCACAATAACAACACACGATACACCGTTTCGAATTTCAAATTTGCGTTTCAAGCTGAGAGTTACGCCAGTTTGGTTAGAGCCACGTGGTACGCACGTTGCATCAAGTATAAACAAAGGCTGGACCCGACACGTCCGTCCCCTTCGGCGGTCACTATCTGACCTCCCACTTATAACATATTATATAAAAAAAAAACTTACATTTGTAAGTATCTATTAGTATGGTGAATTTGTCACTTAAAGAACACAGTTTAGACATAAATAAAAAATACATGCCTACAAATTAAGGGAATTATTTCAAAGTGATTTAAAATAAATTAACTTATTCTCTGTTACAACGCAAGATAAATATGAGCTACTTTACTTTACTTTACTTTTATATGAATAAATATTTTTCTTTCGGAAAAAAAAAACACAAACATGAATATTTTAAACATAAATATATACTTATATTTTTTTTTATGGAAGGATTTCTATTAGAAAATAGCTGTATGGCTTGCTATGTACTTCAAAATAATCAGCCTATAATCTTCCCCCACTGCTGAGACCCACGCCTCCTCTCACTGCTGAGGTCCACGCCTCCTCTCTTCGAGAGGGAGTGAGCTGTAATCTACAACGCGAGCCCAGTGCGGGTTGGTAGATGCCACATACGCCGGTTTCCTCACGATGTTTTCCTTCACCTGATGAAATTATTTACACAAAGTAAAGCCCCTGTCTGGGTTCGAACCCACGACCTACATCTCGTAACCTCTGGGCCACGGCTGCTCAGTAGGTATGTCCTTCACTAGAAACTAACTACTTCCCATCATTTGATAACCTAGATTTTATTGTTAGAACTGACAATAATTAATTCAAGTGGAAAGTGATTATTAGAATAATCACTTTCCACTTGAACTAATAGAATAGAATAGATACTAAATAGATAGTTTGTAGACAAACTATCTATTTAGTATCTATTAACCCTAATTGGTTCGAAGTAAGTAATTCCATTCCTAGTATAACATTAGCATTTCGATTGAGAGAATTATCGCAATTGTTGCAATTCATAAGAAACACTTAATTGCAGTAAAATTGGTTCAGTGTGGCGATTATTAAATGGCATGTATTTAATTGAACCTATATTCATTTTCATTTTGCGCTTCAAAAATATATTATTGAAGACTCTAATAAATATAATGTTTGCTCCTCTTTTTGTGAACGTCACATAATTCCGATTTTGGGGTCTAAAAATACTAAATAGTCAAGTAAATGGTAACTGCGACCAACTGTAAGAAAAGGCCAGAAAGTTAAAAGAGAGGCTCAAAGAAGTTTTAGCGGATCTGTTGAATAATTCCCTCATTAAATGTTCGTTCGGAGGAACGAACATTTATAAAGAAATATTTGACCCCTGGGCCCTGGGCTGCCAGGTATAGGAATAGCTCACGCCCATGGTAAAATAATAAGTTATTATTTTACCATGGGCGTGAGCTATTCGAAAATAGTGAGTTCGTGCCTAGGTTTAGGAGAAAAAAACCGCACAAATGCGAGTTGACTCGACTCGCGTGTAGAGGATTCCGTACAATTAATAAATTTATTCCAAGCTGTTGTAAAATAGGTTTTCAACTGCAAATGTAAGTTTGTACGCATAATATCGAGTGATTTACCAGGTTTATTTAGACCATAGACTTCAGGTTGTCCTGTAATCTATAAGTAAAGAACTACTTTCTGTATTTTTAAAACTTTAGACTAAGCAGTTTCGGAGATAGATTTTCTTAAATAACTTCAAAAATGTTCATTTTAAATAATAAAAAATAATTGAGACCCTCACAACAAGCCTTTTCATTTGATATGTCACACGGTACAGTTTGCAATACTTTTTTTTTAATTTTCGAATTTGCCCCCCGATAGTGACCCCCTCGAAATTCATTTATTTACGTTACTTTCAGGTTGTCACAGACGGACAGACACGCAGACACACGAGTGATCTTATAAGGGTTCGGTTTTTCATTCGGAACGGTACGGTATGAAAGCAAAATTCCGATTCTAATGCGGCTAAAAACTGCAGCCAGCCGAAATAATTGGTTATTGAAAAAGTTGTAAATTCAACTTCCACTTTCGCTTCCAAACTTATGCATTCGACCTGATCCCTAAAAGTCCGTGCTGTCACAGGAAGTCTGTGGCTTTATAATTGAATAAAAACTTTTCTTTATCAAGCTAACCGTACGCGGTAGAAAAACCCGGGAGTTTCATAGGATTAAAACCGTTTTTCAAAACATTTCTTGTTAAGGAAACAAATGTTTCATAATACGGCCGCGTCCTAACCAACGCGCTCGCGAGAGTCGCAGTATTCATTTTGTTCGGCGAACCCGAACGCGTGGTCGAGTCGGCAAAGGACGCTCAAACTCAATGCATTTATTTCAAATAAATCATTACAGGCACTTTTGAATTTTTAAGGAGTCGGGCAATCAAAAACACGGAGCTAGTTGCCCATTCTAAAGCGTAGAAGATAACTATGGAGTGGAACGGGCGAGAAACTCCACGGACAGTCTTTTAAATCATAAATATCACAGTATGACTGGTAGAAAATGCCTATGGCATTAAGACCGGCTCTGCACATTTGTGTACATTAAAAAAAAATTTACAAAATATTGGTTACATCATTCATGTTGAAATATACATATGAGAGTGATGTAGAAAGACGTGCAGGTTAAAAGCGTACGTATTATTAATATGAAAACACAGAAAACAACAATTCAGAAATTAAAATAAGCCGTGGCAGCTAAGAGATGGCCAGTCCCTACTGACGGCGCCCGTTCACGAATATGACGTATGGATCAGCACGCCTTCACACGCGCCACGAATAAATGAGTGACATACCAACGCGAAGATCGCGTATTCGCACGAACGATAAAAACAAAAACTGGCCAAGTGCGAGTCGGACTCGCACACGAAGGGTTCCGTACCACAAGGCAAAAATGCTGAAAAAACACGTTTGTTGTATGGGAGCCCCCTTATATATTTATTTTATTTTAATTTTATTATTTATTATTAGAGTAAAAATACAACTGTGTATTTTGTGAATATTTCAAGTGCCTACCTGTTGCCATTTTTGATATCGAGCAAAAAAGGGCAAAAAAATCGCGTTTGTTGTATGGGAGCCCCCCTTAAATATTTATTTTATTTTGTTTTTAGTATTTGTTGTTGTAGCGGCAACAGAAATACATAATTTGTGAAAATTTCAACTGTCTAGCTGTCGCAGTTCTTGAGATACAGCCTGGTGACAGACAGACGGACAGACGGACAGACGGACAGACGGACAGACGGACAGACAGCGAAGTCTTAGTAATAGGGTCCCGTTTTTACCCTTTGGGTACGGAACCCTAAAAAACAAACGATTAGTTTTGACCACGTTGTCATAAACTATTTTACGCAATAGTTAAATATTAAAAAACCGGCCAAGTGCGTGTCGGGCCACGCACAGTGTAGGGTTCCGTAGTAGCCCGTTATCACAATGTAGTACGATTCTGTTGTTCTTTATTCTGAATAGGTAAAAAAAAAACATATTTTGGTTTTCAATGCAAATATTTACCCATTATAAACAAGCAACTACTTTATCTATGGATGTATGTCTGTGTGGTGCCGGACTTGTCTGTGTGGTGCCGGACTGTCTGTGTGGTGCCGGACTTGTCTGTGTGGTGCCGGACTTAAAGAATACCACCACCCCTTACTTCCCGTGGGTGTCGTAAAAGGCGACTAAGGGTCATACCGGAGAATGGGCAGCAGCGTTCTCTATGTATTCCACCATCATACCATACTGCGATCGCCAACCCGCCTGCCAAGCGTGGCGATTATGGCAAACCCTCCCAAAATTGGGGGAGGCCTATGTCCAGCAGTGGACGTCTATCGGCTGAAACGACGACTTTATCTTAGTCACTTTAAAGGATTAATGCTAAGGATTTTGTATTTGGTACAAAATTATCCAACACCCAAGTTCAACGACTATTACTGCTAAACTAATAAAGTTATCTTAACCGCTATACTTTTCCTTTAAAGTTCATGAAATGCACTATCATCGAGAATTTTTCCAGATTTTTCAAGCCCGTAGTTTAGCTTTTAGAGGGGGGGGGACACCCTACTGGAACAAAAATTTGCACTTTAAACTTTAATATTTCGTAAATGGAGCATTAAGTCGAAAAATAATTTTAGCAACCCCTAAGCCATTTTAGAAGACCTATTCAACGATACCCCACACGATTGGGTAGATGATGAAAAAAATATTCATCCCCACTTCACATGTGAATGAGCTACCCTAAAAAAAATATTTTCCAAAATTTTATTTTACCACTTTGTCGGCGTAACTGATATACGTACTCCTACAAAATTTCAGCTTTCTAGTGCTAACGGTCACAGAGATTAAGCGAGGACGGACAGGCAGACATGGCGAATCTATAAGGGTTCCTAGTTGACTACGGAACCCTAAAAAATACAGTACATTTTTTTCTGTATAAACCCTTGAAAACAGACTTCCTCTGTGTTTCTCATTTTTATAGTAAACTAGCTGCGCCCCGCGTTTTCATCCGCGTAAATATCGATCCCGTGGGAATATCGGGATAAAAAGGGGTCTATATGTTAATCCAGGCTACCTCTATACAAAATTTTATCAAAATCGGTCCAGCCGTTTGAGCGTGAAGAAGTAACAAACATTTAAACACACACACACACTCACATACTTTCGCCTTTATAATATTTGTATGATGCTGCCAACCGAACTTTGTTCCGACCGCACAGTCCATGAAGCGAATCTCAGCAAAGTTCCAATGAATTAAACAAAGCTCTGACGAGTACCTGACTGCTTCTTTAGTAGTTTCAAAGTTAGCTTGTCTTAGAAGTTAGAAGTCAGTATACTAAGTAATTACTTCAGTCAGAACTTCCTTCTACGAGTACTAATTAGTGCAGGTGCAAGTACATGCATATATTAATAAAGAAAATTTAATTAAACTGTAAATTATGAGAAACTAGGTGTTGCCCGAGACTTCGTCTGCGATCCAGGGTGAAAAGTATCCTATGTAAGGACATAGGATACTTTTCACCCAGGACCCAGGACCCAGGTCATGGTCTACCCGTGTGCCAAATTTCATCCAAATCCGTTCAGCTGGTTTACCGTGAACGAGTAACAAACAAACATACAAATTTACTTTCGTATTTATAACATTGGTTAGGATTATACACTTCTGGCCACATCTATTGGCCCACCCAAGTTTAGGTTTCGATGGCCCCTACCGAAATATGATTGCTAGATTGAACAAAAACTGTTGATGCAGTTTTAAACCTGATACATTTTACCATCTTTTTCGATCGTATTGTTTTAAATTTGAATTCAGAATACCATACGACATGGAGCTACGCCTAACAAGTCGGATATGCGCCTTGTTAAAGGCAATTGATTTTTGAATAAAAAACATGTTTTATCAAATAAAGGTTTAATTTAATAACGCGTGTTGCCTCCATGGGCATCTACCACAGCTCTCATACGATTAGGCATAGAGTTTATCAACCGCTCTATGAAATTTTGAGAGATCATCTCCCATTCCTCTTCTATGGCAGTTTTCAACTCCTGCATCGGCTGGGCAACTGGCTGACGAGCCCTAACACGTCTTTTTAGCTCGTCCCACATGTGCTCAATGGGGTTCATGTCTGGGCTTCTGGCTGGCCAGTCCATAACTGTGATGTTCACATCCCGAAGATATTCCCTGACGATGCCGGCCGCATGGGCTCTTGCATTATCATGCATAAAAAGGAAATTTGGGCCTACATAGTCCGCGTATGGTATCACGTGAGGTTCTAAGCACTTACGAATGTACCTTTCAGCATTTAATGTTGGCAGCCGTGGTCCTGTAACAACCTCAAGTTGAGTTTTGCCGCTCGCGGATATACCGCCCCAGACAGTCCATGAGCCACCGCCATAAGCAACCCTCTCTTCAAAGCAGCATTGTGCGAAACGCTCTCCCTTACGTCGGTAGACCTTCTTCCTTCCATCATTGCCATGTAACACAATTTTAGACTCATCAGAAAAGAGTACACGGCTCCAATCTTGCTGTGTCCAATTTAAATGACTGCGTGCGAAATGAAGGCGCGCTGTTCGGTGGGCTCGCGGTAGTTTGGGCCCATTAGCTGGCTTGTGTGGTACCATATCGCGTTCTTTTAACCTTCTCCGAACAGTTCGAGCGCTCACAGATACTCCGTGGAAGTCGCGAAGTTGGTTTTGTATCTCAATGGAGGTAAGGTGATGATTTCTCAAGCTGGTCGTCACGATGAATCGATCCTGCGTTTCAGTTGTGACCCGAGATCGCTTCCTTGGCGACGAACAAAGCCGCCAGTCTCTAGGTACCTCCGATAAACATTTCGGACCGCAAATCGACTTAAATTAAGTTGAGCACTCACGTTTCTTTGGCTGTGTCCGGCCTGAATAAGTGCCACAGCTTGGGCGGCGACTTCAGGTGAAGTATCCATAGATTATTGATAGAACCTCACCTTAATGTTAAGAATAAGTAATGTTTGTTGCAAAACCAAAGATATCAATCACTTTTTCAAGAATTAAATCCAAGTAAACCAATAAAACCAAGTTTTCTTAGTATTCGATTGTTTGATATCAACAAACAGGCTCCAAATTGTCTTTTGTTACTTTAAATTCTGTGTTCGAAATTCAAAAAAAGACTATTGAATGAAATTGTGAATGTGCCAGGTTCAAAACTGCATAAAAACTTTTTGCTCGACCTAATATAAAATTTTAGCTAGGACCAAACGAAACTGAAAATACAAGGTGGGCCAATAGATGTGTCCAGAAGTGTATTTTTTTGGTAGATTGGTTTTAACACGTCAAAATAGTATTTCAAAACTAGATGAGATCGCGATCGTATTAATGAAGATTTCAATTTCTGACATTGTTTGTATACCACTTTTTTCTTCCTGCGTATCCTAATCGTGCTGATGAGCTGATGACACATAATACTAAATATTATTAGCCCAGTATGTTCCCATGGACCGATGGCCGGTGGAGCAGATCAGTCCAGAAGTGGAGACCGCGTATCGGCAAGCGTAGTGTATGGAACGCCCAGTAGGTTCCCATGCATCGATGGCCGGTGGAGAAGACGAGTCCTGGAGTGGAGACCGCGTATCGGCAAGCGTAGTGTGGGACGCCCTGTAGGTTCCCATGGATCGATGGCCGGTGGAGAAGACGAGTCCTGGAGTGAGACCGCGTATCGGCAAGCGTAGTGTGGGACGCCCAGTAGGTTCCCATGGATCGATGGCCGGTGGAGAAGACGAGTCCTGGAGTGAGACCGCGTATCGGCAAGCGTAGTGTGGGACGCCCCTCTAGATGGACGGACGACCTAAAGAAGTTAGCTGGGGTAGACTAGATGCGGAAGGCGGCGGACAGGGTGTTGTGGCGCAGCCTGGGAGAGGCCTATGTCCAGCAGTGGACTGCGATAGGCTGAGTTGATTGATGTTCCCATAAAGACAGCTCTTTCAAGCCATACTAATCACACTAATATTATATAGGCGACAGTTTGTGAGTGTGTGTGTGTGTGTGTGTCTGTTTACATGTTTGTTACTCCTTCACGCTCAAACGGCTGGACCAATTTTGATAAAATTTTGAATGGAGTTAGCTGACACCCTGGATTAACATATAGGCTACTTTTTATCCCAATATTCTCACGGGATCGACACTTCTGCGGGTGAAACCGCGGGGCGCTGCTAGTATTTATTATAAATGCGAAAGTGTGTCTGTCTCTTGCCTCTTCACGCTTAAGCCGCTGAACCGATTTAGATGAAATTTGGTAGAGAGATAGTTAGAGTCCCGCGAAAGGACATAGGTTAGTTTTATCCCGATATTCCCTCTGTCGATACTTATGCGGGTGAAACCGCGGCGCGCGGCTAGTACAGTATAAATTTCAGTCATAATTTAATTTCCGCACGGTTTTTACGACGTGACATTTATTACATGTAAATTTAATATGTGTGTATTAAGTACCTAAAACTTCCAGAATAAATGCGCAAAACGATGGTGAAAATCAAATCAAAATCCGATCCGGAGTTTAGAAGAATAACGCGGTCATACAGACAGGCACGAAAAGCGATTTTCATTTAGAGTATGTCAGAAGCTGAGTTGCCATTATGCAAATGCTGTGCATATCTGTTGTTGATGTAAACATTATTGCAAGTCCACTGAAGTGCCACATGTCCTTGTTTGTGTTTCTGTTGGCGCCATTAAAAAAAATAAAAATAACACGCTGTGTAAAGTCAACGCAACATTTATTTATCTATTAAACCATTTATGTACGCACATACAACATTATTTTTAGTATATGCGAAACCCGAAACATGTGTCTAGTATTTTTATGAAAATACTATTTACAAAATTGTATTCATTGTTAGTCAGTTTCATTGCACTTTACACGTAGTCACGATGCACGATGGTGCAAGAGATTAAAAGAAAACTTCGTATAATTGCGTTGCACGAACTTTTCACATTTCAACTTAAACTACAAAAATTAATAAAACAACTCGTTTTGTTTTAAGATTTATCTATTTCATTTAAGAGCGTTTACGCCGAACGGCATTTCATACAAACTTTCAAGCCCTTATTTTTCGAAATGAATGAACCGATTTTAATGAAATTTCGTACGCATAAGCAGGATACAAGGGTCTAAAAAGTTAGTAGAAAACATTTTCAAAATGTCTTATTTAAAAAAAGATAACTGGAAATCTCTGTTTCTATGGAAAATTTAAAATCGGTCTAATTTGGCTGAAACACTATTTTTTGAAAATGTTTCTACTAACATTTTAGAGCTTTGTATCCTGCTTATGCATATCAAGTTTCATTAAAATCGGTTCATTCATTTCGAAAAATAAGGGCTTGAAAGTTTGTATGAAATGCCGTTCGGCGTAAACGCTCTTAAAGTTTTTTTTAACTGAATGGAAAGTTTTCTAAGCGATCTCTCATCATGAAGCTCATTGCCAAAGAGGATCTAAAAGAGTTTAGTAACAACATTGCAGTTGTGAAAAAGTAATGTGGTTGGAAGATTGTTCCAGCGGTAATAATTTCGAGAAAGCGCCAGATGTTAAGGTTCTTTGTGATGCAATTTTTTTTCTCTTTACTGTAGCAAGTTTTATATTGCTAGAATACCTATTAGCAACGTTAAGAGTTAAGAGGGGCTTATAGCTAAGTAATAACAGCCGCACGGGTCGATCGATCAGGTTAAGCTACGCTTGCCGCGGTTGGTCCGTGGATGGGTGACCATTTTTACATACCAAGGCCTCGGAAAGCACGTTAAGCCGTTGGTCTCGGCTGTCATTCGTGGATCTTTGACAGTCGCTACGAGTCGTCAGAAGCCCGAAAGTCTGGCACCAGTCTTACCAAGGGGTATCATGTTACCAAATAACTGGGTTGCGGAGGTCAGATAGGTAGACGCTCCATGTAAAATACTGGTATTCATATTCATGCATCCGGTAAGACTGAAAGCCGACCCCAACATAGTTTGGCAAAGGCTAGGCAGATTGATTTTTGTTATGCGAACATAAAGCACTAGCAGCGCCCGCGACTTCACCCGCATAAGTGTCGATACCGTCGGAATATCGGGATAAAAACTATCCTATGTCCTTTGCCGGGATGCAATCTATCTCTGTGCCAAATTTTATTGAAATCCGTTCAGTTGTTTAGGCGTGAAAAGGTAACATACAGACAGAGTTACTTTCGAATTTATAATATTAGTATGGATTTCAGTTACATTAGACAAAAGTTGTTCATAATCATGAATACAATTACCCTTTTCAGTTAAGTCAATTACCTAACCTACACCTTGTATGTGTGATTTGATTACGTATTATCACGGAATTAGTATTTCCTTTTCATTCCTCAGACTAATCCAAAACCAATCAGTAACACGGTGTGAATTAATTAGGGTAATTGACATGCTTTCGGGTCCTGACCATCATGAGTTTTACCTTTCCTTATGGCTACCCATTACGATAATGAAACAAGGCAGGGGAAGCATTCTCTGAATATTGGCTTAGGAATTTGAAAGGCAGGAAATGCCATCAAGGTAAGTGCCATCCACGAAAACACGCCCCACCCTTCTTACTAATCGCTAGTAATTCCGCTATTGTTTTAGTTTTTTGATACACACTTTACCCACTAATAAGTAATTACTGTGTATCGAAAAAAATAAAACACTAGCGGAATGTTGCACACTTGTACTGTAAAGCCTCGTCCCCACTAGGAACATTTGTCGAGCGACATGTGTCCCCGGAGACATCGGGCGATGTCGGGCGACATCGGACGACATCGCCGCGACATTGTTGAAACTGTTCCTTGTCGCACAGTCGATGAAGAGTAGTGATAGAGTGTGGACTGACTAGAATAACTAATTATGAATAAATAATAACTAATTATGTTGATAATTCTCAGTGTCGACTGTGCGACAAGGAACAGTTTCAACAATGTCGCGGCCATGTCGTCCGATGTCGCCCGACATCGCCCGATGTCTCCGGGACACAATTGTCGCTCGACAAATGTTCCTAGTGGAGACGAGGCTTAGCGATTAGGAAGAAGAGTGGGACGCGTCTTCATGTATGGCGCTATCTGTATTTAGGCCACCAAATTTTCAACGACACGTCAGTAGTACCTACCTACCTTACACTTAGGGAGGGAATGTAACCTCTCGAGATTAAGGCGATCTCTCGGAAAGATCAATCTCGCGAGCCATTTACGAGATCTCATCGAGATTGTAGGATAACGTTTGTTATTTTTAGGGTTCCGTACCTCAAAAGGAAAAACGAACCCCTTATAAGATCACTTCGTTTTCCGTCTGTCTGTCCGTCTGTCACGACTCTTTTTCTTAGGAACGCTGGAGTTATAAAGTGAAATTAGTATCAAATACTCAGGGCAATCCCTTGAAGTAGTGAAAATATCAAACTTCTAAATCAAGTATTGCCTTGACTTTCTTTTGATTGCAAAAGATACGGGCGTTTATGTTCCGGAATCGAAACCTAAAGTTGACCTAAAGTCATGAAATTTGGCAAGAAGCAATGTCATGTAGTAAAGGAAAAAAATCCAAAAACCGAAAATTTGTTGTAACTTAACAAAAAAAAAAAATATTCACATTCTTAAAAATTTGTACCTACATAACCTCGGTGCGCGAGTCCTACTCGCACTTGACCGGTTTTTTTATTTTATTGTCATAATAAGATTAGAATTTTAATTAATAGGATATTAATTTGATTAATCATTTATCTATAACATCTTTTACTAATCAAATAATTTAAAATGAGTCCTCAAAAATTAATGGAAGTAGCTTTGTAAAAAGCTTAAAGTATCTTTGGCTCTTGTGATACAGGACCTCCTAGTACAAGAGCCAGGACTACACTGACGTTTGTCTTGAAGTGAAAAAAAAAAATCTTATCTTATATGCGACAGAGAGCTGCTAATTTTGCAGGCTAACTAACCATCTGCAGAAAACCACTAACCATCTTTCAGCCTCTACAGTGGTCGCGTGACGACTCCCGGCCACCGTAGGCGCGGGCCTGCAGACGGAGAGTAATGTACCTAGCTCACCGTCCGATCAGGACCAGGCCCGTGCCGGACGGCGCGTAGGCGTACGTGATCCACGCGCGTCTCAAAGAGATGTCAGCATCAAATTGAAGGGGCCCGTTAGGGCCGAAACCTGCCGGGTCAGCGGGATTGTCCGAAAGGGTTACCGCTGGCCCGGAACATAAAGGGCTAAGGAAGGAACACGTGTGGGTTTTATTCAGTAAGAGTCTGACACTCCTTTCCGCTCCACCCAGAGCGGGAGGGGTCCTATAATGATGTCCCATCCTGAAAAAAAAGCCTCTACACTGGTAGGAACTACAAAGTGCAAAAAATTGTCTGCAAACTAGAGCTTCTCACCCACGAAAAAAACCATTAAAAAAATCCTCCGCTTCGAAAAACACTTGTATGAAAAATCTGCAATCTCGTTAATCCCGCGACATCTCGGCCATATCTAAACTTTACTAAACTTACTGAAACAAAATAAGATCGCTGTAATACTTAAAGTTTTACCACAGACGTCTAGTTGACTGTACCTACATGAGCAATGTTGTTATTCGAATATAATTAACTTTATTTTTTTATATTTAGAGTTTTTAATCGATTGGCAAAAAAATTCGTGCAAATATTACTTAACAAGCTTTCCGATAACGGTTATTTGATCATCAATTTTTTTTTAAATAGGTTCTAAATGAAATTCCGCGAACAGATGTTTCAAAAATATGTTCTAAATGAAATTCCGCGAACAGATATTTCATAAACCAATTACGGTATGATTAAACGGCTGAAGCCCTGTAAGTATTCAGTTTCAAGGTGAGGTTTGGTAAGAATCCGATAAACGGGAGTACCCAAATCGTTACATAAATTCATGAGTATGAAGGTAACACTTAAGCTCAGAACTCTTCCTTTTTAGCCGATGGTATTTAGCACAACCTCAACCTTCATTAAGGAACTATTGCGTTGTGAACTATTTTGGGACTTATGTACACGGAACACTGGACCCAAAAACCTAATGGTCTTAAGGCACCTGCCTCCTGTCAGGAAGAGATCAACGATTTTCTCGCTTAAGAAACGAACAAAAGGTTGTAGATCCCGTGGAAGAGTTGATCGCTGACTTTTCACACTGCTAGCCAGTACTCATTTCTGGCAGCGACAAGAGCTATCAAAAAGAGTTCGCTCAGCGACACTCGCTGAGAGACTCACGCTTGGTACAGACGCCAGCAGATCAAGCTACCCGAAACTGTCAAATTTTCCCAAACAACCTTTGAGCCTTAGGCTTTAGCAATAATGTTGAAAATCAATTAAAGAAATTTGACAGATTGTAGTAGCTTGATGTGCTGGCGTCTGTACATACGCATAAAAAGAAAAAAAATCAGCACAAGCAAATAAAATAAGGAAATGATGATGAGGAGTAATCGCTCGTTGCGGTCGCGCAGTTGCTGCTCGTTGCCCGCCAGTGGTGGGGCACGTGCCTTACGGTTACTATAATATGTGTATGTACTTACTGATCTTAGGCATAACTAGACCTAACTGCACAGATATAGATAGACCTAGATAACGCAAGTACCACGATCTGTATGAAAACCAAGCGTCCAATTTTTTTACTAGCTACTAGACGTCACAAGCACTATTTAGTGATGGAAAAATCAAATCGATTCAAAGTCGCCGCCGCCTGCAGCACCCGTCTCGCCCCATCCCCGGGGCCTAGCGCCAGCGCTCACGCTCACCCAGGCAGTACTACACAGGACTGAGCGCAAAAGTGGTGGCTTACGATTTTTGTACGTAAGCTGGGCACGCGAAGAATTTGCTCTTGCGTTATCTGTGCCTAACTGAGAAAAAGAAAGACTTGAAAGGAGAAGCAGGACTTTTGTTATTACTCCGAAAGCTTTCGTTAAGTAGCAGTGTAGTCAATCTGGTATTTGTTTCATGCATTGAACATGAACAAGAATTAAGCCCCATTTACACGGTGCAAGTTTTATTGCCTGTGGGTATACCAGAACAATGAAGCAAAAACTGACTGGCAACTCAAACTCAAAGCATTTATTTAAAAATAAACCATTTACGGGCACTTTTGAATTGTCAAGACGCCGTCTGAACAACACGTACAATTATAACACGATACGGGCAAGTTAGTCGCTGTTCAAAACTGGTAGGTATAGGTGTAAACAACACGTACAATAAAATCGTATTCAATTCTGGCATGAAAATATTCCATCATTCAAAGTAAAAAAAAATTGAGAAGATGTCAATAAAGTTGAATGACATATTTGACAGCACAAATACGGGCAACACTTGAATCAATTGTACAAGGACGTGTAACTGTTTTAACCCTGTTATAGCCACTTCATACAATTATCAAAGAATGACAGTTATGATTTACATATACAGACAATTTAAGATGATCATTTCCCTGTCGTATTTTTTTGGCAATTTTATTAAACCTTTTACGAGAAATAGAGTCTAGCTAGTCACTATTTTGACCTTGAGACAGAACCCTACAAGTGTCTAGATTGAAAAATACTCAGCAAATAAATAATAGGTGTCAGACTGGAATCCGACCCTATTAGAATTGTTTAATCAAACCCGACCTTAATAAATAAAACACTTCTCTTCTTTCTACAGGTCACATTCATTGTATTTCATTTTTAGTACACTTAATTATAGCACGATTTATTGTATTTCTTTTTAGTGCAGAATTTTTGAAACTATAAAATTTGAATTTGAGATTTATTTTAAAATATAATTATTTCTATTTTATTTGTTTTTAATAAATAAAAATTTGGAAGAAAAAAAAACTAGGTACTGAAAGGCTATGCCGAACACTGTATTTTTTTGGTTTTGTTTTATGGGCTAAATAATTCTGAAATAGAATTATGTTAAGGTTTCGTAAAAGGGGCGGTATCTTTTTTTCATAACTTTTATTTTGTGATTTTTGAAAAAATAATTTTAAAAAAGACTGGCATTTGAGCACTATAACATAAAAAGTGGTTGCCACCATTTATTTAAATAGAAAACTAACAAAGTTAAAATTTCGCATGTGCTTTTAATTTTTTATTTCATTGAATTTATTGATTTACAGATGACTCCACCCTGGAGTCTAAATGTGGTGCTATTCCACAAACAATGGGGCACTTAATAATGTGCACATCATGTCCTGGTTGTCTGCACGTTACAGGAACTGATGGATGCTACTAAATGTGCCAAATACGAAGCCAAATTCTGGGCCGACTCTATGTAGATAGCCATCGACACACTAATAGTTTTTTTTTTTTGGCTCTCCAACCCAGAAAGGCTCGTGGCTCGTGGCTAAGAAATAACAGCCGCAAGGGCCGATTGATCAGCTTAAGAGCATTTACGACGTACGGTATTTCAAATGTCTTATTTGAAAAAACCGACCAAGTGCGTGTCGGGCCACGCACAGTGTAGGGTTCCGCAGTAGCCTGTTATCACAATGTAGTACGATTCTGTTGTTCTTTATTCTGAATATAAAAAAATAAAAATAAAATCATATTTTGTTATTCAATGCAAGTCTTTACCCGTTTTATACAAGCCACTAACTACTTCATCTTAGTCACTTTAAAGGATTAATGCTAAGGATTTTGTATTTGGTACAAAATTATCCAACACCCAAGTTCAACGACTATTACTGCTAAACTAATAAAGTTATCTTAACCGCTATAGTTTCCCTTTAAAGTTCATGAAATGCACTATCATCGTGAATTTTTCCAGATTTTTCAAGCCCGCAATTTAGCTTTTAGAGGGGGGGGGGACGCCCTACTGAAACAAAAATTTGCACTATAAAGTTTAATATTTCGTAAATGCGAAACTTTAGCAACCCCCGAGTCATTTTAGAAGACCTATTCAACGATATCCCACGACGGGTAGACGACAAAAAAAATATTCATCCCCACTTCACATGTAGGGGAGCTACCCTAAAAAATATATTTTACAAAATTTTATTTTACCACTTTGTCGGCGTAATTAATATACGCACTCCTACAAAATTACAGCTTTCTAGTACTAACGGTCTCTTAGCAAAACCTCGGACAAACAGACAGACAGACAGACAGACGGACATGACGAAACTATAAGGGTTCCTTTTAGGAACTACGGAACCCTAAAAAGATAACTGGAAATCTCTGTTTCTATGGAAAATTTAAAATTGGTCTAATTTGGCTGTAACACCATTTTTCGAAAATGTTCTTTACGAACTTTTTAGACTTTTGTATCCTGCATATGCGTATGAAGTTTCATTAAAATCGATTAATTCATTTCGAAAAATAAGGGCTTCAAAGTTTGTTTGAAATGACGTACGGCGTAAACGCTCTTAATATAGATAATGAGTTTTGTAATCAAACATTATAGCGATATTAATATTGGTTCTTTCCGTTTCCTACACAGATAACATGTACCTATATGACTAGGGGCTGATTTTTCAATCATCAGTGGGCCTAAAAAGGCCACTTTGGAGAATCATAAAAGGATAACATTATGAATATGGCGAAGACAGTCCGTGTGTTTCTTTTTTTCGCTGCACTACGTAGGTATCATCAAAGAGATTGGGATTGGATTTGGATCGGATTGATTGGTATTTTAGCACAGACAAAAAAAATAACTGAAAAACACTTTTTAACAAAAAAAATTCAACCGTCTTTCAAAAAACACTATAAAGTGAAAAATAACTTTAATTTCGGAAGTCGGTGTCTTTGGATTTGTATTTTAGTTTTTTGCCACTGACTTCCGAAATTAAAGTTATTTTTCAATTTATAGTGTTTTTTGGAAGTCGGTTTTTCGGTAAAAAAGTTTTTTATTTCACTTTTTAGTGGGTCAGTTTGTAATTTATCTAAGTTACAATAGCCTAATGTCAACTGCGCATCACCTTTTATATTGCTTTTCCCGATGCAGGGACGTTAATTGTTGAGGAGTTCTCCTTAGTAAGAACCAGGAGAACTCACCATCAGCTCCACCATACGCATTGTAACGAGCATAAATTGCTTAGCAACGTAGTGTGTGAAATATTTATCATTGAGTAGTTCCGATGGCCATCTGTGGTCTTCATCATCAGCATATGAAGTCGAACATTTATAACCTACTCCTTTTTGGAAGTCGGTTAAAAATGCTTCACCAATGGGATTTGAAATGTTGACAGTTATTTCATACAAAACTGTCAAACGTCATTTTTATTACTCGAATAAAAGTTCTCTGGCAATGTAAAAGTCAGCCCAGTAAGTAAACTATTAAAGCGTTTGGGCGAACTTACTTTTGCTTACTTTCATTTGAAATACCTCATCTGCCTAGCCTGTTCCCAACTATGTTGGGGTCGGCTTCCAGTCTAGCCGGATGCAGCTGAATACCAGTATTTTACATGGAGCGACTGCCTATCTGACCTCCACAACCCAGTTTCTGGGTAATACGATACCCCTTGGTAAGATTGGTTGTCAGAGTTTCGGGTTTCTGACTACCCGTAACGACTTTCAAAGATCCACGAATGACAGCCGGGACCAACGGCTTAACGTACTTTCCGAGGCACGGAGGGGTCACGGTTCGTAAAGATGGTCACCCATCCACAGACCAACCGCGGCAAGCGTAGCTTAACCTGATCGATCGATCTGTGCGGCTGTTATTATTTAGCCACGGGCCCCTCATTTGAAATACCTAATATTATAATTTTGGAAGAGGCCCAGCAGTGGACGTCCTTCAGTTATGATGATGAATTTTATTTTAATTTTTAACCGACTTCAAAAAGGAGGAGGTTCTCAATTCGTCGGAACCTTTATTTTATTTTTTTTATGTATGTTCCCCGATTACCCGATTCCAAAAATTATTTTTTTGTTTGAAAGGGTATGGTCTCGAGGTGGTCCCATTTTCACCAAGTCGGAATCTGATCAGGCAATCCCATGGAAATCGAGGGAAACCCTAAAATTTTATAGGCACACCTATAGCGATTTGAGTATTTTTTATAGTAACTCGTGCATTTGCTCTATTTAAAAAAGTTGTTATTTTCCACCTGTATTGTCCCAATCCTGGGCAAAGGTGATTTTGAAGTTAGAATAGTAAGTTCTTACCGTATTTATGACGTGCAGTGGCGTCCAACACACGAAGAACTCCATAATGATGACAAACAGCATTCGTATTACCTGAAAAAACAAATAAATTTAATATTTTTAATTTTACTGGCAAAAAGTGGATACCTACACTAGACATCTCTGTCTGCCTCTTAAGGCGGTTACAGACATTGCGAGGCATGCGCAGCACACGGCGCTGATCGCATGCTTCGCAATGTGTGGTCGTTCACATTCGTGATGAGGCATGTGCTACGCACGTGAAGGGTGAGCCAGCGGCAGCGTATGTCAGCAAACGCTCCACGATCAAAGGGTACGTGGCGTGCGCCGCGCATGACATTGGCTGGCTCGCTCTGTACTTGCGTAGCACATGCCTCGCAACAATTGAAGGTACGCACATGGTGGTGCGAGGCAAGTGCTTCGCACGCGGTTGCATCGACCCGAGCATGCGTCAGTCGACCTGAGCATGCGCTGGTTTTATTTTTACTCGAGGCAAATTAATATCGAGGCGTGTGTTGCGAGGGGTGCGCGGCGCATGCCTCGCAATGTCTGTATCCGCCTTTAGAGGAATACACGCCTGATTCTTTGTTATATTGCAGTCAAAGCTGATACAGGTAATATACAGGGTGGATTTTTGAGATGGGGTAGCAAGGGCAGCTAGCTACTCGCTACAGGAAAACGGTCTTAGGAGACTTTCCTTAATTTTTGAGAAATTTTGATTTGCATTCACAGATTTTGAAAAAAATGTAAGTACAGTCAAAAACAACACGTACAATAACTTTTTTTTTTACCCCAATCGATCCTATTTCATATAAAAGGATCAAAAACCTCGTTCATTGGGAATGAAAAATGCGATCCGTATTTTTATAAAATCCCGATTTTCTCGAAAACGATTCAATTTTGATATATCTTTTGCTAACGTCATCTACGTTAGTACTTTCAGGGAGGTATGAGTAAAAGCGCAAAAAAAACATTTGCTATCCACACATTCTGACCTCCTATATGTTGTTTTTTTCTATGAAACAGTAGATTTTTTTTTTTTTTCGATCACCGATGAAAAATTCACTCAACAACTGCCAACAGGGCAGTTGTTGAGTAAAAGACGTAGAAACTTTTCTCGTGGTCGCAAGCGCGACTGCTCAGCGTGGGGTCCTGGGTTCGTTTCCCAGGTCGGGCAAAGTGTTATTGAGTTTTCCATTAATCGAAGAGCACGGAGTGGGTCGTTTTTTTTGCACACATGTTTATTATGATCTGCTGTGAAAACTCATGTTAACAGACTGTGAATGGTTCATCAAACTATCAACGAGCAGCCATCGAAGTTGTGGATTTCGTGGCCCTTAATCGGGTTTTACACGGTTCGTTATTTTTGCCACACAGTTTGATCGAGTAGGTTTACATGTCAAATTGATCGCTCTAGAGTAACGAATATAAGTTTGAAATCGCAAACCCGTCTAGAGCAAGTGTGGCCACCAATACTCATGCCTTATCTGTTTGAGAAGAATCCTTTGCCCTGCAGTGGGTATCCCACTGCAGGGCAAAGGATTCTTCTTCTTCTTAGGAGGCTGTTCTTCTTTCTTCTTGGGAGGCTGTTAATATTAAAAAAAAAAAAAAAAACATTGGCACTCCGGGAGTGCCGACAGAAGTGAAAACAAAACACAAACAGAATACTTTGCCATCACTCACTGACATATCGGATATACATTACAACCGCGTAGGTACATCCCGAGGACAGCAGTACACATCTGAAGCGGGTATTTTTTTAATAAAAAAAACACGTGCGGTGTCGCTTACGGTAACAGTGTTTTTTCACATCTCAAAAAATGCCCAACGCGCCTAAAGAAGTTTTCAGCTCAAAAATCTAAGCTGGTTGTGGCTCCAGAGATAGGAACCTTCTCACGATGCGAGCCGTATCAAGGAGTACTGTCTCCTAAATCACTCCCTTGATCTAACCGCCTAACGACAGCCTCGAGAGAGGCTTTCGGCGATCAGGCAATTAGCCGTTACGACAATTGGCATAATGACAGCCGAGCTGACATAATTTATTTATTATAGAGGTCAGAAAAATTACAAGCGCCTACGTAAGCTGTACAGTCAACATAAAAGATAAGTATGCAGGATCGTCGGATATAGTTGAAGTTTAGTAAGAAACCGATGGATGTTGTCGACTGAAAGGACAATGCTCAGGGATGTATGGAATCCCGTACCATGCTGCATCAAAGTCAAACTTTGTTTTTTATAGATAACACTTATCATATTTACTCCTACAAAAATAACTTTTCGGAGATTAAAAAAAAATCCAAATAACCTAAAAACTAGCTACTTTATTTTGTTTGTCACGAACAGCCATTATTGCTTTAAAAACAACCTTCTATTCTAGTTATTTTTAATAAATGTAGAATCGACAAAGTATAATTTTTTACATGTTTTTTGTAAGACATATCATTTGAATCGCAACGTCATGTAAAGGGAATAAAACAATATCAACACTTTTTTACTTTAAATTAAATTCCCTCTTCAAAAATGAAATCCCCGACATACTAATGTCGTAAAAAAATATGAAAATAATTACTACAATATTTTGATCTTGATGCATGAGACTTTTTATTCGACTTTTGATCATTCTCTTTTAATTTGTTATATTATGAATTAAATTAAATTTTATTCGAGAACATCCATCGGTTTCTTACTAAACTTCAACTATATCCGACGATCCTGCATACTTATCTATTTTGTTGACTGTACTTTTACAGCCTACGTAGGCGTAGGCGTAGTCGTTATTTATGCGTGAAGTCTGAAACACGAGCTAACTCGTGGACACTAAACCCTTCGTCCACACGTGCTGACTCGATATTTCTACAATCATTATTTTGAATGAATGAATGAATGAATAATATATTTATTTGCAGGAATACAGGTAGGTAACATAAGTTATTAAGCTCGCTACGGGTTTCACTATTTTCGGCATTTCAGCCGTGCAAATATTTAGATTTTACATCTTGGTTATACTTATAGCATGTGGTACACATTTAGTAAATATCAATGACATGAAAATACTAATAATAATTTCATAATTCAAATTTGCATTGCAATTAATAAAATTAATTATACTATAATAATTTATATTAAAAATAGCGATTAATAATAATGATGTCGTGTGTCAATGAAAAATTGCAAGAATAATGATTATTGATCAAGTGTAGTAAGGTGGAAGCGTGAAAGTGGAACTTTTGTTGTACCAGGCAGCACGTGCCGCTTGCGGTGGGTGGCTAAAACGACCACTTAGATCAGCTATGGGGAAATAATAATAATAATAAAACATTTATTTTCAAGCTACTTTGGCCCATAGATAAATACTTTACTGACTAACATATATATTATAATAGTACAATGTGTGTTAGTGTATAAACTTAAAACTATGTTAGTAAAACTCACTTCACTCGAGCACTGTCTTTGTGCTATCGTGTGGCACTTGTCCGCGGAAGCGACGGAATATTACACCTTGCGGCCAAAAGTCCTCTGCCATGACGCATGTAGGTACTCGCACCACGAACGCCTTGAAGTCGACGTTGCGGCGCGATTCAAGCAACTGCACTCTCGGCCTGTACTTGGTCCTTTGGTACACGTACTCCACGAAGTCCTCGGCCTTAGTGGTATGCTTGCCACTAAGAAATAAGGTTCCTGTGTGCGCTAAGTTATTCTTTAGCGTGTGCGCCTTCATGGAAGGACGTGCGGTCGTGGGATCGACCGCACTTGGTGGTGGGGCCCAGGCATGGCGGACTGATATCAGTCGGGGGTGCAGTGACCGGGCCCCGACTCATGGTAGTAATACGAAACGTAGAGTTTTAATCCGACAAAACCCTCCGTTCTCCCCAGATAAACGGTATCAATGAAGATTTTACCACCGAAAATAAATGGTTATTCTTTTAAAATCTCACCTTTAGATATTTATATCATACTATTATTATAAAGTCTTGTCATACTATTATTATAAAGTCTTGTCATACTATTATTATAAAGTATTGTCTGTGTGGTGCCGGACTTAAAGAATTGCACCACCCCTTACTTCCCGTGGGTGTCGTAAAAGGCGACTAAGGGTCTTACCGGAGAATGGGCAGCAGCGTTCTCTATTTATTCCACCAACATACCATACTGCGATCGCCAACCCGCCTGCCAAGCGTGGCGATTATGGCAAACCCCCCCCAAAATTGGGGGAGGCCTATGTCCAGCAGTGGACGTCTATCGGCTGAAACGACGATTATTATAAAGGCGATAGTTTGTGAGTGTGTGTCTTTATATGTTTGTTACTTCTTCACGCTCAAACGGCTGGAGCAATTTTTATAAAATTTGGTATGGAGGTAGCTAACACCTTGGATTAACATATAGGCTAGGTACTTTTTTATCCCGATATTCCCACGGGATCGAAACGTATGCGGGAAAACAGCGGGGCGCAGCTAGTCAAATAATATTTAAATAAATGGAGTGGCTATGTAGCATTGTGGTAACTACAACCTTGTGACAATTTGCCGGACAACTTAAGCCGCCCGAAAATCGATCCGTGTAAAGTTCCTTAAAAGCTGTCGGAGCAATTTACTGTCATGTCATATGATATGACACGAATAATAACACTCAGTTTTCCACGTCAAAATGTTTACATAGTTCGAGATATCATAATAATTATGTTGAATGTCAAGTGCTTTTAGTTTTTTTTTATCATTTTTATTGCTGAATGGGGGGCGCTCTTGACCTCGATCACGCCTGATGGAAAGCGATGGATGAGGTCTATGATGGTACGAGCGTGCCCAAAAGATGCCTAAGGCACTGGAACTCCCACACATTGATGAAACACAGCAGGCTGCTTGATGCCGGAAGGTTGGTCGCAAACCAGGCGGGCGTTAGCCCTGCCACCGCAAGGGATGAATTCGCCAGTCAAATGAGGTGTTCGGTGTGATTGTCCAGGATGCGCCGAGCGCTCGGTACAGTAGAGTAACTGACGGAACAAACTGTGCTACACGAGGAGGCTTCTTCATGCATCCCAAAAAGTTCATAAATAAATCTACCTAGATTTATTTATGAACTACATCAAAAAGTGGTTGGTACCCCGCAACCCTCATTTGTTGGACACTGGACACTACACACACACTAACGTTATTCCAATATCCTTATAAAACATGTGCAATCCTTTTTAGTAAATAATATTTGCTTCCTTTTTAACCGACTTCAAAAAAGGAGAAGGTTCTCAATTCGACGGTATGTTTTTTTTTTTTTTTTTGTGTGTTTGTTACGCGATTACTCCGCCAATTGTGGACCGATTTTCAAAATTCTTTTTTTGTTTGAAAGGGTATACTCTCGAGGTGGTCCCATTATCATCAAATTGGAATCTGATGAGAGGATCCCATGGAAATCGAGGGAAACCCTCAAATTTTATAGGCAAAGCTATAACGATTTGGGTATTTTTTAAAATAACTTCAGCATTTGCTCTCGGAAATCATCATTTGGTAAAGTGAAGTTGATGAAGAAGACCACAGATGGCCATTGGAACTACTCAATGACAAATATTTCACGGGTTGCGATTCGATTACTTTAATATGGTTGCTAAGCAATTTATGCTCGTCACAATGCGTATGGTGAGTGGTTGTTGAGAAGTTCTCCTGGTTCTTACCAGGAGAACTCCTCAACAATTAACGTCCCAACATCGGGAAAAGCAATATTTTGTAACAAGTGATGAACAGTTGACATTAAGCTATTGTAAGTTAAATAAATTACAAACGGACCCACTAAAAAGTGAAAAATAAAAACTTTTTACAAAAAAAAAAACAACCGACTTCCAAAAATAATACTAAAAAATTGAAAAATAACTTTAATTTCGGAAGTCGGTGTCAATAAACGAAAATGCGGAACCAAAGACACCGACTTCCGAGTTATGGAGATATTATTGCCACAGCGGCGGCGCCATTGTGGCTCCCATTTTGAATGCAATTCTCACACCCAGAAGGCATAAGTATTGATAAACGTCGTTTGTTACGTCGGCGCCGGCTGTCGCTGAAAACCAGCGCTGGGGCTCTGTGTCTGTCTTGCATAGGGTCGCAGCATATTGCTGAGCGATAGCCGTTTTACGTGGATGTGACGCATGTTTCTCCCAACCCTTTCTTATTTTTGAAGTGAAACTTCTTCAGCGGCGTTGTACACTTTTTTTGTAATGGGTAAAAAATGTTAAACTCGCGTCAGGACACGTGACCCTGATCGTAAGATTCGTAAGATGACAAGTGACCCTGATCGTAAGATGACACGTGACCCTGATCGAAAATTCGTAAGATTCCAAAATATAAAAAAATGTAAATATAAAGGCCATAAAAAAATATTGTCAATGAAAAAGTTTTAATGCAGTTTTTAAAGCCGATATACTGGCCATCATTTTGGTGTCATCATTGTTCCAAATTTGAATTCATAACCATTTAAAAAGTTGAAATTATGGATGGAAGTTAATTTTTCTGAGAGATAAACTTTTTAATGTAATAAAGGGTGTCTCAGAATGTTTTTCGTTTTTGAATTGACCAATACGCGCCAACCGCAGGTAGCAGGAGGAGGGGAGTGGTCTCAAACGCTTGGCCGGCTTGTTAAGTTTAGTAGCCATGAATCGTTTCACGGGACCGCAGCGCGCGTTTTGCGTGCGAGAGTTTTATAAAAACAACGATTCCTACACTATTGTTCGTCGTCTCTACAGGACACATTTTAATTTAACAAGCTTAAGACATGTGCCAAGTGCCAATTTAATTAAGCATTGGGTGTGCAAGTTTGAAGAGACTGGGAATACAATGCCGGACAAATCGTCTGGGCGCAAAAGGACATCAAGAACGAGCATGAACGTCGACCGCGTTCGCCAGTCTGTTATGGACGACCCACGACAGTCGTTGAGATTGCGCGCAGCTTCTCTTAATTTGAACAAATCTACGGTTCATCGCATTATTTCGAAAGATTTACATTTTCACCCCTATAAAATTGTTATTGTTCAAGAAATGAAGCCCGATGATCCTGATAAACGAGTCGAATTCTGCAGGACAATGAAAAACCGTTTTAGGAGTTTCAATAACATCTGGTTCTCCGACGAATCGAATTTTCACATCAACGGTCACGTAAATAAACAAAATTGCAGATACTGGGCTTCCGAGAATCCGCTAGAACTGCATGAGAAGCCCTTGCACTCGCCAAAAGTTGTTGTTTGGGCTGCCATATCAAGTCAAGGAATTATCGGTCCTTATTTTTTTGAGGATGACCGAGGTCGAACTCAGACCGTTAATTCTGATCGATATTGCCATATGATCCGGTCTTTTTTGGCTACAGAAATGCAAAACCAGTCTGGCTACAACCGCAACACCTTTTTCCAGCAAGATGGAGCCACTTCTCATGTTACAAATGACTCATTAGCTGCTCTTCACCATTTATTCCCTGGAAGAGTGATAAGTCGCCGAGGAGACATCAACTGGCCACCGAGGAGCCCTGATTTAACGCCTGCTGATTTTTTCCTGTGGGGCTACCTAAAAAGTAAAGTTTACAATCCATTGCCACCCAACCTGAATGTTTTGAAGCAAAGAATCACTGAAGAAATCAACGCTATTCCAAGAGCGATGCTCCAGCGAGTGATTGAAAATTTTAGCTCCAGGTTAAATGAGTGTGAACAAGTGAATGGTGCGCATTTGCAAACGGTTGTTTTTCATAAATAAACTTCAAGAACTGCTTTTTAATTTAACAATAAATAAATCTAGTTTTAATTGATATTGTTGTTTTTTATTTAACATCTAAAAACGAAAAACATTCTGAGACACCCTTTATAAATTGTCATGTTTGTGTACGATAGCGCAATAAATAAATATTGTATTCTACCACCTGCGTTTTTTCGAAGGCTTGCCCAAAGATCAACAAGTACTTCTAAATGAGCCGACGTTTGTGGCACTTGCGCATACAGAGGCCCAACGTTCAAGGGGATAAATGATAGTACTTTTATACTGATAATTAAAACAATTCGTGCAAAATTATTCCCTAACCATTCCAAAATATCAAAAATGCACAACGCTAATATTCAAGTTTTCACTTCTGCCGGCACTCCCGGAATGCAACCCGTAATTTTTTTTTTGGTTATTTTCTTTATTGCGTCATGTTTACTGCAAATAAATGTATTTTCTTTCTTCTAAATATGTTTGCTCATTATCAAGCCATCAACGTTCATGTTTCCTAACAATGCTTCATACACTTTATGTTAGGATTTTCGCATTGTTTGTTGGTAGATACGTAATAAAAAAACTTTTGGCCTTGTCGGTTAAAACAAGTTGGAATGCAATTATGTTTGAAATGTGAACGTATTCTAGTTAGTCAGTAGTTGTGTTAATTTAGCGATGCGTGGCTTCTGTGTATTTGTCCGTCACGCAGCTTTCATCATTTCAGCCGATAGACGTCCACTGCTGGACATAGGCCTCCCCCAATTTTGGGGGGGTTTGCCATAATCGCCACGCTTGGCAGGCGGGTTGGCGATCGCAGTATGGTATGATGGTGGAATGCACTGAGAACGCTGCTGCCCATTCTCCGGTAAGACCCTTAGTCGCCTTTTACGACACCCACGGGAAGTAAGGGGTGGTGCTATTCTTTAAGTCCGGCACCACACAGACTAACGGCACCACGCAGCTTTATTTCTAGGTAATTGGATATTACCTAGAAATAAAGGTCGGTTCGGATATCGGTTGTTCTGGACCTGCGGGTCTAAAAGCGACCGGTTCCAGATGACGGAAGACTCGGGTAGGTTACTTATTAAAATTGGCACATATTGTGTTGTTTTAGAATGTAATTCAATCAACTCAGCCTATCGCAGTCCATTGCTGGATATAGGCCTCTCCCTGGCTGCGCCACAACACCCTGTCCTCCGCCTTCCGCATCCAGCTTGTCCCAGCCACCTTCTTAAAGTCTTCGGTCCATCTAGTTAGGGGGCGTCCCACAACACTCTTGCCGATACGTGGTAAGAATGGTGTCCGCTCGGACTCGTCTGCTCCACCGGCCTTCTACTACTAGGTAGTAATAGTTTCGTGACTAAATGATAACAGACGCGCGGTTCGATCGAAGATACTATATAAGGCACTATACTAGGCTTGCCGCGGTTAGTTCGTGGATGGGTGACCATCCATTACATATCGAGAACCCTCCGTGCCTCGGAAAGCACGTTAACGCGTTGGTACTAGCTGTTATTCGTAAATCTTCGACAGTCATAGCGGGTATTCAAAAGCCCACGGTCTTACCAAGGGGTATCGTGTCCGGGGCAGCGGGATTGTCCGGAAGGGTTACCGCCACCCCGGAACATAAAAATCTAAGGAAGGAACACGGGTGGGTTTTAGTCAGTAAGAGTCTGACACTCCCTTCCGCTCCACCCAGAGCGGAACCTTGATGATTTTAGTCAGTAAGAGTCTGACACTCCCTTCCACTCCACCCAGAGCGGAACCTTGATGATTTCCCATCCTCAAAAATAAAAAAAAGGGGGTATCGTGTTACCTAGTACCTGGGTTGTAGCATATAGGCAGGAGGCACTCGCTTCATGTAAAATACTGGTTCAGCTGCATCTGATTAGAATGGAAAGCGACCCCAACATATTTGGGAAAAGTCTAAGCAGATAGAATAAGTTTGAATACTCGTGGATGTCTACTACCCTGGGGTGGGTGGAGAGGTCTGTCGGACTCTTACTGACTAAAATCACACGGTGTCCTGCTGCGATATTTGACTACCTAGTTATTTCTGAGTAGAAACTTTGTGTTGTGATTCTAGTTTACTGTCTGGAGTTACAAGAAATATACCGAAATACATCGCACTTTAATATTGATTGAAGAGGTCTGCCTACAATGTCAATACAAAGTTGGTTCTCTCCAGACAATTTGTTTTAACAACATGGAAAAACTTGTGGACATTTTTCAGGTTTGTTTGTTTCAGGATATTTTATTTTTTTAGGAGCCCACAAAAGGTATTGGATACTATGACAGTTCCCAGACCCTGATTTACGGTAAATTGGCTTTCAGATCGATCTCTTTTCTTCGTACGAAAATGCGAACTTTTAGGCCACGCATCGTAGGTATCACAAAGTGCTTGCCCAGACTGACAGCGTCGGGCGAGTAGCGGCGCGGGTGCGGGAACGCGCGCGACCTGCCTGTCCAGTGTTTGTCAAAATATTATACCTATGGATGTCAAAGACTTATTTTTCCTAGAAAAAAGCTCCAACTAGTTTGAGAACCCCGGTCCCCACGCGGGCCGCCAGCGCACTCACTGCGGCCACTTGTACACAAAATACAGATAGTACAGAAGACAATCTACATACAAAGTGCGCTCGAGCAACGCACACATAGACACCGCTCACGGACACGTTATCTCAGACGGGTTGGGAGCAGTGCGAGCGTGCGTGGCATCCGCTTGAGACACGCGTTTGTGAAGTGCAGAAATGGAGCAACAATAAAATGCTATCTAAGCTCGATTTATATAATAGTTTCCTATTTTGTTACCCGACTGCGCGACGCAAAGGAGTGGTAATGTGTTCATCAGCCTATGTATGTATGTATGTATGTTTATATGTTCCTTTGAAGCACTATACAGACCAAACGCCTGGGCCGATTTTTATGATTCACACGTTAATCGATTCCTCTTAGTCCGGCGAGTGTCACTAAAGACATGACGTTAGTGAAAATTCAATATGGCGACTACTGGACGCCATATTAAATATTTTTTTTTATTTTTTTTTTTTCAAAACCTTTCGAGTGGGGTATCAAAATAAAGGGTTTTAAAAGGTGATTACAAAAATATATACAACATATATACTTAAAAGCAATTCGAAGTAACAAATCGCAAAAAAACACCTACCAAGAACTAAATCGTCTGCGAAATCTTTCAAATTTGTAAACTAAAAAGCTGGAAATAAAAAAGTTATTTAAAAAAATCAAAAAACCCGTCTGCGGTAAAAATCTTAAGTTAAAAGAAACTGAAAAGCTAAAAACAAGCCCATTTTAAATTAAATAAAAGTTGGAAGCAGGCGGGACCCACACCATTTTTATTGTATTTTCAAATTCAAATGGGTCCCGCCTGCTTCCAACTTTAATTTAATTTATAAAATGGGCTTGTTTTTAGCTTTTCAGTTTCTTTTAACTTAAGTTTTTTATTTGAATCAGTATAAACGAAGTAATTATTTTGTAAGGTAAATTCACGTCACCAACTATTACGTAAGTTGAAAACATGATTTTTTGTTTGTGTAGATATTGTGTTGTTTTTAGTGTCATTTGTTAGGTTTAGGTCTAAAACGGAAAGGACAAAATAAATTGTGTAAATAAGGTAATCCGTTTTGAAGTTATTAGGGATTTTCGATAGTGAAAATTGACAAATGTAAAATTTTATATGTTTTTGTTCTGTAAACTTTTTGTATTGTAATACTATGTTTATTGTTTTTTTTAACCGACCTCAAAAAAGGAGGAGGTTCTCAATTCGACGGTGTTTTTTTTTTTTTTTTGTGTTTGTTACGCGATTACTCCGTCAATTGTGGACCGATTTTCAAAATTCTTTGTTTGTTTGAAAGAGTATACTCTCGAGGTGGTCCCATTATCACCAAGTTGGAATCTGATGAGAGGATCCCATGGCAATCGAGGGAAACCCTCAAATTTTATAGGCAAAGCTATCACGATTTGGGTATTTTTTTAAATAACTTAAGCATTTGCTCTCGGAAATCATCATTTAGTAAATTGGAGCTGATGAAGAAGACCACTGATGGCCATTGGAACTACTCAATGACTAATATTTCACGGGTTGCGATTCGATTACTTTAATATTGTTGCTAAGCAATTTATGCTCGTCACAATGCGTATGGTGAGTGGTTGTTGAGGAGTTCTCCTGGTTCTTACCAGAAGAACTCTTCAACAATTAACGTCCCAACATAGGGAAAAGCAATATTTTGTAACACGTGATGAGCAGTTGACATTAGGCTATTGTAACTTAGATAAATTACAAATGGACCCACTAAAAAGTGAAAAATAAAAACTTTTTACAAAAAAAAAAACAACCGACTTCCAATAAAAACACTACAAATTGAAAAATAACTTTAATTTCGGAAGTCGGTGTCAATAAACGAAAATGCGGAACCAAAGACACCGACTTCCGAAATTAAAGTTATTTTTCAATTTGTAGTGTTTTTATTGGAAGTCGGTTGTTTTTTTTTTTGTAAAAAGTTTTTTTTTTAATATTGAAGAATAAGCTCAACAATAAATCAAACAACTAGATACGAGTGCCACTACCACGATAGTTTTTTGTGCATAAGTCAAAGTTGACGACCCTAGCGCGTCCGCCGAGCGTAGGTATGAAAAGTGAAGTACACATGTGATTGACTTCTGTACTATCTGTATTTTGTGACTTGTATGAACGAGCTATGGCGTGAGTTGCCCGCGCGCTCCCCGCGCAAAGCAGCCCGCGCCGCTCACCGCGCCCACTATGGACGCTCAAATGAAGTTCTTATGTTTGAGTACGCCGCGCCACGCCCGCCCCGTGCCCGCCTTTGCAGTCTGGCCAAGCACTTACAGCTTTTGTCCACCACCACCGTCAACGAGAAATGAGATTATCCGAACCGAACGGACGTGCGGTGGACATGCGGCCATAGCAAATGTATGTATCGCTACTTCGATGCCGTCATCTCGTTCTCTTTGACGACTTGTTGACGTGACGGTGGACAAACGGCCATAGACCGTTAACTGACCTAGCGTAGTAAGGAGTTTCAGTAGTATCCGACGTCAGCTTTTACTGGTTTTGTTACCTGCAGCTTACCGTACCAACTTTCCCACATTATATTGTAAGTGTTCGAAATACTCCGTATCTAAGTAGGTACAGAGCAAAGGTGACGCAGTGGCAACGGCCCGGCCCCGACTTACAAGTTCGTGGGTTCGAACCCAGGAGGACGGTTCACTTTGTGTATAAATAACTTCATCACCATTGCTCTCAAAACCGTGAAAGAAAACATTGTAAGGAAATCTGCATGTCCTAGAACCAAACATTATTCGAAGACATGTGACATTTGCCGACCCGCATCGGGCCCGCGCGCGATAGCTTGCGAAGTCAGCTTGCGTGCCGCAAAGCCGAACACACCGGTGTACATCTCCTGCCTACACTACACCACTACGGCGGAGGACATCGTGGAGTACGTGCGCCAGAAGACGAGGTACGCGCCGAGGGTGCAGTTACTGGAGTCGCACCGCAACGTCAACTTCAAGGCGTTCGTGGTGCGCATACCACAATGCTACCTGCACCTGGTAATGGAAGAAAGCTTTTGGACGCAGGATGTGGTATTCCGCCGCTTTCGCGGACAAGTGCCACCAGACTTAGTGCAACTAAGTGATACTAACATAGTTATTAAGTTTCATTTTCTAACAAAATTGTTACTATTTTTTTAATGTATACTTAGGTTAAGGTCTATGGATCTTTGTTACCTGAAAATAAATGGTTTATTATATTTATTATAGCTCACTCCATCTCACAGAGGAGGCCTGTGTCCCAGAAGTAGGGTAATTTATTATATTTATTATAATACATTATTATATTTATTACTATATTATTATGTTACTAATTACTATATTATTATGTTACTATATTTATTTATTTATATTTATTATATTTATTTATATTTATATTTATTATTATATTTATTATAGCCCACTCCATCTCACAGAGGAGGCCTGTGTCCCAGAAGTAGGGTAGGTAATTTTAGGCTGATTCTGCTACATAGCTAAAAAACATTTTACCTACTAATCTCCTTGAATCTTTGAGTAAACAATGGAAAAACAACAAATATGCGATCCATCTACAATTACATAAAACATTTCTATAAAGCGAGCGATTATCTTTATTTCCTCAACAAAGTGTTTTGTGCCATGTTTTCTTTATTGTCTCGTTTTTGGTAATGGACGTGTTTATATTAAGCTTCTCTAATCCTCCAAGCTGCTGTTTCGAAGTAAGCGACTTCACAAGAAATCAGGCATGGGAAACAGTGGTTTCGTACGCGTAGGACTTAATTTTTTTTCTCTGACCGTTAAGTATATTTTATTTTATGTTCTTTGAAAATGTATTAACTTTTCCAAAACTTTACCAAAATTGTTTCAATTTCTCTTTGTATAAGGTTAACAACCTAAAACAGAGAAATATTGAACAGAAATATTGCGCTGATTACGTGGTTTCGAACCCAGGAGGACGGTTTACTTTGTGTATAAATAACTTCATCACCACTGTTCTCAAAACCGTGAAGGAAAACATTGTAAGGAAACCTTGTATGTCCTAGAACCAAACATTGAGGTTTTTTTTTTTATTTGAAATGGGTTTGCTCTTGACTCTAGTCTAGGTCAGAGGTGACAGAGACAAAGTCGACGATGGAGTGAGCTTACTCAGAAGAAGCCTGTTCACTCTTACTTTGAAGAGATTCGGGTTGTATGCGCTCGGAAACACAGACGCAGGTAAAGAGTTCCACTCTTTTGCTGTGCGCATTATAAAAGACATTTGAAAACGCTTAGTGCGAATTGGTGGAATAGCAACTAGGCAGGGATGGTAACTTGCAGTGCGTCTGGATGACCTAAGGTAGAAGGGGGCCGGTGGAATGAGGTCGTGGAGTTCTTGGGCACACTCACCGAAGTACAATCTGTAGAAGACCGACAAGCAGGCAACCTTGCGGCGATGAGCCAAGCTATGAAGCTTGGCATCCACCAGTTCTACGTCGCCAATGAGCCTGCTCCTGCAGCAGCCGCCCTAGCACAGCCCACAGTGCTAGGAAGATGGGATGGCGCGAATATAACAACTTGAGTTTGAGCCGTTTGGGGTTGAAACACTAAGGCCTTGGGGTCCGTGTGCTCATCGCATTTTTCGGGACATCGCCAAGCGGTTGGTTGACTCTTCACGTGACCGGAAGGCTGGCCTATTTTTAGCCCAAAGAATCAGTATTGTTATCCAACGTGGTAATGCTGCCAGCCTTTTGGGCACTTGTCCTATTGACAGCGATGTGGACGAATTTTTTGATTCCTATCTTTTTATTAAATTTTTTATTATGTACTTTTTTATATAAAGAAGAAAGAAAGAAAAAAAGTTTATTTGGACACAGTTCATGAAACACAAAATACAAAATTAACAAAAAATAAAAAAACAACAATAGTATAGTATGTGCCTCACGGCTGCGCCAAAAAGGTTCATTTCAGCATTAATGCCAGACAGATGCTGTCTGACGCTGGTTTTCTAATGAACCTTTAGGGAAAAGTGACGGGGAGTACACACAGTTTCAACATACCTAATACATACTTTGTATACTTATAAATAAATAAATAAACTAGTACCAAATCAAGAACATATCATTACAAAAACAATGACGAAAACAACAAAGTATCATCAAAACCTGTTCTTCGCGATCAATCTAGATGAGATAAATATTGCTTCGTGCACGATGCACTCAAAGCGCAACAGGCCGCCGAACGCGACGGTCACCTACATGTTATTTAGTTTTGAGACAAGAAAACTGGGCTATTTGAATAAAAGTATGAATAGTAGTCGTAATAATAATATAAACATAAACTAAGATAATAAAAAAAAATAAAAATGACTCACAAATAGTTAATTTAATGCTATTCGAAGTGAAGAAATAAAGTACCTGCCTTTATCAATAGATGAAGTAGGTACAAATGGTACAAATAGAAGAAGGTAAGCGTTATTTTCTACTTACGATAATTTACTTTTACGGATCAGCATTGTTATTTTAAGTTTCGTGTTAGTGTAAAACAACTTATTTCTACCCTCTTATGTTTTAGTTGTGCATTTTCGAATGATGCTACTTCCTGTGCTCACATTAACAAAAAGTACCTACCGTCTTCGGCCAAGGTTCCACAGAAGAATAAATAAAGCTAAATAAAAAAGGTGGATGCGTGACGCGATCTCGACCCCAGCTGTACGTCACAGTCGCAAGTAGGCAAGGCACAATGTGTAAGTAAGAAAAACAAAGAGTAACGAGATTGTGGTGACAAAAATAAATAAAAATAAATAATGTGTCCGTTTATGTTTCCCACAGGTCTCACCACTGCGGCGGCAGTTAGGCGCTGTGGATGGCACAGCAGCGCCAACGAGTAAGGGACATTTGAGGCAGCAAAGGACGGGAAAAACACAGAGCGCGCCACCACGCGCATACCCCATTCTGTACATTCCTAACACAACAGGAATTATGTTGTAAGATAAGTACTGTAGGCATTTCATATAAGTGACACATTTAAGGCGACCATATCTAATTTCTGTTGCGAATCTATCAGATAGGTACTGCCGTAAACGTGTTCTGAACGTGTGGATAGTGCCCAGTACCCGTAATGGTGGTGGGATATTATTCCACACCTTAGATGCAGCGTATCGGAAAGTGCCTCTGAAAGCTGCCGTCCTATGAGCCTGTGTTGAAAGTTGTTGCGCACATTCCCTAGGCGCGCAATCTCGCCTACTAGCGATCCAACTAAGCTTGTCGTATAAATACTTCGGTTCCCTAGACTTAACGACACCAAAAAGCAGGCACGCTAAGTGTAACTTTCGTCTCGACTTCATCTTGAGAATAAAGTGTTTGTTAAGAAAGGGGGTGACATGACTTCTAGGGGGAATAGAGTAACAGAAGCGCGCACATGCATTTTGGACTCTTTGTATTAGTCGATCGGTACGAGCCAGCAAGCGTGGGCCGTAAACCGTATCAGCGTAGTTTAATTTAGACAGAACAAGGGTTTCGACTAGCTGCTCGCGAAGCTTTTCAGATAAGAACGGCCTCATCTTGTAAAGCAGTTTCAGACGATAGAAGCAGTTTCTTACGGAGTTAGCAACGTGTTTCTCAAATCTGAGGCTGCTGTCCATACATAACCCAAGGTTCCGCGCCTCCTCCACACGCTCAATAGGCTCACCCATTAGATTTAAATTAAGGCTTAAGGGTATCTTCTTCAACTGCTGCCTGGTACCAAACAACATATACTTGGTTTTCAACGGGTTTAATGCCAGACAATTCTCATCTGACCAGACGGCAATTCTTTCTAGGTCGTCGTTTAGGTCTCTAATGGCCGACTCATAATCGTCTGGACTGAAAGATAAATACAGTTGTACGTCATCGGCGTAAATATGATACTTGCATTTCTGAAGGCACTTTATTAAGTCTGCACAGTAGAGAATAAAAAGAATCGGACCTAAAATTGATCCCTGAGGAACGCCTCTATCTATAGAAGTTAGAGCCGAAGTTAAAGTAGTACCATCCGACAAACGCAATTCTACCAGTTGTTTTCTGTTGCTGAGGTAGCTGTGGAACCATTGAATGGCATTGTCGTCAAAACCGTAGTATTGTAACTTTGACAGTAATAGCGAAACGTTAATGCAATCAAACGCACGGGAAAAGTCGAGTAGCACCATCAGTGAACACATGCCCTTATCTTGGGCTGATAGAATATTGTCCGTAACATCCAGTAACGCCGTAGAAGTGCTGCGCTGTTTCCTAAAACCTGATTGTAGATCAGGTAACACTTCGTTCTCTTCTAAAAACCGGGTTAATTGACGGCACACTACCTTCTCCATTACTTTTGAAAGACAGGGGAGAATACTGATCGGCCGCAAGTCTTTAACTTCTACAGGGTTTGGACTCTTAGGTAGGGGTCTAACTGTGGCTATTTTCCAATGGTAAGGAAACATTGATGACCTTATGGAATAATTCATAATGTATGTAATAAGTTCTAAAGTGTGGGGCAAAGTTAGAGAAAGCATACTTAGGGTTATATTATCGTAGCCTTCAGCATTTGACTTTAGGTCAGAAATAATGCGAGAGATATCATTTTGGTCCACCGGAGCAATTGTGAATATTGCATCACTATATCTGTGGGTCTCATAAAATGATATAAGTGACGTGCTAGCTACAGGGTTGCCAGGGACATTCAAAAAAGTGTTATTTATGAGGTCTGGGTTTCTAAAATGTGGTGGAAGGTCTTGTCCTTGCTTTGACGATGACGGTGCAAACATGGATTTAATGTTCTTCCATAGTAATTTTGGATTATTTATTTTATTATTTATATTGTGCTTAAAATATGCAATTTTTTCATGATACAAGGAACTTTCTACCAACGATTTTAACTGTTTATAGTAGTCCCTTTTTGTACCCGACTTATTGTTTCTATATTTGGCTAATGCATTGTCCCGCAACTGCATCATGAGCTGGATAGTGTCCGTAATCCAGGGATACGACAACTCCCTAATACGACAAGTCTTAATTGGCGCGTGAACATCAAACAGTGATATTATGCAGTGATTAAAAGTATCAACCATGTCATTCACGTCAGTGAATTCAGAAACAAGACCTACGTTTAATTGTAATAAGTCCGTATAAAAATTATCCCATAATATGTCTTTCATCGGCCTAAATTTGATTACATACGGTATAAATTTGTCCCGCTTTATGTGAAATTCACTGACTATAATTGAATGGCCTGTAATTGAACCAATCGATTCCACAGTCGTGTATCTTGCCCTAAGGTCTGTGCACAGTAGGTCGATAAGAGTCTCACTCGTATCTGTGAAATGAGTAGGCATCGTGACCAGTTGAACGAGACTTAGGCAATTTAAAAATTCTAGTACTTTTTTGGGTTTAGTCTCGTTTATATTGAGCATGTTCACATTGAAATCACCGAGCAGTATATAATGATCACAGCTACCCAACGTAGCAAAGGTGTTCGTGATGGCATCAAGGAAAAGATCTATGTCAAACCACGGTGGCCGGTAAGCTGTACCAATGGCAATTTTTTTTCCGCTTAACGTGATTGTCAGCCACATCTGTTCGACGGAATCGAACCTGGGATCGCCCATGCCAGTACAGATGCGCGCGCTCAGTCCCCGTCGCAGATAAAACCCAACGCCCCCACCACGTCCCGCGCGAACAGTTGACGGCCGCGGAGTGTGACGTAGACGATAACCGGGTACAACCGGCGCGCGCCCCTCTTCCCCCGCTCGAAGCCAAGTTTCGTTTATAGCCATTATATCAAAATTATATCTGTCCATTGCACAAATTAAGTCATCATGGCCTGTACCCAGAGACCCTGCATTAAGGAAGCCAACCTTAAGATATTTCCCACTTTTAGGCATCATGACTATAATGTAAAATTACTACAGTTACGAGTATCGCTTGTTTTGCTAACACCTTTAATGCACGTTGAATCAAAATCTTACTAGCTTTCCTAAATAATAGTATTGGTTCCGAATAATATAAAAACAGTTTATAGGTATTTGCGAATACTGGACAGTTAATGTGAATATGTATTATAATAAATATTATGATAATAATTAACAATATAAAAAGGATTGAATATATTACTTTGTTTATAAAAAATATAATAATATGAGTATGTCGAAACCGGTTCACGAGCCCACTGAGATGCGCCGCCTGCGCCGCCATGAGACAAACAACATAACATAACATAATATCGCGCCTGTTTCCCCAGAGGGTCGGGCAGAGTGAAAACAACTGATAATAATAATTAGACCATGACACTTTTGCAACATACAATAAAATCGTCATTGGTATGTTAGAGACCAAAAATATACAGTAATAATTGAAACAAAAAAAACAGAAATAATAAAAAGTAGTAAGAAAACAAAAATATTTAGGACGTATTATGACCGTCGGTAACCGGTACAGGTATGGGTACAAAGATGCGCTGCACATCAGCCTCGCAGCGTATTTGGCAAGCGGCGTCCCCAGGTCTGTATCGGGCAAGTATACGGCCTCGCTTGCACCATACAAATTGCCAACCAAGCCGGCCCCCTGCCTCCCGCGCCATCCGAAACAACTCACGGTTCAGCTTCGTAAGACGTTCGTTGACGTAGAATCGCGCCGGCAGACCGGACATGTCGAGATCAGCCGAAGTCATACCACGACGTACTCGTGCTGCCTCCAGCATCTCGTCGCGTAGATCGCGACGCGCGAGGCGCACGACGAGGAAACGAGGGCGGGTCTCCACTGGCGCCGGCTGCGTAGCATTTATGCGTCTGCCTCCAACGCGCTCGGCACTCACAATATCGCGCGCCTCTATTTTAACGCCCATCTTTGACGCCACTAGCATAGCCGTGTGTATGGGATTTTCACCACTCGGCTCCGGCAAGTTTGAAATCTGTATGTCAGTGGCTAGCAGCTCCTGATCACGGTCATTTATATCGCTCCGCAATTGGGCAATTAATTGATGCACATCCGGCGAGACTTGGGGTTGTTCAGATTTTTGGTTCTCTATGATGGCCACTCTTTCTTCCAAACTGCTCATACGCTCATTAGTGGACTTTAATGAGCATCTCAAGTTGGCCAGATCATTACGCAGTAATTGGAATTCACTCCGGACCGTGTTTATAAACTCCTCCTTGAACTTTCTCAGCTCAATAGTGATGTCCTGAGTGAGCTCATGCGTTACGTCCATCACTGCGGTGGTATTTATTGGACTCGTGTCCGTGTCCATGAGATTTGTCATACTGACTTCCAGTGGTGCCTCTGCATGGCCTCTAACTGGCGTTTCGGCCCGGTTGTCCCGCACGACGTTTTTCTTACACTCCGGGCAGTGCCAGGGGGCAGTTAGAAGGCCTATGTCTTGAATTCCAACGCACTGGTGATGATACCAGGATCGACAGTTGTCGCATTTAGCCGCATCCGCCGACGCGAGAAATTTACCGCAGCCGCCACACTTAACCATATTGAGCTGTTTTCTATATTGTGTGCGTAATCGATCAACAAAACAGTTCGCTCCGGAATCACTAGATGGCGCTGTTTCCAATAAATACGTTTATGGCAGTTATCACGGTGTTATGGCGAATTGTAGCACCATAGGTCGAAACACAGCGTCACTGTAAGGATGCGCACACACTGCTAGTTAGTCACACAGTGTTTTCAGCCACTATGTAAAAAGTCTGTTATTAATTGCACGTATAGGGTAGAAAATATTAGTTCCCAAAATGAATATGGATTTTTGTTGTTTTTATGTTGTACACAGCACAGAATAACTAGATAATTGCGTCACTTGTAACTTGCACTTATTAATGTCTTTCCAAAATAAAGTTTTTGCAAAACAAGTACTTGTTTTTTTTTAGTATAAGTAAGAAAATATTTTGACACTGTTGTGTACTCAGTACCGTCACCGACCCTCTATGTGAGTGAAACTTCCATACTTCCCGTGGGTGTCGTAAAAGGCGACTAAGGGAGACCGGAGAATGGGCAGCAGCGTTCTCCATGCATTACACCATCATACCATACTGCGATCGCCAACCCGCCTGCCAGCGTGGTTATTATGGCAACCCCCCCCCCCCCCCCAAATAGGGGGAGGCTTATGTCCAGCAGTGGACGTCGGGATTTCCGGCCGTACAGTCGAACAAGTTGTTTGGCTAGCTTGCAAGTACTTTTAAACTCTGTGTGAGCTCAAGTAGAACTGCCATTTCATAAAAACTGGCCAAGTGCGAGTCGGACTCGCACACGAAGGGATCCGTACCACAAGGCCAAAACGTGGAAAAAAACACGTTTGTTATATGGGAGTCCCCTTAAATATTTATGTTATTCTGTTTTTAGTAGGTATTTGTTGTTATAGCGGCAACAGAAATACATCATCTGTGAAAAAATTTCAACTGTCCAGCTATCACGGTTCATGAGATACAGCTTGGTGACAGGCAGACAGACAAACGGACAGTGGAGTCTTAGTAATAGGGTCCCGTTTATACCCTTTGGGTACGGAACCCTAAAAAGGTATTGTAGATGTCTTCAAGTCATTATCTGAATTCTTGGCCATTATCTTGGTCAAATCTCGAGATTAAACATAAGAAAGGGAGTAGACAAAAGAGTTAAACAAAAGTGGGCACAGGTTTACAGAATAAGATAAGAAAGACTTCAAATTACTACTGGTGCAGTATAAAATAAGATATAAATAACACAACAAAACACTGCAAATTGGGGTAGTGTGTCAATTTAATAAACAATTAAGTACTTTCCCTAAATGTCTACGATGTAAGTATTTCAAATGAGAATGCAAGTCTTCCATCCTCTGTCAACTTACCAAGCTATTAAGATAAGTTATGTAATTATTTAGCAAGGTACTCACTTTCCTCTTCGCCTCTATGCTTTTATCGATGTGCGTGGATCTGACAACGTGTCTAAACTCCATGTCCACGGTGTGCATACAATACGACTGCGCGCTGGTATTATCCACGTCTAGTCGTTGCTCTGACTCGTCCTGCGAACAAAAGGATGCATTCAGATTAATAAAACAAATGATTAATTATAATTTGGGTCAGTGTGGGCCACTTTAAAAACTTTATCTACACTCATATCGAAAAGTTCTTATTTAGAAATAAAATATGGTAAGTACTTTAATGACAGACTTTACCTAGCTTATTAGTCAATTCGCACGAATTTACTCGCCCGAAAGGGTCGGATCGTGACTTTTAAATAAGCCAAGTAGTAGTTCAGTAGCCAAGTCCAAGGTAACCGACATAGCCCGAAGAATTTCCAAAATTAAGTGGCAGTGGGCATGGGACATTGCTCGCAGAACAGCTGGCCGATGGGACCGAAAGGTTCTGGAGTGGCGACCGCGTACCGGAAGACGTAGCGTTGGAAGGCCTCCCACAAGGTGGACCGACAGGAACCCATGGGATGCGAGAAGCACAGAACCGGTCGAAGTGGAGGTGCTTGGGGGAGGCCTATGTCCAATAGTGGACGTCTTTCGAAATGATGATGAAGTACTGCAGCTCATACTAATTTCATGGTAAGTAGAGAATCCAATGATTCTAGTGATATCTGTGGTGAGGATGCTGTGGCGCGTAACCCCACAGTGTAATGTTGGGTTTGGCTGCCATATTGACTTAAGCAAGTAGCATTCGCTTTCAAAGCGATCCTATAACACGCGTTTTTAAACAGGATTGACATAAAAACGTGCGATAGTTTTTATTAGTTGTTAGTTTTTAGTGTAATTATAATGTTGTATGTATTATAGTTCTATTAATATTGTATTGTATGTGTTTTTATGGACCTGAAATAAATGGATAAATAAATAAATAAGCTTTTCGGTACATTTCAATACATTATTGTCTTTACCATGATCGGTATCGCTGATGGAATTTCACTTTGTCTTGGCACTCAGTGAATTTTGGACGAACGCTTACTACCGTCACTCGTGGAAGTTCTTTTATTGTAACCCGCGTATATTTATTAAATCAAAATAATCATCAATTCAAAATCCTCAATACAATCAACAAAGAAACCAACAAATTCTGTAAATACAAACTTGTTACGGTCGTGAATCATAGGTATATTGTTCAACAAACAACCTGAAACTGACTTGCAAATTGCTAAAAACGTATGAGAAATTTAATTTCGCGGGCAAGGGAGAAGGTTCTCAACTTGTCGAAATCTTTTTTGAGACAAAACGAGATGGATTAAAGTTAACCTCTCATGGACGGGGCTATTAATAAAAATAGAGTCAGTCCTCCAGTTTAAAGTGAAAGAAATCCGCATTTTTTAACAAAAATCTTTACTGTTTCACGAGTTGATAGCAAGTTTTTACAGTACAGATAGGGATAATAAATAACAAATCCTGCAACAATGTCAATATATTGTTGTCACATAAAAATGATTTGATCTTTTTTTTTAATAACAATCCCTCAATGTAGGTATTCACACAAAAAAATGATTTGGCATTATTCATTCAAACTGGTGGCGAAAACTGTCCGTTACACATTTATTTTTGTTTGTGCCTTTTAACTAGGTACTTACTATGCCAAGATAATACGATGTTCCGATATTAATGTTTATTCGTTGGAAAATACGTAAATACGTGCGTAGTACGTTTTTGTGTTGGAAAAAAATTATGATACCAAGTAGCAAAAGCTTTTAGCTTTTTAATTTTGCGTACGTACCTACCTATATTGCCGCTAAAAAGAATTTTAATAATAATAATCTGTATAAATAAAAATGTAATGCGGTTCGCAATTTGAGAATTCGGCCCCATTTGGTTAATTAACTTTTTAAAATATTTATGGTTAAACTCCGAATTAGGATTTTAGAGATTTGAAACATTTTTTTTTTTATAGAAAAACTGTAAATGGTATAATATTCTATGGGATTTTTGTATGGATTATTGTTTGGACAGGACAATGTCTTTCCGGTCAGATAATAGTTTAAAATAAAAATAAAGGTAAGCTTAGCCTACCTAATCAAGAATAGTTTTACAAGCGACTGAAATAACCAAACTTTTTATTACACTTATTTCCTGATCAGACTCATTCAAACTAAACCAATAACAATCAACAAAAACTTTTCCACTTATCGACCAATAATTGACAATCTTAATATTACCACTTTCATAACTCGCGAGTAAAGGCGCAGACAGACGCGACGCGACTCTAGTAGAACAATTTATAGGAACTTCATGGGAATTGTTCTACAAAAATCGTGTCGCACCGTCACGTCACGCCTTTCTGCCTTAAAAAAGTTAATATTCAATTTCAGTTGTTCAAGAGGTTTATTTAAACTTCTGTCGATGGTGGTAAACATTTTAAATCAAATAACAATAAATATGATTTTGACTGCTTCGTTAGTCTATCGATCGCTCACCATTGCCAGGATCGCCCAGAGGACACGGTAGAGCACACGGTGGAGGTCTGCTCCGCTTGGGCGGATCACCGCCGTGTCCTCATAGAGGCGATCGGCAGCGGCGGCGACCCATTGCGTCCGGCCCTGGTGCAAGCCTTGGTCTGGAGCGAGAGGGAGTGGGAGGCAGTCACCTACTCCTTCTGTGAAGCAGTCATGCTAGCGAAGGAGGTGGCGGGATGGCTCAGGGAGAAAGCCCCCCGTCTCAGCCCCCGCGGGAGACGCTCCGGGCGTCGCTCGGGAGCCGCGTGACGACTCCCGGCCACCGTAGGCGCGGGCCTGCGGGTGGAGAGTAATGGGTAGCTCACCGTCCGATCAGGACCAGTCCCCGTGCCGGACGGCGCGTACGTGTTCCACGCGCATCTCAAAGAGATGTTAGCATAAATTGAGGGGCCCCTTAGGGCCGTAGCCTGCCGGGTCATGGGGATTTTCCGATAAGGTTACCGCTCTGGCCCGGAACATAAAGGGCTAAGGGAGGAGCACAGGTGTTTTTTAGTCAGTAAAAGTCTGACTCTCCCTCCCGCTCCACCCAGAGCGGGAGGGGGTCATTTGATGATTACCCAACCCAAAAAAAAAAGAAGTCTATCGGTCGCGACCACAATCTGTGGATCCCCAATTCCTGGCCCAGAGCCCTAATTCACTATGACCACTTAACAATTCCTTACTTCGAAACCACGTCAATTCCTTAGCAAATCCCGCCAATCTCGCGTCCATTTCGCGCGGTTCCATTCATTGTATCATAGAGAATAAGGCCCATGGATCGAACCCAGGACCCCCCGTCTTGGTACGTATATGGTTTTCCTGCCAGAAAATTTCTCTTATAAAACAACCCGGAGTATGGATTTGACCAGTGCCCGGTGACGAGAAATTTTAAGCAAGCTTATTACATAATACTTATGTATATCTCATGACATGCGAAACGTGTTAGTACCTATACAATCACTTGGGGTATGCAAACCTTTTCAAAGGGAAAATAACGAGATTCATTATCTGCGCCATTTTTCAAAGGGTTTTATCCTCGTATCGTAAAAGTCCATTGTATCAATACCGTTAGCCTTTTAGGGTGTCGAAGGGTCAGTAGTTACTAATATTTTTATGTTAGGTACTTATCATCATAAAATTTTACAGCCTATAATCTTTATCGTAAATATTACAGCCTGCAACGATATTAAAGCCAACAATATAATTTATTATGATTAAGTTATGTATTTTCAGACCATAAAACTTCAAAGATACAGATATACATAATATGCAAATTGTTTCGCAATTTCAGACTAAAAGGTTTTCGAAACCAGCGTAGTGGAATCAGTTTTACTCTTACATATTGAAGTGGGTTTAGTCCAAAAAAAATCAGTAGATAAATAAACCAGAGAGACGCAAGATTCTCACAATCACACCAACTTGCACATTCTGCGCCTCCTAAAGTGATAATCGCATTGAAAGGGTTTCGTATTTTCACAACGACTTTCAACAGATTGATTGGATTTGTTTGGTTTTCGGTATCTTTTATCGTTTAATGATCGTTATTGTTGATAAAATGCCACATTGGCTGGAAGTTTTAGGCCTATTGTCACACAGAGCGCGAAGACGTCTCGGCCGCTCGCCGGTCTGTGCGTTGCCACCACAGGGCCACCTTGCTAACGGTATTGAGCAATCATTCTCCTAAAGTTTGTGCCAATAAGTAAAAAAACCGGCCAAGGGTACCGTAGTAGCCCGTTATCACAATATAGTACGATTCTGTTGTTCCTTATTCTGAATATAAGTAATGGTAAAGATATTAGGAGTGTTATAATAACAAAAAAATAAACAAAGTTCCGCACTGGGCCCGCGTGGTGGATTACGGCCCACTCCCTCTCACCGAGAGGAGGCCTGTGTCCCAGCAGTGGGAACATTATAGGCTGATTATGGTTATGGTAAACAAAGTTCGATTGTGAGTTCTATAGGTACTCGATTGAAAACGTAACCCGTTGGTACAGCGCCATCTAGCGACAGTATTGTGAAACTTAAGATAATTTATTGTTTTTTTTTTGTTTTTTAATAGACCTATTCAACGATGCCCCACACGATGCGGTAGACGACGAAAAAAATATTCATCCCCACTTCAGATGTAGGGGAGCTACCCAAAAAAAAAATTTTCTCATAAACTCATTTATCATTTAATAAAAATGTTTATTATTTCATTAAAATATACATAAGTCAGATAAAGTAAGTAAATGCTCATAGTTCAAAATTATTACATTTTATAATATCATATTCAAACCTAACCACTTATAAACATTTAAAAAAGTCATGCTAATGCTTGGAAGTTTATTATCGAGAAAACATTGATGTATAAATGCGAGAAAATGAACGAATTTGTGAAATGTTTTATAGATTTATAGCTAAGTATAATTATGTAGTGAATCAACAAGTTATTTAAATAGAAAAATTCATTTCCATTTATAACAATAACATCACCACAGAATCTGCAACTTTTAATGGTTTAGCATTCATTCAATTGAGTATTTACTTACATAATGTGTTTCAAAATACTTATAAGTAGATTAGTTAGTAGTGGAGTGGCGCACCGTCTCCTTCTATAACTTGCTGTAAGTGGCTACGCATACCGCAAAGCATGTTCCAACACAAATCTTTTCCTCTCATGTGCTCCTATGTCGATGATACGATCTCAGCCAAATTGTTTTTATTTCGCACTTTGGATGTGTCCCAATTTAAAATCATTTGACCCCATAGATTTTCTATAGGGTTCAAATCGGGAGTTTTAGATGGCCAGTAAATAACAGTTACACCTTCTTGAGCAGCTAATCAATTCTTCACAATGCCTGCGCGGTGGATGGAGCAGTTATCTTGCACGAAGTAAATATCTGTATTTGGATAGGCAATTCGCACAGTCGGTAGCAGGACGTCACGCAGAATCTCCAAATACTGACTACTATTAAATCGATCACCAACTTGTACCAATTCATCAGGTCCCATAGACGACATTCAGCCAGCAATGTTTTGTATAGTCATTATGACATGACTCCACCGGATATCTATGATTACACCAAATTCATTAAAAATACTTTTCACGATTTACGTCAAACGTTTTAGAAATGTTTGTGCGCAGTCACTGTTTAGGCGTAGGTAGACTGACTTATGTCACTTAGATGAATTTAGTATCCATCTACCCCACGAAGTAAACTTTTACTTCGTCCTACTCATTTGTTTTTTTTAATTTACCCACTTGTTTTCCAGACAAGTTGTTAGGCAAAAATCATATTGGTCGTTCTTTAATAATGCAAGAAATATTGTAGAAATCATAAATGCAAACAAATAAAAAAAGAAATTGATAATAGATGGATTGTGTTTTCGAACCCACATGTTGTTCGTCGCCAATCCAGCATCGAACCGCGAAGCCACAATGACTTGTTGAGAATACGCGAAATTAAAGATTGTTTAGTAAGTATTGCCGTGTTACTTAAAAGCTTTTCAACTTTAACGACAAGAAGATAATGATTAAAATGGCTTAACAAGATATCAATCAGTCAGGCAATGTTGGGTGGGTCAGACAATGTTGGTCACAGACTGTACTAACGGTCTCTTAGCAAAACTTCGGACAGACAGACAGACGGACATGACGAAACTATAAGGTTGCCTTGTCAGAACTACGGAACCCTAAAAAATAACAAACAATCATACTGCTATGGAACACATTTATGGATTTTATGGCCATACGTGCGATATTGTTCGAGCTTAAGGGGAATGCGCTAAAGTAACCCGAAAAATTCAAATTTACTTTCGTTTGCAGCGGTATCTACAAACGCCACGTGCGAACTACGCGTCATACTGACGTCACACAAAATCCTGCATCTCGCAAGCAGAGTTTACCGTGCAACTAGCATAATTATGTACAACGGCTCGACATGAATCATCGGGCAGTTGCCGACCACAGACAACACCCGTCTGATCGGAGGATCCTCCCTTTTCTATGGAGAACGAGTGAACTTTATACCCTGTAAGAAACATATAGAGGAATGATCCTCTATACGTTTTTTTCCAATTTGCAGGTCAGTGTCAGGTACCTAGTATGTTGATTCAAATATGATTCGCAACCCTATCAAATATACAGAATTATAGTCTTTAGAATCAGCAATACTACTCCCTAAGTTAGAATTGACCTCAAATATCATGATTTCTTAAAATGTCGTTCAATAATCTTAGTGAGATATGTTGATTATTTCTGTGATTATTTTTCTATAACTAAATGTTTGTTATGGCCGCGAATCATAATTATTTAGATCAACATAAAGCCTGATAGTGACCTGAAAATTGAAAAAAAACATATTAAAAAATTTATTTCGCAGGCTACCTTGGTGCTTTTGCCTTAAACCATTACCTGAGCTGGTTTGTTAATTTACAGCACGTACGTGAATTTGGCATAAATGTAAAAATAAGCTAGGTCATAGCACAGATATAATCACGGAAAGGGAACGTCACCGTATCGCGTTTCGCCTCGCCGTCAAACAGGCGTCAACCTAACGTAAGCACGTAACCAAAGCGGATCAGCAGCTCCGTTACGTCGACTCCGCTACGACTAGGCGAGCCGTAAGCGCGGCGTCGCCATCAGGTGCTGTAGGCAGGCCGTGGGAGGGGTGAGAGGGGCAAGGGTGGACGAAGAGACGTAAGCGCGAGAACGACGAGTCGTAAGCGCGGGAACTGCAAGTTGACCATGCACCGCACCGCGGTTCGTGAGCTTGTCCCGAGGCGAGGCGATTACGTTACGATTCCGATTAGTGTGCGTTGAAGAATACTAAATGGCTCGAGTTGATACGGTGACCATCCCTTTAAGGTATATATATATATATATATCTGTGTATACCTTTAAGGTACGCTCGTCTCTCTCACATAACCACACCATGTAGTAGTAACAGAATATAATATACCAATCACCATTCTCTTATTCTTTCTTATCCCAATTTATTAGGATTCGGCGTATCACGACTTCTTCTTTTACACTTCTCTATTAGTCGTCATGTCAGTAGTCACCCCCTTTCTAGCCAAATCATCTTTCACACAGTCCGTTCATAATTTTTTTGGTCTTTCCCTAGGTACTCTTATAGCCAACCATATTTAATTTCAGCATATATAAAAAAATAAAAAATGTAGGTGTACTTACAGCAAAAATAATAATCAACATTCCAATATGTTGATTATTTATATATATTAGTATAATATACTTTATGTATGTAAATGGTACACCACAGACTACCTTACAGTATTTGTCTGTCCTTTCCCTTTTTAATCCATCGAAAGGTTGTCTTTAGAAGATCGCTTTTAGCGATAAGACCGCCCATTGTGTCACCCTTTGTACAGTTTCTAGATTTATATGTCTGTAATTTATATGGTATACATAATAAAGAGTATTCTATTCTATTCTATTCTATTATTATTTTTGCTGTACACCTGAGACTGACTGTTTTGACAGACAAGGCAAAAGACTTGCTAACAACAGCACATGCAAATTGGAGTTTAAATGTACTATGTAACTGCTTGGATACGTAGACAGTAGAGACAATCCTGGTGACCTGAAATACAGGCTTTGAGCCTAGTTTAGGCACCAGTCTCCCACAATATAATGCCCCTCCTATATGTCACCGTAGATATAAGTGTGACAATTAAGAGTATTATTGTGGAGAAAATAAACTATTTATTATTATATTTATTATTATTAAATCTTCTGCCGCGACTTCGAATGCGTGAAATTTTGGCCCCGACTCACCGCGTCGCATCGCATCGCCCGCCCGCGCTATTACTTCGTTTTCACTTCGCGTTCTTTCTGACTTTTTCTTTTTGTTCAGCTCCTGAGGGTCGTAGCGAGATATTATACAGCCTATAACCTTCTTCAAGACCAGTAGTAGGAGATAGCAGGATGACATGGAGAAAATAAACGACCAGTGGGCCACTTTAGCCCTGGATCGAAGGAGCTGGAAGTCGCGGGAAGAGGGATTTGCCCAGCAGTGGGATGATGCCGGCTAACAGTAATAGTAAACGTCTTCATGAATGAAAAGTACCTTACTATTGTTTTCGGATTGTTGAAGCTGAAGGAAATTCAAAGCCCGCGAAATTCAAATTTTCTTACGTTTTTTGCAATTTGCTGGTCAGTATTAAGTTGTACGTTGATTAAAATATGATTGGCGACCGTAACAAATATGTATTTACAGACCAGCAAATTGAAAAATACTGACAAGTAAATTCCAAAAAACGTAAAAAAAAATAATTTCGCGGGCTACCTTAGCGCTTTCGCCTTAATAATAAATGCATGATCTATCATCGCTTTACGCCACATGTTAGCTCGATCACTGAACACGAGTGGCAATCAACGGATAGTAAAGCCAACATTATGTACATGCATCAAACTTATAGAGTTCAAGTAGACCACCATAACGTCGCACCCAGTTTAATGTCGGTATTAGACTGGGAGCCAACGTTTATTGATCGTCAATTTCATTTGGGAGGCTGGAGATTGCTATAGGATAGTATTAGTTGGCAAGCGTAGGTAATAGCGACCCACGTGTAATTTACGGCTCATTTTTCCATCGCCAGATAACTTTTATTCGCGGAGTAAAATTGACGTTCGACAGTATTTGTATGAAATAACTGTCAAAATTTCAAAGTTATTCCTCGATTAAAATTATCAGATGATTGAAAAATCAGCTCTTAGAGCGAATTCCACCAAACTTTTAGAATAAGTCTTATCGCTGAAAATTAATTTTGGATTTTTGACAGTTTTTCCATACTAGAACTGTCAGACGTCAATTTTATTCCAAGGATAAAAGATATCGGACTTTGGTAAAATCAGCCCTTAATCGTTTAAGGGCTTGGTTTAGTAGGTACATGTATACTTTGTGGAAACAGTCCTACCGCAATTTTGGAAATTCAGTAAAGGTATTGGGTCAAGAATTTGAAACTATCGCCATTTGTAAGGACTACATACATACATATATAAATTCACGCCTTCTCCCTAGGGGTAGGCAGAACTAGGTACAGACCGCCTGCTACGATCTTTACATACCCCTTTTGCTTCGTTTACGTTCATGCAGCTGGTCATACACGCACGCCTGAATGGCGAGTACTGCGTACCTTTTTTTTGTTCTGTGATGGAATATCCACATGGATGACCTCCGCCCTGGGGCGTGCGGAGGGGTCTGTCAGACTCTTACTGACTAAAAACCGCCCCGGTGTTCCATCTCACACCTACGCCGGGGGTCGCGGAAACGTACGATCCTCTCGCAACCACCGACTGGGGTACTGCCCATTGGACTTGTGTGAACTGTCTTGAAGAAATCGCTTACTTAGTTGAACTAAAGAAGATCGTTCTTTCCCCTTGACCACCTGATTTCTGGGTTAACAGATTAACGAAGAATTTTACAAAGGCAACATGATCTGTTTCCGATGAGATTTCCCCATCAGCAAAAAGACGAATATCCATGCAAACATTTATCTCTATTTAACCCCTTTAGGGATTGAATTTTGAAAAATCCTACCTTATTGCTCTTCCTCGTTATAAAACGAACTCTTGCGAAAAATTTATGCTTCCGCATACACTGATTTACGGTGTGCGCAGTGAGTGAATTTAAGAGAGAGAAATATAGAATCATAATCAGTCTATAATGTTCCCACTGCTGGGGCTCAGGCATCCTCTCTGTCAGAGGGAGTGGGCCATAAACCACCATGCAGGCCAAGTGCGGGTTAGCGGATGTCACATGTCTTCGAATTTTTGGTTCTAGGACATGTCGGTTTCCTCACGATGTTATCCCTCACCGTTTTGAGAACAGTGATGATGAAACAAAATAAAGTGCCTGAGTGAGTTCCAATCTACGACCTACATTTCGTAAGTCGTGACCGTTACCACGAGAGACATAAATACCAACTCGTAACACACAGATAAAACTTCATTTGTATGCAATTCTACTTTAAATTATCCTTATAGTTATACTCGTAGTTGGACAAGTCGCAATCCAAACTGACACTCCTTATTTGCACAAAGTGTAAAAAGGACCCAATCAAAGTTAGTATTCGTATAGCTTGCACAGTTGCGACAACGTACTTTAATATTTGACTTGGAACCGAGTCGTAGGTATGTGCTTGAGAGCTTGTGTTAAAATGTTTGTTAAGGGGTAATTTTGAGTAGCGAACTCATGTTCCGACTCATGTGTGGTTAAATTTCCAAGAATTTTTTATAAAATTGTTTCACCAGAGTCGCGTCATGCCGTCGTGTCGCATCTGCAGGAGCGTTTAAGTTCTGGTCAAACTGAGATGAATCCCCCTGTGGAAAGCGGGACGAAATTCACTCGCGCCTATTTTGTCAATTATCAATGCCGATTGCCGATTGAGTAGAGAACTGTTAATGGGCAATATTCGCGTGACTAGTACGTAATTAATAGATATGTCGCAGCCAACTGGCTTTATTAGAATTAAGCCAGCCACCAGTCAGCCAGCTGACTTATTATTGGATTATTAAGTTAGACATAGCGGCGACAGATACATTCAAACAATCGAAGAGCGCAGCGTTGCGCTGCGTTTCGTGTCCTGCACAGGATTCGCCTCAATTTTTTGACGCCTTCGGTTGGACTTAACCTGCGTTTCCTAGAGGAGCGATGGCCATCACATAACAGCCGCAGTGACAGCCGTCATAAAAATGATGGCATCGGAGTTTGACTTCACGTGTCAAAACACGCTCTCTAGGGAATCACACCAACGTCAATCAAATCAGCCTATTGCAGTCCACTGCTGGACATAGGCCTCTCCCAAGCTGCGCCACAACACCCTGTCCTCCGCCTATCGCATCCAGTCCGTCCCAGCCACATTCTTTAGGTCGTGTCGTGCGTCCATCTAGCTGGGGGGCGTCCCACACTACGCTTGCCGATACGCGGTCTCCACTCCAGGACTCGTCTGCACCACCGGCCATCGGTCCTTCGACAAACATGGCCAGCCCACTGCCACTTCAGTTTGCTTACTCTGTAAGCTATGTCGGTAACTCCGGTTCTTTTCCGGATAATTTCATTCCTGATTTTATCCACACAACAACTTACTAGACACACATAAATAGCGTTTCAGTGACATCCAGTGAAATCCAAGCTTTATAAAAATAACATCAAATACGAAAAAGTTTTCCTTTATAGTGGACGAATTTTCTATAAATAGCTACTCACCTTCTGTGGTTTCTTTGTGTACCATTTCTTGCAGCAAATTTCAGCTGAATTGCTTTTCGTGATCGGAGTTGTTGGGATCAGATGGTTACTCTTGCAACGTGTTACTGTGGACCAGGAAATAAAAACATATTAGATAAAGGGGTATAAATCCAAAAATAATAATAATAAATCCGAAAATCTTTCTTGCTAATCAGCAAGAAAGATTTTCGGAGAAAATTAATATTTTTGGGAGAATTCGTTTTTTGATCTTCCGGCTTCTTTCTGCTGAGAGCAGTAGTGGCCCGATGGTAACAGCTGCGACTTCGAGTTGTAGGTCGTAGGGTCGAACCCAGACAGGCGCTTTACTTTGTGTAAATTATTTCATCACCACTGCTCTCAAAACGGTGAAGGAAAACATCGTGAGGAAACCGCCATGTCCTAGAATGAAAAATTCGAAGACATGTGACATCTGCCAATCCGCACTGGGCCCGCGTGGTGGATTACGACCCACTCCCTCTCACCGAGAGGAGGCCTGTGTCCCAGCAGTGTGAACATTATAGGCTGATTATGGTTATGGTATCGTAATAAAAACTCGAGACTATGTCTGAACAGGAGTTGACGATGAGTCTAGATTAACTAATGAAATTTCAAGGTTGATAAAATCCTAAATAAAGGGCTTTTCTTCTTACACTGAGTATTTACATGAAGCAGCATTCTATTTCTGGACAATAAATTAAATTATTGTACCTACAGAAATAGAATACTGCGTATATCTTCTAGAATATATGACTCCTTTATTTATGAAGAACACTGTTTAAATTAGCTACAAGTTTCCCAAACAGGACAAAATGTTATTTGGCCCACTTTAGCACGGGTAGTAATAAAAAATAGATCGTATGTTGCTCTAGATTATTTTGAAGTAGAATAGAATAGAATATAATTTTTGCTTTAAAACATAGGATATTGAGGTTTTATAATAGTACATTATGATACATGTGTGCTATGTTGATCATTATGCTCGAGGCGGTATTATTCGCGCGAGCTGCAGGCGAGTGCGATAAGAAAGCCGAGAGTCTAATGATCAATGCACACGCGTTTCATACGACATTTTTCAACACACTTGCGAGGAAAAAACAGACTTGTATTGTTAAATATTAACTTGTATGGAAAATGGCGCGCTGGTTTTGTCTTTCCGCATAGCCAGCACTAGCAATGCGCGCGCAAGTTTAAATAAAAGCACTGACCACAGAGCATGTAAAAACAATTGTAAAAAAAAAACAATTGTAGTTTAGTTAGTATGGAATTAGAAAGTACTATTGGCATAGAGAAATATACCTGCATTAGTTCTGTGAGAATCCGCAATGATAGAACAACAGTCAGGGTCTTTTCCGTTTGGTTTCGGGTAGGGAGAGGGACCACGGACAATTTAAGGTGGATAATTAAAATTTTCTTACGTTTTTTGTAATTTGCAGGTCAGTATCATTTAATTAACCCTGAAATCGCGAAAAAAAATCACCCGTTTCCTACATTTATGTTCGCATAGCTCGTCAAAATGTACTGAACATCTGATTTTTTTTTGCGATTTTAGGTTCGGCCCCATAGTAAAAGTTGCTCATTTTCATGAGTACTAACTCCCCTCAAAGTATGTCCCTCGTTTAACCTAACGCTCTGTATATGTATTTACAGAATTATAGTCATTAGAATAGAATCTTTCTAGTTAGATTTTTTCCCTAAGAACTTTTCCATAAGAAAGATGTATTAATGATTCGAATGATTATAATTCTGTAAAGATGTAGGTACCTGTTAGAGTCGCAAATCATATTTTGATCAAGATACAAACCTGACACTGACCTGAAATTTTCTTAGGTTTTTTCGGACAATTTAAGGTGAATGCGCAGTGGTAGACCACTGCGCATTCACCTTAAATTGTCCGAGGTCCCTGCGCATTCACCTTAAGGTAAATAAATATTAGTTAATTTTGGGACCAAGGACAATACAGACTATTAAAAAAAAAAAAAAGAATTGATGAGTTTAAAAAAGCGCGCATCTCCGACTAGTAAATAGTTATCTGTGGAAATAAAGCACATGTGGATTAAAGTAAAGAAAAAGCACGCGTTTTTAATACACTGCATTATGGACCTAAAAGCGGTTCAATAAGAGCCACTTTACGAGCAAGTGTGTTGAAAATAAAGTTATGATCTTACATGTTTCGCCATGGACTGGCATACTAATATTTAAACATGTTTTTCAACACACTTGCTCGTAAAGTGGCTCTTATTGAACCGCTTTTAGGTCCATAATGCAGTGTATTAAAAACGCGTGCTTTTTCTTTACTTTAATCCACATGTGCTTTATTTCCACAGATAACTATTTACTAGTCGGAGATGCGCGCTTTTTTAATCTCATCAATTCACTTTTTTTTTAATAGTCTGTATTGTCCTTGGTCCCAAAACTAACTAATATTTATTTACCTTAAGGTGAATGCGCAGGGACCTCGGACAATTTAAGGTGAATGCGCAGTGGTCTACCACTGCGCCATTCACCTTAATTTTTTTTAGGTTTTTTGCAATTTTCAGGTCAGTGTCGGGTTTGTATCTTGATCAAAATATGATTTGCGACTCTAACAGGTACCTACATCTTTACAGAATTATAATCATTCGAATCATTAATACATCTTTTTTATGGAAAAGTTCTTAGGGAAAAAATCTAACTAGAAAGATTCTATTCTAATGACTATAATTCTGTAAATATAGAGATAATAATAATAATATAATACAGAGCGTTAGGTTAAACGAGGGACATACTTTGAGGGGAGTTAGTACTCATGAAAATGAGCAACTTTTACTATGGGGCCGAACCTGAAATCGCAAAAAAAATCTGTTGTTCAGTACATTTTGACGAGCAATGCGAACATAAATGTAGGAAACGGCTGATTTTTTTTCGCGATTTCAGGGTTAATCCCATATTAAAAGTTGTTCATTTTCATGAGTACTAACTCCCCTCAAAGTATGTCCCTCGCTTAACCTAACGCTCTGTATATTATAGTCGCGAATCATATTTGATCAAGATGCAACCTGATACTGACCTGCAAATTACAAGAAACGTAAGAAAATTTTAATTATCCACCTAAAATTGTCCGTGGTCCCTACCCGAAACCAAACGGAAAAGGCCTTGACTAGCGTTCTATCATTGCGGATTCACACTGAACTAATGTAGGTATATTTCTCTATGCCAATAGTACTTTCTAATTCCATACTAACTAAACTACAATTGTTTTTTTTTTTATAATTGTTTTTACATGCTCTGTGGTCAGTGCTTTTATTTACACTTGCGCGCGCATTGCTAGTGCTGGCTATGCGGAAAGACAAAACCAGCGCGCCATTTTCCATACAAGTTAATATTTACCAATACAAGTCTGTTTTTTTCCTCGCAAGTGTGTTGAAAAACGTCGTATGAAACGCGTGTGCATCGATCATTAGACTCTCGGCTTTCTTATCACACTCGCCTGCGGCTCGCGCGAAAAATACCGCCTCGAGCATAATGATCAACATAGCACACATGTATCATAATGTACTAAAATGTAACCAATTTAACACATTAATTTGATAAAATTAAAATTAAAACATTTTTAATGACATTGATACGTAACCCTAATAGGGTTTCGGGGTTTCGTATGTATTTGAACACATAAGAGTAATAGGTATATAATAGTAGATTATGCACCGAGGGGCTAAAGTTGTGTCTTATGTCACGGGCGTCATATTGAATCTCGAGCGCAATGAAGGATTCGGAAGAGTTAAGAGTTTAACTCACGAGCAAAGCGAGGGAGTTAATACAAGAATCCTGAATGCAGCGAGGGATTCAAGCTAGCCCAAGGCAAAGACACCTTTAGCCCAGAGGAGGATACTCTACTTTTTACAGCTACTGTGAGAAAATAATAGCCATAGTACGAAAATTCGCGCTTTTATTGCGTCTACCAATAAGTAGCTAAGACACGATCAATTCGATTTTCAAAAAAAAAGTCTCTTCTACGGTTTTGTCGTGTGTGTCTATTGATATCACTCTCATGGAAGTGGCATTTGTGTAAACTAAGTGTAGGGTGCTTCCCTAACATAAGTAATGTCAATGCAGATGTAAAATGTCAAATTTAACTTAAATGCAGAAAATTTCAGTGAATGCTCAACGGGATGAATCTAAATGAAAATGCAAGTTGTCCGACTCAAACCACGTCTAATTGAACACTAAAATGTAATACATAAAATGCATGGAACAATGCAATATGTCAGTGTTAATGCACTGCCAAATGTAGGTCGCGTCCAAAGTGCAAATATGCGAGCCTACTGGCTAACTTATCGTAACAAATATATTTTAAAACCCATGTACGTGCACCGTACATATTGCCACAACACAGAAAGAGAATAACTAAATAACACAATCCCAAAATATGTATTTATAATAAAATAAGAATGTAAAAAATAATGTAAAAATGCAGGACTCTAATGTAACTGTGATTGATCTACGACTACTATAAAGAAATATAACTAAAGTCTATAAATAGAATGTCACCATAATGATAAATTAGTACGCCTCACTATGTTTTTCAGTGTCAAATTTCACTTCACTTGAGGTAGGGTTAGCACACGACACTTTATCCACTTTTGAGTCCCGTTTGCCGACCTTGCTGTTCCTGTCCTCGATGTCATTATCTTCTTCTCGTCTGCTTCTGCTTCTCGCGTCTTGCGGACCCTCCCCCAGTCTTTGGGTGGCCATCTTTCGCCAAAGGTACACCGATGTTACAAACAGTGCAATGCTAATCGCAACAACCACATAGATTGCAATGTAGTGATGAACGTCGTGAGAGGATAAGGTTTCTAGCTTAGACTGTTCTTCTATAGAGCGTAGTTGCGTGTCAATCTTCTTGAACGTCTCTTCGTGCGTTTCAATATGCAACGATGAGTTACGAATCGAGGTGTTGATTATGTTGTTGATTGGAGAGATCGTGGGCACGATCATCGCATATGGTTCACTGACTAAAATGTCACTTGTATGTTCCATATATGCGTGCAATGTGAATGAGTCGCCTTGCAAGTTGCATCCTTGTTTCAGCGTTATCAGACCCGAGTGACGTAACGTCTCCGATGTCATTTGGGTGCCGCACACTAATTGTACTTCGCACGTGTCACAACAATAATAGAACCAGGTGTTTTGTTTATGTAATTTGACCCATTTGTCGGTGCAGATTTTTATTTCCGTATGGCAATAAACGCTGTGTTCTTCGTTGTCTCGAATCAGCTGTACATCGCAAATAGATTTGTGACGATCACCGGTGTTGTATATAGGGTGATTTAGTTTGCACAGTAGAGATTGGTCATGTAATTTTTGGCATTCATTAATGTCATATTGTTCTAGAGGTATAAATGAGTATTGATTGGCGTTAAATGCTATTAACGCAGAGTTGGGAATAACATACATTACCCGATTTATGTCGATACGTTGAGGAATGCTGATAAGTCTGTTAAGTTCGTATAGGGCATCACTCAAGATTGGTACCTTTATTTCCATCAACAGGTAGTGTTGTGTTATGCGCGCATGTATTCTGAACAGCCTGTAGATGTCTCTTATGTCATTACGAACTTCAGGTAGTGTAGAATCGCGAGGTAGTAGTCGAGCTACTCTATCTAGTTCGCTTTGCATTTGGGTTGGTGATAATAGATGTACGTCCATATGTCCTTGGTACATATTTGTCAGGGTGTTGATGAGTGATTCTTGAATATCTTTTAAGATTTGGGCCATTCTTTCTGCAGCTATGGCCGATGTAATGATGTAGAATGCATGTGAGCTCTCAAGTTTATCTTTGAGCGTCTTGTTTTCTAGGGACGTAAGGTGATCGTTGATTAAAGTGAACTGCTTCACCATTGTTGCTTCGTTACGCTGTACAATGTTGTTCTCGGTTTCCAGAACACTTGTCTGGTTTTTAAGCAATTGGAATAGGTGATTTTCATTATGTTGGATTGTGTCGATTTCCTGTTCATATTGTTCTGCAAAATGTTGATCTAACACTCCAAATAACGAATTTGCAACATATCCTACTCCGTCGATCAATCCTCTTTTGAACCTGTGTTGAATTATCCGCTGCGACCTCAGTAATTCGTTGTAATAATTTAGTTCACTCGTGCTTTGTTCAAGTTGGTTAATCAGAACATGAAATTGCATCAACCACTCTTCGCAACGAGCTTGCTTTATATGAGATACGAATGCTTGTAGAGTGTCCACATTGCGCCAATAATTTGTCATATTGTAATAGAATACCATTTTCCATTCATCTCTAATTTCTTGTAGATCTGCAATCTTGTCAAAGTAAAGTGTTTGATTTTTTGTCAGTTGAGTAAGTTTCATATCTTGCTGGATAGTAGGTGTTATCAATGTCATAACTAGCATCAGCATATAGCATACTAAGCTGTTCCAGGTAAGCCTTTTAGCTCGGTTTCGCCTGTTTTTGGGTAGTTTGTCAGTGTCAGGGTTGTTTTGTTCCTCAGCCTCCACTAGTGGTACCAGTTTTGTAATAGGTCGTTTAGTTTCTCCTTTTGCAGTTTGTAATGTCACAACTCTAGTGTGGCCGTCCTTTCCAGGGTGTAAATCCGCTACACTACCCAGTGCCCTGTTTCCTGCAGGTAACCTTTCATCTTTAATGCATACAATGTCATTTTTCTTTATGTCAGTATTCTGTCGTTTCCACTTTAGCCTTGCTTGTAGTTGTTGGAGGTACTCTTGCGACCACTTCTTCCAGAAGTCTTCTGTCAGTTTATTGTCATGTGGTAGTAGAATTGGGTGTTTAGTGTCTTCGGGTAAGTTTGAGTTACGTAACCTTCCACCTACTCGCAGAATGTCATGTTTGTCAAGGAATGGATTTAAACTCAAAAGGTTACTTTTTGTGCACAAACCTTTGTGTTCCTTCAATCTCCTAATCTCGTCATTGAAGGCATGCAATTGAATATGTTTCATTATTAGGTTTTCAGCGCTTTGTAGTTCTGTAGATGTCAAGTAAGTAGTAGTACGATGAGTGTCGGTGTTCGAACAGCTGTTTATGAAACGTTTCATCCAGGCAATGACCCTTGTAATACGAGTCAAATCGCTGTGTCTGTCTAATAACTCAATTACTATTGAAGACGGTTCACATTTCACAACATACGTTTGCATTTGTTTTTGTTTTGATTCGCATGTTGTCGGTGTAATTGTAATTTTGTCAAAAGTATCTTCACTGTAATTTTTCATCCAGTGGGGACCTTGCCACCACAAAGAATGTTGCAATAGTTGGGAACAACTGATTCCGCGTGATGCACAATCTGCAGCATTTTCCTCGGACTTGACATAACTCCAGTGCTGTTTTGGAATTACGTCATGCACTTGCTGTACTCTGTTGCTGACGAACCACTTCCATTTTGTGATGTCCCCATGCAGCCAGCCTAGTACAATCATAGAGTCCGTCCAGGCGCATGTATTTTTGTGCACATTGTCCCATTTAAAGGCTGTCAGGACCTTTTTCATGAGCCGTGAAAGTAGTAGCGCTCCACATAATTCGAGTCGCGGTAGGGTCAATTTTTTGTTGATTGGCGATAATCTCGATTTTGCAGCAATAAGTCTAGTCTCAGACTCGTTTTTGTCATTTGTTGTCAGCAGGTATATAGCGCATGCGTAGGCCTTTTCGGACGCATCGCAGAACCCATGTACTTGGAATGGTTTCGTAATATCTCCCAGCCACCTTGGTATTTGGCATTCGGTTATGTTGTGTAAATCGCTAGTAAACTGCTTCCATTCTTCTTGCATGCTGTTAGGTAGGGTTTCACCCAACTCGCATCCCGATAGCCAGACGCTTTGGAATAGCAGTTTTGATTTTACTGTCAAAGGTGTCAGCCAGTCCAGTGGGTCGAAAATTTTCGAGATTTCCGATAGTAGCTTTCTTTTTGTCAATTGGTTTTTATTGTCAAATTGTATTTTGTTTGTAAACGAAAATGTGTCAGTTGTAGGATTCCACTGGACCCCCAAGGCTTTTGTCATTCCATCGTTTGTAAAATGCATTGTCGTTTGGTTAAGATCTGAAGAAAATAAGCTTTCAATCAAGGTCTGGTCGTTGCTTGACCACTTCCGTAGTGTAAGGCCAGCTCCACTCAACATGTCGATGAGTTGCTTTTGAATTTCTTGTGCTCGTTCGATGGAGTTGCTGCCACTTAGGACGTCATCAACGTACATTTCGTTAGCAATGACATCCGCTGCTAACGGATATTTCCGTGCATCATCGTCTGCAAGCTGTTTCAGCGTCCGAAGAGCTAGAAATGGCGCTGTCTTGGTGCCATACGTCACTGTGCATAACTGGAACTCCTTTAAAGGACCTTGGTTGGATTCTCTCCACAGGATCTTTTGCAAGTGTTGGTCTTCTTCATGGACTAGGATTATGCGGTACATCTTCTCACAATCTGCAGTAAAGACGTACTTGTATAGCCGCCATCCTAATAATAATGTCAATAGATCTTGATGAAGCTTAGGGCCACACTCCATCAAGTCATTCAGGCTGTAACCTGTGTCAGTTTTCTGGGAGGCGTTAAAAACCACCCTCAATTTTGATGTCACTGAGTCCTGTTTTAGGACTCCATGATGAGGTAAGTAGCATGCCGTGTTGCAGTCAGGTTTGCACTCCTTCATATGTCCCATTTGCAGGTACTCTTGCATAAATTTGATGTAACTATCTGATAATTTGTCATCCCTGCCTAATCTCTTTTCTAATTGCATAAACTGTGCTACAGCTCGTGGCTTTGACTCGCCCAGCAGCTGATTAAAATTAGGCTTCTTTGGCAAACGAACTGCATATCTGCCATCACCTAATCGCTTGGTTGTTGCAGTGTAGAACTCCTCACAATATCGTTCCTCTGACGTCATAGAATTGCATGCATCTCCATTGATGTCTTCCACTTCCCAGTATTTTGACAAGTCGTTAACTTCATTAACTACGACGTTGCAATTAAATTGCAATTAAATGTTTTGGTGACATTGCCTGACAAATCCGGCTCGAAGGACCAAAAACTATGTAGGGTGCTTCCCTAACATAAGTAATGTCAATGCAGATGTAAAATGTCAAATTTAACTTAAATGCAGAAAATGTCAGTGAATGCTCAACGGGATGAATCTAAATGAAAATGCAAGTTTTCCGACTCAAACCACGTCTAATTGAACACTAAAATGTAATACATAAAATGCATGGAACAATGCAATATGTCAGTGTTAATGCACTGCCAAATGTAGGTCGCGTCCAAAGTGTAAATATGCGAGCCTACTGGCTAACTTATCGTAACAAATATATTTTAAAACCCATGTACGTGCAGCGTACACTAAGCTTTATACAGGGCTGGTAGAATGGTTTTGGATGATTGGCTGTATACATTTTGAATTTAAAACGTCATTGAAGACGCTCGTGAAAATAGGGTATTTTTGATAAAATGTGATAAATCGACTGTAGTATAGATAAGTTTTATTATTTATTTATTCACAAAATCTACAGCAATCTTAGCGCAGTTTACTTAAAATAAATTAACTAATGTTACAGCCAATTACTATTACGGTATTACGGCGTGGTACTGTATTTGTTATTATTAATGCCAGTTTTAATATTATTCCATTCCTTTTAAAAAATGGTTCGTAGTTATCTAATTATTCTTACAATATTATGTCTTCGAAAACATGGCAACGATATGAAGAAGCAGTCGTTATGATTTTGTAGGAAATCGAGAATATCATCCACGCGTAGTAAGGGTTTCGAGAATAGCTTTCCTCTTTCTGGCACCAAAGGGTGTTTGTTAGTACTATACTGCCAATTTAGCTGAGCATGTGAGATTCCAAATTCAAATCACATTATTGACCAGCGGGTCATAATGAAATCCAGTACAACATTATTGACCGGCTGTGCCCCCGGCCACTAATGACTTACTTTAGGTTAAGGTTGCTTGACATATAATTTGACATTTTCGAGCAGGTGGTGTGAAAAGTAATATAATTAAATCTCAGCATCAAATTTTATATTTATCTGCTACTTTTTTATCAAAAAATTCTTTTACACTATAAAAACAATTACCAATAAGCCATTTGTGTAGTTTTGATTTAAAGCGTTTTAGAGGGAGTTATTTCTTTTGGAGTATTGTGCTATTATGTATGATTGAAATAACTGAAAAGCTCATATCCCGTACTAACCAAAATTATCGTACGCGCGAATACGTGATCTTTGCGTTCATATCTCACTTTCTGGACGGGCGGCCACTTTCAGCGCGACCACACGTTTGGGTACTCCGAAAAGAATTAACGCGACTGTTAAAACGCAGCCTTAGGGGGTCATTGTGAACATCATTAAGAACGACTATTATTATGGGAACAAACCTGAAACCGCGAAAAAAATGTCAGGAACGAAGTCCCTAACACGATACTCGCACGCACACACTCGTATTTATCAGAAAGAGAATAGAAAGAGGGAGAGAAAGTCGCATGGAGGGACTAAATTAATATTAAGTAACTACTACTTTCTCATACATTTTACAAATAGGTACTATATAAATAATATGATGCTTTTTTGACTGTTCAGGTGACGACAATTCTTGACTTGAGGTGACAAATCTTTAAGATTAAATATTTCAAATAATTATTGATTCATTTCAAGATTTCAAACAATTATTGATTTATTTCAATTTTCAATGTATGGAGGTACCTACGTTTGGAATAAAATGATCTAAATCTGAGGTAGGTATATAATATTATTGTAAAAGTTTGACTGAATAATCTTCTTTTTCAGATTCGCTAATAAAATCCCGAATAATTGATTTGAAAGTACTACTAATCAGAAAGGAGATTGTAAAAAATGGCCTATAAATCAACACGTATGAGACCTTTAAACCCGTGGCGCAGACTGGGAGAGGCCTATCTCCAACAGTGGACTGCAATAGGCTGAGTTGATAGATTGCCTGACGTGCCGACAAAACGAACCCCGTTTTGTCGGCACGTCAGGCAATCTATCAACTTATTTACTGAAATAAATAAATAAACTTTAAAAAAATAATTATCACACTAATATTATAAAGGCAAAAGTTTGTGAGTGTGTGTGTTTATATGTTTGTTACTTCTTCACGCTCAAACGGCTGCACCAATTTTGATAAAATTTTGTATGAGGTAGCTGACACCCTGGATTAACATATAGGCTACTTTTTATCCTGGGATCGCGATCGACACTTATGCGGGTGAAACCACGGGGCGAAGCTTGTTCAATAATAAACTTAACTTTTTTAACCACTTTCACTTGCTTATTTTTCAATCATTCGGAGCGCGAGTGAAAGATGCCAAGATCCAACATCGTTGGATTGGTTCACAAATTTATAAAATTTTCACTTCTGATTTATTTTATACTTACAAAACACTCATTCGCTCACTTCGAGTGAGAGATATGCCTAATAAAAGACATTATTTTTTTCACTGTCCCAATGCTGAACAAAGGCCCCCAAATCCTTTCAGGCATCCTTTTCTAGAACCACTTCGATCAAACCCACTGCGTTACGCGTCAAGGTCGCCTCGCCGCGGAAAATAAACATAAATGAACAAAACATAAAGGTCTGATATAATTATTAGAATGAAAACATTGTATAATGAAGCCAATTTCCACAATATCGCATTCATGAAACTTGTGAACCATTATATTAGTAGCTACGTGTGCTAGCACACACACAGAACACAGTACACAGAACTATTTACAAACAATAAACACAAAGTGCATGTTATACGGTCGATGAATATGGCATTATACATTGTACATAATTAATTTACCATTTTGCTAGCACTGTGTAGCAGTTCCTTCATTATTAATGAATAAATTTAGGAGAATATTATGAAAATCTATTTCGTTTTAAGTATTTTAAAAGTTTCATTGGAAATTATAACAGAATCACCAGTCTAAGGCATCCAGAGACAAGAACATAATATGTAAAAGACATTGCTTTGCTTTTGTTGCTTTGCTGTCCTTCCCCCAGCGACGCCCTAATCCGAGGTCCGTACCCCACAGTAGTACCCTCAGCGTGTGGTCGCTTAGTTTATAGGTTTTATGCCCTGCCTGGAGACCTTCATTTATTATGGCGTCCACAAGATAGCCGGGTAATAAAACAACTCTTTCGCTTTTCTTTAAATTTGACGGGCAGTCCGTCAAAAAAATCTACAATTTTATTACCAAAACCTGTATGTTATGACATCGAAAGAAACGTATCTTTCGATGTCACTACTGGAGATAGGCCTCCCCCGATTTTGGGAGGGGGGGTTTGCCATAATCGCCACGCTTGGCAGGCGGGTTGGCGATCGCAGTATGGTATGATGGTGGAATGCATAGAGAACGCTGCTGCCCATTCTCCGGTACGACCCTTAGTCGCCTTTAACGACACCCACGGATAGTAAGGGGTGGTGCTATTCTTTAAGTCCGTCACCACACAGACAAAAACCGTACCTAGGTATAATAGACCCACATTTTGCAAGTTATGTTTCAAATCCCATGTAATAGGGAGCGACACTATTGTCAGAAACCGGGCAATCCAGACTCTGGGCAGCTACTGGAAAATTCCTGAGGGAAAAATTCAATAACGCTTTGCCCAAACCGTGAAACGAACCCAGGACCTCGTGCTCAGCAGTAGCAGTTGCGACCTCTAGGTATACCAACGAGGTAGTCCAATACCAAAGTCGTTGTTGAATATTCGCAATAACTACCTACGAATCACTTCAATCAAAATTAGTTATGCACTGTGATTTAATATTGCAGCTATTATTCAAATCCAATGAGCCAGTGAGATTGAGAGGATGCTTCCCGTTACACGTGTGCTGTTGATTGCAGGAGAAGGATGAAGCAATAAAGCAATAATAGCTAGCAATGCAGGGTGCGATCTATTGGAAAATTGAAACTGTAATTGAAATGTTTCAGGTTGATGAATCCCTATGATCCCTAATGACATAGCTACTACATTCTTAAATATATACGTGTGTATATGTATTTATCAAGAAGATTATTTAATTAAACATAACATGATTACTAAATACACAATTGATTTTGATGATTATAATTCTGTAACTACATACGTCTTACAGTCGCGAATAATATTTTAATCATCACACAACCTAGCACTGGCCTGCAAATTGCAATAAACGCAAGAAAGGAGAAACCCGTTTCTGGGCCTAACCGTTACACGAATAAGATATGTACCAAAAAAATCGTCTATTTTGCTTAATTAACCCATTTAAATCTTAGCCTCATTTACAATGGCCAAGTGTAGAAAATAGTTAGATTTCTATTTTTTTTTGTTTTAAACCACCTTTGTAAACCGTTACAACACTTATTTTGTTATACGTCACTAACTTCACAAATGATGGTATTCTTTCAATAGAGCGTACCCTAAATGTCTAAACACACTATGCCGAAGTTACGCGACCGAAGTTCGGCAAGATTACGCCCGCAATGCTATTTAACGCAACGTAATTTCGGCATAATGTGTCGTCAGTAATTCAAATAGCATTGCAGGCGTAATCATGCCGAACTTCGGTCGCGTAACTTCGGCATAGTGTGTTTAGACACTAAGAATATGATCGATTTAATGGAAATCGATGCTGATACAAATAATTAAATAACACTCCATTGTTGTAGTATAACTGACTTTTTAGGTATTAAAATCAATGTAAAACAATTAAATCTGGAAACTAATATTGATATTTAACGTCATCGTCATTTAAAAACATTAAAAGAAATAAATAATCGATAAAATCGACTGCACCATGGATTGCACTAGTAAACTGCAAATGTCAATGTCAACGTCTGTCAATTGTCATGGTTGTAATGTCATGTCATTAATGTCATTCGCTTTTCGGATTTTTGCGCAAGTCAATGTGTTGTTTTTCTGTATTTCTGGGGATTTATTTTTTCATAAGACCTCTAATCGAATACTGGACTCCGAAATTGATTGCATTCTGATTGACCCTCGCTTGAACAATGGACACCGTTACATAACCTGCCACCTCTGCTGACTTTTGCTTCAAAAACCGGATCTGATTATTGCTCTTTTTGACGACTGGCACGACGTCATATGAACCTGTGCATTAATTGCGGAATAGCAACGGCTCACTGCCATACAATAGGAAGGCGAAGATTGGAAGATGAAAATGATTCTTTCAATTGTACAGGAATGAGTCGCGCGCGCCTCAAACGGTTAGTATCCGATATTTCTATATTGTAACATTTTTGTACAATGTATGTAATAATTTGATGTAGTCGAACTAAATAGTGTTATCGCATTTGTTCAGTTGTTTGTTGATAGTTGTACTTTATATAATGATACCAGAATGTGCAGATGTGATGCTTCATATTCGAAGACATGACTGTGACATCACCAATCCGGACTGAACCTGCATGGTTATTGGTTAATTATATTCCCTCTCAGAGAGGAAACCTGTGTCCCTGCAGTGGGAATGTAATAAGGCCGCTTATGTTTACCCAAATGTGCCACTCGGATGTTTATTGCTAAATGCTTATGTTAGACCTAATAGTCAAATGATAAATGTTTGCTTCAAGTAAATGAAAATGACTTTAATCTGCCAAGCTTGCTGGAATCATGCCAATGCTGTATCTCTTGATGGAAATATACCAGAAGAGAGTGAACAGACACCTACAGGACACAAACGAGTGTGTATTCACTGTGGACGTTCTCTTCTGAGAAGATTTCATTGCCATCAACTTAAGATTACTGGTACAGTGCAAGAACACAGAATACACGAAGTTATAAGAGGATAGATCCTACCACGCACGGTTAATATAATAGTTTTTTTCATGCTTTTTAAAAACATTTTTTTTAGTTTAGTTTTGATAACAAGGGCATTCAAAAGTTTTGTTTGGTATGCTAAAACATTTAAGTGAATTAGAACAGTGTGATAATGGTTAAGCTAACTCAGGCTTACTAACCTACATCAGGATTTCTTTAGATCATTCTTTTTCAAAGTGGGCAATGACACACCACACATCTCTGGTGTAAAGGCACTCTTTAATGTAGATATATTATTTTTAGGTGGGTGCTTCAAGTGTTGTCTGTCACTCTTGTTGGGCGTGAGCAAATAGAGCATCCCGGCATTTCCATGATCTACAGCAAGAGCTGTCAACATCGGACTCAAACTTATGAGGAAGAATAAAGTCGAGGCATATTAGTAATAGGATGTATTTCGTTTATACATTAGTCGACAGCTCTCTAAGTGGAAGGGATGCTATAACTGAACCTGTATCGTTAGCAAAAGAACGGTTGGATGCTGTACCCACACCACGGGCATAATATGGTATCTTGGTTAGGCACGGCACCAGTGTAGTCAATTGCCTCCTGCACAATTTCTGGATACCTAATGTGTTATTATATTATGATAATCCTAATGAAGAAAGTAATTAATAAAACCATCACAATTACTTGTGTTATTTTTATTTTAATATAGGTATTATTGCAGTCTCAGATTACTTACTGTAATCTGAGATTGCATCAAATCCCTAGGTACAATATTAACAAATGCAAGCCAGTAGTGATGTAAGTGGGCCTTGTATAATAAACATAGTTTTCTGCTGAGGTTTTCAGTACCGCTACAAGAACAATCAGATAAATCGGTAGTCATCCCCTAAGTGCTTTTTATTGAGGTATGTACCTAAAACCTCATCGTGATAGGCGGCAGGTGCTGCAGCACAGCACATGTGCGTTCCAGATTTACGTAGGAAACGAAAGTCTCAAAAATATAATTGTTTAACTAGGTACTAAAAATAACATAAAAAGTGAACATTGTTGTCTGATTTTACCAATTTGGCCATTGCTGGGAGACGTAAAAATTGGGCTCGTGAAACCTTCCTACATGCTCTAATTTATGGCCAAATTCCAGCCCTGTAACGCCAGGCCCAAGTTTCTATGGAGTTTGGGTTTCTCCAAATTGAATTTCGCGGGCTGGTTGGAGCATTCAGCAACACACCAAAACACCCTACACCCAACACACCGCGACACCCACGATTAAAAAAAATTACAACGAAACTAGAAATAGTCAAGTTAATTTTCAAATTGTTCATTACGGGTGTCGATTTTATGGTTTCCGAGGTGCTGAAGCCAATAGTGAGGTCAAAATTAAAATCCAAGATGGTGGTTGCGAAATCTTTCAAAGTTTTCGTCATGGGTTTCGTTTTTATTGTTTTGGAGGGTGCTAGAGCAGATTACGGGTCAAAATGAAGATACAAGATGGCAACAACTATATGAGAACTTCTAAAAACTTATACTAGATGGCTCTAGATTAAAAACGCGTGTTTAATACACACTTTCTCTCTCTCTCTCTATCTCCCGTTCCTTTTTTCTCTTTCGTTATAAGATAGAGCGATAAGAGTGTGAGTGCCTGTAAGTATCACCTAATATCATCGTTCCTGACGGGGTTCCCCGACCGCACACGTTTTTGACTAACCTTTCTTATCCTGCCAGCTGGGCACAGGTCTCCCCATATTTAATAAGTATCCAATTTTAGAAACGAATTTTAAATATTGGTTTGATTAATTTCACGTTTTTTCCTTTAGAAAAATTGTTAGGACTTTAAAAAAATCAAAATCCAAATATTTTATTTCACATAATCCTTGGAAACATGGGCACTTATGAAACCTCCGAAGGTAGGTGCACGGTTCCAATTGGTCGTTTTCTATGGAGAAAAACCGGCAAGAAACTCCACGGTTACTCTTTTTAAAAATAATTGGCTTTTACATTGTTTTCAAATTACAGTAGGTATGGGAGGACAGCGTAGGCCTGTCAACAAATACCAGCTGGTCGATTCTGTAAAAATCTCACCGTAAAAATTTAGGTGAAGTGAGTTTGTTTTTGCTAGGAATTGACACTATTGACAGCTCACTCCACGCTCACTTCACCTAAGTTTTCACGGTGAGATTTTTATAGAATAGCACCGCAGGTACTTGATAAAATAAAAAATGGTCTACAGATCTAAAGTCTACAAGGCCTACAAAGTCCTTACATTTACAAAATAAGAATCTATCAAAAGGATAAATAAAAAATAAAATATAAAAACCTACTAAAACCAAGTGATATGATTCCCAATACAATCTATACATATAATAAATCTGTAGAAGGGTCAATTCTGTACATTGAAAATATTGAAAAAATAAATAGCGGGGGGTGTTGCTGGATCGATACCAAACCCAAATATGTGATTAAAAAAATTTTTGTCTGTCTGTCTGTCTGTCTGTCTGTCTGTCTGTATATGCAGGCATCACGTGAAAACTAACGGTTCGATTTCGATGAAACTTGGTATAATTATACCTTATTATCCTGGGCATAAAATAGGATACTTTTTATCCTGGAAAAATACGTAGAAAAAAAAATCTTATTTTTCGGTTTTATTCATTGACGTTGTTCTGTAGAACCGCGAACACACGTTGCATTACCCGTAGTGGATAATTTTCCATTTCAATTTAAGAGAATACAGTTTCCTGTAGCTTTGTGTTACGCCATGACAATAAATAAGGCTCAAGGTCAGACCCTAGGAGTTGCTGGCGTAGATCTTACCGCGAGTTGTTTTTCACACGGGCAACTTTACGTAGCTCTTTCCCATGTGAGCAGTCCAAGAAATCTTCATGTTCATATTCCGGACGAGCTCACTAACAATGTTGTGTATGCTGAAGCTCTCAATTAACTTTCTGTCGCATTGTCACGATCACTTTTTTATTATTGCAAACTTTTCGTCATTGTCAGTAATTTACTGCTACATGCTACTTATCAAGGTCGGAATTACTATGAAAAAAATACTTACTACAGAACGCGAGCTCAACAGCAGTAGCTCAATAGAGGGATCTCCTTAATTATTATAGGCTTAGCCGTATTTGCGTCCAATAGATATTTATAAGATGTCATTGTCAGAGTTACTCAAAATGGAGAAATAAACCATCCACGCGAAGACCGACATCCGCGCGGACGGAGTCGCGGGCGGAAGCTAGTCACTAATAAAGAGGTGAAAAATTAGAATTGTCTGTATAAAATGTCAAATAACAAAGAATTCATGAAAGTATGTAAAAAAATCAATAAAAAATAAACATCGTAATTAGACATTTACATAGTTATGCCGTTGCCACGGAAGCCACATGTGCAGAAGGAATTATTGCCAAACTACCTTGTCTTCAACAGTTCACCTTGTGCACACAGTGCACCTTGTTTTAGTCTCTGTAGTATAATTTCACTTTCCATCTATTTCCTAAAATCCTTGTCCTTAGGAGGAGTTTAATAGCCGAAAGTCAGCGATGCCCAAGATTGATTTAGGACGATAACAGTGAAAGATGAAAACATTTATGGTTGAACTAAGGTAAAGTATGAAAAACTTTGGGTTAAGTTATAGCTTAACCCAAAGTTTTTGAGATTCATAGTTACCAACGACAGCGGTTGAGGTACAGTTAGTAACGAAGCGTACCCAAATAAGTACGCTTCATTTCACTCGGATCCTTCAGATCTTATTATTAGATAGCGAATTTATAAAGTTTTTATTTAAAGCTAAAACTAAATAAATAGTTGGAAGTACCCACCGTTAGGGAAACTGTTTATTTACCAAATTGACATACTACGACAGTTTTCCGTGTAGCTGTGCTGTTTTTTTACGTAACTTATGTATTATCAATTCGACATACAGATTATCTCGAATTGATATCTAAATCCTACAAAATTCCTCTTCTTTTACAAATATGTACTGAGACGCCAAAGTTACATCGAAAAATTCTAGACCGGTTTTATAAATAACGGAAACATGCCTACTCATTATGTATTTGAAATTCCTGAAAAGGGAGCTACGTTCTTCAAGATCACGATCTGGGATCCTTCGATTCGATTTGCATGACCGTATAAAAAATTAATTCTACGCAGATATCGGTTTTTAGGGTTCCGTACCCAAAGGGTAAAAACGGGACCCTATTACTAAAGTGTATTTCAAATAAACTTGCGATAAATGTCATTCAACCGCCCTGTACCACAAAGTCCAAATAACTTACGATAGATATCGTTCGTCATACAAAACTGTCGCTAACATTGCATCGGTTGAGTTTCATAATGCCAAACACGGAGTAAGTCAAAAATAAGTAAATTTTGGGAATTATTTAGTAGTTTTTTTTTTCAATTTCTAGAATAAACATTTAAACACGGAATATAATATGCTATTGTTTACGGACTTAAAAAAAAGAAAACATGTCGAACTTTTTTTTTCGAGATTACTAAGGTTTTTAATTTATATTTCAGTACAAGAATATGTTATATCAGGATTTATTCAATTAAATTAACTTATATTCATGAAAATAAGCAACTAACAAAAAAAAAAAATTTAACATCCTTACTAGTAAATAAGATATTGAGTTATGCCTTCTTACTTGGCGTCGAGTTTGCCGTCAGGGGCACATCACCTGTCCGCCATTTTGTAATAATGTCCTTCCGTCATTCCGAATTTGGAATGCGCTTGGGATAGACTAAGTCAACTTGTGTACTCTACTTGGAAAGTTTTCTCGCGTTTATTATTATTTTGTTATTGCTGTTGTTTTGTTACTTTGATTATTTGTAATGAGTGAAGAAGTGACAATGGATCAACCTAAACCAGCCCAAACAAGATGGCGAAGAAAGCGAATCATTGAACCTCAAACATTAATATTTATATAAAAATAATACTATTTATTCGTTTTATTTTAGGAAATTATTACAAAAATAAATTATAGATGTGCCCGACTAGCCGGGAAAATCGACAAAACATACCTATTCAATATTTATAGTCTGCCCATATACCACGATACACTTGTTTTGATCGTGTTACCGACACTGCCCATATATTTTTTTCGTATCGTTTGGAAATATTGGGATACATTAGTAGAAGGAGGTGAACAAATTTTATCGCAAGTTTATTTGAAATGAACTTTAAGACTCCACTGTCCGTCCGTCTGTCTGTCACCAGGCTATATCTCATGAACCGTAATAGCTAGACAGTTGACATTTTCACAAGTGATGTATTTCTGTTGCCGCTCAACAAATACAGAATAAAATAAATATTCAAGGGGGGCTCCCATACAACAAACGTGTTTTTTCGGGGTTTTTGCCTTGTGGTACAGAACCCTTCGTGTGCGAGTCCGATTCGCAATTGGCCAGTTTTTAGATTGGATTTAGGTATCCCGTGAAGCGATTGATTGAACAAGCCAAGGAATATAAAAACAGGGATGAGAAAAATTAGGCCTTATTTCACGAATAATTTTAGGCATAATTTTGACGAAGGTTCGGTCTTGAATATAGGGAATTATTATTTTGCCGTAAGCCTTGTGTCTTAAATAAAATAAACCAAAGGGTATATACACTATTTTTTTTGCCAGCGTTGTGTCTTATTTAGAGTATGAAATAGAAATAAAACCGGGCAAGAACGAGTCGGACTCGCGCACCGAGGGTTCCGTAACATCCGGGCATAAGGTGTATGTTTATGAAATTACCCAAATGTTTTTTTTTTTTATTTGAGTTGATTGATTGAAAGGTAAATTGCGGTTTACGATTTATGACGTATTAAAAAAAAACTACTTACTAGATATCGTTCAAACCAATTCTGGTGGAAGTTTACAAGGTTGTCTTATTTTAGAAGTTACGGGGGGGGGGACGACGACACACATTTTACCAATTTGGAACTATTCAGTTTAGAAAAAAATGATATTAGAAACCTCAATATCATTTTTGAAGACCTATCCACAGATCCACACCCCACACGTATGGGTTTGATGAAAAAAAAATTTGGAGTTTCAGTTCTAATTATGGGGAACCCCCAAAATTTATTGTTTTTTTTTTTCTATTTTTGTGTCAAAATCTTAATGCGGTTCACAGAATACGTCTACTTACCAAGTTTCAACAGTATAATTCTTATAGTTTCGGAAAAAAGTGACTGTGACATGACGAATCCATAAGGGTTCCGTTTTTTGCCATTTGGCTACGGAACCCTAAAAACAGCTTATTTTTTACCCTGTGCTCCAAAGGATTAATTCCGGTCTCCCCCTTCCTCGATCCCCTAAAATATACGAGTATCTAACTGAGTTCTATCATTTTAAATAATCAGACATCGCGACGAAATATAAACAGCTAAAACAATCCGTTTTCACGAAAAGACATGACATGACGTCCCCAGCCGACGTCCAATTTTCCCAAATGTCACATTACAGGCTTTCATATTTGTCTTTTCGGTGTTCATATCAGTCCACGTGAACCGATGCGAATATTGACATAATTATTTATTGTGTATTGTCTCTGCATCACCCTAAGGTAGACTGGTAAGAAATACCCAAGGCATTAAGTCAGGCATTAAGGCATTATTATGTCACCCGGAGCGGGAGGGGTCATTTGATGATTTCCCATCCGCAAAAAAAGGCATTAAGTCAAAAGTAAATACGTAAAAGTAAATAGTATTTCATCTAAAATTATGCAGGTCGCTCCACTTCTCATCTTGATACCATGTCCAAAATCTCTACATGTGCAAAACAGTCAACGCCAAAACAATGTCTTTGCCATTGGCTTATATATATGTTACCTGCCAAACACGATTTTAGGATGAACTAGTTTCGCCTAGGCCAAACCAGTTCACCGGCGACATAGGATGCAAGAGCGAGCGTAGGGCACCCCGAAGTTAGGTTTGGTTAGGTCACTTTAAACCCTTTACACAGAAATAGGAGCCCCGCGGAGCGGGGCTCCGTCGACGTAGGATGCAAGAGCGAGCGGATGAATTGGTTTGGCTTAGGCGAAACTAGTTCATGCTAAAGTCGGGTTTGGCCGGTAACATATATACATTGCGTTGAAATCTTACTGAACAATTAACACAACATCCTTCTGGAGTAATTGCTGTACCGTCTTGACGATTCCATGTTCATTAAAATAAAACCCTTCTAAACAGAAATATAAATTTTCATGCATTTCAAAAGAAACGGAATGAATATATGAACTTACGCTGCATTATAAACAGAAATATGTCTGTCATATGAATGAAATGTTGTTGTCACTTCTTGACACTTGTCTTTCTGACAGTGTCAGATAGTGCTGCGGCTTGATTTTATGTAACTCATTACTCTAAATAAAATAAAGGCTTGAGTCCATTTTCTCTCGATGTGCCACTCGATGTAGTCGCGATGAGATAAAGTATTTAAGTATTCAAACTAGGCTGAGAATCATCACTTTTCGAACGTCGAAGTTACAAAAGAAAGTCCCCCAAAACGCCCGCCCTTCACCAATTCCTAGTACTTTCGCTGGGGAAAAGTTGATAAAGTGTAATTTTTCATTATAATCGTCGTCGTATCGTCACTGATTTTCAGATTGACAGTGGAATGTGAGTAGGAAAAACGCTCTTTACCAAAGTCGAACAAAGCCGACCTTAGTTGAATGTCACTGACTATGTACCAATATAGAACGGTTGCTTTATTCTGGATCTCTCTATGTTTCTTTCCTGAATTGAAAACTTCTTTAGGCGCTTCTTCGTTGGGCATTTTTTGAGATGGGAAAAAACCATTAAACTCGCGCCACAGTTGCCGTAAGCGACACCGCGCGTGTTTTGTTTATAAGACGATTAAAAAAATATCCGCTTCGGATGTGTTTTGTGTGCGTTTCAAACACATGAAGCTGCTAGGTTTGAATTTAAGGTAGGTACTGGAGGGAGGATCCCTCTATTATTCAACTTGAATTGAGTTTTCGAACTACATAATCGAGTGCCTAACCGTTAATCACAGGTTAAGTACTAATATGTAGCTACCGTTAATGACTGAGTAACAACACTAGAGTCAAACTGACAAGAGACCAAAAACTGCAATCCGTTTCACGTTTGATTTTTAAACTACTTTACGCGAGAGTAAGTAAACTTAAAAACTGGCCAAGTGCGAGTCAGACTCACACACGAAGGGTTCCGTACCACAAGGCAAAAATGGCGAAAAAAACATGTTTGTTGTATGGGAGCCCCCTTAAATATTTATTTTATATTAATTTTATTATTTATTATTAAAGTTAAAATACAACTGAGTATTTTGTGAATATTTCAAGTGCCTACCTGTTGCCATTTTTGATATTGAGCAAAAAAGGGCAAAAAAATCGCGTTTGTTGTATGGGAGCCCCCCTTAAATATTTATTTTATTTTGTTTTTAGTATTTGTTGTTATAGCCGCAACAGAAATACATACTTTGTGAAAATTTCAACAGTCTAGCTATCGCGGTTCTTGAGATACAGCCTGGTGACAGACAGACGGACAGACAGCGAAGTCTTAGTAATAGGGTTCCGTTTTTACCCTTTGGGTACGGAACCCTAAAAATGGAATTAAACACAGGAGAACCTGCTGCAGCGTCAATGGTATTTTTTTCTGCTTAATAAAAATAGATTTGCTTACCATTACGAACTGTATTTAATTTGTTTTTTTTTTTATATATAAAATCGTTAAATACGCTACAATATAATTACACTGACGACCCTAACGGGAAGAGTGCATTATCAAAACATTTTCTTTTTATTACGATTTAGTGTTCCCGGTTATACTTTATTTCAAAAATCGACTACCTACCTATTATAAATGATAATATGGTTATTTTTTTTTTTGTATAATTCAATTAATAGACGTTCCAATACAGGGCCCAGGGGCCCCAAAATTATAACCCAAGAAAATCAAGTTTCTATTATTAAAAAAAACAATTTTCCCCTGTAGGGTAAACATCAGGGATCTTTAATACAAAGTTTGCTTTTTATTTTTTTTTCTACATAGACCAAGAGCCGACTGCATTTTTTTCATTACCTACGTCATGTTATCTGTTTATTTATTTGAAAAATTACAATCGAAATATGATTAATTAAAAGGTGGTTTTACTGAATCATATATTTAATTCAAATAAAATAAAATGATTATGAGATTGTATTTTTTACACTATAAAGTATTTTTTATTTATTCATTTACCATGAAAATTATAATATTTGAATTCGGAAATTGAATATATTTTTACAATAACCTCAAATACTAGGTATTAATTAATGTGGTTATTAAAATTTTCTAGCGTTAAAACGACTCTTAACGCTAGAAAATTTAATTCGGATTCGGGGAATTCGATTTTTTCATTTTATCGCGGGCGGTATTACCACAAAATACAGATAGTACAGAAGACAATCTACATACAAAGTGCGCTCGAGCAACGCACACATAGACACCGCTCACGGACGCGTTATCTCAGATGGGTTGGGAGCAGTGCGAACGCGAGTGTCAGCCGCTTGAGACATGCGTCTGTGAAGTGCAAAAGTGGAGTAACAAAAAATGCCTATCTAAGCTGGATTTATATAATAGTTTCCTATTTTGAATCAGTATAAACAAAGTAACTTTTTTGTAAGGTAAATAATTCATGCCACCAACGTAACGTAAGTTGAAAACATGATTTTTGGTTTGTGTAGATATTGTGTTGTTTTTAGTGTCATTTGATAGGTTTAGGTCTAAAACGGATAGGGCAAAATAAATTGTGTAAATAGGGTATTCCGTTTTGAAGTTATTAGGGAATCTCGATAGTGAAAAATGACAAATGTAAAATTGTATATGTTTTTGTTCTGTAAACTTTTTGTATTGTAATACTATGTTTATTGTTTTGTTTTAATATTTTAGAATAAGCTCAACAATAAATCAAACAACTAGATACGTGTGCCACTACCACGATAGTTTTTTGTGCATAAGCCAAAGTTGACAACCATAGCGCGACCGCCGAGCGTAGGTTTGAAAAGTGAAGTAAGTACATACACGTGATTGACTTCTGTACTATCTGTATTTTGTGGTATTACGTATTGTACGGCCGGCGTAGCCACGACTGGGCGCACCTTTAAGGTGAATGCTCCAACCAGCCCGCGAAATTCAAATTTTCTTACGTTATTTGCAATTTGCAGGCCAGTGCTAGGTTGTATGTTGATTAAAATATTATTCGCGGTTGTAAGACATATATAGGTACAGAATTATAATCATGAAAATCATCAATAAAACGCTCTAAGTTCATAAAGCTGTTAGAATTACTTTTTCTGTTTTTTTTTTGTTCTTACACCTTTATGAAGTTGGAGGGTTGTATTGGTGATTTTGATTATTATAATTCTGTAACTACATACGTCTTACAGCCGCGAATAATATTTTAATCAACATACAACCTAGCACTGGCCTGCAAATTGCAAAAAACGCAAGAAATTTTGAATTTCGCGGGCTGGTTGGAGCATTCCCCTTAACAGCAGCGATAAATTTTGTCAGTGTGTGCGTGTGGCGACGCATACGTTCAAGCGCGTTCACGTACAAACCGTGTTCGGTGCGTATGCATGTCATTTGTATTTACTTTGATTTCGGTGAACTTCGTTCATTAGTCGTTCACTTTTATTACTTTCATAGTCAGAAGCAGGCCTGCTTTTGAACTGACTGGAAATTGAACGTTTTTGAAAAGGTCATAGTTAGCCCCCAGTTTGCACGTCTATTCCTGTCACTCTGTCTACCTAAAGAAAATACTGACTTAGATAATTTGAAACAGTTGACGAGGTAAATTATTACACGTATTAATGTTGAAGTGGCACAGGTAGATTCAATAAAATGTACTCGGATGACATATCAAGCTGTATTTCTGCCTACCTCGGCACTTCCTCAACTTTTTGTTGAAGCTTACAATCATTACGACTCTCAAATAGGTAACAAAAACTAGATCAGCGAAACGATATAGAAACTAGGAATGAAAACCTATTCACTAAATAAACTAAGGTTTTTCGAAGGAAAAGAAATGGGATAATATTGGACTAGAAGCTAGAAAGAACCGATGCAAAAAAGGGCCGTTGATAATCAAAAGTTTGCCTTTTATTGCCAATCATCGTGTGTGATCTATTTCACTGCTCAATGCGCATTTCTTTTTCCCACATATGAACATGACCTACTTAATAGGTGTGGAGTGTAAAAAAATGTTAAAATAGTTAAATATGTTTATAAGTATTGTGTGTGTTGTAAGTATAGTAAATAAATAATTGTCATGATTTTAATATATGTTTTTGTTAGTCATGATTAGCGATATTCATAGATAATGATTCTTGTTTGTTGTCTATGATGAATGAACTGTCATGTGACAGCTGACATGAGTGACATGTCGATCGAGGAATTATTATGTAAGGCCTCGCACGTATTCTCATATCACATTTGACATTGGCAGAATTGTCGACATCGGCACCATTGCCATAGAGAAAAATATTAAGGTTATGATGCAATGTGCTTGTATAATGTATCATCATCATCACCATTTCAGCTGAAGGACGTCCACTGCTGAACATAGGCCACCCCCAATTTTGGGGGGGGGGGGTTTGCCATAATCGCCACGCTTGGCAGGCGAGTTGGCGATCGCAGTATGGTATGATGGTGTAATGCATAGAGAACGCTGCTGCCCATTCTCCGGTCTCCCTTAGCCGCCTTTTACGACACCCACGGGAAGTATGGAAGTATAATGTATAGTGTTTACAATTTGTTTTTTATTGTTTAATACATTACAAAATGAATAACCGCTACAATGTCAATCCTGTTTGATTTGTAAAAATTAGTCGGCAACATTAGAAAGGTATACAACTTGACACCATGTATCAAACAGTGTTTTTTTTTTCTGAAGAGTGTTTTCTATTGGCACGTGTTTAAAATAAATGCGTCCTTCCTTGATAACAGTCTGTCAGTTACACGTGCGTCTATTGACCGTAATAATGATAGGCTAAAGAAATTCTAACTTAAGTAGATGTTAATTTTATTCTAATTTGAAGAAAAAGTTACCAGTCATTATAAAGACTGTTACGAAAAGAAAAAAAAAGAAAATAATTTCTTGTAGAAACATTTCATCAGCAATTCAGTACAGATAAAACAACAAACTAAAAGAACCATTACAAAGTTGAAAGTCAAAAGATTGTCTAAGATTTATTTAATTGAGCCTAGTGGAAACGGCCGCGACTTCCGCGAGTTGTAGGTCGTAGGTTCGAACCCAGACAGGCGCTTTTCTTTGTTTAAATAATTTCATCACCACTGCTCTTAAAACGGTGAAGGAAAACATCGTGAGGAAACCGGCATGTCCTAGAACCAAAACCTCGAAGACATGGCCCGCATGGTGAATTACGGCCCACTTCCTCTCACAGAGAGGAGGCCTGTGTTCCAACAACGGGAACATTACAGGCTGATTGTGTTTATACAAGGTCGAATTAAGTTAGCTAGCGAAACTTCACAGATATTATGGGTATCGATATCTAAACACGATAAAATAAAAATGATTTGATAATTTCTTGTTTGGGGTCAATGACCGCTGATATCTTCACTAATCTACACTAATATTATAAAGAGGAAAAATTTGTATTTTTGTTTGTAATGGATAAACTCAAAAACTACTGGACCGATTTTAAAAATTCTTTCACCATTAGAAAGCTACATTATCTGCAAGTAACATATATTTTATTTTAGATAAAATAGGGACCGTAAGATATTATTTGGGGTTTTCGGACCCAAGGTGTAAAAAATCATCCAAAAAAGTTTCTTATTTGGCGTACGCCGCCTAAACTATAAAAGATAGAACCATAAAATATTCTAATTAATTAAAGATCTTAAAAATACCTACAAAAAAGTCCGCGACACACTATACCTATATATTTCGAGTTAAGCACAACAACCATTTTTTTATTTAAAAATCTTGAATTTTTTTCATTACAACGCCCCGGTCCACACGGCGCGTAATTCCAAGGCTGTTGTGCGAAATTGTGGTTTCGTAGAAATTAACCACCCACCCTATAGCCCGGATCTAGTCCCAAGTGATTATACCGACCCTGACGACGTGCCGACGTTTGTGGCGAAGGACTTAAACAAGCTTCCCCCGTCACATTCGACCACGTCGACGTTACGAGCCTATTGAAAGACATCGTTTTTCTTAAGGCCAGCCTAGTGGATGTGCAGAAGAGATTGGATGCATCCCAAAACACCGTTGCTGATTTGCGTAATGAATTAATAGAGTTGCGTAAAGCTGTAGCGGTAACTGGGTCAACATCGAGTGCATCTAATATCAAAACGCGTCGCGGAGAGTGCCTCAATTTATCGGGGGCAAGTTTCGCGTCAGCTGTTATGTCTTCGCCGTCGCCGAACAATGCTGAGTGTGCAGAGCGTGCGTCAACCCCCGCAACCCTGCACACGTCCATGCAGCTGCTCCTCGTGTCGCCGCTCGAGTTACCCGACCCGCTGACACAATGTCCGTGTCTAAGGCGCCTGTGGGAGTTAATGACCTCCCTAACGCTCCCGCAAAGAAGCCCGTGCCTGAAAAAGCATCGAACCGGGCTGATGATGATGGTTTTGTGACGGTGCAGAGGAAGAGACGCCGTCAAAGAACCAACAAGAACCGCTGCGGCACAGCTCCTATCAAGCCCGACATCCCTGTACGAGCCGCCCAGCCAAACACGCCCGTGTATATTTCCCGCCTTCATTATACCACTAAGGCCGAGGACATCGTGGAGTACGTGTGCCAAAGAACCAAGTACAGGCCGAGAGTACAGTTGCTTGAATCGCGCCGCAACGTCAACTTTAAGGCGTTCGTGGTGCGAGTACCTAATTGCTACCTGCACCTCGTCATGGCAGAGGACTTTTGGCCGCAAGGTGTAATGTTCCGTCGCTTCCGCGGACAAGTGCCACACGAACGCACAAAGACAGTGCTCGAGTGAAGTGTTTTACTAACATAGTTTTAAGTTTATACACTAACACACATTGTATTATTATAATATATATGTATATTATGTTAGTCTGTAAGGTATTTATCTATGGGCCAAAGTAGCCCGAAAATAAATTTTTAAGTAAAAATAATAATAAGAAAATAAAAGTTTTATTATTATTATTATTATTATTATTTGATCCCTAATTTGAAAAAAGACGATTTTCCAACGATGAAGAGCTCAAGGCTGCAATAAACGCGCTTTTTTCAGAGAAAGGGAAAAGTTATTTTTTACAGGGTATTGAAAAGTTAATTTCGAGATGTAAGAAATGCATTGGGGTAGTGGGATTACACTGAAAAAAAAACAATGGCACTCCGGGAGTGCCTACATAAGTGAAAACTTGAACAATTACTTGTGTATTTTTTAATCGTCTTATAAACAAAACACAAACAGAATACTTTGCCATCACTCACTGACATATTATCTATACATATAATAAAACAGTAACGAAAGAAAAACTGTACATTGAGAATTTTCTAGAAAAAATTAGTGGCTTTTGTTAGAAAAACGTAACTGATGACAAAAAGTGACTTTTTAGAATTTTTGTCTGTTTGTATGTGTGTATGGTACGGCTTCACGCCAAAACTACTGGATAGATTGAATTCAAATTCAGCAAAAATGTTCTTTGTAAACCAAGGAAGGTTTTAGGCTACATATTATCACGCCGTATGTTATGGCAGGTAAGCAATATTGATTATAAAAAATATTTTTGTTTGTCTGTTTGTTTGTACACGCTAATCTTCGGAACTACTGGACGGATTTGAATGTTTTTTTTTTGTTGTATAGGTATTATGTCTGGACAACATAAAGGCTATAATTTACCTTGGAAACTTGAACACCTGATGCAGAACCGCAACAGACCAGCTAAACTATAAGAGATCCAAAAATGGTACCATAGCAAAAATTGTTCCACGTGATGAGCATTTTCTGCTGAGAGAATAAATTTGAAGATCTGGAACACCTGATGTGGAACTCCAAGAGCCCAGCTACACCATAACACATATAGGAATGATGTCTTAGCAAAAGTTGTTCGGTCTGATGGGCTGTTGACTTATAAAAATCGAAGATCAGAAACATCTGATGTAGAAATCAAAGCTAATTTCACCGTATAAAATAACATAAGCTGGGAGTACCTCCACGCTGTGAAGGCAACAGTTTAGGACTGATTTTCGATGACGATGGTATATCATTGAAAATTTGACTCTTTTGAATTGACATTCTCTGAACAGAATGTCGATATCATCTGAAGAATCGGATGTGTCTCAAGATATAGCCGTAGGGCATGGCAACCTTCCTTGGAAGGAAGGAGTGAGGAAGGAAGTGCATTTACGTATACTCCTATGATTGACTACGCCACATATTCCGCCATCGGAGGTATGGTTCAAAATTGTACTTCTTGTGAAGCTGAAGAAGAAGAAGTAACGGTATGTGTTGCTCAGGTGGGAAAGTACATATTGAAATATTACAAAATCCTCCAGAAATATAAAGATCACTGCTAATCGGTGAACATCCACAGTCAAAACATTTCTTGGATAACATCCGTTCGTACAATAATGCCTTTCAAATGACATCTTTTGACGACCCCGTTGTCGCTGGCATAAGAAACAGGATCCGCGTACGAAGTCGCGAGCAGAAGCTAGTCGGATATACATTAAAACCTACTACATCCCGAGGACAGCCGAACACATCTGAATGTAGCGCGGTGTCGGTTACGGAAACAGTGTCGCGAGTTCAATGGTTTTACCCCATCTCAAGAAATGCCAAACGCGCTTGAAGAGGTTTTCACGTCAATAAATATTATTTTAATTGAATTCACGTCTTTTTTCATGCCAATAGCGAGAATACATTGAATGCGAGGCTGATAAACAAATGAAATTCAATTAATAAATCCCAGGAACGCGCGTTTTGAGATTAAAGTGAACTAGGTCGGCTGAATTTCCATGAAACGAACTGTCTTTTCTAGCCTGACTTCCAAACACTCCCACTTGAAACTTTCTTCAAAATCATTTTTGTATACAAGTTGATGGATGTACTTTTTTATAAATCGTTTACCCTAGCTGCCTAATATTCTTAACTCATCAAACATCAAAAATCCTTCAAATTCTTCCATACAAAAACTGCCAGACGTCAATTATATTCCACGAATAAAAATTCACCGTCGGTTGATAAATCAGCCCTTAAAGAAATAAAATAATTTATAATTTACGAATGTCGTCGTTTCAGCCGATAGACGTCCACTGCTGGACATAGGCCTATATTTACGAATGTGTATAAGTCCAATTACGACGCCACCACCAGTACATGTGTGAGGAAGAAGAGGCCGACCAGTTTACGACTCCGAGGCCCGCGCCCCGTCTGATAGGATCCGCGCTCCCGGTGGAAGTGTGCCGCGCATGAGATGGACACAAACTGTCAAAGAAAATGACATGCGTATATACTTTGGGGCTACAGAGGAGGAAGTAACTTGACTGCGTACCGTGCTCAAATGCTATGTTTCAGGAGCTTGAACCACCTGTCAACGTGTTGGCGCAACGACAATAGTATATTGATACGTAAGTCTTATCCGCTGATTTCAATCATTAGTTTCTTGCTAAGTCTCAAAGCTTTCCCGATAATTAATTTCCGAAGCTTGCAGGCTACAGCAATAATGTTAAGAGCTAAGTGCTGATGAAGCAGTTCACTCATTTTCGCAACAACTTGCGCAAAATTACCAACGTTAACATTTTTATACATATACTAGTGACCCGCCTCCTGCTTTGCACAGTTTTTACGAGTTGACAAAACATCGACATTTTTTTAATAAATGTATGCTTAAAATTAATAAAATTAACATTTTATACGCATAAACCTTCCGGAATAAATTCTCTAAGAGTCGTTGGTCAACTGGACCCACTCGAAATGGACCCACGAGATGATTTTTTTTGTTTTTCACTATGTCATCTCGTAGTTGACCTTGAGAGGTCGTGACTACTTAACCGGACTATTCTGTGGTTGCCTTAAGTAAACTCAAAGCCTCCAGCCAGGGGCAATTATCGACTATACTAAGCAACTACACGCTAAGGGCACCCCCTGTGGGGTACGAACCTCGGCTTAGGGCGTCGCGTCGCTGGGGAGAGGGCAGCAAGATGGGACAGACTGGCTCAGATTATTATTATTTAAGCTTGATGAGACCGGCATTTCCTATCTGACTACTCTGAGAAGAAAGGCCGAAACAAACTCAGAGGTCACAGTCGGGAATTTAATTCTACAGGCTCAGGGGCCCAATTCTGTAAAATAACCAACTTGTCAATAGTGTGTCGGTAGTGTGTCAGTAGTGTCTCAATAGAATAGTCATTGACATTTGGTATTCTACATATTATTTATGGTCATTGACTTGCCACTGTAGTGCCATTGAAACGCCATAGTAAGACTATTGTAATAATTGGTAGTCTGGTCCACTATAATGTATCAATGGCATCGTGATGACCAAAGTTACGGTAGTCTGTAAATATTTTAAGTGTATTTGACAGTTGTGTCTATCGTGTTTGAATAGTGTTTTGGCCATCGAACCGCTATTGTGAAGCCATCGAACAACGACACCTCTTTTCCCTATTGCTTTGGTTCAATTTTTTGTTTTTTTAATTTAAAATAAAGTGTCCGTGTGTGTGTGCGTCTTACGTAGTGAAATTAATAAAGTGGACGTAGTTTTTCGCCACAATTAGGCCTGAGGAGGTTCTTAGTTCGTCCGAATCTTTTTTATTTTTATATTTATTATGTTCCCCTATTACTCGATGACGGCTAGACCGATTTCAAAAATTATTTTTTTGTTTGAAAAGATATACTTTCCCAGGTGGTCCCATAGTTATCAAGTCAGGATCTGATGATGGGATCCTGGAGAAATCGAAGGAACTCTTCAAATATTATAGGCACACCTATAGCGATTTGGGTATTTTTTTATAGTACCTAACTCGTTCATTTGGAACTGATGATGAAGACCATAGATGACCACCGGAACTACTCAATAATAAGTATTTCACGGGTTGCGATTCGATTAATATAATATGGTTGCTAAGCAATTTATGCTCGTCACAATGCGAATGGTGAAATGGAGCTGATGGTGAAATACCAGGAGAACTCCTCAACAATTAACGTCCCTGCATCGGGAAAAGCAATAGTTTGTAGAAGGCGATGAGGAAGTTGACATTAGGCTATTGTAACTTAGATAAATTATAAACAGCTAAAAAGCGAGAAATAAAAACTTTTTATCAAAAAAAACGGACTTCCAAAAAAAACACTACAAAGTGAAAAATAACATCAATTAATTTCGGAAGTTGGTGGCAAAAAACTAAAATACATATAGATCCAAAGATACCGACTTCCGAAATTAAAGTTATTTTTCACTTTGTAGTGTTTTTTTTTTTTGGAAGTCGCTTTTATTTTTGTTAAAAGGTTTTTATAACGTTCAATTAACACCAAAATAATTTCAGTAGGTATTGATTTTTTTTTTTTTTTTTAAATACCTACCTAAAAAAATCAATATTTATATAATAACCACATACCCTATCGTCTTTGTTTTAGATGATAATCAAGGAATTTATATGATAATATTTTGGAAAATAAAATTTAAAACCAATGAAAACAGCCGCTGCAAGTTTTTTGACAGTTGTTTGTTTTCTTTTTCAGAAAGGCAAAGACTTAAAATTGTCGTGATAAAAATCTTATTTTTTAACAATAAACGCATGTTTTTAGTGAAATTGATGTTTTTGATAATAAAACGTTTTTATATTAATAAGAAAATCCTGTAATATAAAGATTTCATTAATAAAAATACGATTTCAAAAAGTGGTCGCATGGTAGATTTTGGTTAGCAACACTGAAAACTATTGTACTGCCACACTATCGACATACTATCGACACACTACTGAGACACCACTGAAACGCCATTGAAGTTTTTGCAGAATGCCAAATTTGCAACAGTGGCAAAATAATGTCTGTAGTGTGTCGATAGAGTGTCAGTGGCGTGTTGCTTAACTTAAAGTTACAGAATTGGGCCCCAGCTGCGGCACGGGCTGTCACTGCATCGAGCAAGGGTTTGGGGGCATTTAATTGGGGTTATCGCGAGGGACCTCGTCGGCGAGGTCGGAATGACGGTTTTTTGTTTTTGTTTTTGTATACTGTACCCATTAATACACATTAATATACACATTAATGTACTGGTTGGCTCTCCTAGAGGAGGGTTATGGGGTCATCAGGGTCGGTGAGAACATGCCTTGGACGGCGGCATTTACTAATTTTGGAGGGAGTATAACTGGCGGCCTCGACAACCAGAGGGTTGCGATGTTTGGCGGCGGTATCGAAGAAGCGCTTGGAGAGGCGTTTCATGAATTGATGGATAGTGGGTATTTTGAGGTCAAGATGGAGGATCTCATTACGGACGAACCATGGGGATCCTGTAGCCTTTCGGAGGAAACGAAGACAGACTCGAAACGAGACTCGAAAAGCGACATTACTTTATAAAGGGATATAATATTTAATAGCACTTTACATTTGATGAAAACAGCTATAAAATTGATATCAGCGCTTTAAAATAATAATACATCTATAATTTAATATTATCACTTGAATAAATATGAACCAAATTTACAAAATAAATGTAACCATAAAGTTTATGTTATTTTAAATTATTATGTTTTAAATTACATTACTTATTTTTTATTATTTTAATTGCTAAAGTATGTATTTTGATTTTCTATAATATGTTATTTATTTGTATGTTTTGTTGAATTTGTGTACTTGTGACTTTATGGATATTTTTTGTCTGACTAAAATAAATGAATTGAATTGAATTGAAAGTACACTATACTATAACTTCATAGACAACATAGAAAATACCTACATAAATAATGGTTTGCACTATAACTGTGTCGAAAACCAACTCCGATGGCGTGTCTAGGTTGAATCACAAGCAATAATAATAAGACGTAGTTGACGGAGCCCTGCTTGGCGGGGCCCCTATTTCTGTCTACAGGGTTTAAAGGAACCTAACACGGAGGAGTTGAAGGTCATCCCCTTCGAACCTAACCTGTCCGAGTGGGGGTGCCCCAAGTCCCGAGCTCTATAGAAACCATTATTTTTACAGTTCATTCAATTAATTTTAAAGCTAAACATTTTAAAGCGCGATTCATTATTGTGCGTTTATAGGCCTACGCAGACCAGGACGGCATGGCATCCCGCCGCGGGAGCCCGTGGCGCGTTTTTCAATGCCGTACAATGAAATCCCTTTCGATGCCACGTCATCATTTTAAAGCATAGCAATTTATGTTGTATTTCTATATCGATACGTTTGAATGTCCATTAGTAAATTCCGTCCCGGTCTGCGTAGGCCTTTAATATTCCCCATTTATAATATTATTTGAAGATGTATAGATAACCAACCTAAAAAAAGTATTTTTACCTATAGTTCTCGTGACCTCCTACCGTGTTTCAACACGCAACACATCGGCCCATTCGCTCAGTTGGTTAGAGCGTCGCAGCGTCGTGCTAATAATGCGAAGGTCGCGGGTTCGATCCCCTCATGGGCCACAATTTACTTTTTGGGTTTTTTTTTTATGAACCAAAATTTTTAATACTTACGCAAACTTTTCATTTAGTACTACTACATTCCGTAATTTATGGTATTTGTTTTAGGTATTTGCTTTTAGCTTTTATCTAAGGAATAAATATTGCGGCTTGACAGCTCTTATTCAGGGTTAAATTAAGTTAGCTAGCGAAACTCCGCATATGTGATGGGTATCGATATCTAAACACGATAAAACATATAAAAACTTTTATACAAAAACAAAAACAACCGACTTCTAAAAAAGGCACTACAAAGTGAACCATAACTTTAATTTCGGAAGTCGGTATCGTTTGGTTCGCATTTACGTTGATTGCCACCGAGTTTGACCACTGTTTTAACCCTGTATATTAGGACTGTACTTTTGGTATTTTGCGTTTCTTGTATTTTGCATATCTGGTATATGGCGAATCAGGTGTTTTGCGAGTCTTATAATTTGTGAATCTGGTATTTAGCGATTCTGGTATTAAGATTCGGAGCCAGAAAAAACATCAAACTGACATATTTATTCCTGAGATAAGAGTTATCTCACTATTAAAAACAGCCCTTAATCGTACACTATAATCAGTACAAATAAATAAAATTTAAGTGTATGTTTGTAATATTGAAATATCAGCTTTTTACCCGACTGCGCCAGAAGGAGGGTTATGTTTTTACTAAATGCATATGAAAGTATAAGTAAGTTACGCTACATATAAAAAAAAGCTTATTTAAATTTTTGTCTGTATGTCTGTCTGTTTGTTCCGGCTAATCTCCGAATCGTCTGAAGTGACTTTGACGGAACTTTCACTGGCAGATAGCTGAGTTTATGGAGCAACATATAGCGTACTAGCAGCGCCATGGTTTCACCCGCATAAGTGTCGTTCCCGTGGGAATATCGGGATAAAAACTATCCTATGTCCTTTCCCGGGACTCAAAATATGTCTAAACCAAATTTCATCTAAATCGGTTCAGCGGTTTAAGCGTGAAGAGATAACAGACAGATACACTTTTGCATTTAAAATATTATTAACAGCGCCCCGCGGTTTCACCCGCATAAGTGTCGATCGCGTCCGAAAGACACGTAGCGCCATCTATTATCATAATAACGTTATTTCTGTTTTCCTCGGGAACAGCACTTTTTTCGGGATGGAACAATTGACAACGTATATGCAAAATTTCAAGATGATCGGTTCAGTGGTTTAGGCGTGAAAAGGTAACAAACAAACTTACTTTCGCATTTATAATATTAGTTAGGATAGTATGGTTTTGTCCCAGTAGCAGGTTCCTGTGGGATAGTTTCCGGCATCCACACAGGCGAAACCACGGACAGAAGCTAGTCTAAACTAATATTGTCAAGAGATAAGGATTCTTTTTTTTTATTGCTGAATGGGCCAGTCAAGAGCGGTGACCTCAATCACGCCTAATGGAAAGCGATGGATGAGGTCTATGATGGAACGAGCGTTCCCAGAAGATGCCTAAGGCACTGGAGCTCCCACACATCGACAAAACTCAGCAGGCTGCTTGACGCCGGACTCCGGTGGGGTGGTTACAAACCAGGCGGGTGCTAGCCCTACCACCGCAAGGGAAGAATTGACCAGTCAAATAAGGTGTTGGGTGTGTCTGTCCAGGATGCGCCGAGCGCTCGGTTCAGTTGAGTAACTGGCGGAACAAACTACGCTACACGAGGAGGCTTCTTCATGCATCCCATAATAAATATACTTGTTTGTTACGCTTTCAAGCAAAAACGGCTGAACGAATTTAAATGAAATTAGTCACATGGGTAGGACATGACCTGCATTAGAACTTAGGATATTTTTACCTCGATATTCCAACGGATCGAGACTTATTCGGGTGAAACCGCGGGGTGCAGGTAGAAATATAGGTAGGTACGTATATTTTGATACAGTTCTTATACTTCATTAATTTAAAAAGACTATTAACTTATAAATAACAATAAAATAGGTACCTTTACCAAAACCATAACCATTATAATATTTACCATATTCGTTCAAACTTTCCGATTAAATTTTTCATATTGTCCCAGGACGAAGTGGCCGGATTTTTAGGACCGTGAAATGAACGGAACCACAGTAATATCGGTAAACGCTTGTCTGTTCCAGACTAATGTGTTTGGCAGCCATTGTGTTCCAGCAGTATTTGGTATGATTATGAGAAAATGGTTTATGTATTATCAACGCACCCACAATTCTTAAAGTAAATCTGTCTGCTTGTTACCATTTCTTGCCTGTACTTGGCTGACCAGACTTGGCACACAGGTAGCATGACCAGGGGCCTAAAAAAAGGCCATTTTGGCAGAATCATAAAAGGAGAACATAGGTAATGGATAGTTAACCGTTAAGTTAATCGTATCAAATCCCATTGGTGAAGCATTTTTCAGTTATTTTTTTTTGTCTGTGCTAAAATACCAATCAATCCGATCCAAATCCAATCCCAATCTCTTTGTTTATACCTACGTAGTGCTACGAAAAAAAGAAAAATACGGACTGTCTTCGCCTTATTACGATTCATAATGTTATCATTTTATGATTCTCCAAAGTGGCCTTTTTAGGGCCCCTGTTAGATAATTGCGTAACACACTATCAGTAGCATTTTCATTTTGACAGTTCAACAACTTTCATTGCGGTATTTACGTTTTTTACCGGACACATTTTTAAACTTTTGAAGCAATATCCATCAAAATTATTCAAATTGTGAATGTAGCGAAATTAGGGTGCTGGGTTAGTAAAATAAATAGAATAAAATAAATAGAAATAAAGTAAAATAAAGGGGAGGCCGGAGGGGCCCGTGGCTAAATAGTAACAGCCGCACAGGTCGATCGATCAGGTTAAGCTACGCTTGCCGCGGTTGGTCTGTGGATGGGTGACCATCTTTACATACCGAGACCCCTCCGTGCCTCGGAAAGCACGTTAAGCCGTTGGTCCCGGCTGCCATTCGTGGATCTTTGACAGTCGTTACGGGTAGTCAGAAACCCGAAAGTCTGACAACCAGTTACGACTGGTTGTCAGACTTTCGGGCTTCTCTCGCAGACCCAGTTACTGGGTAATATGATACCCCTTGGTACGCCAAGGGGTATCATATTACCCAGCAACTGGGTTGTGGATGTCAGATAGGCAGTCGCTCCATGTAAAATACTGGTATTCAGCTGCATCCGGTTAGACTGGAAGCCGACCCCAACATAGTTGGGAAAAGGCCAGGCAGATGATGAAAGTAAAATAAAGCAAGCGTAAAAAATGGAAACAATGCGTATAAAACGGGCGTCCAATTAACGTAGTTGAGAGTCACTCGTTCTTCCGTTATTATGATTTGTTTTTTGTACCGGGATCCTTCTGGTTACGAAGAAGTTGAAGGCGAATTTTTTGATGTTTGTTCTACGGAAAAATTGCCATAAAAAAAATTGTACCGTTGAGTGCATCTTTGCGTGCGTTACATTACTCACTACAGCAAACATGGGAATTTTTAAACCAAGTATAAAAGTCGTTTCCCAGCAATTAATTATTTTTGCACAAAGTTACTAAGTTTGATGTACAGAATGCGTTGACGACTTGTGAAAGATCTGTATACCACACATCAGAGGCCTAAAAACAAATTAATGAGGAATGTCAAAACTGTTGGAAACTCACAAGTTTCCAACAGTTTTGACCTTGGCTCTAACAGCCAACTCGTGCAGGCTTCCGACAAAAGTTTCGAACCTTTTAACAACATTTATTGACAGCCGAGCGGCGGATGGAATTTCCCATACATAGGCAAAAATGAAGACCTTCCATACGAACTTTCAACCCTTTTAAGGGATTTAAAAGGAAAATCCTTCCGTATTGCTCACGATCGCTATACACCTTTACATTTTAAAAGGGGTCATTGTACTGACGCCAGCACATCAAGCTACCCGAAACTGTCAAATTTTCCCAATCAACCTTGAACCTTATGCTGTACCGATAAAGTTGAAAATCAGATCAGATTGTAGTATTGATATAGTGCTTGATATGCTGGCGTCTGTACTCATCATTACCATAGAAAAACAAATTTCGGAAAATTAAGGAACATTTTCTGCTTGAAAGATATGAGGTCCCTAGATTTTTAAAACAAGCTGTAATAACTTGAAATTTCTCGGACTAGGAAATTTTAAAAGAGATTGTTACTTCTAAGTTTGTTTTGGTGTTTTTTCTCAGAGTAGTCGGATAGGAAACACGGACCTCATCTATAGTTCTAAAACAGAATGTATTTTTAACGAGTAAAAGTTATTTTTAAAACACAGAAATAAATAAATTATGAACGTTTGCTTGTGTCAGACGTATTTTCGCTAACATAATTAAAAGAGACTTAAGACTTATAAAAACTCAAGATTCAGTAGTCGTAGTCTCAAGTTCTACATTTCTATGAACAGTATCTAATCAATTTACTAAACAAGGTACCTAGACTACCTAGTTAATTGTTTATTGCTACGTCTGCATATTCTAAACATAATAATGCGCGAAACGATAATTAAGATTCTAAGCAGACATGCGAGCGAAGACTAGTTTCAATTACCACGTTAATTAATTACTCGATATCTGAGATAGTATGGCGGCTATAGGACTAAGATAAATGATAGCTTTGCTTGCTCGTTTGTTAGCGAGGTCTACAATATGGTTGAAGGTGGAAACTTCGTTCTGTAATAAAGGATGTGTTAGGTATTGATAAGATAAAATGTTCTGCCTCTAATCTAATGCATCTATACATTGTGGCGATTAGGTTATTACATTAATTAAAACCACGTGTTCTACATTGGGCACATATTTGAATATCGAAAATTAAAATATCTACGGTTAAAATGTACAAAGCATCGAAAATTTAAATATTGAACGACCATATAACCGAAAATTAAAATAACGTAAGTTTATTTTGTCGAATGGTTAGATATCCTACGTCCAATAATCTAAAATCTAATTATCGACAAACGTGACATCAAAAGTCTTAAATATCGAAGTATAGAGTATCAAATGTCCTTAATATCGAAGTACAGAGTATCGAATGTCCTAAATATCGATGTTACGGCTAATAGCCGAATTGCGGCTTCACCTGGTTTTAGCCAAACCTATCCTCGGGGTGCCCTTCGCTCGCTCTGGCATCCTACGTCGACGGAGGCCCGCTTCGCTGGGCTCCTTTTTCTGTGTAAGGGGTTTAAAGTAACCTAACTAAACCTAACCTCGGAGTGCCCTTCGCTCGCTCTTGTATCCTACGTCGTCTCCCGAAGTACACACGAACCGCATGTGGCCGGCTGCATCTAGTTGTATAACTAGGTGTAGCCCTATTTCGGCTATTAGCCGTGACAGCGACATTTATTTATATGTTGTGCTACAAAGGTAAGTGACAGAAACAAATCGCTGCAAAACCGACTCCACGTAGTTCGGCTAGCCGGCCAGCAAGCCAAAGCTGCGGGTGTGAAAGTTAAAACCATCGAAGACGATAAGCTCGCGTGGGACCGCCGAAGCGCCAGCGCCGGAGCCGTGGCAGAAACCATGCTTGCTGCATGATGCATGCTTGGACATTTTTTCCTATATCAAAACTTTCAATATTTTAACTAGTAGGTATTTTTAACTTAAATATAATGAACTAAATTGTATTAAATTTTGACATTTTGAACATGTGTAACGACTATCGATATTTTTAATCATTCGTTATTTTTATCACTCGGCATTTCAATGTTAGATATTTTAAGCTTAGGTATAACAATTTTCGATATTACGATAAAATTGAAATTGAAATTTTCAATGTTTTGAACGTTGACATTTTTCCCGTAGGTATTTTAATGTTCCACATTCAAATATGTACCCTCGTCTGTTTCATCATCATCATTTCAGCCGAAAGACGTCCACTGCTGGACATAGGTCTCCCCCAAGCATCTCCACTTCGACCGGTCCTGTGCTTCCCGCATCCAACGGGTTTCTGCGGCCTTTACAAGGTCGTCGGTCCACTTTATGGGAGGCCTTCCAACGCTACATCTTCCGGTACGCGGTCGCCACTCCAGAACCTTTCGGCCCCATCGGCCATCTGTTCTGCGAGCAATGTGCCCTGCCCACTGCCACTTAAGTTTGGCAATTCTTCGGGCTATGTCGGTTACCTTGGTTCTCCTGCGGATCTCCTCATTCCTGATTCGATCACGCAGAAAAACTCCAAGCATAGCCCTCTCCATTGCCCTTTGGGTGACTTTTAGCCTTCTTATTGCCCATTGTGAGCGACCACGTTTCAGTGCCATAAGTCATCACTGGCAACACGCAGTGGTCAAAGACTTTCGTCTTGAGACACTGCGGTATGTGGGACGAGAAGATATTGCGTAGCTTCCCGAACGCTGCCCAGCCGAGTCGGATTCGTCGATTAACCTCTTTCTCGAAGTTAGACCTACCTGGACAGTTTGTCCTAGTTAAACATACTCGTCCACGTCTTCGAGTGCAGCGTCTCCGATCTTTATGAGAGTGGGTGTTACATGGGCATTTAACATGACCTTCATTTTATCCATGTAATAAGGGGCAAGCCTATTGCCATCAACCGGGCACTCACTCTCAGACTAGCGTCTCCGATCTTTATGAGAGTGGGTGTTGTGGAGGTCAGATAGGCAGTCGCTCCATGTAAAATACTGGTATTCAGCTGCATCCGGTTAGACTGGAAGCCGACCCCAACATAGTTGCGAAAAGGCTAGGCAGATGATGATGATGACTCTAACGTGTTTTATATTTTTAAATGTAATATTTGTAGTAGGTATTTTTAAGTAAGTAGTTATTTTTTCTAAGATATATTTTTTATATTAATATTCAAGAAGTCTGTGATTTTTGTATTATGGAGAAACTAATTGTAAAATTGACTAAAGCTGTGTTTTTATTCGTGATGATGTATAATAATTTGATCTGGAATAAACATACTTATTTAATAATAATCGCGTAGTCCTTTTTTCTTTGACTGTACCACCTCGATTTCTTCTGATAAAACGGGATTATAAAGTACTAGCTGCACCCCGCGGTTTTACCCGCATAAGTTTTGATCCCGTGGGAATATCGGGATGAAAAGTAACCAATATCCAGGGTGTCAGCTACCTCCAAACAGCGTAAAGAAGTAACAAAAATAATTATAAACACACACACTCACAAAATTTTGCTTTATAAGTGTGATTTCAGTTTTCGGGTGGAAATAAGAACGGGGGGAATCAGACTAACCCAAAAAAGAAAAAGGGTTGAAATTCTTCGGATAAAAGGTGATTTGGATCTATAGGTGCGGCGGGCGGCATCGGACGCGGACGGCGAGCGCTAAATCTAAGTTACATCATCTGAAGAGTTTCATAAAATTGTTGTGTGTGTTAGTGTTCATACAATTTCCCATTTTCCCTGTTTCCCTGACAGACAGCTGAAATTCCGGACATGTCAGGAAAATTCCAGTCATTACTTCATGACTCTAACTACACCTAAAATATTAAAACTGCTACTTACAATGCTTCTGCCACTTGAAGTTATGCTGGATCTCGTGCCGCATACCCCTCCATAGCTTGGTGACTATCAAGGAGTATGCGAATGACATGATAAAGATGGGTATCAGCAGTAGTCCAGCATCTATGCCAATGTTGAAGGCCCGTTCTAGCTCCAGGCTGGGCCACACTTCTCTGCATTTGAACGCTGCAAAAGAAAAAAATGGGTTAAAGATGCTGTTACTGGGGATTCAGCACATATCCTGGACCCCCTGCGATGGAACTTTTTATAAGTTATAATTTTGAACACCTCTATATCCGTGATATTAAAGTCAACGTTTTTGAAGTGGTCATTGAAAGATTTATATTAGGTTACAGTGCCAGCGTATGAATGATTAAGTAGATGTTTCGGGAGGTTCCTGCACATCATCACGCAGGAGGAAACGCCCGGGTGTCACCATTGCCAGGATCGCCCAGAGGACGCGGTGGAGCACACGGTGGAGGTCTGCTCCGTTTGGGCGGAGCACCGCCGTGTCCTCGTAGAGGCGCCACCCGCGGGAGCTACAGGACGACACCCGGCCACTGTAGGCGCGGGCCTGCGGACGGAGAGTAATGGGTAGCTTACCATCCGATCAGGACCAGATCCGTGCCGGACGGCGCCTACGTGTTCCACGCGCGCCTCAAAGAGATGTCAGCATAAAGGAAGGAGCCCCTTAGGGCCGAAGCCTGCCGGGTCAGCGGGATTGTCCGAAAGGCTTACCGCTGGCCCAGAACATAAAGGGCTAAGGAAGGAACACGGGTGGGTTTTAGTCAGTAAGAGTCTGACACTCCCTTCCGCTCCGTCCAGAGCGAGAGAGATGGTTGGGAAATCATCAAAAGACCCCTCTCTTTTAATGATTTCCCAACCAAAAAAAAAATGCACTTCCCAACACAGAGACATCGACATAAGTAATACAGACGCCAGCACATCAAGCTACCCGAAACTGTCAAATGTTCTCAATAAACTTTGAACCTTATGCTTTAGCGATAAAGTTGAAAATCTATTAAAGAAACTTGACATATTGTAGACCTAATGTTGGCCAATGTGTTGTTTCGGAATGGTAGCTCGAGTTTATGTTATATCCTTCTAGGGCGTCCGCTATCGCTGTTTCTACTCACATATGCCTTGGAAATACATTTTATTAGTCGCTTTTCAATCATCCTCTCAACACGACAAAACCATACTCTTTTCTTTTTCTTTCGAAGACATGTGACATCTGCCAACCCGCATTGGGCCCGCGTGGTGGATTACGGCCCACTCCTCTCACCAAGAAGACGCCTAGGCTGTGTCCCAGCAGTGGCACCATTATAGGCTGATTATGTATGTATACTCTTTTCAATCTTTGTCACTACATCTTCTTCTAAACCGTGCCGTTGCCTTATGACATCATTTCTTAGCCTATCATTCGTAGTCACACCGCACTTGCTTCACAAGGAACGCATTTCCACAGCATTTATTTTACTTTCATTCTTCTTTTGCCACACCTAACATTCACTTCCATATAAAGCGTAGGCAGGTATCAAATAAATCACACTAATATTATAAAGGCGAAAGTTTGTGAGTGTGTGTGGTGTGTGTGTGTGTGTGTGTTTTTATATGTTTGTTACTTCTTCACGCTCAAATGGCTGGACTAATTTTGATAAAATTTTGTATAGAGGTAGCTGACAACCTGGGTTAACATAAAGGTTACTTTTTATCCCGATATTCCCACGGGATCAAAACTTATGCGGGTGAAACCGCGGGGCGCAGCCAGTATGTTAAATAAATCACGCTTGCGCTAGAATCACAGAATTCGAACAGTACTAAAATAAAGAATACTATGCAATACCAGTGTCGTGAACCCAGCATTTTAGAGCTCCAAAACGAATTAATCATTTTACTGACTATACACTTCCCATTTGATATTTAATGCATTTTTCAACAACCATCATAAATTGAATCTGGGGGCACGGAAGTGCCCCCACCAAGTCGAGCAAAAAGGGGCACGGCCGTACCATCCTTTTCTCGAAGCAGTTCAGGCCATTTTCGACACCCTATAACTTCGTTGTGGATAAAACTGGAAACCTGAATTTTCAGTAATCAAGCAGGCATTGTATAAACATGGTATATTTCAAATTTCATTCAATTTGAACCAGTAGTTTAAGAATTATAACTAGTCAAAGTTTCTTAATTTTGTCACTCACTGACTGACTGACTGACTGACTGACCGATCATCAAAACTCTAAGGCACTTCTAGCAGACATAGAAGCTTCAAATTTAGAATACAATTAGTGTTTAGTGTATATAGCAAGGAAAAACTAAAATATTTTGAAATTTCGTTCCAGTTTTCTAGATACACCAACTGCATAAATAACTTTGTAATCCCATATAAATATATAGTATTACAAAGTTACATTTGCAGTTAATGAACCAGTGTACCTGTTTATCACTGCATAGTATAAAACAAAGTAGCTTCCCGCTGTCTGTCTGTCCGCATGTATGCTTAGATCTTTAAAACTGCGCAACGGATTTTGATACGATTTTATATGTATGAAACATGCATAATATAGTAGAGAAACACAGATAATAATTTTAGAGGTTTCTAATGTGATGTCGTACATAAACACATTTTTTGCGCTTATATTGCAAAAGCTAGGTGAACCCTACGAGATAGATCAAAATAATGTACTACAGTATTGTACACCTTAAAAAGGTCTACAAAAAAGTCCACGATGGTATATGTCTATCTCTTAGGGATAACCCACAATAACCATTTTTTATCCTTTACTTTTTACGAGACATAATGGCTTATTTACGAAGCGATTTTAAGCAATACAGCATTAATCCTTATCCAATCAAGTACCTTAAACACATTGTGCATTTAATATAGATCAATTTGGCCCTTACAGCATGTAATTTACATGAATATTTTCAAAGATATTACAGATTTAAAATGTAGGGACATAGCGGTAGCGCTGGTGAGTTTACTTAAGGCAACCACAGGATAGTCCGGTTAAGTAGTCACGACCTCTCATCGTTTGGGGTGGGGTGTCCATCGAGAACAGCAACTCCCCTAAATATCTTGGTGTTACCCTGGACAGGTCTTTAACATAATTAGCAAAAACTGCAAGAATATCAAGCGGACTACTGGACTGGCGCTATCTTTTTCTGCGGGAGAATTCGCGTGCCCCATGTGGAGCCGTTCTGCTCATGCAAAGCTGGTGGATACAGCTTTGAATGAAACGTGCCGGACCATCACTGGCTGGCTAAAACCAACCCCGGTACAAATGCTGTATCCACTAGCAGGAATAGCGCCACCAGTGCCTCGCAGAGCGGTGGCAAGCTCCAGCGAAAGAGCCAAAATGGTCTCCGACACACAAAACCCTTTGCACGACAACATCCTTGTGCCACAAAGGCTGAAAAGTCGAAACAGTTTTTTAAAGTGTGTCGTTCCACTCACTGGCGAACCATCGCAAGAGAGACTGAAGTTGTGGCGAGACAGTCCTTTCTTACCCAAACCGTTCGTCCCACCCGCTGACCTCCCACCTGGACATGAGTTTCCTTTGGGTAACCTGGAAGTCTTTAAACAAACTCAGCACCCAGGTTGGCCGAAGCAAGGAAAACCTGTTCAGGTGGAAATTCATAGACGACTCCGCCTTGGAGTGTAAATGTCTATAGCACTTTATGATTAGCAGCGATCGCACGCGTTTATCGGAGCTCTCTAGCGAGGAAAATAACAATTATCCATACTAATATTATAAATTCGAAAGTAACTCTGTCTGACTGTCTCTATGTTACCTTTTCACGCCTAAACCATTGAACGGATTTCGATAAAATTTGCCAGAGAGATAGATTGCATCCCAGGAAAGGACTTGGGATAGTTTTTATCGACATACCTCGCGGGCGAAGCAGCGAGCGGAAGCTAGTGTATAATTGAATGTACCTAGATGTTCAAAGGTAACTTGTAAAATGGTCAACGGATTAGGTTAAAAAAAAAGTTAAAAGGGTACCGGAAAGGAAAAAAACTAGGACAATCTACAAAAAGAAGTGAGATGCCATCAAAACAAACTTGTAAAAAAAACCAAGTCTCGCAACTCAGTTCTTCTACCGTAAAAAGTTGTGAGATCCATGTTATACCAAGTCGGTTAATTTATTCAGTCCCTACTTAAGGGACCTTCTGTCTTAAGTTATTCCGTAATTAGCTAACCTAACAACATCTTGTAGAGACCATATCAATATTAAAAATATTTTATGTTTAAAATACATAGATTGACTTGGCAATCGCACTGTGAGATACATTGTGTTTTCATGCGATGGCCAAGTCAATCTATGTATTTTAAACATAAAAGATTTTTAATATTGATATGGTCACTACAAGATGTTGTTAGCTAAATTACGTAATAACTTAAGACAGAAGGTCCCTTAAGTAGGGACTGAATAAATTAACCGACTTGGTATAACATGGATCTCACAACTTTTTACGGTAGAAGAACTGAGTTGCGAGACTTGGTTTTTTTTACAAGTTTGTTTTGATGGCATTTGACCTTTCACGAGCCAACTGTATTCGCATAGATGTCGTGAAAGTTGTTTCCACTTCCGAGAAAAAGTATTGGCTATTAGTTCCTTTATCAAATGGATACTATTCCAATACCTTCATAGGTCTATTTACACTAGGTCAGTTAGATAATGTTGAAAGCTGACGATTTCAACTGGATATCTTACTGACCTGCCGATAGGAATCGGTTGCAGGTTAGAGTTTCAAGTATGTGAGCGGGCACGCCCTTTAAGCCTGGAGGCTTTTTAAGTAGGTACTAGCTTCTGCCCGCGACTTCGTCCGCGTGAAATTCCTTGTTCCCCCGACCCATCCCGTGGCATCTCATCGCTGCCCGCGCCATTACTTCGTTTTTGCTTAGCGTTCTTTCTGACTTTTTTCTTTTTGCTCCGGCTCCTGAGGGTCATAGTGTAATGTTAAATAGCCTATAGCCTTCCTCAAGAATTGGGCTATCAAATGCAAAAATATTTTTTTCAAATCCGACTGGTAGTTCCAGGGATTACCCCCTACATACAAACTTTCCCACTTTATAATATTAGTATAGATATAGATCTACCTTAGTTTTGTTTACGTTTTTAGTTTTTATTTTTCGTTTGAGTATAGTTTTCATTATTCCCGTTGGTAACATCTGTGTGGTAGGTGACTATAGATCTAACTAAGTTTTGTTTACGTTTTTAGTTTTTATTTTTCGTTTGAGTATAGTTTTCATTATTCCCGTTGGTAACATCTGAGTGCCTGGTAGGTGACATGGCAAATAATTTAAATTAATATTTTGTGTTTTTTAATGTTAATTGGAGAGCAGTGGTGGCCAAGTGGTAACGGCCGCGACTTACGAGTTGTAGGTCGTAGGTTCGAACCCAGACAGGCGCTTTACTTTGTGTAAATTATTTCATCACCACTGCTCTCAAAACGGTGAAGGAAAACATCGTGAGGAAACCGGCATGTCCTAGAACCAAAAATTCGAAAACATGTGACATCTGCCAATCCGCATTGGGCCCGCGTGGTGGATTACGGCCCACTCCCTCTCACCGAGAGGAGGCCTGTGTCCCAGCAGTGGGAACATTATAGGCTTATTATGGTTATGGTAATGTTAATTGCTTTGAATCAAGTTTTTCTAACTGAACAGATAGCTGTGCTGCTAGGGAGTTTCCAGCTAAAGCACCAGGTATTGGTGCAGGCCGGGTATTTTATGTAATTTTGGCGTTCAAAAAGATGTGCATTTGGATTGAGTGATCTTTTTTTATTTCGTGACAAAATCTGATTGTACATTTAGTCAAAAATAGTCAAAACTCATAGCCCAAAATAAAAAAATTGTCACTCTCAAGGGTCTTCAGTTATTGCCGAAAATGTTGATCACTCAATTCAGACATTTTGCAAAAACGGCTATGAGCAACAAAAACTTACTCTACTCTACTACTACTCTACTACTACTACTCTCTCTCAACAAAAACTTACTCTACTGACTAAATTTATATCTCAAAAATTAGTTAAAAATTTGTCACAACATTTTTTAAACCCATCAAGGCATTTAAAGCTTCTTCCAGGTATCTTTGGACAGTATCATTGGATCACTCAGTACAGACACCATTTTCTCTGAGAGATCGTTGTAATAAGGTTTCGGATGAATCTTTCTATAGATCTATTGTTTATCCTAAAATGTACATGTTCCGAATATATTTGTACAATAAATATCATAACACAAATACCTTTTGTTAAAAGTTTATGAGTGACTCAATGTTTTTGAATTTGCTGAACTGAGTGATCCATAAGAATGTCTAATAGCTAACTACCTGTTTCGTATTGATTTACACAAACTACGATTAATTTTTGTACAACTTTGTGACTAAAGTTTTGTATAAAAATAATTTACATATACAGCTTAATTTACAAGATATTACATTTTCAATTTTATTGTTAGGGAAAAGTGCAGTAGGGTGACCATATAATATGAGATCATCGGTAATATAAATGATACAGTAAGTACCTACCTATATAATCGTCAGTTGTAATATCAATTAATGTAACCAGGACTTAACTTGACTTTACAGGAGAGGCAAAAAGCTAAATTCTATTCACAAAAAGAGTTGTAAGCTTTTGTTTTCATCCTATTGCAATGCTGTTTAGAGCATTTTTCTCTTAAAATGTTGTTATCTGAAAGAAACCATAATGAAGCCTACTATTGTAGTTTCGAAGATGACATGGTGGTCACGTTATTTTTTTTTTTAATATCGTGTTACTATAACGTAACTTTTAGAATATACAATTTAGCTTAACGTATATCACACGTTGATTGTAGGAGTTACTTAACTTGTACTAAGGTCTTATTTAGAATAAACTCTACTTTTTAATTAATTCAAGGAAAAACTTCTTCGTTATGAATAAAACAGTTGCAATGATAGAAACATAGGTAGTTTAATTGTTAAGACGACAAATAAAAAATTCGGAATTAAATAAATAATAAAGTTTACTGTTAGTAAACTTTATTATTTAGTTATTTGTTTGGTTGTTCAATAATAGTCTTCAATGTACACCACATAGGTACAGAAATATAATTAACAAAAAACATAAATGCAAAGTTAGGATGATTAGTTAAAAATCAAATCTTCCTATAAAAACAATTAACAAAAACAGCTTTCAGCTTTCGTAAAAAAAAATATTGTTTTCAGTATACCTACCTAACTTATAAGCTAACACGACATTACTTATTAGAATATCTTTGGAATTAATAATAGCAAAATAAACATTTTATGTAAAAGAATTTCTTTGTAAAAATGTCAGATCAACAGTACCTAGGTAAGTAAAATTTACGAAAACCAAATCAAATAAGTGCTCAACAAAATGACAGTGAAATGTAGAAAACGTTCGGAAACCCTGACGGAAAATATAAGTAGGTACGTGTGCGCTAAAGAGAAGATTTTGTATGAAATGAAATTCGGGGTCTCCGAATCGGACGTATGTGGCCAGCCTAATCTAGAAAGAAAATACAATGTTATTTATGAATCATAAGCTGGGTTAATAAGTGTATGTAAATAAAGTGGTTCATTTTTGCTATCATAAGTTTTAGCCAAATTATCGGCATAGCAAACTATTCGTCCATTTACACCACGCGCTTAATAATGACGGATGCCGTCAGGATGTTGAGAAGGAAGAAATTCAATACCTCCAAGTAAAGGCGCGTACACATAGAACGTCCGTTTTTACAGGAGCCTTTTTAACGGATCTTATCTCATCTCTTTTCCTTTTTTACTGGATCCGGAATGCTGTATTGTGTAAGAACTGGCTCATACAACTACATACGCAATCAAATAACGGACCTGTTCAACGGATCGCTATGTGTACTATTGTGTACGCGCCCTAACCTGTACGATCTACTTTTTATTAAAATTATTTCGTGCACATCTTGTAACTGTAGGATTAGTCTCAGAAGTAAAACACCGTATTGGTAAAAATCACACTTTATTACTTACTGTTGTATACAGTACAATATATATTTAGCACTTATTGCGTCCGCACTCTTCAACTGCTCCAAGCTTAATGCCCTTCCGACGAACGTTGTCACCCTACCATCTCTAGACAATCCCTACTACTCGTATTCACGGCGAGGGCGCTACTGCGACTCAAATAAAAAACTATACTCATGACCTGTGACTTTTCTAGAGATAATTGAGTGACTTTAAATAATAACAGTTGTACATAACGATCTATAATTATTATAAATAAGCTACGAAATATTAAAAATATAACATCTGATAATTAATAAGCTAACAACTCGGCCATCCTGTTCGTAGCGAGTCCCATCGCTACTTATGGGTTATTTATTTTAAAAAAAACCCTACTAAATCAAACTCAAGATATAAATTTAATAAAAGGATATAACATATGCATATAAAAAATACAATTACAAAGAAACATTATATATAAGTAACGAAATAATTATGTAATAGTAACAAAATAATCATATTATATTTTAATGATGTAACTAAATCAACAAATTGATGTATTGTATATCTAGCAATCTACAATCTATACATAACATAAAGAAAATACAATATAAGCTGAACATGCACAGAGGCAATTCTGGTATAATTCATGATTCGACTTTACGCTTAACTACATTACTCTTCTTTATCACTGGTAGAGCTTTCATCATCAGTATCGCTGTCGAGATTTCTATTAAAATTTAACCAGGGTTGAATTTTATCTAGGGCTATAATATTTTCATACCTACGACCATTTTTACGTGTTAAAGGGGTATCTTCCATGAGATACCGATCATTGGGTAACACTTTTACAATACGATAAGGTCCTTGATATTTGCTTACAAGCTTTTTTGATTTTCCGTCGTGTGGAATTTGTCTTTCGACGCGGATTAAGTCACCCTCTTTATAAACAGTACCCGTTTTGCGACTTTTATTAAATCTATGGGCATCTTTGGTTTGCTGCTCTTTGATTTTCTCATTTGCTTGCTCCCTAATGGAATTTAAATTATCTGAACTACCTACATTTAGTGTATCATTTATTACAGAATTTAGAATACCCTGTGAATGACTAGTAATATTAAATCCAAAAAGCAGTTCCGATGGAGATTTTTGGGTAGTTTTATGCGTCGTAGTGTTAAGACCAATTTGGATTTCGGCAACATATTCATCCCAGTTTTTCTCGTCATCACCATGAGAAGAAGTAGATAAAGCGTCAAGAATCGTTCTGTTAAATCTTTCCACTTGCCCATTAGCTCGGGGTGTGGAAACTGCATTTTCAATATGTTTGATGCCGTATGAAAGGACAAAGTCTTTGAAAATTTTACTCGTAAAACTAGTACCTTTGTCAGTGATTAGGCGAGTGGGGGCACCAAAATAACTAATGTGGTCTTTAAGGATTCTGACGGTTGTAGTAGACTTCGTATTTTTAACAGGAGTAATATTCGCGAATTTTGTAAAACCATCGACTATTACGAGGAGATAGCAGTTACCCTTTTTGCTTTTTATAAAAGGCCCTAAATGGTCAGCGTGAATGGTGTGAAAAGGAATACCTATCTTATCTATTGGATGGAGTACACCTTCGCGTTTACCACCAGGTGCTTTATGGTGGGCACACTCCAAACAAGACGACACATATTTTTTTACAAACCGACGCATTTTGGCAAACCAGTAATGTTTCTGAATTCTCTGCAGAGTCTTATCAAAACCGCAATGACCGACATTATCATGGTTTTTTTGTACTATTTGCCAACGAACGCTCTTGGGCACTAACCATTTTAATTCATCGCCTACAATACGATAGACGCGACCATTTTTAAGTTTATAATTTTTGCAAATATCAGAAACGCGCTCAGAACCTGAATTATCGAGAACATCTTTGATTTTCTTTATTTCATCATCTGCAATTTGTACAGTAGTAATCCATGCTTGGTCCATATCTTCTATAGCGAGTACATCAAGGACATGAGATTCAGACGTACATTCATCAACGGGATTTCGACTCAATGCATCCGCGTGCATCATTCGTGAACCAGGACGATAGTCTATGGAGCAATCATACTCCTGTATCTGAACCCACCACCGGGCGACTCGAGGGATTACATCTCGTTTGGTCAATGTATACCTAAGGGCGTTACAGTCCGTAAAGATCCTAAACGGTATGCCTATCAGATACACCCTAAAACGATTCAGCGATGCTATAACTGCGAGCGTCTCTAATTCGTATGAATGGAGCTTGCGTTCGTCAGGTGTAGTCTTACGACTAAAATAAGATACGGGCTGGAAAATTCCATTTGTATTAGCCTGAAGAAGTATACCTGCAACGCCATCCTTGCAGGCATCCGTGTGCAGTTGAGTTTCGGCATTGTGATCATATAATGCCAACAGCGGTCTCTGAGTTAAAAGGGCCTTAACTCTATCGAAAGCAGATTGTTGTGCCTCTCGCCATACCCATACGGAGTCCTTTCGTAATAGATCTGTCAGAGGAGATGTAATAAGAGCGTAGTCCTTAATGAAACGGCGAAAAAACCCGGACAATCCTAAAAATTGCCTTATTTCGTGCTGATTGTTTGGCGTAGGAAATTTGGAGACAGCATCAGTCTTTCTAGACCCTGGACGAATACCTTCAGCACTAACCTCAAGTCCGAGAAAATCAATCTGACTTTGGAAGAAGTTGCACTTGCTCAATTTCAACGTGAGACCCCCTGCCTTCAGCAACTGTAAAACTTCCTCTAGCCTCTGTAACCCCTCACTGACATCTTTTGATGGAATTAAAATGTCATCCATATAAACTATCGCGAACTTAACCTTGGCCTCAGATAATATTTTGTTGATTGTCCTTTGGAATACCGAAGGCGCATTTACAAGTCCAAATGGCATTCGGTTATATTCATATAGACCGTCAGGTGTTACAAAGGCAGTTTTGTGTCTAGACTCTTCCGCGATAGGTATCTGATAGTACCCAGAAGCCAAATCGAGAGATGTAAATAAGGTATTTCCCGAAAGTTGGTCCAACTGATCTTCAACTCGGGGAAGCGGATAATGATCTTTTTTTGTTTTTCGATTAAGTGCCCTGTAATCGACACATAATCTCTTTTCTCCAGTCTTCTTTTGGACCAGTACAATAGGACTTGCATATTGTGAAGAAGATTCCCTTACAATCCCACTATCAAGCATTTCCTTAACCATGTTCCTTACTAAAACCCTTTCGGGGTAAGACATTCGGTACGGGCGATACACAACAGGACGAGAGTCTTCAAGCTCGATATGCATTTCTGTAATTTTTGTGAATCCGAGATCGTCGAGACCCTTTGAAAAACAATCACCGTATTTTGACAGCAGTTGTTGAAGTTTTAGACGCTCTTGTTCGGAAATACCTTGTCCGCAATTTACAGTTTCGTCAACCTCCTTTTCATTAAATGTTACATTACAACAATCAAGCATAGAACGGTCGTTTTGTTCGAAAACGGCCCGTGTTAAGAGAGAACCCTTTTCAATGGTAACAATTTCGGAAGATACATTCAAAACGAGTACTACACTACGACCATGATTAATGTCGTATTCTCCGGGGAAGAGATAATATTCTTTGCCTTCCCTACCTCGCAGAGTTCCGTTAACGCGGATTGTGCCTGTAACGATAGATGAGGATTCAACGGGCACCGGCGACAAAATGTTTTGAACTAAGTTGATTTGTTTGCCTACTTTCAAATGGACCTTTTCACTGCTGACCCTTTGAAAAATCAGTTCACTTGAAGTTTTAGTTATTACAATTCCTGGCCTTTCAGAAAAGGAGTGACCTAATAGAACCGGGTGTTGGATCACGAAGTCTTCTACAACATACAGATCGATTACTTCATGAATACCCTGGACTTCGACCTCACTCGTCACAACGCCTAAGGGTGACACTAAACTTCCTCCTATGCCCCTTAATACCGGCAAAACTTCGGGCTGTTGAATGCCAAGATTCAATTCTCTAGCTATGCATATTTTAATCAAGGAACACTGACTACCTAGGTCAATATGACATTTGGTAATTGTTTTATTGAGTTTGATATCCAAAATATATTTATTGTTACTATCGTCCACGTGTAATTCGGCTACTTGTTTTTCTGGCCGTTCTTTAACGTGTGCATCGTCCTTCTCTCGAATTTTATTTAATTTCTTAAAACAGTATTCTGCCAAATGTCCCATTTTGTCACAGTAGGTACATTTTACGGCGGGCTTATTGCACTTATTACTACGGTGCCCTACTTCGTTACAGTTAAAGCATTTAACGTTAGCGTTACTATAATCTTTTGTGGTATTCTGTCGAGAAAATGGCTGTCTTTTGTCATTATTACGAGAGCGTTGGGGAGGGTCTTGGTGATCTCTACTTTGCCCTACTTTCACGGTCCTAAAGTACCTCAGTACCTGTTCGGGTTCAGGAAATTGGGCAGCTTGGGCACCCACCCTAATTGCACGATCCTCGACACCATAAAGAATACAATCTACAGCTTGTTTGCCATATATGTTGCACCTATTCAGCAAATTAATCTTCGCATAATAGTAATGCTCTAACGATTCACCGTAGCGAGCCTTTTTGGATAACATTTCCGTAAGGAGTTCAGCGTAGTCTTCGCGGCAGGGAAAAGATTCTATCAATTTTCTCTTCCATTCAGTCCAAGAAAGTAAGACAGTTGATAAGCCTTGATACCAGGTTTTAGCAACACCTATCGACTTAGGAAGGGCGTAGTGAATAGTTTCCCTATCGTCCCATTGATAAATGGTAGCGCATTCCTCTACCTTAGTTAGCCAAGTCAATACAGTCTGCTCCTTAGACATCGGATCAAATTCAGGAATTACATTTTTGTCGAAAGTGAGTTTTGGTTTATCAGAATTTTTCATATGTTTTAAAATGTCAAGAAATTTATCGAGTATAGTCGAATCATGATCTCCAGACCTAGACTGTTTAAATCGTTTAGCAGAATTATGATAATGCTCACTGGAGTCTTCGGACGACGAACTGAGCCATCGTCTGCGGTTAATCCTCGCACCACCTTCGGGCCGATCAGTCGTTCTACGGCCTTGACACCATGCAGTTAATATTGGGCTCACCTGGTTATTGCGTTCGGGAGACCCTTGTCCTTCTGAGTCACCATTTTTAGAACCCCGGCTCTGTGACCTGGGCACTCCTGGGTCATGACGGCTGAAACCCTGGCCCTGTGACCTGGGCGCTCCTGGGTCATGACGATCGGAACCCCGGCCCTGTAACCTGGGCACTCCTGGATCATGACGGCTGAAACCCTGGCCCTGTGACCTGGGCGCTACTGGGTCATGACGATTGGAACCCCGGCCCTGTGACCTGGGCGCTCCTGGATCATGACGATCGGAACCCCGGCCCTGTGACCTGGGCGCTCCTGGGTCATGATGATCGGAACCCCGGCCCTGTGACCTGGGCGCTCCTGGGTCATGATGATCGGAACCCCGGCCCTGTGACCTGGGCGCTCCTGGGTCATCACAGTCTGAATACCGGCCCTGTGACCTGGGCGCTCCTTGGTCATGTATATCATTTGAACCATGATCCCTTAACTCAGGTTCTCCTTGATCGTAATTAGTTTCCATTTTTCTGAAACTTACAATACCCGAGTTAAATCTCATTACTATAATCCATAATATACATACAATTACCATTAAAATATTTTCGGGAATGTCGAAGATGGTAGCTCATTGTTATTAAATTGTTCACATACAGTTTATGACAGAAGTGAGATGCTGTTATAAAATATAAATACCATGAATTGTTCAGTAAGTTACTATTTTTATAACACACGAGTATAATCTCTGGCTATTGGTTTTAAACTTTCATGTACGAATCAGTATTTGTAAACGATAATGGAAGTTACTATAATTAGATTGAAGGGTATGTTGTTTATGCGTGCATAAGCAATTTGGAAAAAAAAATATTTCGATTCAACTAATAATATACTAAACCTCCTAGGTGCAATTAATCACAAATGATTTTCTCTTTGAAAACCTTTGGACTGTTGAGAGAATAATGTGAAACTAGAACGAGGGTAATTTTATTCAAGTATAATCGAAGATAGAAAAGGAAATTTACAATCGTCACACATATCTAGTCTACTGGTAGGAATGTATTTACCATCCTCCCTCTCATAGAGAGGAGGCCTGTGTCCCAGCAGTGGGAACATTATAGGCTGATTATGTATGCCCTCTTGTGTTAGCAGTTTTATATTTTAGGGCCACCTTTTTAACGTTAGTAAATGTAAGCGCACAAGTAATAGTATTTGTATATTACAACTAAAAATAAAATAAATTAATATAAAATTATACACTCGATCAACTATGTGGGTAGTAAAATAAGTAAATAATTTTGTAGTTCACGTGTACCTATTTAAACTGTAGTGATAAATATGTATACATGTATGTACATATGGTTTTATCAACGTAGGTACCATGTTAATAACGTTGCTTGCAAAATATTTTTAAAACGACTAAAATAAATAGTGCAAAGCGATAAAATAAAAACAAAAAATAAAAAAGAATACTTACATTTTTTTGTGGCGTGGCAAAAATCCTTTTGATTTTTGTTGATCCCGCTTCTGAGTCTGTAGGATTAGTCTCAGAAGTAAAACACCGTATTGGTAAAAATCACACTTTATTACTTACTGTTGTATACAGTACAATATATATTTAGCACTTATTGCGTCCGCACTCTTCAACTGCTCCAAGCTTAATGCCCTTCCGACGAACGTTGTCACCCTACCATCTCTAGACAATCCCTACTACTCGTATTCACGGCGAGGGCGCTACTGCGACTCAAATAAAAAACTATACTCATGACCTGTGACTTTTCTAGAGATAATTGAGTGACTTTAAATAATAACAGTTGTACATAACGATCTATAATTATTATAAATAAGCTACGAAATATTAAAAATATAACATCTGATAATTAATAAGCTAACATAACGTTACCTGTTTTGTTCCATACAAAAATCCATGAAAATAACACTAGAAAGTTTATAACCATAGCATTACTATTACATGAAAAACAAGTCCCCTCGTGGCTAAAAGAAATTGCTTCTTCTAGACTGTTAATGCCAAATACAGATATTATTTGCAAATTCAATGGCAGAAATACAACGTTTCTAGTTATTTCAGGTGCCGCGCAAGATTGATTTAAGCAGGTTTTAGTGCTAACTGCGCTTGAAAAGCTGTTTATTAAAATTGTCTCGAAAACGTACTTTAGGTTACAGCAACAATCGACTGTTATTTCGTAAGCAATAAGCAATGGATTAGCAATTTGCTTCAAAATGATTCAGATTCCGATTGATAGTGTGTTACGCAATTAGGGTGCTGAATGTGCTGATTACATTAATTGATATTACAAGTGACGATTATATAAGTAGGTACTTACTGTATCATTTATATTTCCGATGATTTCATATTATATGGTCACCCTACTGCACTTTTCCCTAACAATAAAATTAAAAATGTAATATCTCGTAAATTAAGCTGTATATGTAAATTATTTTTATGTAAAACTTTAGTCATAAAGTTGTACAAAAATTAATCGTAGTTTGTGTAAAACAATACGGAACAGGTAGTTAGCTATTAGACATTCTTATGGATCACTCAGTTCAGCAAATTCAAAAACATTGAGTCACTCATAAATTTTTAACAAAAGGTATTTGTGTTATGATATTTATTGTACAAATATATTCGGAACATATATGTCCAAAGATGCCTGAAAGAAGCTTTAAATGCCTTGATGGGTTTAAAAAATGTTGTGACAAATTTTTAACTAATTTTTGAGATATAAATTTAGTCAGTAGAGTAAGTTTTTGTTGAGATTTAGCTCATAGCCGTTTTCTGAAAATGAAGAAAATGTCTGAATTGAGTGATCCACATTTTCGGCAATAACTGAAGACCCTTGAGAGTGACAAATTTTTTATTTTGGGCTATGAGTTTTGACTATTTTTGACTAAATGTACAATCAGATTTTGTCACGAAATAAAAAAAGATCACTCAATCCAAATGCACATGATTCTCAGTCCAGTTGGAGTAAATTACTTTTGATTTGATTTGAGGAAAACCATATTTGGCATGAGGTAAACCTTTTTAAGGTTTCGTAGACAAATGGAAAAAATTGGAACCCTTATGGATTCGTCATATCTGTCTGACCGTCCGTATGTCACAGCCACTTTTTTCCAAAACTATAAGAACTATACTGTTGAAACTTGGTAAGTAGATGTATTCTGTGAACCGCATTAAGATTTTCACGCAAATTTGAAAAAAAAACAATAAAATTTGGGTATTCCCCAAACTTAGAACTGAAACACAAAAATTTTTTTTCATCAAACCCATACGTGTGGGGTATCTTTGGATAGGTCTTCAAAAATCTTATTGAGGTTTCTAATATCATTTTTTTCTAAACTGAATAGTTTGCGCGAGAGACTTCCAAAGTGGTAAAATGTGTGTCACCCCCCTGTAACTTCTTTTAGAAAAAAATGATATTAGAAACCTCAATATCATTTTTGAAGACCTACCCATAGATACCCCACACGTATGGGTTTTGCCTTGTGTTACGGAACCCTACTCGCACTTGGCCAGTTTTTTTGAGTTCATTATTTACTTTTTGTTCCCAAAAGCACAATCTTTCCACAAGGACCCAATTACATAGCTTTATTTCAGACACGAACAAAGTGCTTGAGTAGGTAAGAGGACATTTCATCTATATAAATCTATATAAATAAAAATCCATGTGTGTATGTTTGTCCTCCATGCGTTCCAAAACCATTGGTCAGATTGTGATGAAACATTGGTAGGGTGATCTGGGGACGCCCGTCAGGGTTCCCAATTATTAAAACATGGGAAAATGTAACAAAAAAAAATCCGAGGCGGTACGAAACGAAATTGGCAGGGTCAGCTAGTTTCATTTATAAATGAAAATGTAACAACAGGCAGCTCGTGCGAGAGCCCGTGAATCATATCTACACCATTTCAGGTTATATTTTACAGAGCGCGGCACAAAAATACCGAATCAAAATACTATCAAAACTTGGAAAGCGAAAACTTAAATTGCAGATGCGATGTTTTCGGTGTTGCTCTGTAGCCAAAAATTTTTGTTTATTTAAGCGTCAATTATTTTGTTCGTTATAATAAACTGCAACTTTTGACATTTTCAGGGCTTGAATAAAATTGAATTGAATGAAGTAAGCATCTGATGAATTGTCTTTTTATTAGTACAAATGTAATACTGATTCAGAGTCCCTGGACGGTCTCCGAACCCAAGTGGGAAGGTGTAAGTCGAACTCTTATATCTATGGTCGAACCTCGTAAGAAAGAAAGAAAAGAAAGAAAATCCGTTTATTTGCGGCAAACATGACGCATAAAAATAAAATAAAAAAACACAAACAAAAAAGAACAAAATAACAATTTGGGAGAAAGTATGCGTCACATCTACGCAAAACGGCCATCGCTCAGCATAATGCTAAGACCCTAAACGAGACAGAGCCCCAGTGCTGGTTTTCAGCGACAGCCAGCGTTGACGTGATGACGTCAGCCAGTGCAGCATACGATTAGATATAAATAAAAACAACAATCAAAATAAGAAATAAAATATAAGTACAATACAAAAAGATGGTATGAACATGAAATATATAAAATATTTTTATAATACAGGGTGTTTGGTGCATCGTTTGCCAAATGGAATTGGCCGAAAAGAGAGGTAATTTGCTATCTCTTAAGGCCCAGTAACTCATTACTTGTTACGCCGGTTTTTTTATTATGTCTTTTTAATTTTTATTTATAAAAATACAAGAACTCTGTATTTAAGCATAACTGTAAAAAAAAGTTGTGAGTATAGCCTTCAAATTTCATTTTAATTCTTATGCTTACTTTTGTGTGGTTTCATGAAATTCAAAATTACTTGCTAATAACATCTAGTTCCTTTTTAATAACTCACAAAGTTTTTGAAAAAAGGAAGAATAGACTTAACACTCAACTTTAAATTGCTGTAAAAAAAATCTAATAGCGATCGGGATCTTCGAATTCTTAAAAAAGAGTTCTCTAGTACGTCCCCTTTCCAACGGTGAGCAATATACCAAAAATAACTTTTAATAACTTGAGTAATTCGCTAAATGTGTAATCGAGACACATCAGGCTGATATTCGATATTACGGGAAGAACACTTATAGTTTCACATAAATAACATTCTTTATGTAGGTGGATAGTGTTATCTCCCTCTTGCGCAGTCTCTTATCTCTTTCTAGGGATCTAACTATCCTCGAACTTGAAATAAAAAATAAACTTTTATTTAATAAGTACCTAATTTAAAAAAAAAACAAAGCAGAAATACGTTTACACACCACTACAGTCGAGGTAAGACGAAGATTTCGCGCGTGTGTACGCAATAGTGGAGGACAATTTGGACAAAATTTATAATTACCTATACCCAAATAAAAACTCAAGTTAACGAAAACAAAGTTTTCCTAAGCTTTTAAATATTTATCCCGCGACTTATGCGGCAAAAAGTTTTTAACAATTTCATTTGCAGCTGTTTCTACATATACTTTCTGGAGTAGCATTCATATCGCTATTGCTGTCTTTTTCCATTTTTAGGGTTCCGTAGTCAACTAGGAACCCTTATAGTTTCGCCATGTCTGTCTGTCCGTCCGTCTGTCTGTCCGTCCTCGCTTAATCTCTGTGACCGTTAGCACTAGAAAGCTGAAATTTTGTAGTAGTAGGTACGTATATCAGTTACGCCGACAAAGTGGTAAAAGAAATTTTGGAAAATATTTTTTTTTAGGGTAGCTCCCCTACATGTCAAGTGGGGATGAATATTTTTTCCATCATCTACCCCATCGTGTGGGGTATCGTTGAATAGGTCTTCTAAAATGGCTAAAATTATTTTTCGATTTAATAATCGAAAAATAATTTTAGCAACCCCTAAGCCAATTTAAACTTTAATATTTCGTAAATGGAGCATTAGCTCCATTTACGAAATATTAAAGTTTAAAGTGAAAATTTTTGTTCCAGTAGGGCGTCCCCCCCTCCCCCCTCTAAAAGTTAAACTACGGGCTTGAAAAATCTGGAAAAATTGTCGATGATAGTGCATTTCATGATCTTTAAAGGAAAAGTATAGCGGTTAAGATAACTTTATTAGTTTAGCAGTAATAGTCGTTGAACTTGGGTGTTGGATAATTTTGTACCAAATACAAAATCCTTAGCATTAATCTTTTAAAGTGACTAAGATAAAGTAGTTGCTTGTTTATAATGGGTAAATACTTGCATTGAAAACCAAAATATGTTTTTTTTTACCTATTCAGAATAAAGGACAACAGAATCGTACTACATTGTGATAACGGGCTACTACGGAACCCTACACTGTGCGTGGCCCGACACGCACTTGACCGGGTTTTTTTTTAACTTTTCTTGACAAATCAAAGTTTTATATTGGAACGAAATGTTTTTTTTTCGTTTGTTTTTTTTTTCACCAAGTCGGTTTTATTCAGCCGATTTTTATTTTCAGACAGTATCTTTTTGATCTAACGCATACATTGAATGTTAAACTTAATGGGAGACATTAAACCTCTGTGGTAAATTTATAACTAAATAAAAACAGTGCATTAATGAAAAACTGTGCAACCATGAGATTTCATACAACATTTCTGCACTGTTTTGGTTCTAAGCAAAAAAAAAATACGTCCTTTGTGATCGGTTTTGTAGTGATTAATGATAACATTACTACATAGTTGAAAGAAAAGAAACTTACCTACACAAGATTTCACAGTCTATATAACAGTATTATCTCAGGAAATAGGAGTACAAAAAGCCTTTTACAAACCCTGCTTATATGCATGCCTTTCTTTGTTTACAGCCGCTTAGGGAATGCTGCAGCCGGTACCTACATAGTAGCGCTGAAACGGCGAGTTTAATAAAAATATAGGCGGCCGCTCTGAGCTACATACTATACCTGCATTTCCAACATTTTTCCAGCGCTTTTTTTCGAAACAGGTAGAATTTCATACGGACAATTAAAATATGCAAAATCTGGAAACTTAAAACTGCATGCAAAAGAATCGTGGTTTATTAATCTTTGAACTTTGAATTTATTAAACCGTAACTTTGTTGGCAAAGTGTACCTACGGTAGAAGAACTTTATTGCACTTTAAAACTAGACGAAATATGTTATTATTATACGAGTAACTTATGGTTATAATAGTCACACTTTACTTTAAGACCTTGACAAAGTGCCGTTGGAAAGTTAATATCATATATAGCGGCTAAGAAACGTAGAGGTTATTTATGTCCTCCAGTGTCCTTCGTTATGAAGGACTTTATTATCGGCTTATGGCTAAATAATAACAACCTCGTTGGTCGTTTAACTGCCTCGTTGGTCTTGTGGTTGTAAGCGCGACTGCTGAGCATGGTGTCCTGAGTTCGGTTCCCGGGTTAGGCAAAGTGTTATTGAGTTTTTCCATTAGGAATTTCTTAGTAACAGCCCGGAGTTTGGAAGTTGGCTGTGTATGGATACCCCGTGCCTCGGAAAGCCGTAAAACCGTTGGTCCTGCGCCTGATCTCCTCCAGTCGTGTCGGATAGCCGTCCCATCGGACTATGAGAGTAAAGGAACAGAGAGTGCACTTGTGTTTACGCACACACTTGTGCATTATAAAATCTCCTGCGTACCTGGCTAATCTCCGTTGAGATTGGCTACCGTGACCGAAATTGGTCGGGAGGCTATAACAACGGCGCACGGGTCGTTCGACCAGGTTAAGCTACGCTTGCCGCGGTTGGTCCGTGGATGGGTGATCTTTACATAGCAAGTCTTCAATCTTTCCGTGCCTTGGAAAGCACGTAAAGCCGTTCGTCCCGGCTGTCATTCGTGGATCTTTGGCAGCTGTTACGGGTCGTCAGAAGCCCGAAAGTCTGACAACCAGTCTTACCAGGGGGTATCGTATATAATTGGGTAATAATTGTAATTGGGCTAAGAATGTCAGATAGGCAATCGCACCATGGAATACTGGTATTCAGCTGCATATATTAGACTGGAAGCCGACCACAACATAGTTGGGAAAAGGCAGATGATGAATGTCCTTTGTAATATTCTGCAATAAAAAAAGCTGTCGGCCAGTGGCGACGGTTCCATGCAACTCGATTCCTACTGGCTTTCCTTTAAAATATGGCAGTCAGTATTCTATAGACAATTCATAATATAATCATTAATCATATTAAAGATATCTACTCCGGCTTAACTCTTACGAAAATTTACCCTTCGCTACTGCTGTCGGATTGAACTTATTTGGATTTAATACATATGTTTTGAGAATGAAAGCCAATTTATCAATTCGAGATGTCAGTAGCGTTCCAAATACTAGTTTCGGGTGAACCAATAAAAAGTTTATAATGGTGTGGGACGGCGTCCCACACTATGCTTGCTGATACGTGCAACTCGACTTCTGAATTTCGCATCATGATTTATTCATGGATTCCTGCGTAAGTTTAGCGTCAGTAAAATCGAATGATATCTGTGAAATTCGCATTTTCACATTGGGATCCATTTTGTGATTAACGAAATGAAATCCAATGTGAAAATAGAAAGTGTTATGTGTCCTGATTAGTGGCTGCTTTTATATGAGTTTTGTTAACATTTTGGTGGATAATCTAGTAAAAAAAACCACAAAAACAGGGTCGAATTAAACTAGCTAGCGAAACCCAACAGACGTGATATTCATCATCATAATCAGCCTATAATGTTCCCACTGCTGGGACACAGGCCTCCTCTCTGTGAGAGGGAGTGGGTCATAATCCACCACGCGGGCCCACTGCGGGTTGGTGGATATCACATGTCTTCGAATTTTTGGTCCGAAGACAGGTTTTCTCACGATGTTTTCCTTCACCGTTTTGAGAGCAGCGGTGATGAAATTAAATACACAAAGTGCCTGCCCGGGTTCGAACTCACGACCTAGGACTCGCAAGTCGGGGCCGATACCACTGGGCCACCACTGCTTTCGGAACTGACGTGATAGGTAAACATAAATCTGAACATGATAAAACACATTTTCTAAACTCATACTTCAAGTAACTGCCCCTGCGGTTGATGACCCTAAAAAATTCATCTACACATTTTATTTTATTATATGTTAAGAAATCGATACACATCGCGACATAGGAGTTTCGCTAGTTAGTTTGACTCCCTGGGTCCCGTCTATCTAGTACGAACCTTGAAGATATCTACGCTCAATTTCTGTTTCCCTTGGGCATTGGAATAGAACGACCGAATTTCTCCCCCGACAGTACCTAGCTAACTAGACTTCGGTTAGGCACAGTATCGATGTTTATCTTGAATTAACTGACCGCATGCGTGTAATCCACTTGACATCAATATCAACATTAACCTAGTACTTGTGCACCACAGCGTGTAAGGCAATTAGGCCACATGCGGCCATCTTGGATCTAGGTGACGTAATCGTCATTTTCAATATTATGTTATTTAGTATTCAGTTCTTAGTGGATATCTTCACAAAGAACACACCCTCCAAATTTCATTTCATGGCTCTAGGGCCAGCGGTTTAGGCTGTGCATTGATATATCCGTAAGCCAGGAGTTTGAATTATATAATTATGTTACCGGCAATCTGTATAATCCGGTATTCTATACAATACCTAGGCATTGTATAGACTACCTCAAGCGTTTCGGTAATGTATGAAAAATTATTTATTTTATACTTTACCTAGGCATTCTATACAGTACCGAATGGTTAGCCGGCAATGTGTGAAAAAATCGAAAGCTCGGGGTGCCCTTGGCTCTCTTCCTGTGTAAAGGGTTTAAAGTACCTAACCTAACCAAACCTAACCTCGGGGTTTGGCATAGTAACCTATAACCTAACCAGTTTTTTTTTGTTCCGGGGTGGAAAATCCTCATGGATGTCCGCCGCCCTGGGGTGAGTTACGGGGTCTGTCAGACTCTTACTGACTAAAAACCACCCCGGTGTTCCATCTCACACCCACGCCAGGGGTCGCGGGAACGTACGATCCTTCCGCAACCCCAGACTGGTGCCGGGCCGCTACTGCGGGCCTCTTCGGGTGAGGGTGGGGAGTGAGGTGTTTGACTCCCCCCGCGACGTCTAAGAGGGACGTGCGTGGAACACTACGATAGTAACCTAACCTCGGGGTTCGGCATTTTTTAAAACAGCGAGCGTTTGTAAACGGACGACGCCGTTTGTAAAACGCGGAATCATACAAATTGCCTGCGATATATACATATTCGTTTCTTGCATGGTACTTAAATAACATTGATAAATATAGACCAAATATATTTATTTTACGCATTGCCGGTGAACCAGCAGGTCGTCGTTTCAGCCGATAGACGTCCACTGCTGGACATAGGCCTCCCCCAATTTTGGGAGGGTTTGCCATAATCGCCACGCTTGGCAGGCGGGTTGGCGATCGCAGTATGGTATGATGGTGGAATACATAGAGAACGCTGCTACCCATTCTCCGGTACAACCCTTAGTCGCCTTTTACGACACCCACGGGAAGTAAGGGGTGGTGGTATTCTTTAAGTCCGGCACCACACAGACAACCAGCAGGTATTCTATACAATCCCTGGGAAATGTATACATTACCTAGGCAAAGTATGTAACGGATAATAATATTTATAATATTTCATACGTTGCCTGGACGCCTCAGGGATTCTATACATTGCCTAGGTATTGTATAGAATACCTGAATTATACAGATTACCGGTAACATATATTGTATACTAGCTGCGCCCCGCGGTTTCACCTGCATAAGTTTCGATCCCGTGGGAATATCGGGATAAAAAGTAGCCTATAGGTATGTTAATCCAGGGTGTCAGCTACCTCCATACAAAATGTTATCAAAATTGGTCCAGCCGTTTGAGCGTGAAGAAGTAACAAACATATAAACACACACACACCCACACACACACTCACAAACTTTCGTCTTTATAATATTAGTGTGATAATATACATTGTGAGTGTATGTTATTATATATCGACAAAAATTTTATCGTCAAGAATCGGTCGTAATACAATGTATAAAAACAATTGTTTAAATGTATAGAATTCTATCCTTTTAAGTCGAGAACGCAAGTGGTAATGAAATTCCTGCCCACGCGACGATAAAACGCTTTTCCCAACCATTGTTAACTTCAGGAAACAAGACGCAAGCTAGTAGCGGTATTTTTATATTGAATCTCCTTGCCTCTGGCAACCTCAGACAGAAGTGATTTCCTACTTAAGGGGATAAAGGTGACCGCTCAGGTGCAATGCAATTCCACGACACGTTCTTGAAAGAAAGAAAGAAAAATGTTCATTTGCTACAGCACCGTACCGCTATTGATTCCATGTTAATGGATATTGTCGACCTCGTTATTGCTTTACGTCTTTAGACAACAGTTCCTAGCCAATTGAAACTTCACAAACAACCTAACAGATAGCAACCTTATTGTAACGAGAATAAAGATTACAATAATTTTGACAAACTTGTCAGTGGCAGCAACAAAACAGCAACATTTTTAGAATGGGAATAAAGATCAAGGTGATTTGGACAGTGCAGTGATGCAAAATTAGAGATGAAATAACTGTGAAAGGAATGTGGTTAAAACTATCTAACTGTCACAATGTCAAATAGACCTTGTCGTTTTATGACGTGCAAGTGACATTCAACCTTAGGGTGATTGATATAAAGCATTAGATTGACTAACGTTTTAGATACCACGTGCGACTACCGGAATACCGTTATACACACGGAAACCACGGTGCTTTAAAGTCACGCGGACAACAATAAGTAAATTAATAACGAAAACTCAAAACAAATAAGAAACAGCGTACGTATTCCATATTTTTACATAAATATGACATGTAAATAAACAAAATTTATTTTATTAAATGCTTATAAAAGTGTAAAAGGTATTCATTAAAAAAAAAAAAATGCCTGACTATCTGTTTATCCAGCTAATCTCCGAAACGGCTGGGCCGATTTAGACGGGACTTTTATTGACAGATAGCTGATATAATGAGGAGTAACTTAGACTTACTTTTATTATACTATAAAGAATAGGGGTTATGCGCAAAAAAATTACATCCATACATAAAATCCAATAATTATGCAAGCGAACGAAGCCGCGGGCACAGCTAGTATCTAATAATTTTCTGAAAACTGTCTCTTCAGATTGCGAGTGAAACAATTTAGTTTTCACTCCTCTTGTTCAAAAAGACCGTCATTGTAGCGAGGAAAAAATAGCATAATAATAAAAATATTATTATGCTATTTTTTCCTCGCTCTGGTAAGAAAAAAAACTTTTTCTTTCTGTTATCAACGAGCCTACAAAAACGAAAACGTCTTTATTCTTATGGAGAATGATTATGGATAAAGACTCGACTTATTACTGTTTCATAAAATAAAGAAGAACATTTTATTTTTTTAAATGGATCTTATAGCGGCGATCTCTTCGGTAGAATGCGTGCATTGCGCACAGAAGGCTACAGAAGAAATCAAAAAAAGACATTGGCGCAAAATCTTTAGAATATTTCTCTAATTTATTTAACAACAGTGAAAATGTCATCATTTAGTAAGAGTGGAGACCCTAATTTGCAAATGGAAGAGAAAGGAAAAGAAACTTTCATATCACCCAGCATATTACGGAACGCATCAATACCCAACCAGCCCACGACCATCGACATCAAGGTATGAGTCAACTCAGCTGATTCTCTATTCAGAACATTCAACCGAGGGACCTGGGGCGTAGCAACCGCCGTATCAGCCGTATCAATGATACGGGGCCCCGGGCTACACAGGCCCCTAACGTGTGGAAGCAAAAATTAGTAAAATGATATCCACAATGTCACTTAATCTCGTGCTTCCCGGGAAAGTTTTTCAAAATTAAAACTGATATAAGATTACCTAAAGACTTCGTTGGGGCAGGAACGGCTATCAGACTTGTCACTATTGTCTATAGAGGCAGAAATTTTAGAAAAACTGAAATCGTCTGGATTTAATCAATTTGCCGAAAAAAAGGCAAGAAAAAGTGTATATTTAATTTGAATTACTTAGCTGGCTCAGTTTCTAGGAGGAAGCTATAAACTTATAATCAATAAATACTTATTTTAATTGAATGCAAGCATTTTTACCCGACTGCGTCAGAAGGAGGGTTATGTTTTTCGAGTGTATGTCATCATCATCTTCCTGCCCTTATCCCCCATGTTTCTTGGGGTCGGCGCAACACGTTTTCTTCTTCCATTCTCCCCTGTCAGTATGTATGTATGTATATTTCTTTGGCACGCTCTGTAGCCTAAACGGCTTGATCGATTTCAGCTTGAGAGGTGCCGTTAGATTCGTCTTAATTGTGAGAGTGACACTGGGTATATCAAAACTGAAAAAAAAAATTAAAATGGCCGATTTTTGGCGCAATATGTCTGCAAAAAAAATTTTTTTTTTCTCCAAACCTGTCGAGTGGGATATCAAAATAAAGGGTTTTAAAAGGTGATTACAAAAATATATATAACCTTATATGGTTAAAAGTAATTCGAAGTGACAAATCGTAAAAAACACGTACCAACAAGAACTAAATCGTTTGCGAAATCTTTCACATTTGTAAACTAAAAAGCTGGAAATAAAAAAAGTAATTTATAAAATAAAAAAACCCGACTGCGAAACTGAAAAGCTACAAACAAGCCCATTTTAAATTAAATGAAAGTTGGAAGCAGGCGGGACCCATACCATTTTTATTATATTTTCAAATTCAAATTCTTTTTTGTTTCTTTTGTTAGAAATCTTTACCCTTCATTTTGCCCCCCAACTAATTTTGATACAGGGCACGCTACGCCACTGCGAGGGACCCTCAAATCTGGAAATACGTGTATCTCCCACGTTTACCTCACACTCAACTCAACATTCATCTTCACAGAGGACTGAAATTAAGTTGCCGGGAAAAAACATGTTGTTAAAAATCCAGAATATTATATTGGATTATTTTATTTTCTCGCAATCGTAATGAAAAGTAGAGTGTAACATGCGGCGCTAAAAACCCATTATAACTCGGCTTCTATTTACTCCCTCGTATAATGGGTAATTTTAGCCCCTTGTATAACAATCTACTATTTAACATTTCTGTCTATTGACACACCTGTTAGGCCTGTATTAATTACTTTATCCTACTTGTTATATCCTAATACTTATACACAGCCAACACAAAGGGTGTGACGACCCGGCTTAGGCGTATATTAATGTTTTGTCTAAGTAAAGTAAGTAAACAGTCGGACACTAATCAGAAGGCTTTTTGCGCAGTGCAGTGCGAAATTACCATTCCACGTTCAAAACAAAACAAAAGCGGGAGAACCACGAATAAGGACCCTACGCTGTGGTTTCTCCAAATACGTTTTGCGGACCCTCACATCCAATTTGTTAAACACATGGAAACACTGGGAAAATGTCACACAGTAAACTTAGTTCCTTAAGGGGCTTACAGGACCTAAACGCAAAACACGCAAGTTTTAGAAACAATAAAAGTTGATCGACTACAGTAAACTAAATCAGAAAAATGTATGATATTCTTCAGGATATATGCTAGGTAGATACTGTGACGTAGCAACTGAGACGTAGCATGAGGTAGCAGCGCGATGTGGGAGGGTGTGGTGACGTGATGCAAGAGCACAGTGCTTCGTCAACTTGAATGTGACAGCTATCACCCCTCCCGCACCGCGCAGCTACCTCAGGCAAAGTCTCAGTTAAGCGGTCGGAATATAACGAGATTATTCAAACCGAACGTGACGTCTCGATGACGGCGATCGTTTGTCCACCGCGACCGAACTCCGCGGTTCAGTATGTAGACAAAACATAAGTCGGGCGAACGGTGCCAGTGCGGCGGCAGTGTGCGGACAAGATTAAACGTGTTTTATATTGCCGGCACATTTCGGCGGCCGGAATGACGGCACAAAATACAGATAGCACAGAAGGCAATCACATATATATTATGTACTTCACTTTTCATACCTACGCTCGGCGGTCGCGCTAGGGTTGTCAACTTTGGCTTATGCACAAAAAACTATGTGTGTGTGTGTGTGGCACTCGTATCCAGTTGTTTGATTTATTGTTAAGCTTATTCTACAATATTAAAACAAAACAATAAACATGTAACAATACAAAAAGTTTACAGAACAAAAACATAAAATTTTACATTTGTCAAATTTCACTTTCCGTTTTAGACCTAAACCTATTAAATGACATTAAAAACAACACAATATCTACACAAACAAAAAATCAGGTTTCAACTTACGTAATAGTTGGTGGCGTGAATTTACCTTACAAAAAAGTTACTTCGTTTAAACTGATTCATTTTTTGTTGCTCCATTTTTGCACTTCACAGACGTGTGTCTCAAGCGGATGGCACCCACGCTCGCACTACTCCCAACCCGTCCAAGATAACGTGTCCGTGAGCGGTGTCTATGTGTGCGTTGCTCGAGCGCACTTTGTATGTAGATTGCGTTCTGTAGGTACTATCTGTATTTTGTGGTTCGGGTGACGGACGTGTGGTGGACACGCTGTCATAGTAAATGTATTATCGCTACTTCGGCGCCGTCATCTCGTCCCGATTACGGTTACAGTAGACAAACGCACTAACATTGGAGCATGAGATAGTATTATTACCTATATTTGAAATCATTTTCACGTTATGGAACAACAAACTGAACGTCAGTCTTAACAAAGTTCTAATTTTATTGCAACCAAAAACTTATTAGGACCTTTTTGTTATAAACAGTCACTCAAAAATCATCTTAGAATACTTTTCACTGAAGTAGATAAGTGATTGACTTTTAGACAACCACAGTCATGTATAGAAGACAAATGACGTGTGGCGGTCAAAAGGTTAAGTGGCGATGTGTATAAATTATCTGAGATTATGAACACTACTATAGTGGCTTCTAAAAAAGAGTTAGTTCTCTAGCGCAAACATGCTAGGGTAAACATAGTTCCTTGTTGTCATTGTAATAATAGCCAAAGATTTGTAGGAACTTACCTAATTAGAGTCTTAAGCTTACTTCAGTCTTCCCTAGACAATAAGCTACATATACCTACATTAGTGAATGAGATAATATTATTAGTGGTTTCGAAAGACGAAATAGATCTCTCCTCCGACCTCATCTAGTTTAAAAAAAAATCATAATTGATGTGTAAAAGTGTTTGTACAAACCTACTTACAAAAATAAAATCATTTATCATCGCTAGCGTAATATTTTAGTTTCTAATTCCTTCAATTAAGTGGACTGTTAGACTGTTGAATGCAATAATTAATACTAATTTGAAACCTGTCACTCATGTGTCCATATAATAACTTAAAAAATGTCTAGGGTCGGGGGACCCCCGGTAGGAACGAATTTCAAAATAAAAATAAATGGAATGGTGGGTGCAAAAAATTCAATATGACGAAAAATTTGAAAATTAGCAAAATTTTAAAATTTTTCGCCGCCATCTTTTCATTTTGACCCGACTACCGGGTTAGCCCCTTCGAAAACCATGAAAAGGATACCCATAACGAAAAATTTGAAAATTTTTGGAGCCACCATCTTGGATTTTCAACTTGACCCCACTATCGGCTTCATTACCCTCGAAAACCGTGAAAACTGTCTCTCTCTCTCTCTCTCTCTCTGTCTGTCTATTACATAAAATAATCAAAATAAAAAATATATACACAATTACGCTGAAGTGGAAATATAGTGTTCTTTTCTCCTATTTTATAAACTGCGTCAGTTTTATATCGACTTCAAAGTCAAGCAAACAAGGCTCACAAGAAGAAAATATAAAAATAAGATGTACCTCTTTTCTTGTAAATACGTTAAGTACGTGAATAAATGACTAGAAATCTCAGCTGACGTTCACATGAATGAAGAATGTTATATGGAGCGAATGAATGATAGAACGAAATATAAATTTACCAAGGTCATTCGCATCGATCGGAAACTCACGAAAGTACAATTTGGTTTATCCGGAATAATGTCCAAATGTTTCGTCACGCGTTTTTAACCTAAAAAGGATAAATGCTAAATATTTTGTATACGATTCGGTATAGTTATTTGCATTACGTAGCCTTAGCAATACATCCTGGAAGTTTCAGAAGAATTCTGTTATTGGTTTTAGTCAATCTTTGATAATTATTTTGCTTATCCATTTCATTTATAAGATCCCATACGACTAGAAGAAAACCAGAAGAAAATCGGACGCACACATTGCGCCAGTCTTGTTAAAGCCCCATGTAATAATCATCATCATCATCATCATTTCAGCCGAAAGACGTCCACTGCTGGACATAGGCCTCCCCCAAGCACCTCCACTTCGACCGGTCCTGTGCTTCCCGCATCCAACGGGTTCCTGCGGCCTTCACAAGGTCGTCGGTCCACCTTGTGGGAGGCCTTCCAACGCTACCACTTCCGGTACGCGGTCGCCACTCCAGAACCTTTCGGCCCCATCGGCCATCTGTTCTGCGAGCAATGTGCCATGCCCACTGCCACTTAAGTTTGGCAATTCTTCGGGCTATGTCGGTTACCTTGGTTCTCCTGCGGATCTCCTCGTTCCTGATTCGATCACGCAGGGAAACTCCAAGGAAGGCTAAAAGTCACCCAAAGGGCAATGGCTATGCCATTGCCCTTTGGGTGACTTTTAGCCTTCTTATAAGGCCCATTGTGAGCGACCACGTTTCAGTGCCATAAGTCATCACTGGCAACACGCACTGGTCAAAGACTTTCGTTTTGAGACACTGCGGTATGTGGGACGAGAAGATATTGCGTAGCTTCCCGAACGCTGCCCAGCCGAGTCTGATTCGTCGATTAACCTCTTTCTCGAAGTTAGACCTACCTAACTGGACAGTTTGTCCTAGGTAAACATACTCGTCCACGACTTCAAGTGTAGCGTCTCCGATCTTTACGAGAGTGGGTGTTACATGGGCATTTGACATGACCTTCGTTTTGTCCATGTAATAAGGGGCAAGCCTATTGCCATCAACCGGGCACAAGTACAGACTCCAGGCCGCCAGTAAAAAAATCCAGATGTAAAAACCCAATTAAACTTTGCCTGAATTTGGATAAATCGAGATTTTAACGCTGTAGGTACAGACAGGCCAGCACATCAAGATACTTATGCTTTAGCGATAAAGTTGAAAATCTATTAAAGAAATTTTACAGATTCTAGAAGCTTGAAATGCTGGCGTCTGTATCTCCCCTACTGCATGTATCAGAAAGGTGTGGTCCAGTTCAATCAAATATAAGTTATTCAATTTAATGGTCTGTTCATTAGACTGAATAACTTTCTCCATGGGACCAACATCGTAATCGAGAAAAATGATCAGCCGTCCCATACATTTGGGTCGAGTGGGTTGTTTTCCGTATGATGAAGTTATTCAGGTTGATAATCTACGGGGCAATTCTCGTAATCTTAAGAACGTTCACAGTCTGATCTCAGTCTCAATCTGTCAAAAATACCTCTAATTTCCCTACATTTTTCATAAGTTTTTGACATTTGTTTGTCGCCAAGATGAGACAGCGACTAGATTTTGAATGTTTTAAATTACGAGAACTGGCCTTCTGTTAACCCCTTAAATTTATCCACACCTTTTTGATACATGCTGTATACTTAAATATTGCTACACGTAAGGGCCTTTACAAGAACAACCTTGATTCTTGATCGCGTGTCCATAAAAATAAATAATTCACAATATATTAACAGACAGGCAGTAATACTGAATCAAAGCGACTGACATACGAAATAATGGATTTCATTATTCATGGCGTCTAATAAAATAATAATTCCCGATCGATTTTGATTGACTTCAGGTCTTTAAGGCGATCTCTTCTTCGTGTCGCTGACACGACTGTATTTCAGATCTTGTTAGCCCAAAACTTCGCCACTTCTGCGGCGTTGTCTGTGGCAGCTCTGAGGTCACTTTGACTGCGTTTTTTGAGACAGAGAGGGCAGGATAGTATGAAGTGGAGCATAGTTTGCAACATAGCGCCGCATCCACACCCTACTGCCATTCCATCGTGGTAGCCCCACTTTACCAGGTTGGAGTCTTGGAGTTACATCTTACCACTTGTGTCCGGAAACGGTTCAAGGACGTCCAAGTATACATGAAAGGCTTACACCCTACAAGGAGATGTTCCTTTGATGGTAGATAGTAAGTAAGAGGGGGAAGAGTATCTGCCACAGATTGCAACGGGCATCGGCAGGGTTTCCTGGTAGACACGCTGTTGGTTTAAAGAAGCTGTGCCTGCTTTTTAAGCCGAGTACTCACTACCAAGCTATAACTGCAACTTGCGTGATACAGTAATGAGGTTCTAGTGTGTACGCGTGCTACAGTTTAGGCTATTATCGAATTTATTTTGTTATTAGTTTCTGCCCGTGACTTCGTCCGCGTGAAATCTCGTGTTCCCCGATCCAACCCGTCGCATCGTATCGCCTGCCTGCGCTATTACTTCGTTTTCACCTAGCGTTAGTTCTGTCTTTTTCTACTTTTTACTCGGTTCCTGACGGACCTAGCGTTATATTAAGTAGCCTTCCTCAAGAATGGGGCTATCAAATGCGAAAATAATTTTTCAAATCCGACTAGTAGTTCCAGAGATTAGCGCGTTCAAACAAACAAACTCTTCAGCTTGCGCAGTGGAGGAATTCAAACAGGAATCTGACACCAGACACCCACTATCTGGCCCACAGCAACCAACTCAACGGCTACAAAGCAGACACAGCTTCTTGAAATCGACAGCGACTCTGTCAGGAAACGCAGCCGACGCCCGTTGCAAACTGTGGCAGGATCCTCTTCCCCCTCCTACTCACTACCTGCCACCAAAGAAGCATCTCCCTGCAGGATGTAACCTTCCGTGGCCCACTTGGAAGTCTCTGAACCGTCTCCGGACACAAGTGCGAAGATGTAAGTCCAACCTGGTAAAGTGGGGCTACCTTGACGGAACGGCAGAGACGGAGGTTGTGATTGCGAAGCTATGTCACCAACCATGCTCCACCTCCTATCTTGCCCTGTGTATCCCAAAACATGCATTCAAATTGACCTCTGCGCTGCCACCGACAACGCCGTGGAAGTGGCAAAGTTTTGGGGAAACAAGATTTAAAATACAGTCGTGCCAGCAACACGAAGAAGAAGAAGAAGAAGTTTTATCCTTAGTATTAGATTACTATAGATAATTGGCAAAATGTGGGTGCACTAATAGGTAAACCACTGCCTCATCTTTCGGGAAATACAGACTTGATGGCATGTGTTATGATATTTTGTTATCATCATGACCGTCATTTCAGCCGAAAGACGTCCACTGGTGGATGTAGGCCTCCCCCAAGCACCGCCACTGCGACCGATTCTGTGTTTCGTGACGATCCGGTGTTTAAACCATCGTTAAAACAAAAGTAAATCTTGATTTGGTTATTTTTTAATAGTAACAGTATTAAGAGCTATTAGACTGATGAAATTATGATATCTGACTATTCCCATTGCAATTATAACGAAAACAATGTAACATTTAAAAAGGTTAACAAATCGAAGTGGGTTCACTTCGATTTATTAATCTTTTCAAATGTCCACAATAAAGTGTACCTGGTGATTCATTATCTCTGCCTAACCTTTTCCCAATAGATAATGGAGTCGGTTTCTAGTATAACCGGATGCAGCTGAATACCAGTATTTTACATGGAGCGACTATCTATCTGACCTCCACAACCCAGCTACCGGGTAACAATCAGTGGCCAACATTATCTGACCCACTTGAGTGATAGCGAACTTGAACCTTATCGTGAACATTTGGAATACCCCGTGCAAGCATTTCGATAAATAATGTTATTAAGCGATTTTAATAATTATGTTGTTGTTGTTAAGGTTGAAAGGCTAATAAGTTTCACGACTACTAAAAAAAACCAAGGCGAGGGTGGATGAATAAAAAAAAATATCGCACATCAGTAACATTTTAAAGTTGTCTACGGTTAATAGCTAAATTCCGTGATTCATTTTAATAGCTGGTCGTGATTGTGCGATAATGAACTTTATGAAAATATACGATATGGTTCAAATTCTTTAGAATATTGCTTGTATCATCCCCCAACTAAGGTCAAATTTCAAAATATATTACTAAAGTTGAGTTGGTCTCGTGGTCAATTAGTCAGGTCGATAGACGTCGGTGTCTGCGTTCGAAAGCAGGAAAAACCTAACTAAGCTTTTTGTAGCAATGTTTTGTTTTTAATTTTTTAATTATTATTATTTGAGCCTAGGTTTTGTACTTCGGCGTTCTCAAGAGTTTAAACACATTAAGGCTATTACAACCTTGTACAATGCACTGATAAGGAGTCAGTTGGAGTGTAATGCAATCATTTGGGCACCACATGAAACTAAATATAGTCTCATGTTGGAACGCATACAAAATAAATTCATAAGGTATCTGTACATGAGACTTTATGGGGTATATCCGTATTATCCATTGATGTACCCAACCTTGTTTGTTTTAGGCATGGTTGGGTACAACAAGTTAGAATTAAGAAGGGATATGGCTCTCGCCATTTATATTTTTAAATTAATTAATGGTAAAATAAAAAATCAGGGCGTGTTAAAGGAAGTGAATCTGTGTGTGCCCGACAACTACGTGCTGAGGCGGAGACGGCCGCAGCTACTGGCTGTGCCGCGCAGCAGGACTAACTTGCTTTTAAAAGCGCCAGTTACTCGCGCATTACGTACACTCAATGAAGTCGCTGTAAGGATTGACATTTTTTCCTGTTCATTGAATGAATTCGCAAGAATAACTGCATACCATTTGTGTTACAATTTGTAAAATTAAGTATAAGCAAAGTACCACCCTATCGCTTTGGGATATCCTGTAATGATAGAAGTGTTGTGTTAAATAAATCAATCAATCAATCAATCAATTATTATCTTTTTTTCACTTTTTTTAACGAACGAAATCGAGAAATATCTTTTTAAATGAGCAGTTTGTATAGGAATGAAACAAAATTGTTGGTATGAATAAAATCTTAAGCCTTTTATATGAATCAGTTTATTACACGATGTAGTCCTTCATATGTTTTATAAGAGAAGTGTTGACATACTACAAAAAATATCCTCAGAACTATTGCCAACTTAAAATATAAAAACTATAGATAATAACTATGAAGTATTACATTGCATTTTAACACGCCCGCTCAATGTAATACATGTATACAAACTTACACAAGGATATTTTATATTAGACCACATCTAGTAACAAATTTAAACAATAGTTCTCTATTTAACGACTTAGTGAACATATCAGCGATTTGGTCTTCCGTCTTTACATACAATAAACTTATTTTAGATTCTCTAATTAATTCTTTGACAAAATGATATCGTATGTCAATATGTTTTAACCTTTTAATATTGTCAGTATTTGCAACCATTATGGCAGATTGGTTGTCACAATACAGAGGTACTGGGTAAACATTTATGTTATTAAAATCTTTTAATAAACTTGCTAGCCAACAAGACTCACTAGCCGCCATACTGACTGCAACATACTCAGCTTCAATTGATGATAGGCTTACTGAGCACTGTTTCTTGGAACACCATGATATAAGACAGTTTGAAAACTTGAAACAATAGCCAGTGGTAGACTTTCTGTCTAGTAAGTCACCACCCCAATCTGCATCGCAATACCCCACAAGCCCATCATCATTACATTTGTAAACCAACTTATAATATAAGGTGAGTTTTACATATCTTAAAACTCTTTTTAAGTGAGTTAGCAATACATCATTTGCATTATTTTGGTACCTGCTCAGAATAGATACAGCTACACAAAGGTCTGGCCTAGTGCCTAATACTGCATACATTAAACTTCCAATTATTTTCCTATATGTATTTTCAATATTTTTATTAACCGACTTCTTCAAAAGGAGGAGGTTTCTCAATTCGACCGTATATATGTTTTTTTTTTTTTTTATGTGTGTTCGCGGATAACTTCGTCGTTTATGAACCGATTTTGATTATTCTTTTTTTGTTGGAATGGGGATATGCCAAGGGTGGTCCCATGATAAGAAAACCAGGATCTGATGATGGCATCCCAGTGAAATCGAGGGGAGCTTTCGAAAATCGTAGGAGCGACTAGTGCGTTTGTTAATTTTTTCATTAAGTATTTTAAAGCACTACAATTTGATGAAGGCCTGGAGTCGATCTGATGATGGAGCCGAAAGACAGTCGAGGGGACTCCTCAACGATTTACAGCAGTTACCTTATGTTTGGGCTTGATTAATTTGTATTGATGTGAACTTTACACCTAGATGGGTTGTGACTGTCATTAGGGGTCTGATGATGAAGACGAAGGACAGTTAAGGGAACTCCTCAACAGATTACAGTAGCTACCTTGTGTATGTTCACCGATTACTCGAAGACGGCTGGACCGATTCCAAAAGTTCTTTTTTTATTTGAAAGGGTATACTCTCGAGGTGGTCCCATTATCATCAAGTTGGAATCTGATGAGAGGATTCCATGGAAATCGAGGGCAACCCTCAAATTTTATAGGCAAAGCTACAGCGATTTGGATATTTTTTAAAGTAACTTGAGCTATTGCTCTCGAAAATCATCACTTGGTAAAGTGGAGCTGATGATGAAGATCACAGATGGCCATCGGAACTACTCACTGACAAATATTTCACGGGTTGCGATTCGATTACTTTAATATGGTTGCTAAGCAATTTATGCTCGTCACAATGCGTATTGCGAGTGATTGTTGAGGATCTCCTGGTTCTTACCGGGAGAACTCCTCAACAATTAACGTCCCAGCATCGGGAAAAGCAATATTTTGTAAAAGGTGATGAACAGATGGCATTAGGCTTTTGTAACTTAGATAAATTACAAACTGACCCACTAAAAAGTGAAAAATAAAAACATTTTTACAAAAAAAAAAACAACCGACTTCCAAAAAAAACACTACAAATTGAAAAATAACTTTAATTTCGGAAGTCGGTGTCAATAAACGAAAACGCGGAACCAAAGACACCGACTTCCGAAATTAAAGTTATTTTTCAATTTGTAGTGTTTTTTTTGGAAGTCGGTTGTTTTTTATTACATGTGACTTGAATGATACAAAACGTTCTGCGAGCTCGTTTGTTGCTGGGCAGTATGATGGGCTCAATGTCTGTCCTTTCCACTAATTTACAAAAACTCTTAAATTCTTCACTAGTCCATGTAGGCTGGGGTGGTGGGGTTTTTTCTTATTTTAGCGTTGATATTGTGCTGACAGTACAGACATGTGAAAATCATAACCCTTACTTCTAGTACAGTCGGGTAAAAAGGTATTTCTTGATAGCTTGCAAGAAATACCTTATTTACCCGACTAACTTTGACTGACACTGGCAGTGACTTTATCGAAGCGCACGGCAGTGCGCAGGCCAATTTCCAGCAAGTGGCCGCACGTACGCCGTGCACTATTTACCCGAACCGCTTCGAGCTACTTTTGACCATCCTGTATCTAACTATTTGTCACACGAAATCGAATCAAATTTCACGTACATAATACCATGACTGCTGTTAGTTCGAATACCAAATTTCATAACTGTAGCTTTAATAGATTCAAAGTTATGAACTTTTCAAAATAGCTAAAGTGGCACTGACTGACTGACTGACTGACTGACTGACTCACTTACTTAGAGTTAATCAAAATGTTTAGGGACTTCTAGTAGGCCTAGAAACTTGAAATTTGGCACGAAGCTAGACATTAGCATGAAACTAAAGGAAAAATTAAAAAAAAAAGGTCAAGTGTGAGTCTGGCTCGCGCATAGAGGGTTCAATATTAAATTTTTATTCTAGCCGGCCTAGAAACTTCTAACCGGCTTAGAAACTTGAAATTTGGCACGAAGCTAGACATTAGCATGAAGCTAAAGGAAAAATTAAAAAAATGGTCAAGTATGAGTCTGGCTCGCGCATAGAGGGTTCAATATTAAATTTTTATTCTAGCCGGCCTAGAAACTTGAAATTTGGCACGAAGCTAGATATTAGCATGAAGCTAAAGGAAAAATAAAAAAATGGTCAAGTATGAGTCTGGCTCACGCATAGAGGGTTCAATATTAAATTTTTATTCTAGCCGGCCTAGAAACTTCTAACCGGCCTAGAAACTTGAAATTTGGCACGAAGCTAGACATTAGCATGAAGCTAAAGGAAAAATTAAAAAAATGGTCAAGTGTGAGTCTGGCTCGCGCATAGAGGGTTCAATATTAAATTTTTATTCTAGCCGGCCTAGAAACTTGAAATTTGGCACGAAGCTAGATATTAGCATGAAGCTAAAGGAAAAATAAAAAAATGGTCAAGTGTGAGTCTGGCTCACGCATAGAGGGTTCAATATTAAATTTTTATTCTAGCCGGCCTAGAAACTTCTAACCGGCCTAGAAACTTGAAATTTGGCACGAAGCTAGACATTAGCATGAAGCTAAAGGAAAAATAAAAAACCGGGCAAGAGCGAGTCGGACTCGCGCACCGAGGGTTCCGTAACATCCCGGTTTATGAATAAGGTTTATGTTTATGAAATTAAATGTTTTTTTTTATTATTTTTATATTTGAGTCGATTGAATAAAATGTAAATTGCGGTTTACGATTTATGACGTATTAAAAAAAAACTACTTACTAGATCTCGTTCAAACCAATTTTCGGTGGAAGTTTACATGGTATTGTACATCATATATTTTTTTTAGTTTTATCATTCTCTTATTTTAGAAGTTACAGGGGGGGGGACACACATTTTACCACTTTGGAAGTGTTTCTCGCGCAAACTATTCAGTTTAGAAAAAAATGATATTAGAAACCTCAATATGATTTTTGAAGACCTATCCACAGATACCCCACATGTATGGGTTTGACGAAAAAAAAATTTTTTTAGTTTCAGTTCTAAGTATGGGGAACCCCAAAATTTATTGTTTTTTTTCTATTTTTGTTTGAAAATCTTAATGCGGTTCACAGAATACATCTACTTACCAAGTTTTAACAGTATAGTCCTTATAGTTTCGGAGAAAAGTGGCTGTGACATACGGACGGACAGACAGACAGACAGACATGACGAATCTATTCTTCAAAAGGAGGAGGTTTCTCAATTCGACCGTATATATGTTTTTTTTTTTTTTATGTGTGTTCGCGGATAACTTCGTCGTTTATGAACCGATTTTGATTATTCTTTTTTTGTTGGAATGGGGATATGCCAAGGGTGGTCCCATGATAAGAAAACCAGGATCTGATGATGGCATCCCAGTGAAATCGAGGGGAGCTTTCGAAAATCGTAGGAGCGACTAGTGCGTTTGTTAATTTTTTCATTAAGTATTTTAAAGCACTACAATTTGATGAAGGCCTGGAGTCGATCTGATGATGGAGCCGAAAGACAGTCGAGGGGACTCCTCAACGATTTACAGCAGTTACCTTATGTTTGGGCTTGATTAATTTGTATTGATGTGAACTTTACACCTAGATGGGTTGTGACTGTCATTAGGGGTCTGATGATGAAGACGAAGGACAGTTAAGGGAACTCCTCAACAGATTACAGTAGCTACCTTGTGTATGTTCACCGATTACTCGAAGACGGCTGGACCGATTCCAAAAGTTCTTTTTTTATTTGAAAGGGTATACTCTCGAGGTGGTCCCATTATCATCAAGTTGGAATCTGATGAGAGGATTCCATGGAAATCGAGGGCAACCCTCAAATTTTATAGGCAAAGCTACAGCGATTTGGATATTTTTTAAAGTAACTTGAGCTATTGCTCTCGAAAATCATCAGTTGGTAAAGTGGAGCTGATGATGAAGATCACAGATGGCCATCGGAACTACTCACTGACAAATATTTCACGGGTTGCGATTCGATTACTTTAATATGGTTGCTAAGCAATTTATGCTCGTCACAATGCGTATTGCGAGTGATTGTTGAGGATCTCCTGGTTCTTACCGGGAGAACTCCTCAACAATTAACGTCCCAGCATCGGGAAAAGCAATATTTTGTAAAAGGTGATGAACAGATGGCATTAGGCTTTTGTAACTTAGATAAATTACAAACTGACCCACTAAAAAGTGAAAAATAAAAACATTTTTACAAAAAAAAAAACAACCGACTTCCAAAAAAAACACTACAAATTGAAAAATAACTTTAATTTCGGAAGTCGGTGTCAATAAACGAAAACGCGGAACCAAAGACACCGACTTCCGAAATTAAAGTTATTTTTCAATTTGTAGTGTTTTTTTTGGAAGTCGGTTGTTTTTTTTTTTCTGACTTACATTCTTTGGCTTCTAAGATTTTTACATTAAAGTTTTGATCAATAGGCGTAGATATAGGTTTACACTTTTCCATATTAAACCTTTTTAATACACTTTCTAAATAGGATTTTTGACTTAATTCAGTTACACCATCTTTAAAATTCTGTTTAACATTTATGCCAAGGAAATTTGAAATCAGTCCCAAATCTTTCATTTTAAATACATTCTGTAATTGTGATTTAAGATCACTTATCTGTTGTTCATTACTGCTAAACATCAAAAGGTCATCAACATACAACATACCTATCTTAAAAAACGTTTTCAGTATCTTTGCGACTCCCACACGAAGTTTTTGAGATCATCGGATAATTTAAAGCTTAAAATGCCAATGCATTCTACAACATTTTTCGACAAATCCTTTTCTGTTCAGGCCGCTCGTTTATAGAATGCATTTCCAGTTCAAATAAAACGCGCGCAATCGGTAGCTGTATTTAAGAGACTCGTGAAGGAACATTACTTGTTGTTGTGGTCTTGTTTACGTAGCTGCAATAATCTGTAGTCATCATTTATTTTCGTTGTTTATATGTATATTTAGTATGTATTTATTTATGTATCTATTATACAGCATTATACATGTATATATCTATGTATCTATTGTAGTATATTATTTTGCACCACTAACAACCCCATTTTTTTATATCCACGCATTCACTGTCCATTCCAAGGTTGCCTGGAAGAGATCGCAGAAAGCGATAAGGCCGCCCATTGTATGTTTTGTATTAAAAATCGTATTTTTTTGTTATGTTTTTTCTGGTGTAGAATAAAGTATATATAAATAAATAAATAAATAAATACAGTAAAACATAAGTTTGGTTTTCTCTATTACATTTAGTGAATAAGCATGGATCATTTTTTGACTTAACATAGTTTGCTTTTCTTATTATTTCGTTAAATTTCTCATTCCAGTACTTTGGGGACTTTTTTAAACCATAAAGAGATTTATTAAGTTTTACAATATTATCACTTCCATTGTATGCCCCTTCTGGTAATTTAATGAACACATTTTCTTTTATATCCCCATATAAAAAGGCCCCAGTGACATCCATCTGATGTATTGGTAGATTTAATCTAGTAGCAATCGAAATAAACAATCTAACTGTTGACAACTTAGCAACAGGTGAGTAGATTTCATACAAATCTAATATATCATCCTGTTCAAAACCTCTAGCAACCAACCTCGCTTTATATTTAATAACATTATCAAGTTTCTTAATTTTAAATACCCACTTACTACTTATAATGTTTTGATTTTCAGGTACTGAGCACACTGTCCATGTATTATTTGCCTTTAGGGTCTCAAGTTCTTGTTTTACAGCTTCTTCCCAATGACAGGCATCACTTCTCTGCATAGCTTCCTTAAAGGTTTCTGGTTCTGTTTCTGCAGTGTAGACATTTTGAAAAGTATAAAATTTTGGTGCCTTTCTGACACGTGTGCTTCGACGTGGAGAAGCTGGCTCCATCGTGCTATCACCATCGCATTCACTGTACTCGTCACTTGTTTCTTCAGGTTCATAGAAGCTGTGCTGATCTTCATCTGATATCTGATTTGTAAGATTTGAATCTAACGTAACCTCTTCTTCAGAGCCTTGCTGCTTATCGTCAGCAACTGATGTCTCATTGTTGGGTATTTCTGTTACAGACTCTAAGCTTACTTTTTTGCATTTCTGAATGACAGGTCCCAAGAAAATGACATCCCTCTTCAATAGAACGTCATTTCTTTCTGGATAAAATATTCTATAACCTTTCACATTTTCTCCATAACCCACCATAATTCCAGTCTCTCCTTTAGAATCCCATTTTCTTCTTTTTTCTTTTGGAATATGTACAGATACAGGAGTGCCAAAGACCTGTAACATACTGAGATCAAACTGTTTATTTGTCCATACTTCATATGGTGTTTTTCCTGGTTCATTGCTTCTACCCGTTCTGTTTAGAACATAAGCTGCTGTGTTTACAGCTTCAGCCCATAACTCTTTCCCAAGACTCTTAGCATACAGCATTGACCTGGCTGCTTCTGTCAGGGTTCTTATCTCCCTTTCCGCCTTGCCATTCTGTTGTGGCGTGTATGGTACAGAGGTTTGGTGTACTATACCTCGGTCTGAAAAAAGAGTTGATACAGCCTTATTAATGAATTCTAAGCCATTGTCACTTCTAAAATTGACTATTTTGTTGCCCGTGACATTTTCTGCTCTGTTTACAAAATCTTTGATACAATTGACCACTTCCTCTTTTTTTTTAATGAAGTATACAGTTCTATAGCATGAGTAATCGTCTTTTATTATTAAAAAGTATATTGATCCTCCAACAGACACTTTCTCCATGGGACCGCATACGTCAGCGTGTATTAGTTCACATGTTTTCGTCGCCTTTGTATCGCTGGTGTTAAAGGGCAAACGGTGTGCTTTACCCTCTAAACAGCCTTGGCACTTCTCAACAGACTCGTCTGATACCTTGATGTTATTGTTCGCTAATACGCTTTTTACATGCTGTATATTCTGATGCACAAGCTTCTCATGCCACTCGCGCAAACTCGATTTAACTTCTGTAACGTTTGCAAAGCCACATTTATAACGAACGTCCATAGTATACATATTTCCGATGCGATTTGCTACCGCCCGTACTTTGTTGTTCTTTAAAAATTTGCAAGTATTATGATCTGTCATCATGACATAACCTTTGTCTGCCACACAATTGACAGAGAACAGATTTATTTTTAGGTCTGGCACACACAGTACATTGTCGATTGTTGTCTCAATCCACTTGTGTCCATCGAATACTTCTAGCGCTACCTGACCACAACCAATGACACTTATCTGAGTACCATTACCTATTATCACAGATTTTTGTGATGATAACGGTGAGAATGTCGAAAACAGGTTTTTATCTTGGCACATATGTTCACTAGCACCTGTGTCCACCAACCACTTTGATTGATGATACAGTTCATTAGGTGTTTGTTGCACTACGAACGCATTTTTGTCTTTTCCTCTTTTAAACTAGCACTCACTTTTGTTATGTCCAATCTTATTACAGTAATAACACTTTTTCTCACTTCTGTTTACAGAGTTATTACGCGTGTTACTGTTCGCATTACTTGTACACTCAGTTTGATAGTGACCCATCTTGTTACACTTGTAACACTTTATATTTCTTCTATTCGGAACATTTTTCTTTGCAATAAACGCAGACGACGAGGCGATTTCACCCTTTTCCTTTACTCTCTCTTCTTCCACCAACAACCGAGCGACAAGGTTGTCATAGGTTTGTTTGTCGTCTGGCGCAGACTCCCACGCAGATATGAAGTGTTTGTAGATATCTGGCAATGACATCAACACCTTCGTGATGATAAATTTTTCCGAAATTTCTTCACCCATTTGTTTCAGCTGATTTTGTAACTCCTGTATTTTTGACAGAAAAACTGACATTTCCATTCCTTCTTCGAATTTATATTGGAAAAATCTTTGCTGGATTATATGAATACTCGTTTCACTTTTTTGTTCAAAAATGCTTGCTAACTTTCGCCACATCTCTGCAGAAGTAGTGCAGGATATTATGTGCAACATCACTTCCTCGGTCATCCTGGTCACTAACATCGTTTGAGCCTTAGCATCCTGTGTATCCCATGCTTTTCGTTCGTCTAAGGTTTGTCTTTTTACAAGTTTTCCTTCAACGATGTCAACTAGACCTTGACCCCGCAATAAAACCATTGTTTGGAACTTCCATACATTCCAATTTTTCAATCCTTCCAGTTTGATAACTGTGTTATTTCCTTCCATCGTGTTTTTTTAACTAGTTTTCCTTCCTTGCAGCTCAGTTACGTAGCAAGTTTTTTTTTTCTTCTTTTTCTTCCCGGCAACTTAACCTCAAATGCAAAAACGTATGACCATTTTCTTTTTACCGGTATATAATTTTCAACCAGCTAAACTTCTTCACTAGGCTTTTTATTATTGTTAGGTACGTGGACTGGGCCCATAACCTGTTGGTATGAATAAAATCTTAAGCCTTTTATATGAATCAGTTTATTACACGATGTAGTCCTTCATATGTTTTATAAGAGACAAGTGTTGACATACTACAAAAAATATCCTCAGAACTATTGCCAACTTAAAATATAAAAACTATAGATAATAACTATGAAGTATTACATTGCATTTTAACAAAAATCATTCCAAGTAATAAAAATGTTTATTATTTCATTAAAATATACATAAGTCAGATAAAGTAAGTAAATGCTCATAGTTCAAAATTATTACATTTTATAATATTATATTTAAACCTAACCATTTATAAACATTTAAAAAAGTCATGCTAATGCTTCCAAGTTTATTATCGAGAAAACATTGATGTATAAATATAAATGCGAGAAAATGAACGAATTTGTGAAATGTTTTACAGATTTATAGCTAAGTATAATTATGTAGTGAATCAACAAGTTATTTAAATAGAAAAATGCATTTCCATTTATAACAATAACATCACCACAGAATCTGCAATTTTTAATGGTTTAGCATTCATTCAATTGAGCATTTACTTACATAGTGTGTTTCAAATTACTTATAAGTAGATTAGTTAGTAGCGGAGTGGCGCACCGTGTCCTTCTATAACTTGCTGTAAGTGGCTACGCATACCGCAAACCATGTTCCAACACAAATCTTTTCCTCTCATGTGCTCCTAAGTCGATAATACGATCTCAGCCAAATTGTTTTTATTTCGCACTTTGGATGTGTCCCAATTTAAAATCATTTGACCCCATAGATTTTCTATAGGGTTCAAATCGGGAGTTTTGATGGCCAGTAAATAACAGTTACACCTTCTTGAGCAGCTAACCAATTCTTCACAATGCCTGCGCGGTGGATGGAGCAGTTATCTTGCACGAAGTAAATATCTGTATTTGGATAGGCAAATCGCACAGTCGATAGCAGGACGTCACGCAGAATCTCCAAATACTGACTACTATTAAATCGATCACCAACTTCTACCAATTCATCAGGTCCCATAGACGACATTCAGCCAGCAATGTTTTGTATAGTCATTATGTTGCGACATGACTCCACCGGATGCCTGTGATTACACCATTAAAAATACTTTTCACGATTTACGTCAAACGTTTTAGAAATGTTTGTGCGCAGTCACTGTTTAGGCGTAGGTAGACTGACTTATGTCACTTAGATCAATTTAGTATCCATCTTACCCCACGAAGTAAATTTTTTCTTCGTCCTACTCATTTGTTTTTTAATTTACCCACTTGTTTTCCAGATGGTGATGACCTTTTCAATCCATACTAATATTATAAATTTGAAAGTAACTCTGTCTGTCTGTCTGTCTGTCTGTATCCTTTTCGTGCCTTAACCACTGAACGGATTTCGATAAAATTTGGCAGTGAGATAGACTGCATCCCAGGGAAGGACATCGGATAGTTTTTATCCCGATATTCCACGGGTGAAACCGCGGGGCACTGCTAGTCATTTATAAAGTTATGTGCTTAAAATACGTATATAAATTAATAAACAAACGAGCTGCTAATTATCTTAAAATTAAGTAGAAAATTGAGAATCATCTCAGCATCGTCGAGCGTTATAAGACGTAGGTAATACATACTCCAGAGCTTTACATGCGATAATTAACTTAAGCCTGGCTTATTTACAACTTGACGTCTTACCTAATAAAGTATCTCAAAGGCGAAATTAGATTTTGCACTTATAGCCCAGTCAATAAAGACATTCAAGGTTACAATAATTGGCATAGAGCTGAAAATTGCTACGAATGTTGGGAACACCATTTGTAAATAAATTGTGATCCAATGATCTGCAAAAAAAAATCAAGGTCTTGCATTTTTCAGCTAAACGGTTAGTTTAATCATAAAATTAGGTTAGACGAAAATTGTACATCATATATAAATGTGCACGTCACACTTTTTGTAGGTCCTACAATCGGTCAGATTATTTCGCCCTATGTTATTTAGACCGACTTTTTGTAGGACGTGTGCGTTGCACTATTGCCATCAGTACGTTCTATTTTTCTCCTACAAAAAATCGGTCACCGATTATCGGACGTGGGCGGGCAGCCTTATACTTTTATTCCCAAGAAGTACCATTGCTGAGATACAGCGATTAAAAAAGTTGTGTTCTCAATGCATGTCGATTACCTTTAAATACATCACTGTGCATGTGCTGAAAGCATTACCAAAAAAAAGGGGAAGAATGCACGCTGAAAAATAATGCACGTTGAAAGTTGTTTACGATCAGTTAAGCGACTATATTTCGACAAGGATCGTTTATAGTTGGATACTAAAGTAAAAACAGAACGTAGTCACGCTGTACCTACCTACTTACACGTAAATAAATCGTTACCAAGGTAGATGGTTACAGCTAATGATTGCTTTATAAGTTACGAAAAATAAATTCTGCTTCGACTGATGTAAACAACTTAAAAGCGTAGGTAAATGTTAAAAAGGCCATGCAGTAAATATTTTTCACAACAAAACAAAAGGCCATGCCTGAATAGTACGCAATTATTTTAAATGAGCTGTAATGCAAACAGTAAATTATTTTTAATTATTATTATTGAGTAAGTGCTTTCATTTAAATAACAAGATAATTGAGTTATTTGCACGCTTCTTATTTTAAATAAAAATAATAACCGATTATTATCATAAATCTTGGACATACTTAACTTTTCTTTTAAAAATAGAACGTTCTGATGGCAATAGTGCAACGCACACGGCGTTGCACTATTGCCATCAGTACGTTCTATTTTTCTCCTACAAAAAATCGGTCACCGATTATCGGACGTGGGCGGGCAGCCTTATACTTTTATTCCCAAGAAGTACCATTGCTGAGATACAGCGATTGAAAAAGTTGTGTTCTCATAATATGCATGTCAGTTACCTTTAAAAACATCACTGTGTATACAAAAACTTCGAGAGTGATTTTCATTGCATGTTCCTTTCCTGGAAGTTAACAGAATTGTATCTATAGCCAATGGAGTCGTTGGTGATGATAAAATGAGCTGTCACAAAGCTCGTGAAATTGGGATTGCCACTTTATCTAAAATGATAAGATTGACGTTTAATAACATTCAATTAAAACGCACTGATAAAATAGTAGCTCTTTTAGCTATGTGTAGCACCGTAAAAGTTCACGATGAGAAAGTTCCTGTTGACCCTGTATTATTATTTCAACGCAGTGCTTTCGAAGATGAAATTGAAACATATTTCGAATATGAATCTGCTCCGTATCCGTTGTCACTGTTCGATGATATTGAAATGCGTAAAATACAAAAGTCAGCCATCTACGATTGTTTGCAAACAGTAAACATAGTTATTGACAACATAAATGCTACTATCACATACTATTTTTACATGCAATAACTGGCTGCGATACGATATTAGCATTTTTAGGAGGGTAACACAACAGATTTGAATTCGCACCAATTTTCAACTTCGCATCAAATAACAACACCCGTCTGGTCGGAGGGTCCACTCTTTTCTATGGAGGTTGAGTGAACTTTACAGCCTGTTCCTTATACCTCTATACTGGTGACCCCGAGTATGAACGTCAGCACAGCCTTCGTGCAAATACTTCAGCGTGACGTCATCATCATCACTCCCGCGAGCTTTAGCGGCGTGTCACCCAGCCAGCCAGCACCCACGGCTTCAACGGGTATCCTGACCACAAGCATGCAGCGACCGCGCATACCTAGTCATCACCCTAAGCCTCATCAGCAACCTCGGCACAGCAAACTGCACTTTCGGCCGGTCCACAAGCAGAGCCCTTAATAACCCTCTCCTGGTCGACGCCAGCAGTCAGCCTTAAACCGCTGGAGCATAATGCAGCGCCACCCCGACTCACTGGGGACATCTTTGCAGACAGTTCCGACTCATTGTAAACTATGCGGCAACCGGTTCCGACTTCCTGGAACCTCAGCTGGCCTGGCAAGCATTGCAAGATACAAGACAGCCCACTATCGACCTCCGGTCTCCGAAGGGGAGTGATGTAGCGGTATCTACAACGCCACATGCGAACAACGCGTCATACTGCAGATCCTCATACCTCAAAAACTCGAACAAGCTTTTATCAGCATCACTTGCAATACCATCGGTTTGCCGATGCGTGGTCAATAATAGACTATAAGTTAAAATGTGTTTAGTGCCATAATGTGCCCGTGGGTTTAGTTTTGCTGTCTTATCCGGCAAAACAGGTGTTGGGCATTGAGTAGCCTTATCAGAAGACTGGCGCTTTACTTTGTGTAAATTATTTCATCACCACTACTTTCAAAACGGTGAAGGAAAACATCGTGAGAAAACCGGCATGCCCTAAAACCAAAAATTCGAAGACGTGATATCTACCAACCCGTACTAGGGCCGCGTGGTGGATTATTACCCACTTCATATCACAGAGAGGCGGCCTGTGTTCCAGCAGAGGGAATATTTTAGGCTGATTATTCTATCACAAGGAACTTGATCACCTAATAGGTATTAAACCTGAGTGTGATATTTATTGGCAATTGATACCTAAAGTGCTAATAAAAATTAATTAATTGTTACGTAACAGGCAGTTTAGCTACTTCCAAAAGATAAATGAGTTTCATATAACGGGGAAGGTCGCCTAAGCTAATTGTAGATTGCGCGATTAATTGATCATAAATATGTCCCTTCAGCCTACAATAAACTTTCCATTCGATTTCGTGTTCATACATGAGTTTGGTTTTATTTCAGTATTTCGTTATTTTCTGTGATTTCGATATTTTAAATCAAGGATTGCATAGAATGTGTTAATTTAAACCTTCAATATTTCCCAGAAATCACTTTCTCAGAAATAATCTTGACCTCAGTTTGATTTTAAAAAAAAAACGGTCAAGTGCAAGTCAGACTCGCGCACCGAGGGTTCCGTACTTTGTAGGTAGTTATGTAAATAGTTTATCACGGGTTTTACGTTAACTTAGAAGTTTGATTCTTTCACAGCTTCATGGGACTGTAGACTTGAGTATATGGTTTTAATTTCAACTTGATATCTCCACGCTTCCCTGCGATAAAGTGTCTTGACAGACCGACCAACAAAGTGATCCTATAAGGGTTCCGTTTTTTCCTTTTGAGGTACGAAACCCTAAAAATAGCTAAATACCCTAATCTCTATGAATAGCTTTAACCACAATCTTCTAATTTTAGGGTCTCTCGGGAAAGATTGACTCCAATTTCGGAGTATTTACAAACTTTTCTTCTTTTATTACTTGGTACCTAGTAAATCAAAAGGGGGCGAGAGGGCGGCTGCCATAATTTTAAATATTAGATTTTTATTTTGACCTCGCAGTCGGCTTCAGCACTCTCTAAAATCATGAAAACGACACTCATGACGAAACTTTTTAAAAAATTGCAGCCGCCAACTTAAATTTTCATTTTGACCTCACTATTTTCTTCAGCACCCTCGAAACCATGAAAACTATCTCTCTCTTTCTCTTTCTGTCTATTTTAACTATAGAAAATATATGGTCGCATGGAGGGGCCATAACGCTTTTTCGTTACGTGATGATTTCTCCAAGTTTATGCTACGGCAAGCTCCGTTAAAGAACTTCGTTCCCGTAATAGACACATCAGTACTTGTGGCTAAGTTTCGCTAGCTAATTTAATTTGATCCTGTATACTTGTGGCTAAGTTTCGCTAGCTAATTTAATTTGATCCTGTATACTTGTGGCTAAGTTTCGCTAGCTAATTTAATTTGATCCTGTATACTTGTGGCTAAGTTTCGCTAGCTAATTTAGTTTGATCTTGTATACTTGTGGCTAAGTTTCGCTAGCTAATTTAATTTGATCCTGTATACTTGTTTTAAATTTTTATATTTTGGAATCTTACGAATTTTCGATCAGGACACGTGTCCTGACGCGAGTTCAACATGTTTTACCCATTACAAAAAAAGTGTACAACGCCGCTAAAGAAGTTTCCATCTTACGAATTTTCGATCAGGGTCACGTGTCCTGACGCGAGTTTAACATTTTTTACAAATAAGTGTACCACGCCGCTAAAGAAGTTTTCACTTCAAAAATTCGCGTATTAGGTGTCAAACCTAATATGCGAATTTTTCTGGCAGGCTAGTCTGGAAATAATAACTGGAAATACGCTCACTTGCAAAGTAGAAGAAAAAAATCGCATTAACACCTACTTTGATGAGGTTTTTCATGAACGAATTTTTCAGGAACAAAAATTAAAGTCACTGTGAATGAAACAAATGTTAAAAAGGTCGGTTTATCGTTTTTTTTTTTTTTTTTGGGTGCGAAATTATCAAATAACTTCTCCCGCTCTGGGCGGAGTGGAGAGCGTGTCAGACTTTTACTGACTAAAACCCACCCGTGCCCTTCAGTTGCCCGTGTCAGGGGTCACGGTATCTCTTTCGAACAACCCGCGACCCTGACAGGTATCGGCCCTAGCGGACCCCGTCAGTTAGTGCTGACATCTCTTTAAGGCGCGTGTGACACACCGCGCCGTCGACCCAGGCCTGGCCCTTACCGGACGGCGAGCTGCCCATTGCTCGCCGTCCGCAAGCCCGTGCCTTCGGAGGCCGGGAATCGACTGTCGATTCCCGACGCCCAGGGCGTCTCTCGACTAGGGGTGTGAGGGCGCAAAGATTGCCTCTCCCTCACGCGCGCTTCAAGGCAGCCCCGGCTCGCTCCAATCTAGGAGCCAAACGTCGGAAATGCTCCACGAAGTTCCACCGACCGTCGAGGACAAGTCCCAGGTACTTCATCGTCGACTCGACGCCAATGTTAACCCTTTAGGTCGGTTTACCCTCAGAATACAGAAAGAGATTAGGTAGGGTTTACCTAATCTCATTTCATTCAAGCAAGTTCCTCATTCTCTTTGAATGAAAACCCTAGATCTAGCCTTGTGAAAGAATTTTACCCAGATTAGTGTTAAAAAAAAATTTATAATTACTTTTGAATTCCTTTGAGACCTGTTTTTTAAGGATGAAAGCCTGTATTTTTTTCCATTAATTAAAAGTTGAAGCTGGTCCTAGAGGGTAAGTACGTACAATAATTCATATTAATTCTCCCAATTTTTACTTGTTTCTCTTAAATCTCTAACGGTGGGATAAGTGCCTTATACATTTCTTTAGAATATAGGAATCTAATCATACAAACGACATTCCAAAGATGTGTTGTCAGCAACAGATTTCGGCAATCGATGCCATTTGTTGGATTTATGAATTCCCTAATTGGCTAAAGATTTTTTGAGCTTATATTTAAAGACTTCCTTCGTTATCAGACATGGTGTTAATTATAATTAATTCAATTATTAAAGATATTAAAGATACCTTCCAAGTAAATTCAAATCTAATTACATGATTATTAATTTGTGAAGATTATTATTCGTCATTAGACAACGTTACTGAGGCAGTTTATTTTGTTTTCTAAAGATGTATCACGACATTTAAACACTTACCTTTATTGTATTTTATTCCAAATTGTGTCTCATACGTGACAGTTGAGTTAATATTCAGTTTTGTTACCTTATTTGCGAATATTTTATTGTGATTTTGTATGATTGTATTGTTTTAGTGCAGGGATGGGGAAACTACGGCCTGCGGGCCATCTCTGGCCCGCGAAGCGTTAAAATCCGGCCAAAAATCAAGTGAAGTTGTCGTATTGTTGGAAAGGAGAATATTTTTATTTCAGTAAATACACACATCAAAAGTGTCTAGGGATCAACATATATTTTTGCAATAACTTTTCTCCTGATTGATATTAATTAAAATTTTCTTTAAGGATTCATCAAATAAAGTGTTTTCGTTTGTCACAGTAACGATAAACCAAGTCACCTTTGCATTAATAAAGAAATTTGCCATTTTCCTAATAAAGGGATTTTTGACATTTGAACCACTAACACAAAAGTTCGAAAAAAAGACTGAAATAACAGTTTTCTTTAAAATTTTATTGGGTAACTTAAACAATTAATAATCCGTGTTTCTACCGCGAACACTAACAACACAAGAACATCGGTTTGGCATACTCAAAATGAGTTCATCCAAATCACGCTGTGGAATGGCCGCCCATGTTCGTTGCAACAACAAAAAAAGGTCTTCTTGCGACTGGATACCCTCCATATTCGGCAGAGCTCTTCTCTGTAGCATATCCCATGCATGCTCAATCGGGTTCAAGTCTGGCGACTGAGCAGGCCAACTGTCTTACAACTCTTGCGGTGTGCGGTCGTGCATTATCACGCATTAACTGAAATAAGGGACCGATTTGCACTTGTAGAGGAACGATGACGTCTGATACAATCGTCTCAGCATAAATTTGAGCGTTGAGGTTGCCTCTGATCCAAATCAACTCAGTTCTTCCGCCGATCCAAATACCCGCCCATACCATGATGGTTCCACCACTATAAGGATGGACTTCCTGGCAGGATTTTAATCGCTGTTGGCGTCCAGGGGTTCTCCAGTGTCGTATACGTCTTGTATCCGGTCTCATACCAAAACGAGACTCATCAGAAAAGCACACGAAACGCCATTGTTCTTCTGCCCAATTTCTGTGTTCAAAAGCCCATTGATATCGAATCCTACGATTGTGCATTGCTATAGGTGGTACCCGTAGCGGTCTTCGGGAATGAAGGTTCACTTCATGCAAGCGGTTTCTGACTGTTTGGTCGCTAATTAAGTTCCCTGAAGAGTGATGAAGCCTCACGGCTAACATCATGGCGGTTATTGTTGGAGCTCTTCGAGTTAAGATTTGAATGTATCGGTCTTGTCTCCGTGTGGTGCAGCGATACCGTCCTCCATGGCGCTCAGCCACGGTACCAGTGCTTCGGTAACGTGTCCAAAGTCGACTGATAACACTCTGACTTGTATTCAGAGCTATAAAGCCACAGTACGTTGCCGGGAACCAGCTTCTATCATTCCCACGGCTCTGAGCATTTCTTCCCTGCTTAAATGACGTCGCCGCTCCATAATAACGTTGGTTTTAATCAGTAGTAGGGAAACAGTAGCACTAATAATGTCTTCAATGCGTTATATGTTTTTATAGGGAAAATATTGACAGCTGATTTTCATCTTTTACTCGAATTTGATTCACAGTTCCTGATTCAAATTATGAAATGCACCAAAAAGGATCCATATAAATTTATAAAATTATAAATTTATAAAATCATAAATTTATTACAAAGCCACATCTCAATCTCAAGAAATCCGCATAAAAATGCTTGATCCCTAGACACTTTTGATGTGTGTAGTACAGCCAAAAATGCAACAACTTAGCCGGCCATCTATGTTCTATGTTATGGGTTTGGTTTCCGCACTTAGTCCTTCAGTGGACCATTGTGCGTTATATCTTTTGTTCTTAGCCGGCCATATATTTTGTTAATAAATATTGGCACGCAAAGGAAAAAGTTTTCGCATCCCTGATCTAGTGCAATGTCATAATCTAATATTATTTCGTAATTTTATTATTATGATGTCAATTTAGACACAGCACAGAGAAAGGTGGAAGAATATGGTCCAGGCCTTTGCTCAGGAATAGGACAGTAAAGATTAACGGAAAAAAAAGACAATTTAAGGCAACTCCATGACCTAAAGCGCGGTCTTTGTCGGACCGCATAGGAAAGAAAGAGAAGCGCGATGACACAACGCTGGTAATTTATTGCAAAATATGAAGCAATTACTATTTACAAAAACATAATGTTTGGACAAAAAAATTAGAACACTAGTGCTTTAGTATGTTGCTCGTAGAATAATCTGACAAAAAATCATAACGATTAAGTATGTATATTAGTATGTTTTTTATTGTAAAAAGAAAGTTTTTAGAAGTATCTTCATGGTTTTTTTCTATCGTATCAAATTTGTTGTATTATGTTTTCAACACACTATCTTCCTAGCAGAATATCATATATTTTTCTGATTTTGTTTACTGTAGTCGATCATATACTTTTATTGTTTCTAAAACTTGCGTTTTTTGTGTTTAGTTCCTGTAAGCCGCGTAATATTATTGCTAATATTTTAATGATTTAAATTGTTTATCAAATAGTTGGGGGGTTGTTGGGGGGGGGCCGTGGCTAAATAATGACAGCAGCACAGGTCGATCGATCAGGTTAAGCTACGCTTGCCGCGGTTGGTCTGTGGATGGGTGACCATCTTTACATACCGTGACCCCCCGTGCCTCGGAAAGCACGTTAAGCCGTTGGTCCCGGCTATCATTTGTGGATCTTTGACAGTCGTTACGGGTAGGCAGAAGCCCGAAAGTCTGACAACCAGTCTTACCAAGGCGTATCGTATTACCCAGTAACTGGGTTGTGGAGGTCAGGTCGCGCGGTCAGGCAGTCGCGCCATGTAAAATACTGGTATTCAGCTGAATCCGGTTGGACTGGAAGCCGACCCCAAAATAGTTGGGAAAGGCTAGGCAGATGATGATCAAATAGTTGTTCACCTTTTAATAACAATGTTGTGCATGCCTTGCCTATACCTAAGTGATGTATTTACACAGTATTGATGATTAGTGATTACCTATTGTTACTATCCTTTTTAGGGCTGATTTCTCAATCGAAAGATAATTTTTTATTCGTGGAATAAAGTTGACGTCTGACAGATTTTGTATGGAACAACTGTCAAAAATTCAAAATTGTTCCTCCGATAAAATTATCTGGCGTTGGAAAAATCAGCCCTAAATACGTCATTGTTGTGCCTTGCTCAGTAAATAAAATAGGCAATACTCGGTATTCAGTTCGATGAATTCTGCTTAGCAACATGTTTAGGTTTCCGAGCGTAAGCCCCTAATCGTCTTCCTTATTAAGTCCTCGTAAGATGCGATAGATAGAATATTCTTTTCACGCATCTGAAACTGTCGAAAGTAATTGCCTGAATATTTCCGTGAAGGCGTGTAGAAGTCTTATGTAGAAGCCTCTTATGTCTTATGTCTGTTATTAGAAGCTTAATATTCTACTCCCACGGTTACACCCGCGTAAGTCATAATCCCGTGGAATTATCGGTATAAAAATATTCTTTATCTTCATACAAATTTTCAAGCCCTTATGTTTCGAAATGAATGAACCGATTTTAATGAAACTTCATACGCATAAGTAGGATACAAAGGTCTAAAAAGTTAGTAGAGAACATTTTCGAAATGTCTTACTTATTTAAAAAAAGATAACTGAAAATATCTGTTTCTATGGAAAATTTAAAATCGATCTAATTTGGCTGTGACACTAATTATTCGAAAATGTTCTCTACTAACTTTTTAGACCTTTGTATCATGCTTATACATATGAAGTTTCATTAAAATCGGTTCATTCATTTCGAATAATAAGGGCTTGAAGGTTTGTATGAAATGCCGTACGGCGTAAACGCTCTTAATCTAGGTCATAGTCTCCCATGTGCCAAATTCAATGCAAATCCGATTAGCCATTTTAGCGTGAAAGCGTAAAAAAACTGGCCAAGTGCGAGTCGAACTCGCACACGAAGGGTTCCGTACCACAAGGCAAAAACGCGGAAAAAAACATGTTTGTTGTATGGGAGCCCCCCTTAAATATTTATTTTATTTTAATTTTATTATTTATTATTAAAGTTAAAATACAACTGAGTATTTTGTGAATATTTCAAGTGCCTACCTGTTGCCATTTTTGATATCGAGCAAAAAAGGGCAAAAAAATCGCGTTTGTTGTATGGGAGCCCCCCTTATATATTTATTTTATTTTGTTTTTAGTATTTGTTGTTATAGCGGCAACAGAAATACATCATGTGTGAAAATTTCAACTGTCTAGCTATCGCGGTTCTTGAGATACAGCCTGGTGACAGACAGACAGACAGACGGACAGACGGACAGACGGACAGACAGCGAAGTCTTAGTAATAGGGTCCCGTTTTTACCCTTTGGGTACGGAACCCTAAAAACAATCAAATATTTTCTCTTTATATTATTAGGTAATACCAACGCCCCGCGGTTTCACCCGCATAATTGTCAATCCCGTGGGAATATCGGGATAAAAACTATCCTATGTCCTTCCCCGGGATGCAATCTATCTCTGTGCCTATCGAAATCCGTGCAGTGGTTTAGGGATGAAAACAATGATATTATGTTAAAGAGAGTAGATATGGCACTAGCGCGCGCAAGTTGTTGCAGAAAAATTCAGACAATAATTGTTGTAGTTTCACTTGGTCTGCTAATAGCAGCGAGCTGTCACACTACAGATAGCTATCTCTTTCTGTGTCATACGTTCCGTATTAACTATCGCAGTAAGTACTTTGTAATAACAACGCAATAATACAGAACGTCGCTTAGTATGAACGTAGCGTATATTTCCTTTATAATATCATTGCATGAAAAGGTAACATACAGGCAGACAGGCAGACAGACAGAGTTACTTTCGAATTTATAACATTAGTATGGATAGTTTATACAGGGTTACTTTTCAAAGACCATCCAAATTTTTACATGGTGTTCTACCCATGAATATACACAACTTTCACTATGGGACCAACAATGAAATAACGAAAAAAAAAATCTGCTATTTCATACAAAACTTCAATACCTACTTCACCAAATTGTATGAAACAGCAGATTTTTTTTTCGTGATTTCAGTGTTGTACACCATGTAAAAATTTGGATGGTCTTTGAAAAGTAACTCTGTATATTACTCGTACTAGCTGTGCCAGAAGTTTCACCTGTATAAGTTTTGATCCCGTGAGAAAGTCGCTTTAAAAAGTATCTTGTGTCCTAATTTAGGCCATGCCCCGTGTAAAGTTCACTCATCCTCCATAGAAAAGGGAGGATCCTCCGACCAGACGGTTGTCGTGTCTGGCGAGCAACTGCCCGATGATTCATGTCGGGCCGTTGTATCTATGCTAGTTGCGCGGTAAACTCTGCTTACGAGATGCAGGATTTTGCGTGACGTCAGTATGACGCCTGCGTTGCAGATACCGCTACACATTTATACAAGCAAATTCAAAATTGTCCGATTCTGCGATAATTTGAGTTTTAAAAATTAAAAGTAAAAAAACTTTTTAAAAACAAGCTTTTTATTTAAATGCGCTAAAAAGAATAAAATAAACTTTTCTTTTAAAACTTTTCATGAATTAATGAATATTTAACATTTGAAACCCTGAAAACAGAAAGATAAACAAAGGCTCATCGTGCTTGCGTTCCTACTTCATTATATTGCAAAGTCAACAACCATATTCAACAACCTTTGCTCGCTGTAGGATACCTAAAACGCAAGCGCCCAAGTCTCATTATCCCAGACCCGGGACTTAAATAAAACCGCAGAGTGTTCCCGTATGTGTATACGAAATTATTTACACAAAGTAAAGTGGCTGCCTGTCAACCTACGAACTAGAACTCGTAAGCCAGTGCCGTTGCAACTGGGTAAATATTTTAACATTATTTAATTAAAATAAAACATTTAATTAAATAATTATCAGTTTATAAAAAACTTCCCGTCTTGTCCTATTCCGTAACATAATTTGGGTTACATTAACTTTTTGACCGCCACAATCATATACATATAGATGACAAAGCACGCGTAGCATGAACACTTCTATCTCTACGAAGAGTAGACACATAGCTTTCTATACAAAGTAACATTTCTTTTCTTCATTTTTGACATGCCGCCTAGAAATCTTTCTACAATCTGTCATTTTGTCTTGCGTTTTCAACGATCTTTGTCTAGGTCCTTTTTTATGTAGACTATTTCAGAATAAAGTTTTCTATCCCAAATGTCAAAATCACACTGACAACTGACAGTTGTCTAAGGTAGTAAAGAGATTTTGTAATCGACAGTAGAAAACTTTCTACTCGTCGGCCACAAAGTATATACGACTATCTACAAAATCCCACGAAAAAAAAACAAAATTCACAAACTTCCAATTGCTTAACGTGCTTTCCGAGGCACGGAGGGGTCTCGGTATGTAAGGATGGTGACAAAACAAAGAATTCCGAGTCGAATTACTTTGATCATCAGTTATGTTTGAAACTATTTCAACCTTCTTACCAAGCTAAACACCATCGAAAATAGTATTGGCAAAAATAAAATCTAGGGTACAACTTACTTACCGGATCCTTTAACTCATAATATAATCTTTGATATTCTTACTCGTACGTGATTTGGATTAGAAATTATAAGAAAAAGGCCAAAAAATTTAGTATTGGTCCTATTTTGGAAGAGTTTTTTATGTCTCTATGTCGTGATGTTATAGGGAAAAGGGCCCATTTAGAACAAAACTATGATCATGTAAAATCTGGGGGTACGGTAGTGCCGCCGTCAAGAGGAGCCAGAAAAAAAAAAAAAATAGGGGTACTGCCTACCATTTCTCGAAGTGTTTTGTCGTATTTTCAAACCCCCATAGCCTGGATAACGCTAGAGAGCTCAAATTTTTTAGATAACATGTTAATAGTAAGCAGATTTATAAGACACACAAAGTTTAATTTGTCTAGCTTTTACACTTTTGATTGTATTAATTAATTAAAATACGTCGATTTCATCACTAACTGACTGACTCACTCATTCACTCATTGAGAAATTCCCGAAGTCATAGAAAGCTGAAATGTGTGGCTTGGTCGTTCCATTGATCTATTTTATGACACAACACTAAAGACCAGTGGCTTAATTCCTCACCATAAGCCCACAGGAGTGTCTGTGCGACAACGGTCGGAAAACGGTCAAGCCGTAATCTAAGATACAAGGTTCGTAAAGTTAAGCCTTGTAGAATTAGGGGCTTGACTTTTCATTGGATCTGATAACTTTTAAGCGGTGAAAGTGTTATGTAAGTCTAGGTAACCTAATTTTTACACTACATATTTTTGGTGGGATTATTATTAATACAAGTATGTTTTTTATGCCACAAAATATAATTTTAATTATTTTATTACGTGAGCGTTCAAATTGAAAACCCGCTCCCTTTTCTGCATACACATTGCTGGTATTTTGAAATGGGTACCTTTAATATTTGTTAAATTAATTGGTTTGGTACCTACCTAAATAATTTTGCTAAACATCAAAGTAAATACCTACCTACTTAAATGCCTATGTAATTTTTATACTTGAAACTTCTATACATCACTCCTTCAGCTTCCCTTCTGGGTAGGTACTACTTAATAACGTTAATTTCAAATGAAATAATTTTATGCCATATTCACATAATTTCTAAGGCAGAAAAGCTTAAAGTAAGCTGTATGTAGATGCCTAAACAGAAATACGGAGTAATTGATTTATTATTTTACTAGCAGCGCTCCGCGGTTTCACCCGCATAATTATCGATCCCGAGAGAATATCGGGATATAAACTATCCCATGTCCTTCCTCGGGATGCAATCTATCTTTTTGCCAAATCTTATCAAAATCCGTTCAGTGGTTTAGGCGTGAAAAGGTAACTAACATACAGACAGACAGACACACAGACAGTTACTTTCGAATTTATAATATTAATAGTATTTATAGCACGGAGAGATTTGCCTCGTTAGCTGCATGGTTTGATCAGTAGTGGCCCAATGGTAAAGGCCCCGGGCTAACGAGTTTTACGTCGTGGGTACGAACCCAGGCAGGCGTTTTACTATGTGTAAATCATTTCATCACCACTGCTGTCAAAACGGTGACAGAAAACATCGTGAGAAAACCATGTACTAGAACCAAAAATTCGAAGACATGTGAAATCTACCAATCCACACTGGGCCCGCGTGGTGGATTACGGCCCACTCCCTCTCACCGAGAGGAGGCCTGTGTCCCAGCATTGGGAACATATTAGGCTAATTGTATTTAAGTGACCCGCCCTGCATCGCACACCATTCCAGGTGTCATGTCAAAACATCGAGATATTTGTGCTATATCTGAGTTCAATATTATTGTATTATTAAACTTTCCGGAGTTAATTATCTAAACGATATGGTTCAACGCGGTCACAGAGACAGATACGAAAACCGGCTTTAATTTAGGATATAGAATAGACATTTATTTTGTAAATATGGTTAATAATACATAATAGGAGGGGTCCATGGCTAAATAATCACAGCCGCTCAGGTCGATCGATCAGGTTAAGCTACGCTTGCCGCGGTTGGTCTGTGGATGGGTGACCATCTTTACATACCGAGACCCGCCGTGACAGCACGTTAAGCCTTTGATCCCGGCTGTCATTTGTGGATCTTTGACAGTCGTTACGGGTAGTCAGAAGCCTAAAAGTCTGACAACCAGTCTTACCAAGGAGTATCGTATTACCCAGTAACTGGGTTATGAAGGTCAGATAGGCAGTCGCTCCATGTAAAATACTGGTATTCAGCTGCATCCGGTTAGACTGGAAGCTGACCACAACATAGTTGGAAAAGAGTAGGAAAAGGCTAGGCAGATGATGATGATGGTTAATACATAATAGGTATTATAATTCAAGTTCAGCCATTTATTTCACCATTCGGCATGCAACATTATATTATCAACACCTAAGTTTAACCAAAACTCAGATTCATCAATCCAGAGCAATTCAGGCAATTCATAAAAACTCAGTCGCACTGTAGTACGTTTTCTTTTATCTATTCAAAATGTACTTAAGTATATAATTATGTATATACCTAGATGAAACACGAAAAACTTTGAGATATAGCCTTTCAGATTACCATCTCACCATAACAGCGCAGATGTTTTAACAGTATAGGTACAAAATTATTTCATACAACAACAACAACATTATTACATTTATATTTTGTATTTTTTTCCTAGCTATTTATCCCGTATGTTGCACCTGCCATGTTTTGTCTCTGCATCACCCTAAGGTTGACTGGCAGAAAATGCCTCAGGCATTAAGTCTGCCTTTGTACAGTATTTCTTTTACTTGTGCATAAAGTTTTAATAAATAAACAAATAGATATACTTTTTGGGCTTTGCTGCAGTCGGTTAAATAATACTATGTAGCGGCATCTACAACGCCACATGTGAACTACGCATCACAATGACGTCACGCAAAATCCTGCATCGCGCAAGCAGACTTTACCGCGCTACTTGCATATATTCAAGGTCCCGACATCAATCGTCAGGCAGTAGCGCACCGACACGACACCCGTTTGGTCGGAGAATCCCCCCCTTTTCTATAGAGGATGAGTGTACTTTACACCCTGTTCCTCATGACCTCTACACCTAAACAATAAGAAATGTAGTTTCAAAATAAAGTTATTACCAAAAATGGTATGATACGGCCGTGTGTTGTACGTGAATACGTTTACGCAACGGGGTTGATCGGCTCGGCGGCATTCATTCTTTTACGTTCCCGGCACTGCTTGACTCGATCATAATGGTGTTTTATTGGTAACATTCGATTGCTCTTGAGAAGCTCTTTCCAACCGTATACAATCTCTGTATTTGGATTTGGCTTTTTGACGCGTATAGGCCAACATTATATATTTTTGATATTATTTTTCTTGTATTTTAACATATTATATTCACTGTCATTATTTTACACTGATGTTTTATATTCAATCGATAGATTTTGACGAGAGCTGACGATTGAAAATCAAACGAACGTCGTAGCTTTTTCGAGTCAAAAGTTATACTAAATTGAAATCTCGATACGCAGCAAAATTACCTCAAAATGACGGCGCTTCCCTCTTCACCGCGCGCGATGCGTCGCAGTCCTCAGTTAGCGTAATGAATTCTTTAATCCTTTAGTTATCCAATGGTGTAATTGAATTTAGGATGAAGGTGATAGATGTGGAGCTTGCAACACCAAACTCTATCCTCCGATTTTGTTATCGTTGCTTTTTTTGACTTGCCTCCCACTATGGAAGGAACTTTAAAGACATATTCACGTCAAAATTAATGAGGTAAAATACAATCTAATAGCACTGATAAAAATCCCTACTAGTTTAGCTTGTGTGGGTGTAAAAAACTTAGGTAGGACCCACGTTTTTAAGCACCCAATTACCAAAAAAGTTATTTAAAAAATAAAAAAACCCGACTGCGAAATTGAAAAGCTACAAACAAGCCCATTTATAATTAAATAAAAGTTGGAAGCAGGCGGGTCCCATTTGAATTTAAAATATAATAAAAATGGTATGGGTCCCGCCTGCTTCCAACTTTTATTTAATTATAAATGGGCTTGTTTGTAGCTTTTCAGTTTCGCAGTCGGGTTTTTTTATTTTTTAAATAACTTTTTTTATTTCCAGCTTTTTAGTTTACAAAAATGTGAAAGATTTCGCAAACGATTTAGTTCTTTGTATGTGTTTTTTACGATTTGTCACTTCGAATTACTTTTAACCATATAAGGTATATATTTTTGTAATCACCTTTTAAAACCCTTTATTTTGATACCCCACTCGATAGGTTTCGAGAATTTTTTTTTTTTTTTTTAAACATTTTGCGCCAAAAATCGGCCATTTTATTTTATTTTTTCAATTTTAATATACCCAGTGTCACTCTCACAATTAAGACGAATCTAAGGTACCTCTCAAGCTGAAATCGATCAAGCCGTTTAGGCTGCAGAGCGTGCCAAAGAAATATACATACATACATACATACATACATACACTCGAAAAACATAACCCTCCTTCTGACGCAGTCGGGTAAAAAAATACCTTTAAGGAGGAAAATGTCTCTCGTAATTGGATTTAAAAAAAAAGTCAGGAAAATCACTACTTTGTTTTTTTAGGCGTCTAGACTGTAAAAAAAGTTTACAGATATCGTTTTATTCTGATAAATATATTCTAACCAGGTACTAAAGTTTCGCATAAGCCTGGATAATTTGTTTGGTCCTAAAAAATACGTAAGTTGTTGAGGAAAATAAAGACGCTGCTCTTCAACAATCCACGGCTAAGGGCGGGCGCCCACGACGCAAAAAGTCACCGTGGGGGACCGTCTTAAGGTGTTACTTTCTTGTAACTTGTTAAGTATGTAGAATAGGGTTTTAATATTTTGGTATGTTTTTTGACTCTTTGTTCTGGTATTATGTAAAAGGAATACAGGATTCAATTAATTTTTCTCGATACAAAAAATTGCTAAGTTATATCTATTTTTTTACTTTTTCGACATCACGGCGTAACTCTTAAGTATTCAATGGAACAACTTTAAAATATAGAGAATTATCATATCAAAGTTTACTCAAAGTAGTTTTAAATTTAATTCATTTATTTTATCAAAAAAGGATTAAATTCGTTTTGGCACAAACATCGTTTTATTCTGAGCGCACGCACATTAAAGCCATCTCTCTTCTTTTGAGTTTCAAAAGTAATTGCATCACTTTCGCTCGCTTAGTAGATCAGTCGCTACGATTTATTTTCGAGGTAGCGCCTTAAGCTTCGCACGTTTACTTAGCTTATCTGTGTATGAAAATGTTGGCGGATTAGCTCACTGTGACTTATGAAGAAAGCGTGGCTGGAAAACAAATGAACCGCGCAGATAGCTTGGCAAACCCCTTTGTGCCCATCCTTTGTAGCAGTGGATGATCGACTTTAAAAAGATTTTGAGAAGTAGGTATATTGCATACAGTTTTTTTTAAATCCTAAACCATTATTTTAAACTGCATTCTTCTTTAGTCAGTGCAATCAAAACGAGTAGCGGCGGAAAATATGCAACGCACCACCGCTAAATTTTGTTGAAAAACACTGTGTTTTTAGTCAGTACTTGTACATCTGACAGAAACAACTATGAAGACTTCCACACGCAAAAATAAATAAGGCTCGAATTATATATAGCATAAGCAGCCTATATTATAATGTTCCCACTGTTGGGACACAGGCCTTTTTTCAGTGAGAGGGAGCGGGCAGTGCAGGTTGGTAGATGTCACATCGTTTTCCTTCGCCGTTTTGAGAGCACTGATTATGAAATAATTTACACAAAGTAACGCGTCTGTCTGGGTAACTACAACTCGGCAAATCGCCGCCGTTACCACCAAGCCACCACTGCTCGAATAATATAATGACTCATATTTATATAATTGATGTACCTAACCCTTTTTAATCTATCACCATTGCTTAGATAGCACCTACATAAATAACATTACACATTCTTACGTTACCACACAATATCATTCATTCATTTCGCTGCCTCATGCATATAAATTACCGAGATTCAGTATGAATAAACATGCATGTTTAATCTTATATCAATATACCCGACCTAAATCACTCAGAACAAAATGTATCTCAAACACCACGGGAATTGTAAGCGTTTTGGGGTAATCTCTTATTTGTACACAATTTGCGAGGGTACTTGTAATCCTGAGAAATGATAACACATGGTGTGCCTTTAAATAGTATGTGGCTTGTGACTTGTGAAATATAATAAATTGCTGAGAGTCTGTAGGAGTATGTACCTACTTTATCATCTTGAACACACTAATGGTTGTTGATTGATTTAGTTAGGAAGATAATGATGTTTTTTTATTAATAATAAATACAGAGGTATTTTTTTTGTTTCTTAAATATTATACTAACATAGTTTAAAAGATTATTTTAGTCACTAACACAATGTATGTAGTCTGTAAATAAAATATTTTATTTTATTTATATTTTATATTTTGGAGTGGAGAGTCACTCCTCAAGCACCTTAGGACATGTTGGCCCTTGTCGCTACGTCTCTATGTGCTAGTGACCGTTTCTGGGGGCCCATTATGAGTGTGCAAGTCACCCCCTGCCATTTATCCGTGTATATATAAAACATTGATCAGGCAGGGCCATATTTCCTCCATAGTTCTTGGTAACCAGTCCGCTTTAGCTACCCAAACCCATACCAACTTTTGTTTTTCCATGTCCTGTAATTAGTCCTACACCAACCGGTCGCTATCCTCGTGTGCTCTTGCATAGTGCTTTTTTTTTTTTTTCTTTTTTTTCGGTGTGGGAAATCATCAAATGACCCCTCCCGCTCTGGGTGGAGCGGAAGGGAGTGTCAAACTCTTACTGACTAAAACCCACCCGTGTTCCTTCCTTAGCTCTTTATGTTCCGGGCCAGTGCAGCGGTAACCCTTTCGGACAATCCCGCTGACCCGGCAGGCTTCGGCCCTAAGGGGCCCCTTCCTCGATGCTGACATATCTTTGAGGCGCGCGTGGAACACGTACGCGCCGTCCGGCACTGGCCTGGTCCTGATCGGACGGTGAGCTACCCATTACTCTCCATCCGCAGGCCTGCGCCTACAGTGGCCGGGAGTGTAATCTGGGCGATCCTGGCAATGGTGACACCCGGGCGTTTCCTCCCGCCTGATGATGTGCAGGAACCTCCTGAAACATCCGTGTCCGGTGAGGACCTGCGTCAGGCGGTAGGTGAGGGCGCCGTGGCGCCTCTCTAGCCACTCCTCAAAGAGGGGTCTTATCGCCGCTATCGTGGCGTACCCTTCTTGCATAGTACTTACAGGGATAATCGTCAGTTGGTGCCGCATTTCATTAAAATTTCCTAAGGGCTAGGTTATTATGACATTGTGTTCCTAAAACATGATAATTATCTGAGAGTCTGAATTCAAATATACTGAAACTTCTAATTACTCGGTTCATTAAAACTTCCAAACAGTACTAAAGAGCTTCCCATATTTAAAAAAACTGAAAATTTCAACTGTCTAGCTGTCGCGGTTCTTGAGATACAGCCTGGTGACAGACAGACGGACAGACAGCGAAGTCTTAGTAATAGGGTCCCGTTTTTACCCTTTGGGTACGGAACCCTAAAAACGAAACCATGACATAAATTAATTATCTGATAGATACATGGTGCTCACATATTTACAAACATGGTAAAAGTAAACGATTTTCATTTAAATAAAAAAATTACAAGTAATAAGTCAGGGTTTGAGTTAAAGTAATTACAGAATTCAAATTAATTTAAAAAAAAAGAACACATACAGTAACATTAATATGTATTTACTAGCTGACCCGGCGAACCCAGCACTACCCCATTCATCAACGGTGAAGGAAAACACCGTGAGGAAACCAATACTTCGAAGACGTGAGATTACCAGTGCGGTGAGTTTCCGCGTGGGTAGATCCATCCATTAAATCGGACGCAATGGGCATCCATTCAATTGGACGCATTTGACATACGAACAATGGAATTAATTAATAATAATAATAATAAAGTTTATTTACCAAAATAGTTACAGAAATGTACACAGTAGATATAACTAGTGGGTAGACTTATTCTAGGCATTACAGTGTGTTGCAAAAATTTCTGTGCATAATTATAGTAACCCTGCCTCTTAAACTAGGCTAACCTGTATTTTAATTTTAATTAATTGAATTAAATTAATTGAACGTTACAAAATGGTTAAGGAAACCATCATGAGGAAACCACATGTAACACTCCATTAAATTGGTTGTATGAAAACGGTGAAGTATCGGTGAAAGAAAACGTTGAGGAAACCATATGTTTCCATTAAATTAGATTTATCAAAGCGACAAAAGAAAGAATCGTGGGGGGCCGGCGTGTCCTGGAGCAAATACTTCAATTCAAAATTTCAATAAACACGACAACAACAAATATCTCAATTCAACAATAATAAAGGAGGGATGTAGTGTATAGACTACTATAGACATTTATAGTCTGTTGTGTATAAAGGCCTACGCAGACCGGGACGGCATGGCAAGGGATTTAAATTTTTACTAATTTACAATCAAACGTATCGATTTAGACATACGACTTAGATTGCTATGCTTTAAAATGATGCCGTGGTGGCATCGAAAGGGATTTCATTGCACGGCATTGAAAGACGCGCCATGGGCTCCCGCTGCGGGATGCCGTGGGTCCTGCGGTAGGCAACGGTATGCCAAGGACTTTGACGCTCGTTGTGACATACCGCGGGGTCAGGCGGCGGGGGTAGAGAAGCGGGGAAGCCGCTGGAACGCCGCGATATCTAAGCGGCTAGTGTGCGTTGACTGACGGCAAAATCCCTTGCCATGCCATTTTTGTACTGACATTGTAGGATTAAATAACCGACGAATATTCATGTTATAATTTATGTAACAACCGCCGAATAATAAAATGATTGCTCGTTATTTTTTTTTTCAACTGATCATAAGCCTCTCTAATGTTAAAATAACAGTTACGTCTTGTCAAAATGATTACCCATTTCAAAGTTCTATTTTTCCCTCTCATTTTCACCCTATTATATAAATGGCCTAAGCATCAGCCAGCCAGTTCATTAAATGTGACGATGCGTAATGTGTAGACGCACTGGCTGAATGTAATTCAGGCCGCTAGTTGAACGGCGCCGTTTAGTTAAAAGAGAATTCATTCCGTCAAAGTAAAATCATTTATTTCAACTAAGCTTATTGATCGAAGCTTTTGAACGTCAAAATTTACAATTTTTTTATTGATTCTAGTCGCCCCTTCCAAAAGGTTACATTAATATTTAACTTAAATATATTAAAGAAATCTTCCTGTTTCGAGTCGTAAAGATCGTGTGAAGCAGGAGCGAGTCGCCTAGTTCTTTAACATAATAATTATTACTCTGATATACAGCGCAGTTCTACCTTCGCTATAATTTCAGCTTCGTAGTTTATTCGTCGAATATGAAGCGATTTACATAATGTTTTATTTTTTTTTATTGTTGAATGGGCCCGCTCTTGACCTCGATACCGCCTGATGGAAAGCGAATACATAATGTCCTGTATTATAGAGCTTATGTCGTAAGCTATAAGCGCTATTAGCTATTAGCGCTATGCGGGAAGGCAATTTAAAACCGAAAACGAGAACAAAGTGGTTCGTATTGTCGTTAGGTTCATAAAAAGTCTCAGAAAACCCATTTTGTAAGTAAAATATATGTAGGTAATCAGTCTACAAAAGGATCTCGAAGACATCTCATATTGGTTGGAAGCTTTTACCATTCCAAGATAATATAATAATATGATACGAGAGCAGTGGTGGCCAAGTGGTAACGGCCGCAACTTACGAGTTGTAGGTCGTAGATTCGAACCCAGACAGGCGCTTTACTTTGTGTAAATTATTTTCATCACTACTGCTCTCAAAAAAGGAAAACATCGTGAGGAAACCGGCATAGAACCAAATATTCGAAGACATGTGACATCTGCCAATCCGCATGCCCGCGTGGTGGCCTACTCCCTCTCACCGAGAGGAGGCCTGTGTCCCAGCAGTGGGAACATTATAGGCTGATTATGGTAAGGTTATGGTATGGTTATGGTATGGTTATGTTATGGTATGGTTATGGTATGGTTATGGTATGGTTATGGTATGGTTATGGTATGGTTATGGTATGGTTATGGTAAGGTTATGGTATGGTTATGGTATGGTTATGGTATGGTTATAATATGGTTATGGTATGGTTATGTTATGGGTATGGTTATGGTATGGTTATGGTATGGTTATGGTATGGTTATGGTATGGTTATGGTATGGTTATGGTATGGTTATGGTATGGGTATGGTTATGGTATGGTTATGGTATGGTTATGGTAAGGTTATGGTAAGGTTATGGTATGGTACAATAATATGCTAAATACCTAATCGAGAGTAATGTAGCCTTATAAGATTTAGATTTTCTTTTCAACGTGAAATGTTCTATAGACTTGGCCTCAAATGGTTATCTATATCAATTTAGTATGTTCTACAAAACTTAGGTAATTTGAAATCGATTTACATGAATGATAATGAGCCCTAACAGGGTTGTTATGGCCCTTTGTGCTCACTAGTTCCTTTAGCAGTTCCTTTGAAGGAACTACTGAGCATTTTTGGGATCAGTAGTTCCTTTGCAAAAGCTAAAGGAACTACTGAGACTTGATAGTTCCTTCAGCAGTTCCTTTGAAGGAACTCATTACTTTGTCTTCTAAAACTAAAACAATTTGACATTCGTGGATCTTTGACAGTCGTTACGGATCGTCAGAAGCCCGACAAAACTGACAACCAGTCTTACCAATTGGTATTGGTTGGTTGGTTGTGGAAGTCAGATAGGCAGTCGCTTCTTATAAAATACTGGTATTCAGCTGCGTCTGGAGACTGGAAGCCAACCGCAACATACTAGTTGGGAAAGGCTAGGCAGATGATGAGTTAAGTTAAAGGTAGTAAGTTTAGTTTTTTTTATTTATAAAATTCAATGTATGAATACGGCTGCTAAACCGTATTCAATGGATTTCAAGGGACGGATTTTAATGGATTAGCCGAATTAGCTAAGCCTTTCATAGTGTTATCTTTATATTTGGATTACCGCTTCATTGGGTTTGCCTTTCTTTCCTTTTTACATGTTCCATAAAGTCATTCACGATCGATGTAAAAGCATATTAGTAAGTCATTATAATGTCATTTGTATCTCGGTAATCGTCTTGTCGTTTCATTCCACGGCTTGCCGCGGCGTGCCACCGCGTCTCGCGAGCCGCATAGGCACAAAATACAGAGAGTACAGAAGGCAATCACATGTATGTATTTCACTTTTCATACCTACGCTCGGCGGTTGCGCAAGGTTTGTCAACTTTTGTCGGGAGGACATGGCGTGGCATACGCTGGCAGATTGTGCCGCATGGGAGGAGCCGCGCCGTGCCCTCGTATCCGAAGTAGGAGCCGACTTGTCGCTGCCGGCCGTCGCTCGTTCGATGGTCGGGAGCGCCGAGTCGTGAGACGCGGTGATCTCCTTCTGTGAAACCGTGATTTCACAGAAGGAGGCTGCGGAAAGGTTGAGGGAGGTCGAGACCACTCTCCCGACCCGCAGCAGACGTGCCGGGCGTCGGCGGATGGCAGACCCCTCTTCCAGCCCCCATAAACTGGTGCTGAGGGACGGCGGACTTGGGGACGTTTGCCGCCTCCCCCCATTTAGCAGGACACGAGGCGGCGGCGCGTAGTGTATAGGACGTCGTGGGGGGAGTTTTACACCTCACTCCCCCCGTGGACTTAAGGTGGCCCGCCAAGGCGGGCCGGCACCAGCCGGGGATCCTGGAAGGCGTACAAGTTCCCATGATCCCCGGTCCAAGTGTGGGAAGGGAACACCGGGGTGGTTTTTAGTCAGTAAGAGTCTGACAGACCCCGCCGCCCACCCCAGGGCAACGGACATCCATGAGGATTTTGCACCCCGGAACAAAAAAAAAAGGGGGGGGGTTGTCAACTTTGCTTATGCACAAAAAACTATCGTGGTAGTGGCACTCGTATCTGATCTAGTTCTTAGATTTATTGTTGAGCTTATTCTACAATATTAAAACAAAACAATAAACATAGTACCTATTACAATACAAAAAGTTTACAGATTAAAAACATAAAATTTTACATTTGTCAATTTTCACTATCGAAAATCTCTAATAACTTCTAAACAGATTATGCCCATTTACACAATTTATTTTGCCCTATCCATTTTAGACCTAAACCTATCAAATGACACTAAAAACTACACAATATCTACATAAACAAAAATCATGTTTTCAACTTACGTAATAAGTTGGTGGCATGAATTTACCTTACAAAAAAGTTACTTCGTTTATACTGATTCAAAATGGGAAACTATTATATAAATCGAGCTTAGATATCCATTTTTTTAACCGACTTCAAAAAAGGATGACACTCACGCTCGCACTAGTCCCAACCAGACCGAGATAACGTGTCCGTGAGCGGTGTCTATGTGTGCGTTGCTCGAGCGCACTTTGTATGTAGATTCACTTGTGACATAGGTCACAGGATTATGACAGCTAAACTAATTGAAATAAGGTTTTGGCAGGCTGGGCTTTCTGCGGGATGCTACGACGTGACACAGCATGCTCCCGCATGCTTCGGAATGCCGCGTCATACCAAAGCGTTCTTTGGGCTGCCAAAGCAAGCACGCCCTGCCGTGACTCGACGTCAGTCAGCGCCGGCCCTAATGGTTTTACGTCATTCAAATATCGTGAATGTGCTGCTTGACAGTAGCCGAATGAACGGATTACCGTTTGAACGACCTCTCAAGTGTGATAAGGGTGGTGCCACATGCGAATGCAATTTTTATGCGTCGGACTGTGTACTCACTCAAAGCCCCCGTCTGTTGTGGAATATATCATGGCTTTGACATCACGTCAATGTTACGTGTCAGCAAAAATGTTGACGTATTTATTTCTATCCTTTGTGGAACTCAGTACGGTGGGCCTAACACGAATGCATGAGTAACGTAAATTCAAACGGTTTTAGAACAAAAAATACTCGTTTCACTCAATGTTTGCTTAGTATTAAGACTGTTCATATTTATCGTTACGACGCATATTGACTAATACGCATTATGACCAACGATTGACTAGCTGCGCCCCGCAGTTTTACCCACGTAAATTTTGATCCCTTGGGAACATCGGGATAAAAAGTAGCCTATATTATGTACTCCAGGGAGTCGGTTATCTTCATACAAAATTTTATCAAAATTTGTTCACGCATTTGAGCGTGAAGAAGTAACAAACATATAAACACACACACTCACAAACTTTCGCCTTTATAATATTAGTGTGATGATATTGATTTTTATTGTGCTTGTCGCATAGATGTAAACAAAATGCTAAAAGATATTTTATACTTTCGATTCAAAAATCTTTCGAGTTCGTTAGCACGAACGCGCCCTAGCCCGCCAGTGCCACCAATTCCCACACATAAGTAATGTCAATATTTAACTTTTGCGATTTGCTGTCGATACGGAAGCAGTCGTCACTAAAATTGTTGTTTGTTCCAAAAATATTTATATAACTCCTGTGATGCTGGCTTGCACCGTTACAATTCCTTCATATTTCGATGGAGTTAAGAAAATGGTGACGTATCTGGGAAAACATGATTTTTTTTATCAAATTGGCTAATAAAATTGCCCGTATATTCAAATCACAACTGTAAATTATTGACAATGAAATGGCTATTTCGCGGGAAAATTGATGAAGTGTGCCAATTTGATAAACAATTAATTTTAATGATTTTATTAGACTTTTCAAAAACCACTTACCATTTCCCCTCATTGGCTGAAGATCCGACACGATCAAGATGGGCGAATTGAGGACGATGGACAGGATCCACACCATGGCTATCATTTTGTAGGCGTGGCATTGTGTCTGCCATTTTCTGGACTTTAGGGGGCGACAGATCGCGAAGTATCTCTCCAGAGATATCGCTACCAGGGTCCACACGTCCACTGAGACGGACACCGCTGTGGGAGAAAAAGCAGCGTTATTTTATGGTACTTCTATATATCTATTCTAAACATAATCTATACTAATAATAAAGCTGAAGAGTTTGTTTGTTTGAACACGCTAATCTCTGGAACTGCTATCAGATTTTAAAAAATATGTTTGCATATGATGGCCGAATTCTAGAGGAAGGCTACTTAGATCGCGCTAGGACCTTTAGGAGTTGAGCAAAAAGAAAAAAAGTCAGAAAGAATGCTGAGCGAAACTCGATGCGATGCGACGCGACGGGGCGAGTCGGGCGAACATAACATTTCACGCAGACGAAATCTCGGGCAGAAACTAGTTATAAAATAAAATCGCTTTTCGTGACTGTCTGTGTTCTAAAACTACGCAACGGATGTTTGATGGGGTTTTCACCATAAATCAGATTTTTTTTGTGCAAGGTTTATGTGTGTAATACAAACATTAATATTTACCTTACATACCAAAGTACGCAAAATACGCTTGGATGTGGAGTTGCCGACACCAGCCCCTAATACAGTCCAATATACAGGGTTATTGGTAAAACATTAACAACCTCATAAGAGGTTGATAAAAAATCAGCTGTTCCATACATTTATGTTCGTATAAATCGTCAAAATGTAGGGAACAGCTGATTTTTTTTTCACGGTTTCAGGTTTGGTCCCATAGTAAAAGTTGTTCATGATGATGAGTACAATGACCTACTAAGAGGTTGTTAATGTTTTAGCAATAACCCTGTATATATATAACATATCTTAAGCTACTTGCTACTATAATCCTTACATATACCTATAAAACAAAGTCGCCAAAATCTCTGTACGCGCATAACTTCCGAATGGTTGCACCAAATTGGATATTTTTTTTTTGTTTTCTTCGGTATTGCCAGGACAACGTTTGTATGAAAGAAAATTTAGGAGAATCGAAAAAAAAATTGCACCCGCGCAAAGATGGGGCGGGCCGCTAGTCACACTAACATTATAAAGGCGAAAGTTTGTGAGGGTGGATGGATATTTATTTGTTACTCTTTCACACAAAAACTACTGAACGTATTTGGATGATATTTGGCAAACACATAGTTTATAACCATGATTAACACATAGGATACTTTTTATCCCGATACTCCCACGGGATCGAAACTTATGCGGGTGAAGCTGCGGCAATACATTATACTTAGGTAACAAAGTACCTAATCGTGGTGTTTTGTCTAGTCGTAAAAACCATGCTAAGCCGTATACTCTCTATGTCCGTCAACAAAGATCCGGGCACCTCCAAAAGTTTCCGATCCGTTAAAACAAGTGTCAAATTCAATTTTCCGGACGGACAGTTACATATCCGTAGTTAAGGCGACTACATGACCTAAAGCGCGGTCACTGTCGGACTGATAGAAAAGAAAGAGAAGCGCGATGACACAATGCTGGTAATTTATTGCAAAACTAGCTGTGCCCGCGACTTCGTCCGCGTGGAATAGTGACTTTCGGGCAGCATATTTTGAATTAGATATACCGTGTACAGACCGGGCATTTGCTGTCCGAACCCTCTGAGAACTCAGGCGAATTTTCCTATCAGAGAAAGTCTCAGACTCAGGCGATAGCGCGTGAGCTTCGCGATCGACAGATAAACGTGCCTTTAGTTGTTCCCCGTTTTCCCTATTTCGAGTTGTCATCATTCGATTTGAACTCAGTCGAGATTCTCGCTGAGTCGAAGTTTCTGCAGCACAAAACCTAGCCTGATGTTCCCGAGTTGCAGAAAGCCTTGCCTCACGACCTTCCTCAGATTTCTGTGATCGAACTAATCTCATCCTTTTAGCATTTCTGCTACATTGGGAGAGATTGGATCTTCTTCGAGGCATTCTTACAATAAAATAGTACTTACTACTTAACACACAGTTATTTAGTAAACACGTACTATCGTAAACAATTAAATTATAAATACTTACAGATTATCATACAGTCTAAAATGATCACAGTTTAAGTAATAAGTGTTAAGACGTATAATCCAAACGTACTAACTTTATAAAACAAAAGAATTGCTAGAAAAATTAACTACTACGAACTTATACTTAATAAAGAAAATCAAGAAAAGAAATGCCTAACCTATACCAAATACTTATAATATTTATATACAAACCCTAAATACAAATTAAGATAAGTATACCGAAAATCAGGGAAAGAAATACCTAACCTATAATAAATGCTTACAATATTTATTTACAAACCCTAAATAAAAATTAAGATAAGTAAATACCCAAAAATCAAGGAAAGAACCGCCTAAACTATACCAAATACTTACTATATTTATTTACAAATTTTTAAAGAAAATTAAGAAAAAGAACCTAACCTTCAAACCCTAAAATATAAATAAATGAAATATGCAAACAGTCAGTATTCAAGTGAATCGCAATAATCGAATGCAACTATTCGCCCATACTCTCCAGGATGTGCGTTGGCTACGAATAACTGAATCCTTATGGCAGCGGCGCGAGGCGTGTACGTACTCTGATAGAATGAATACCTTAACAAATGTTCGCCGTGATTCTTTAAATTGACATAACTTTTTTATTTATGAACCGATTGACATGAAATAAACACTAAATGTTAAGTGAAGCTTACTACAATATATTAGTAAAAACCGCATCTAAATCGAATAAGCCGTTTCTGATATTAGCGTGCACAAACACACAGACAAACAGACAAAAAAAAAATCACAATATCGGGTTCGGCATCGTTAAAATAACAAACCCTGCTACTTTTTTTTATATATTTCCATTGTACAGACACCACTTTTCTACAATTTTACTATATGTATGTATATAGAATATAGATTATTATATGTATATAGAAGATATGCAGCAATTATCTATTTACAAAAAATCTATTGTTTGGACTAAAAAATTAAAACACTAGTGCTTTAGTATGTTGCTTGTAGAATAATCTGTCAAAAAATCATAATGATTGTATGTATATTAGTATGGTTTTTATTGTAAAAAGGAAGTTTTTAGAGGTATCTTCATGATTTTTCCATCATATCAAATTACTTGTATTATGTTTTTAACTCACTATCTACCTAGAATATATCCTGAAGAATACCGTATATTTTTCTAATTTTGTTTACTGTAGTCGATCATATACTTTTATTGTTTCTAAAACTTGCGTTTTATGTGTTCATCTCCTGTAAGCCCCTTAAGGAAAAGAGAACTGTCAAATTGTTTTGTCATTTATTCTTAGTTCGGGCCCCGAACTGATCATAGTATGTCCGTAAATGATACGGAGTACAAAGCTACCGTAACTTTGACCGTTACTATGGAGTTCGGGCTTAGGGAGTAGACCCCCAGGTGAGTTGCTAGCAAAAGATAGAAAGAATAAGAAGAAAGAAAAATGTCTTTATTGGCATTACAGAAAAATAAATACACCTTTAAAACTATAAAGCTGGCCAAGTGCGGGTCGGACTCGCACACGAAGGATTCCGTACCACAAGGCAAAAACGCCGAAAAAAACACGTTTGTTGTATGGGAGCCCCCTTAAATATTTATTTTATTTTGTTTTTAGTACTTGTTGTTATAGCGGCAACAGAAATACATAATTTGTGACAACTGTCTAGCTATCGCGGTTCTTGAAATACAGCCTGGTGAAAGACAGACGGACGGACAGACGGACAGACAGCGAAGTCTTAGTAATAGGGTGCCGTTTTTACCCTTCGGGTACAGAACCCTAAAAACAGAAAATAAAGATTGTAATATTATAGTATTACTTACATATAATTATTGAATGTTGAAAGTCCATAACAAATTCGCGGAGAATTAATCATTTCTACAGTTAGTCTACGGTGCAAAACAATTGCAGCGCATCTAATTGAGAGATTAACAAGCATTCGTGTCCCGGCTCTAATGAGCTCTGTTTTATTAGTACTTAAACAATATTTGAAATCTAAAGTGCATTTGCATAAGTAAAGGTTACTGCTGGGGTGTCCCAGCAGTAAGCAGTAGGCTTCTCCACTTCGAGAGGAAATGGGCTGTAACCCACCACGCGGGACCAGTGCGGGTTGGTTGATCTCATATGTCTTCGAATTTTTGGTTCTAGGACATGCCGGTTTGTTTCCTTCACCGTTTTGAGAGGAGTGGTGATCAAATTATTTACACAAAGTAAAGCGCCTGTGTGGGTTCCAACCCACGACCACAACTCGTAAGTCCGCCTTTACCACTGGGCCACCACCACTCGATGTATATATGACTAGCTGCGCCACGCGGTGTCGATCCCGTGGAAATATCGAGATAAAAAGTAGCCTATATTTTAATCCAGGGTGTCAGCTATCTCCATATAAAATTTTATCAAAATTGATCCAACCGTTTGAGCGTGAAGAAGTAACAAACATATAAACACACAAACTTTCGCCTTTATAATATTAGTGTGATAGAATAGAATAGGATAGAATAGAATACTCTTTATTATGTACACCATATTAATTACAGACATAAGGTATAGAAACTGTACAAAGGGTGACACAATGGGCGGTCTTATCGCTAAAAGCGATCTTTTAAAGACAACCTTTGGATGGATTAAAAAGGGGAAGGACAGACAAATACTGCAGGTAGTCTGTGGTGTACCATTTACATAATACAATAAATACATACGTAAAGTATATTATACTAATCTAAATAAATATATACATATAACAATAAACATGAAACAGGAGCAAAGAAAAATATAATGTTGATGTTTAAGGAGAGAGGAAGTGCTTTTTTATCATAATTTTAAAAGCGGACAAAGATTGAGCACGCCTTACCGACACGGGCAAGTCATTCCATAACCGTACTGCTTGAACAGTAAAAGATTTGTCATAGAAACTGGTGGAATGCATCGGCATCTCTAGTCTCAGGTTTTCCGATGACCTCAGATATCTATTATGTGTGTCATGAAGGAACTTGAAACGTTCTTTAAGATAAGTGGGGGTTTTAGGATTAAACAAAATACTGTAGAGCTGAAACAGGATATGAGAATTCCGGCGAAGACGTATGGGAAGCCACTTGAGCTTTGTACGAAATTCTGAAATGTGATCATATTTGCGCAGGCCAAATATAAATCTTATACAAAAGTTTTGAAGTCTCTCAAGTTTATCTAGTTGTGCCTCAGTAAGATCTGGATAACTGACATCAGCGTAGTCAAGGATGGGAAGTAAAAGGGATTGTGCAAGCGCAGTTTTAGTGGCAGTTGGAAGAAAGTTCCGCAATCGTCTCAGTGACTTACCAGATGCAAAAATTTTGCGACTAACCTCCTGTAGCTGAGGACCCCAAGAAAGATGTTTGTCGATCCAAACCCCAAGGTTCTTAACCTTTTCGCTGAAAGGAATTGCAGGTCCGTTAAATTGAACCTGGGGAAGTTGCGACCAGTTTATCTTGGAGATCATCCTTGAGCTGCCAACAACAATGACTTGAGTCTTCGATGGGTTAACCTGCAACCCATGCGCCTCACTCCACTCACAGATTGAAACCAAATCCTTGTTGATGATATGAACGGCATCAGCCAAATTCGAGTAGTCAGCTTGCTTATAAATTTGCAAATCGTCTGCATAAAGGTGGTAGGAAGAAAGAAGTTTTTTGGTAATGGAGTTTATAAATATTGTGAAAAGTAAAGGAGATAAAACGCCACCCTGAGGTACACCGGCAGAAGTATAACACCACGAAGAGCAAGACTCTTCTATGCTTATACGTTGCCGGCGGCCATACAGGTAACTACGAAACCAGTCAATCGCCGTTGGAGATATGTTAAGCGAGCGAAGCATGCCAAGCAGGATATCGAAATCGACAGTATTGAATGCATTACTAAAATCTAGTAAGCAAAGAACTGTCAGATTTCCTCTTTCCATGCCTAACCGTATGTCATCAGTGACGTTAACTAAGGTAGTAGTGGTGCTATGACCAGGACGAAAACCGGATTGGAAAGGATTCAGCAGACTATTCTTACAAAGAAAAGTACTAAGCTGATTGTGGACAAGGCGTTCTAGGACTTTGGAGAGGAAAGGCAAGATGGAGATAGGACGGTATTCTGAAAAGGAAGTAGGATTGGATTTTTTGGGTAAAGGAATGACTTTGGCCTCTTTCCACATCGATGGAAAGGCACCATAGGTTATAGAGTAATTTAGGATATAGCATAAGATAGGAAGGATTTTGTCGAGGACAGGGAGTATCATTTTTCGACTCACACAATCACTACCAACTGCGTTAGACGTGATTGAAACTATGCTCTTCTTAACATCACAATCAGAGAATTGACTAAAAATAAATGGGGCATGGTCCGGAGTTGGAAGGTTTGAAAGATTGTTAACAGTAGCTGCCTTCATGGTCCCATTGCAGTGGGACGAAGATGAGAAGTGTTGATTCAGTAGATCAATATCTAAGTCTTTAGGAATCGATTCTTGGCGTGATTTTCCAACTCCCATGGACTTAAGAAATTTCCAGACTTTTGCTGGATCTCCGTTTTCAACAGAGGTGTGGATATGGCGGCGTTGGGCATCTCTACACACCTTATTGCAGCGATTGCGCGCATCAACAAGGATCTCCCGGTTCGACGGCGAGGGCCGACACTTATATTTAGTTTTGGTTACAGCCTTTCTGTGCATGATCGTCCTAATATCGTCTGTAAGCCATGGCGCCGGAAGATGTTTGATTTTCACTGAACGAATGGGAGCGTGAATAGCGTACAGCTGAACAAGGTTATCCGTCAGCAGATTGACTTTATCATCAATCGACTCAACATTGACTAAAGGAGCCCAGTCAATATTGTTAGCATCTCTTCGGAGATCATCTGTATTCATACCACCAAAATTGCGCTGCAGGAGAATTTTAGGTTTTGCCTTAGGTGGGCGAATTTTATAGGATAGGAATAATAGGTCATGGTAAGAAAACATGTCAGCTGGGCATTGACCATGCTTGCTGGCATGTTGAGGAGAGGAAACAATGAGAAGATCCAAAAGTGAAGGATTACAGTTTGGAAAATGGTGTGTGGCACTTAAGGGGAGAATTGATAAATTCGACGACTGGACTATTGATCGAAGGGAAGAAGAGCGGGAATCGTTTTTCAATAAGCAAGTATTGAAATCCCCCATAATGATTGTGTGACTGTAAGAGGGTGATAAGTTTTCTAGGATCTTTTCAAAGGAAGACAAGAAATTTATACGTGACGAAGGGCTATAATAAACACCCAGAAGAACTTTCACGTGGTTCAGGTTTACTTCCAAAAAGAGATGCTCACCCGCGTTTTGCGGTGGAGGTTGTGCAGACATATCGACAATTGAAAAAGGAATATGTGAACGAAGGTATATGGCAACACCGCCGCCAACGCCACTTGTGCGATCATTTCTTATTAGTTGAAAACCTGGCAAGGAATAGGAAGCAGAAGGGAGACATGGCTTTAGCCAAGACTCGGAAACAAGGATAGCATGGATGTTCTTACAGTCTAGGTTCACTAGCATGTCAGAATAATGTGCCGGAATACTCTGGGCATTTATATGGACTACATTGAAATTCTTAGGTACATCGGAAAACTGAGACTCGAGCGTGTCAGCAAGGGACGGACAGCTAACAAAGCTGTCATTACTACAGGCCGACAAAAAGCTTTCGGTGTCGCTGTCGTCATAGCTATCTGACATCGACACTATAGATTTACGAAAAATAATAATAAACGTAAATAAACTAAATAATAATTAAAAATGTTAATATAAAAAGGGCAATTAATTAAATCCACCCGCCAGTTGAGTGCTAACAATTTAAAGTTATAAATACAGAACAATAACGTTTAAACAATTTCATCGATTTCATCGTCCGGGTAACAGAAAGTTATTTCACAAATTCATGGCATAGGAAATAAAGAAGAAAATACACGTAAAAATAACAAGCAAAAACTATCAAGTTATACCGAAAAATATAATAACATAAATATACTCGGCACACTGTCACCTGGTTTCTGAACGAAAATCTTATGAACAAAATGACACATGACGTGACATAGTGAGTTGACAGTTGACAGACAGAAAGAAATTTGTGTAAAATAAATAGACGTTCACAGAGTACTTTTAGGTTAAACAATAAATGTGGCATAAACGGTATAGAAATTACTAGAAGAGAAAAAAAAAAAAAAAGAGAGAATTGAGAGGGTACGAGTTATAAACAAAACTACTACCCGGACGGTGACACTAACCAAAACAATGCACCGAATCACTTTCTATTCGCGGCAGCACGCCGGGCCTTCTTCGGTGCCGGCGATGGAGACGGTAACGAGGACAATGCTGATACGATGGGAGACATGGCCTTTTCACTAACATGCTCGATGTTGTTCAGATCAACCAGTGAATTTACTCGATGCCGGGAGCCGTCAGCGCGAAGAACATATATCAGGCCCTGCTTAGTCCAGCAATTTGTTTCGCCAAGTTTCTCACGCGCCGACATGAAGAGCTGATGACGGGATCTTGTCAGAAACTCTGATACCGTAATACCAGTGCCCTTCAAGTTGGTCTTAGCAAACCAGATACTGTCCCTGACACCGACGTCCCGTAGCTTGCAAAGAATGGGCCTGGGCTTGCTAGCACCTGTTTGTCTGCCCATCCGGTGGCACCGCCTGATGTCAGCAACTGTAAAGTCGGTCAGCTTCAGGTGACATTGCACAACCTCAGCGGCAACCTGTGCTGTTTCTTCCTTGGGCTGCTCGGTGACACCATGCAACAACACCATCTTCCGGCGCCCACGCATCTCCAGGTTGTCGAGCCCCTGAGCCAACGCGTCCAACTGCTGCTGAAGACAGCCTAGCGCCTCAAGTATGAACTTCTTGAATGCGGTGAAGTCCGCCACCAAGCTGTCAGTCGTGCTGCTTGCTGTTCCTGAAGGATTCTTTTTCAATTCTGCTTCAAAGGATGCCATCCTAGTTTGGAACAGTGACATCATGTCCGACAATGAGACCTTCAGTGCTTCCATTGATTCAAATTTTAAAAATGTGCGTTGTTGTAACCGTTGTGTGATCCGATTTTGGAGATAACACTAAACTGGTGGGTACTCTATGTTAGCATGTATATGTATACATTTAAATAGTCAAATTGTATATATTTGTAATTTTAATTAAATTTTGAAATCAGAGCTAAATTTTTTCACCTTTCCTAACAACTACCCACGAGAGATGATAGTATAGTTAATATGTCGGAAATACGTCATTCGTTAGACTATTCGGAACGTCAGCGCCATCTGGAGGCGCTGGACAGAGTTTAGCCTGAGTCCGTGGGGGGGTCGAGGGAGGAGAGCGAGCTTCGAGGTGAAGCGGAGGACTTAACCATTGGACATCGTACGGACAACATGTGCTCAGAAACTGTCGCGCGTTCCGTATCGTTGAGTGTGTACCTACAGTGTGTGATTCTATAGTGTGATTAAACTGTTCGTAACCAATACTACCCTAGTACACCCGCAGTAATTAAAATATGCCTGATGATAACGAGACACACTATACCTTCTCCGTCATATATTATAATATATATTTCCTTTTCCTAAAAGGTACGTATACAATGTGTCCTGTCATGGACTAGCAATAATCTAGGATACATGTGTATATATAACAACTATTCTAGTACACAAATACACTATACACTACTAGGGGCCCAAATTCCTACCTAGGTACAGTCAGAGAAATTAATTGTTAAGCAAATTGACAACTTGCGTCAGTTTGCCGTGTTATATCCATTTCATACAACTGTCAAAGAATGACAGTTGTGATTATAATTAACAGACAATTTAAGAAGGCACCTGGTCAATTATTTTCTCTGATCTAACCATATAAAAAAGAAACAATTGAATAACTCACCCTGTAAGAACGGAATGAGTTTGCACAGCAGTGCTCCGAACAGGAACCGCCTGTAGATCTGCCCGACCAGAGTGAATGGAAGGCAGAATACACCCAGCAAGAAATCCGATATTGCCTGGAACAATAAACATTTGTTAATTATAGTAGCTGGAAGATTGCCGCGGTCGTTATAATTGTTTCAGACCCGCTGCACACTCCATACGGATTAGTGTGTATGGATTTGTTACTCGACGTGCGAACCACAAAATACAAATAGTACAGAAGTCAATCTCGTGTATGTACTTCACTTTTCATACCTACGCTCGGCGGTCGCGCTATGGTTGACAACTTTGGCTTACGCACAAAAACTATTATGGTAGTGGCACTCGTTTCTAGTTGTTTGATTTATTGTTGAGCTTATTCTAAAATATTAAAACAAAACAATAAACATAGTATTACAATACAAAAAGTTTACAGAACAAAAACATATAAGTAAAATTTTACATTTGTCAATTTTCACTATCGAAAATCCCTAATAACTTCAAAACGGATTACCCTATTTACACAATTTATTTTGCCCTATCCGTTTTAGACCTAAACCTATCAAATGATACCAAAAACAACACAATATCCACACAAACAAAATATCATGTTTTCAACTTACGTAATAATTACGTAATAGTTGGTGGCGTGAATTTACCTTACAAAAAAGTTACTTTGTTTCAAAATAGGTAAATGATTCAAAATAGGAAACTATTATATAAATCGAGCTTAGACAGGCATTTTTTGTTGCTCCATTTTTGCACTTCACAGACGCGTGTCTCAAGCGGATGACACGCGCGCTCGCACTGCTCCCAACCCGTCTGAGATAACGTGTCCGTGAGCGGTGTCTATGCTCGAGCGCCTTTGTATGTAGATTGTCTTCTGTACTGTCTCTATTTTGTGTGCGAACGCTACGTCCGAATTACAGTTTATGTCATTCAAAGTCAAATAATTTATTTGAATTAGGCAATGGCTACAAAATTACAAAAACAATTGTGTAGCCATTTTGTCTCGCGAAGATCCACTTTCGGCGCGCTACGAAGGGTTAAATGGAACTTTTGAACGGAGTAATGTAGCGCGCTCTTGCGACATTGAAGCGAAACCCGCGTGGCACAGGTACATTATTATTATTACAGTACATTCCAGGACGCGAAAGAGCACGTCGATTATTTTATTTATTAGGAAGTCACGCAAGTGTACGCGCCGGAATAGTTCAAACTGGTTGGTTGGTACAGATTAGTGTTTAATTATTATTATTGTTCAATTTGATTTCACACGAGCAGGGACCCTAAAAACGCCATTTTGGAGAATCATAAAAGGATAACATTATGAATCGTAATATGGTGAAGACAGTCCGCGTTTTTCTTTTTTTCGCTGCACTACGTGGGTATAATCAAAGAGATTGGGATTGGATTTGAATCGGATTGAATGGTATTTATAGCACAGACAAAAAAAAATAACTGAAAAATGCTTCACCAATGGGATTTGATACAATTAACTTAACGGTTAACTGTCCATTATGTTATCCTTTTATGATTCTGCCAAAGTGGCCTTTTTAGGCCCCCAGCACATGTCGACTAAAGAGGCAACTACAGCCGTGTATTTGAGTAGCGTACTCAAATACATGAGCGACACTTTGTCGACGGCAGCCGTCGTCGCGTGTCGAGGAATACAGTGCTTAAATACACGAGTGACAAGTTGTCGAGGGCAGCCACCAACGTGTGTATGAGCACTTAGTTTACACAATCGGCGCGAGCGAATTTTGTCCCACAGCTCGCGCCGGATTCGTTTCAGTTGAACCAGAGCTTTTGGAACTTATATGAGAAGTCGTGTGGCGGCATATATTTGCCAACCACACAACATATTCCACTACTATCAACACCACAAGTTCCTTTTGTGCAAATATACAAGGCAAGCGCTTCTGGTAGTACTTATGTAGAGCTTGTGAATACAAATTTCACGGTCTATGTTACGAAAAATGATATTAATATGGCTGTTTTTATTTTTAAGGCCTCTCGAAAATATTTTTAAGGGATACAATATTAAAATTAAAAAGTCAATCGAATGGGGTGCATAAATAGTTTGGCGAGTTTATAATTAAGTTACACCTCTGTATTATAATATCATTAAATAAACATTTCAAAAAATATATCTTATTAAACAATCAAAAATATTCGTAAAATAATCTATGTATAGTCAATAATCAATGTACTTAATAATATTCACGTCGCGAATTACTTTCAAAGTGTTTCGTATAATATCTACAACGACTTTCAGCGGGATTGACATAATCTTTTCGGTGGTTTATGTCAGTACCATTCATATGACTATTCGATCATTGTTATTGCTGATAGAATCTCAGTTGATTCACTTTCAAACGCCAAGTAAAGTGGTGAAGTTTACGATGGCTCTTATAAAATATTACTATTCTTCCTGTAGTTTCAAGCTCCAAGAGCCAATATTATTGGCTCTAGAGTGAAGTGAATCTAGGTATCTTCTGCGAGAAATTAGTACGCGGAATCTTATGAAAATTGTTGTAATATCGGAATTATTGGAGTCTTGGACCAGTCTTTGTCCAGGGATCTCTTTGAGTGCGCAAGCTTTCATTTTCTTGTTACTAGTTATAAGCAGTTGTGTTTGATGATGTTGCTTCTTAAACTTGAAAAAGGTATTTATTAAAACGCGTTGTTTCTAAGTTCTAGGCCCCGATTCTGTATTTATTAGCCGCGAAATCTTTTACCTCGTGCAAACCGCGTCAATATCGTGTCTTGTTTACGGCAAGGATACGAAATGTCAGCAACATGTATTTTGACAGTTCAAACCACGCCATTGTGTCATAGAGAATACGATATGTCATGTTCGACTAAGGAATTGACTTGTAATGGAATCGTTAATTAGTGTTTACCTAACATAGGTCTAATAAATTAGCTGAGTGTTTATCTAACATAGGTATAATAATTAGCTCAGTGTTTATCTAACATAGGTCTAATAATTAGCTTAGTGTTTATCTAACATAGGTCTAATAATTAGCTCAGTGTTTATCTAACATAGGTCTAATAAGGAGGGCTTGTGGCTAAGTAAAACAGCCGCACGGGTCGATCGATCAGATTAAGCCACGCTCGCCCCGGTTGGTTCGTGGATGGGTGACCATCTTCACATAGCAAGTTCCATCCGTGCCTTGGTAAGCACGTTAAGCTGTTGGTCCCGGCTGTCATTCGTGGATCTTTGACAGTCGTTATGGGTCGTCAGAAGCCCGAAAATCTGACAACCAGTCTTACCAATTGCTATTGGTTGGTTGGTTGTGGAGGTCAGATAGGCAGTCGCTTCTTATAAATTACTGGTATTCAGCTGCGTCCGGAGAGACTGAAAGCCTCCCGCCACATACTTAGTTGGGAAAGGTTACAGATGTTGAGTTAAGTTAAAGAGCGAACACGTCATGTCCCAGAAGGAGGCGGCGGAGCGCGCGCGGGAGGAAGAACCTCTCGCGGCGCCGCTCCGAAGGCGGAGGAGGGGTCAAAGAAGCGTCAGTAAGACAGTCATCTCCGACTCCTCCCAGGTGAAAGCCAGTAAGAGACGGGTCCGGGGCACCCTCGCCTGTATTGCACAGGCTTCCACCAGTGCCGGACGGGAATGGCCAGGTGTTCCCGGCCATTCCCGTAGCCCCCCAGCCAGGGGGACATGCGGGGCCCGCCAGCTAGGCGGGCATGCGCCAACGGGGTTGTGGACGTAAAGACTGAGCCGGATTCCCTGACCCCCCCATCATGGCGATGAGGGAACACCGTTGAGTTTTAGTGAGTATACCACCCTGGTAGGGAGTCCCACATACTCCGTCTCGTCCCCCGACGAGCGGAGATGCGTAATGTCATTTCTCAGCGACAAAAAAAAAGCTAAAGATAGTAAGTTTACTTTTTTTTATTTATAAATTTCAATGTATAAATACGGCTCATAAACCGTATTCAATGGATTTTAAGGGATGGATTTTAATGGCTTAGCCGAATGATAAAGCTAAGCCTTTCCAAGGGCAACCAGTCTTAGTCCAAGGGGTATCGTTTTACCCAGTAACTGGGTTGCGGAGGTCAGATAGGCAGTCGCTCCATGTAAAATACCGGTATTCAGCTGCATTTGGTTAGAGTGGAAGCCGACGCCAACACAGTTGGGAAAAGGCTGGGCAGATGATGATGTCTACTAACATGGTAACGACAATAGGAGATGAATTATTATGTCAAAATATCAAAAGCCATTTATTCAAATTAGGCTGAGGATCAACTCTATTCGAACGTCAGAATTATATAAGATAGTCTCCCAAAACGCCCACCTTTTACCACTTCCAAGTGCTTATGCTGTAGTAATCATCCAGTAGATACAATATGTAGGTATAGATAGATAAAACGTTATTCAGTGCAACAAAAGACACAATACATGTATTAAAAAAACATCATCAATGGTGATAGGTTGCGCGTTGATATCCCAACCAGCCTGTATTCTCCATTTTTAAGTTTAGATTTTTTTGTAAATGCTTATTGGTTACTCTCTCACGCGAAATCAAGTGAATTAGGTACCAACACCAGAAACTGTGCAGTAACTAAGGGCCGGGTGTTTCAAACGGTTGGTTAACGTAATATACGTACGTCAAATAATAACGATAACGTAAAGGTTTTTTTTTGACATACGGCAAGGCTGTAGTAGACAATATATCTATCCAACCTAAGTATTACCTAAGTATAGCGTGTATGTAGTGTGTAATCTTTACCATAAGTGTATAACCAATATATATGGAGATCCTATGCTATTTTGATCAGTAATAAATCATGCTCTAATCGATACGGGTGTTTCGTTTATACCTCCGAACCTTACATGGCGACCCTGCCAGTTAAGGTATCGTCGCGCAGTAGTCGAATTTCAGTGACACACGGTAATATCTGACGAACTTTTTTTTTTTTGAGTTTATAATACGAGACAATTTCCTTTTCGAACCTCTCGTTCTCCTCTCCGAAAAATGTGTCAGTCAAAAATAGAGAAAGATGAAGTATTTCTTAACCAACGTTCGTCTGGAGGATCCAATTCGTCGTCAATGCAAAAATATCATTTGTCAAATATCAGTATAGTTATGTTCATAATCTGCACATTACTTGGAGTAGCCGGATTATACATGCTCTTCAGACTCTATAAAAACTGCCATCAGTCTTGGATGCGGAATGAGTTTATGAGCCAAAGCTTGATGCGCTCATTTCGGCGACCGAATCCTGAGGCCCGCGTCTGTTTCGTTTATACCTCCGAACCTTACAAGGCCATCATTTTGTAATTTGAAACAACGCTTTTGTTTATTTGACGATAGTTAGCGCCATTTTTGACGTTTACGCGTGCGTCAAGTGAACGTGAAACAACCCACCCTATGACTGATTCAAGAAATCGGCAGTATAAAGTTAATGGACAATAATGTTATGAATCATAAACCACACAATATCTGTGCTTGAAAGTATATTATATTCTAACATAATAACACACATTTTATACCCAAGTGTTTTATTAGGCCTTGTAACAACATGACGTGATTTTAAGAGTCCAATAAAAGGCAGCTGTTTGAGCAGCTAGATAGGTCACAAATTATTTACTAGACCCTTACATAGTAAATGTCATTGTAAAATCGACATTATCTACGTTACCTCGTTGTACTACCCTAAGGTTGAATATCACTTTCACGTCATAAAACGACAAGGTCTTTGCTTTGTGACAGTGAGATAGTTTTAACCTTAGCTAAGTTTTTTAACTGAGAATTGTTGTCGAAGGTGTTAAATCAATTACGAGGTTGACTAGCTTCCTAAGCTATTGTTAGGATGTGGATAAGTATCTTAACCTAAGGCGGATCACACACTACAACGCACCACGTGACGGGGCGCAGATAACGCTCCCCCGGGTGAAAACAAAGGGGAATGTGGCTCGTTGTAGTGTGTGATTGGCCTAAGTTAGCTGGTACTTCCCGCAACCCAAAGACCTACCTTTGGTACTTTGGTCACAGGCTTAGCATTGCCATAAAACGTGACAATGCCAGTCTCTTGGGCACATTACCAGTCGACAGCAATGTGAATGAATTTTTCGACGCTGAATTTTAATTTGCCAATAGTTTTTGTTGAAATAGGATATTATACTTTCATCACTTATTTTCATACGTAGTTATTTCATTTTAATTCTGTATTAAGCTAAGTATAATCTAGGTAAACTAATATTATAAAGAAGTAAAGTTTGTATGTAGGGGGGTAATCTTTGGAACCACTAGTCGGATTTGAAAAATTCTTTTTGTATTTGATAGCCCAATTCTTGAAATAGGCTATTTAACATCACACTATGACCTTTAGTAGCCGAGCAAAAATAAAGAACCGGGCAAGAGCGAGTCGGACTCGCGCACCGAGGGTTCCGTAACATCCGGGTTTATGCATAAGGTTTATGTTTATGAAATTAAATTTTTTTTATTTTTTATTTTTGAGTTGTTTGAATGAATGGTAAATTGCGGTTTACGATTTATGACGTATTAAAAAAAACTACATACTAGATCTCGTTCAAACCAATTTTCGGTGGAAGTTTACATGGTAATGTACATCACATATTTTTTTTAGTTCTATCATTCTCTTATTTTAAAAGTTACACGGGGGTGGACACACATTTTACCACTTTGGAAGTGTCTCTCGCGCCAACTATTCAGTTTAGAAAAAAATATGTCATTTTTGAAGACCTACCCATAGATACCTCACACGTATGGGTTTGATAAAAAAAAATTGAGTTTCGGTTCTAAGTATGGGGAACCCTAAAATTTATTGATTTTTCTATTTTTGTGTGAAAATCTTAATGCGGTTCACAGAATACATCTACTTACTAAGTTTCAACAGTATAGTTCTTATAGTTTCGGAGAAAAGTGGCTATGACATATGGACGGACAGACAGACAGACATGACGAATCTATAAGGGTTCCGTTTTTCGCCATTTGGCTACGGAACCCTAAAAAGTCAGAAAGAACGCTAAGCAAAAACGAAGTAATAGCGCGGGCATGCGATGAGATGCGACGGGGTAACCATAATCAGCCTATAATGTTCCCACTGCTGGGACACAGGCCTCCTCTCGGTGAGAGGGAGTGGGCCGTAATCCACCACGCGGGCCCAGTGCGGATTGGCAGATGTCACATGCGACGCGACGGGATGTCGGATGCGACGGGATGGGTCGGGGGAACTAGAAATTTCACACAGAAGAAGTCACGGGCAGAAGCTAGTAAGAAATAAACTTATCAATTTATATCGGTTATCCAGGTCTAGACTGCACTAAAGTGCTATTAATTTACTATGATCACTCTGTAACTCGAAAAATCAATCTACCTAGACTTTTCTCAATTATGTTGTGGTCGACTTCCAATCTAACCAGATGCAGCTGAATACCAGTATTTTACATGGAGCGTCTGCCTATCTGACCTACACAACCTAGTTACTGGGTAACACGATTATTATTATGAGCCTGTTATGTCCCACTGCAGGGCAAAGGCCTCCATTCCAACTTTCCATTTTTTCCTGTTTCTTGCTATATCTGGCCAATCCTTTAGATAGGCGTCCAATTCGTCACGCCATCTTTTTCTGGGCCTACCGCGTCGCCGATTCCTGTTATTCGGAATCCAGTCAGTGGCTACTTTTGCCCAATTCTATTGCGACATGCGGCAGATGTGGCCTGCCCAATTCCACATTAGTTTGGCGGCTGTGTTACCCACGTCTACAATTTGTGTTTTGGAACGAAGTACTGTTCCGAATGCGGTCTGTGACTTTGACTCCAAGAATACTTCGTTCCATTGCTCGCTGGCAGACGCAGAGTGCGGACATAACATGTTTTAGATTTTTTGTGCGTTGATTTTGGATAGAAATTAATTATCTTAGTATATTATGTTAACATCTCGATAGTTTTGCTTTAACATCCCATTTTATTTTGTAACGGGCTTCATTGGATTCCCATTACAAAATTGTTCGATCCATAAAATGGCTTTCACTTAAATAAAATGGCTTTAACTATTTCACCGTATAGTAATTTTGAATTCATCGGAACAAATTAAACTCGAATGAAATCAATCAAATTGATTTCATTAGAGTTTAATTCAAGCGAAAACCATTTAACCACTTATTGTGCCCATTTTATTGAATTGTAAAATAAAATACCGCACCGAATTGAGAATGGTTGCGGAATCGAATTCAGATGTATTTGTTTTAGATTGATACATATCAACCTTGAACAAATGAATTTCAATTAAAAAAATAATGCACCTTGTAATTGTAGACAAAATTGCATTGGTCGAGGCACAACAATTAATGAGCATGAAATACAAATATATTTTTTACTAGCTGCGCCCCGCGGTTTACCCGCGTAAATGTCGATTCTGTGGGAATATCGGGATAAAAAGTAGCCTATATATTAATCCAAAGTATCAGCTATCTCCATACAAAATTTTATCAAAATTGGTTCAGCCGTTTGGGCGTGAAGAAGTAACAAACATATAAACACACACACACACACTCACAAACTTTTGCCTTTATAATATTAATGTGATTATCATATCATCACGCATGTATTTCCTAATAGGTTAGACAGTGGTGTACGTCCACATTTCGCCAGTTATGTAAACCCAATAACACTTTGCCCAACCTGGGAATGAAACCCCGAACCTCATGCTCTGTGAGCATGAGGTCCGGTCGGACGTCGGTCGTTGGTGTAGTGGTCGCAAGCAGTACTGCTGTACTGCGACCACTAGACCAACGACCGACGTCCATCAATTTAGTATGTACATTAATACGCACTACATTACTGATTAAGGGTTCTCAACCTGCCCTGACTGCGGTCCGTAGCTCATTGCCAAGAGCCAGCCAAGTTGATTAGGAGGGTTTCACGAAAGTAGAAAGGAAGAAGAAGAAACATCTCTGTTCTCGTAACCTGTGTAGCACCGCACCGAGTGGACCCAACATGCTGCTGCGCACTGCTGTGCCTACGACGCAGCTGTACCTTTCGCGTCTGCATCACTCCACGACAACTGAGGAAGTCGTGCAGTATTTGAAGGTGAAGACCAACTGGACTCTGACGGTCGACGTCGAAAGGTTGGAATGGCGTCACAACATCATCTTTAGGTCATTCGTGGTACGAGTTCCAACCCAACATCTACAGACCTGCCTGAAAGAGGACTTTTCGCCGAAAGGGGTCCTACGTTTTCGAGGACGGTTACGCGACACCAAACAAGCGAAACACGACGTCGACAACGTTACGTGTATATGTAGTCATAGTTTTAAGGCTTTTAATATGTATTAGTTTATTATTCTATAAGATTATTTTGTGTATGTTATCTATGGGCCTTAGTTGCCTGACAATAAAATGATTATTATTATGGAAGTGAATCTTCTGTAGGCGCGTTGGCCATTTTTTGGGATGGGAAAAACTATTGATTTCGCGCCACTTTTACCGTAACCGACACCGCTTCGGATGTGTTCGGCTGTCCTCGGGATGTACTCGGTTTTAATGTTTAATATCCGATACTACAAGAAAGCAGAGGCTGTATCAAAGCGCACGTATGTCATACGACGTTTATAACATATTTGCGAGGAAATAAATAAAACTCGGACTTTCTTTTAAACGAATAAATCTTTAATCACTTGTTAATCACTTTTCTGACATAAAACTCTTTGCTAAGATTTAAAAAAGTACCGTTCGTTTCAGACGGAGCATCTTGATAAACTGTGCGTTTTATCTTATTAAAAAGCGACACGTGCGTTTTACATTACAGTAACGCACAAGTACGTAATGAGATACAATACGATATAGAAATTGGTGAAAAAAGAGGCCCTTTACGAGCAAATGTGTTATAATTTTCCATTTTCCATACAAGTTAATATTTAACAATACAAGTCTGTTTTTTTCCTCGCAAGTGTGTTGAAAAACGTCGTATGAATCGCATGTCGTATGAGTCGAAAACGCGTGTGCATCGATCATTAGACTCTCGGCTTTCTTATCGCACTCGCCTGCGGCTCGCGCGAATAATATCGCCTCGAGCATAATGATCAACATAGCACACATGTATCATAATGTACTATTTCAATACACTTGCTCGTAAAGTGGCTCTTATTGAACCGGTTTTAGGTCCATAATGCAGTGTATTAAAGACGCGTGCTTTTTCTTGATATTAATCCACTAGTGCTTTATTGCCACAGATAACTATTTACTAGCCGGAGATGCGCGCTTTTTTAATCTCACCAAAGAGACTTCATGCCAAAAGAAATCCGCATATTTCACTCTTTTTTTTTTAAATACTCTGTATTGTCCGTGGTCCCAAAACGAACCAATATTTATTTACCTTAAGGTGAATGCGCAGGAACCATGGACAATTTAAGGTGAATGCACAGTGGTAGTCCGCGCAATTAAAATTTTCTTAGGGTTTTTGCAATTTTCAGGTCAGTGTCAGGTTGTATCTTGATTAAAATATGATTTGCGGCTATAACAGGTACGTCTTTACAGAATTATAATCATCAGAATCATTAATACATCTTTCTAAGTTAGATTTGTTCGATAAGAACAAATCTCTTATGGAAAAGTTCTTAGGGAACAAATCTAACTTAAAGATTCTATTCTAATGACTATAATTGAGTCATATAGTATCAAAACCGGCAATCTCCACATTTAAGAGAAAATAACTTATTAATGCCAAAATAATCTCTAGTAACTAATCTTCCATCTTGATTGATAAGTTTTTTACAGAAACGGCATTCTCCCTACCAAAAATGATTTTAAAGTTTTGAGTAAGTTTCAAAAGCGGCAAGCTCCTATAATAGCGTTGATTTATTTTTATTTTTTTTGATTTCGTTTATTTCAAATGTAAGTAAAGTGGAGAATGCCGTTTTTGATATTATATGACTCAATTCTGTAAATACATACTATATATTATAGTCGCGAATCATATTTGATCAAAATACAATCTAACATATAATAAGGTGAATACCTTAAATTGTCCGTGGTCCTTCCGAAACCAAACGGAAAAGACCCTGACTGGCGTTCTATTATAGCGGATTCTCACTGAACGAATGTATATTTCTCTATGCCAATAGTACTTTACCTTTCTAATTCCATACTAACTGAACTACAATTTGACATACGACAACACTACAATCAGTCTAAACATTACCTATTTTGTGTTTATTATATTTTTCTATAGGCTGTTTAGAGGTTTTGTCAGTGCCATAGACTAATATATTTAAATGAGAGTCAGTGCTTTTATTTACACTTGCGCGCGCATCGCTAGTGCTGGCTAGCATGGCGTGCGGAAAAACAAAACCAGCGCGCCATTTTCCATACAAGTATTTTTTTTCCTCGCAAGTGTGTTGAAAAACGTAGTATGAAACGCGTGTGCATTGATAATTATACACTCGGCTTCTTTATAATACCGCCTTGTGTATAATGATCAACATAGCACACATGTATCATAATGTACTATTATGGAACAATATAAAAGTCTGGAATAAAAAGACACGGTGCGCCGAATCCAAATACATCGGAATAAGCGCAGCAGAAAATCTTAAATTGATTAATTTATGTATTTTAATTAGCATTTTTAAAACAACAATGAATCTCATTAAAGCACTAATACAGTTTTCATTAAAGCAAGATAATCATATTGCAGTATAAGAATGTATGATAAATTGGATCTACGTGATCGAATGAGTTTTTTTCTCTCAAACTTGAAGGTGAGGCAGGTGATTTAAAAACAAAAGGTAAACGTACTAATTACATGTAATGACGAAACATTTGTTCTGCAAGAAAATACCTCCGTTTTGAAATTACGCTGAGTGATTTTAGATCATGCCACCGAACCCGAAGCGGCTCATTTACGATATTGAACTATTAATTAACATAAATAAATCAGGGGTAGCGATTAATAGATTATCTGAGGCCTTTTTACCCGACTGCGCGACGCAAAGGAGGGTAATGTGTTTGTTAACCTAATCTAACATATGAATTATCGGAATAATTCCTAAAATAATAATCCCTAAATTGAAAATGTTTGCATGCCGAATGGTGTAATATGGTAGAACTCTGATTTATACCTACCACTATCTACTTATATATTACCCATATTTGCAAATAAATGCTATTCTATTCGGCTGCCCAAATTCAAAACGTAGTAACAGGTGATTTGAAAAAAAAACAGTTTTTGGCATTTTTCGACTTACTAGATAGTATCAAAATGATGTGGACCTTAAAACACCCAGTTTCATACGTAATTTTAAAAAAATAATTTAGTAAGTCTAAGCAATTTGGCATGATTACGAAAATTTCCTTGAAGTACAAATTTTAAACTTAGTATGTCAAAATACAAATTTAAAACCCTAGCAGCTCAAGCGACTTACTAAGTTATGAATTTGAAATACCAACTTGCTATGTTTTGAATTTGGCGCCAATTGCAAAATAGATGAAATTTCGTTTAGTATGTCCAGTGTCACCGGCGCACGAGTCTCCGTGCGCCGGTGACACTGAACATACTAAACGAAATTTTCATTTTATTATTTTTTAATACGGAGCGAAACACTCAGTGTTTCGCTCCGTATTAAAAAATAATAAAATGAGTTACAGGCAATTTTATCGGTCCAGGCGTATAATGCGTGCTTTGCAGAACGTAAACGAATGCAGGTAAGAAATAACTTATTCATTATAGTTACGAAAATGTAAAAGAAACGTGACATAACCTCAAAATATAATTGTCGTTGCATTATTTTCATAATAAAACTAACATTAAACTGGTATGTTGTGCAGACTTACTAAGTTTTGATATTGTTTTTACATTTATATTTGGGTAAATTCACAAATAAAAATAAAGTATGAGCGCTTCAAGTGTAACTATACTCTAAAAATTATTACGAGTATAACAACTAAAATGTCAACAATATAGCACAACTTTTCGCCAAACATCCAAATTGCTATCTCTTCTAGTTTCTTCGGGCGAACGACTTAAAGTAGCCGACTAGTTTTTTGGCTCTCCTGAACATTTTTGTTGGAAGGAGTTACTATGTTTTGATTTTAAGCAGCCGTATTCTATAGAAATCACGTATCATCAGAATAATGATTTTAATATTAAAGTAGATAAAATTCACTTGAAGTGTAGACTATGGACCCATAAAACGAAAATGCTAATAATGAAAGCATTTAAATTACAAAAGCAATAAGGAACCACGCGCAGCTGTGGTTGTTGCAAGTTTTACAAGTTTTAAGTATATGTGTGTTAAATTAATGTCGCCATTCTAGCGCCACGTTGTTTAATCATAAATTCAAAAGTAGGTAATGATGTAACAAATATTTTTGTAAAATGTAATTTTAAAAGAGTGTCCATGGAGTTTCTTGCCCGTTCTTCTCCATAGGTACCTACGCTTTGGAATGGGCAACTAGCTTCATATTTTCTGACTGACCTACTTCTTGAAAATTCAAAAGTGCCTGTTAATGGTTTAATTGAAATAAATGCTTTGAGTTTGAGTTTATTAAAAAACCCTAAGACTCTGCCCACGAGTAGGTACTGTACAGGCTATCTATGTAGCCTTACTTTTTATAGTGCAAGCTGGCTATAATTTAGCGCGGGTTTCAGTTGAACATTCAAGCAAATGTCATATATTTTTACTAGGTTTTTTTTTTAGTTGAGTGGGTGCTAATTTAATGGGCAAAATGTAAAGTTTTGCTTTGCTTGTCTTGTAAGCCGCGTGACGACTCCCGGCCGCCGTAGGCGGGGGCCTGCGGACGGAAAGTAATGGGTAGCTCACCGTCCGATCAGGACCAGGCCCGTGCCGGACGGCGCGTACGTGTTTCACACGCAAACTCAAAGAGATGACAGCATCAATTGAATCCTAAAGGGCCCCCGTTAGGGCCGAAGCCTGCCGGGTCAGCGGGATTATCCGAAAGGGTTACCGCTGCGCCGGAACATAAAGAGCTAAGGAAGGAACACGGGTGGGTTTTAGCCAGTAAGAGTCTGACACTAACTTCCGATCCACCCAGAGCGAGATGATGATTTGATGATGGGAAGTCGTCAAATGTCATTTGACGACTTCGCATCTTCAAAAAAAAAAAAAAAGCCTTTGTGTCAATTTATATTTCAAAGAAATCCTATCAGTATTTATTATTTTAAGGGACTCTTCTAGCCTTTTATAGTACCTAATTTACCTACATACAATATAAAAAACGTTATACAAACGTACCTACCTGTTAGGAATCCTAACGAAGTTGGTTCTAAACCACGAGATATAGGTACATTGCGTAATACACTAACAGTAGCAGTGTCTTTCTTTTGACAGTTCAACAGCATCATCATCATCATCATTCCAGCCAAAAGACGTCCACTGCTGGACATAGGCCTCCCCCAAAAGGGGGGGGTTTGCCATAATCGCCACGTTTGGCAGGCGGGTTGGCGATCGCAGTATGGTATGGTGGTGGAATGCATAGAGAACGCTGCTGCCCATTCTCCGGTACGCCACTTAGTTGCCTTTTACGACACCCACGGGAAGTATGGGGTGGTGCTATTCTTTAAGTCCGACACCACACAGACAACAGCAACAGCATTCATTGCGTTGTTTACGTTGCTTTACGTTGTAAATTTTTCAAACATATGAAGCTATCGATTAGCAATATCCTTCAAAATCATTCAACATTATCATTCATGAAAATACCGATTTGGATGGAATTTGACATCAGTTAGGTTAGGGTACTTTTTTCCGTATGCCCCGTTGACCCTTGATGAAGTCAAGGAAGGTGGGTTTCAAATAAAGATGGCCGCTTGAAACTGAAATAGTTTATTCAGGAGACTTCAGTCCGAGCTTTTAACGCTGCACTACGAATTGAAAATACCAACTTAAATGAAAAATCTGCTTGGGGTTCGACTGAATTGGTTAATCGATTTAATTGAAAACGTGGTGACAAAAGCTAGGAAACTTCAAGATGCTACTGAAAGGAATTACGTCGCGCAACTACGGATCTAACTAAACGGACTAACGGTTCTCGGGAACTATGGATGTTCAGTGCATTTGCGTTGATTATTTCACGAGTTAATTAATTAGTAAATCCATATGCAATCCATACTAATATTATAAATTCGAAAGTAACTCTGTCTGTCTATTACCTTTCACGCCTACCTAAACCACTGAACGGATTTCGATAAAAGGACAATGCCAGATCCGGGCAGGATCCCACCTTCATTATTTTACAAGAAATGTAAATTAACCAAAATTATGCAATGAAAATAGGACCCTTAGTTACTTAACTGTTATTCTGTTAAACTTGCGAATAAAAAGTTACTGATAAAAGGAATTTAAAAACCCTAGTCGTAGGACTAGGGTTTAGTTTCTGTTTTTATCGCGACCATCTGCGTTACTTAGTACGCACACACGCGGAACAAAACGAGTCATTTATTAAGAAAAAATTACATCTATTAAAGTATTATGTACAGATTTTAATATGTATTTGGTTTAAATACACACAGTTAATGAAAATAATGTTTTTTTTTATATTATATGAATACGAATGTATATTCTAATCACTATTTCGCATTTCAGCGTTAGTGATTAGGGGTAACAAAACGTCATTGATGCGCTGGTTAGTTATGTCAAAAAGTAATTCATTGACATTCGCTCTGTTCTGTTGGCTGCTTGTTGTTTACGCTCCCTAATCTCTCTGTGATCATATTACTTTTATATTATCACGAAGATTTTTGCTTTTGTACACGGACTCGATCTCGCCTACTCGCCGACTTTGTGCTACTTGCTACAGATCTTGTGGATCGCCCGGAGGACACGGTGGAGGTCTGCCCGGCTTGGGGAGAGCACCGCCGCATAGGTGGCGATCGGCGGCGGTGATCTCTCGCGTCTCAATATACAGCACTTGTTTAATAATTTCTACAATTTGTAACCGCTATTAATCTAAACTTAAGGTACCTAACCTAAATGTAATAATTGTCCTTAGATTCAAACAGAAACCGCAAGTTCTAAAGGCATTTAAACATGTTTTTAGTTATCACTAATAAAGCAGCAATAAAATGCTAGATTTAGCATGCTTGTAACATGCGTTTGCTTGTTGTTTATTTGGTGGGTTAAAGCTCTATAGGGTGTCTGGCATTGTCCTTTAGCAGAGAGATAGATTGCAACCCGGGGAAGGACATAGCATGGGAAGGGGCTTTTATCGACATACCCCGCAGGCGAAGCAGGGCGGAAGCTAGTCTAAAATACATATAAAAAATATGTAAATTGGATTTTGGCAACTGGGATAAGGCTCACTTCCTCTCACACAGAAGAGGCTTGGTTCCCAGCAGAGGGAACATTGTAGGCAAATTATGTAAACATATAAAAGAGCGCAACGATCGCGTACACGTACGCTTTTGGTCAAGACGCGGCCGAAAACAACCCAAAATAAAATACTAGTCATTTAATAAAAACACAATGACTGACAGGCCACGTAAAGCCTTATTCAACTCAAGATAGAAGTGAATTTCTTATAATACGCGGCTCTAACAAGGGTTGACATTGTGTGTCTGCCCAGGCAAAAGATAAATAGAATTTTTGGGTTCGCCGCGAATTTTATAAGCGTAAATGTATACAATAATAATATTGGTAATATAAATAATATAATTTATAATTACGGAGATGGCGGAATGAGATGGACTGCTTTGATAAAGATTGCTTCTTGCTAGCTCTGAACAAAGAGAGGTGGATACAGAGTAGGGAGTCCTTTCCCCAGCAGTAGGACATTAACGGCAAAAAATAATAATAAATACATACAAACGCCTAACAATTCATCAAGAAACGTGAACAAACATCAATACATACACACATCAAAAGTGTCTAGGGATCAACATATATTTTTGCAATAACTTTTCTCCTGATTGATATTAATTAAAATTTTCTTTAAGGATTCATCAAATAAAGTGTTTTCGTTTGTCAAAGTAACTATAAACCAAGTCACCTTTGCATTAATAAAGAAATTTGCCATTTTCCTAATAAAGGGATTTTTGACATTTGAACCACTAACACAAAAGTTCGAAAAAAAGACTGAAATAACAGTTTTCTTTAAAATTTTATTGGGTAACTTAAACAATTAATAATCCGTGTTTCTACCGCGAACACTAACAACACAAGAACATCGGTTTGGCATACTCAAAATGAGTTCATCCAAATCACGCTGTGGAATGGCCGCCCATGTTCGTTGCAACAACAAAAAAAGGTCTTCTTGCGACTGGATACCCTCCATATTCGGCAGAGCTCTTCTCTGTAGCATATCCCATGCATGCTCAATCGGGTTCAAGTCTGGCGACTGAGCAGGCCAGGGCAGGACATTGATGTTAGCTGCGGCGAGAGTCTGTCTTACAACTCTTGCGGTGTGCGGTCGTGCATTATCATGCATTAACTGAAATAAGGGACCGATTTGCACTTGTAGAGGAACGATGACGTCTGATACAATCGTCTCAGCATAAATTTGAGCGTTGAGGTTGCCTCTGATCCAAATCAACTCAGTTCTTCCGCCGATCCAAATACCCGCCCATACCATGATGGTTCCACCACTATAAGGATGGACTTCCTGGCAGGATTTTAATCGCTGTTGGCGTCCAGGGGTTCTCCAGTGTCGTATACGTCTTGTATCCGGTCTCATACCAAAACGAGACTCATCAGAAAAGCACATGAAACGCCATTGTTCTTCTGCCCAATTTCTGTGTTCAAGAGCCCATTGATATCGAATCCTACGATTGTGCATTGCTATAGGTGGTACCCGTAGCGGTCTTCGGGAATGAAGGTTCACTTCATGCAAGCGGTTTCTGACTGTTTGGTCGCTAATTAAGTTCCCTGAAGAGTGATGAAGCCTCACGGCTAACATCATGGCGGTTATTGTTGGAGCTCTTCGAGTTAACATTTGAATGTATCGGTCTTGTCTCCGTGTGGTGCAGCGATACCGTCCTCCATGGCGCTCAGCCACGGTACCAGTGCTTCGGTAACGTGTCCAAAGTCGACTGATAACACTCTGACTTGTATTCAGAGCTAAAGCCACAGTACGTTGCCGGGAACCAGCTTCTATCATTCCCACGGCTCTGAGCATTTCTTCCCTGCTTAAATGACGTCGCCGCTCCATAATAACGTTGGTTTTAATCAATAGTAGGGAAACAGTAGCACTAATAATGTCTTTAATGCGTTGTATGTTTTTATAGGGAAAATATTGACAGCTGATTTTCATCTTTTACTCGAATTTGATTCACAGTTCCTGATTCAAATTATGAAATGCACCAAAAAGGATCCATATAAATTTATAAAATCATAAATTTATTTCAAAGCCACATCTCAATCTCAAGAAATCCGCATAAAAATGCTTGATCCCTAGACACTTTTGATGTGTGTATATAGGCACGTGGGTATCTATATCAGAATCACTCATTTTGAAGTGGGTAATCGGGCGAGGTATTTTTGAAATAACTAGACAGGTCTACAATCAACAGCCTTAAAATTAGGAATCTCAATTTATATTCCAAAAAATATCACCACTATAATCAGATGAGAGCGGATTATGATTCAGGACGTAAGCGATCCGTCGTGGCGTCTCGAGCACGCCACCTTTCGCTTCAAACTACACGAGTCAGATGGCCGCCTGACGTTTATGACGTTCCGTTAGAGTGACAGTAGTGACACCACCGCTGACACTCTCGTCCGTACAATGTTCATTAATTTGACCAACAAATCCCACTAGACTAAACCCTTCTATGTGACGGCGCCAGAGACGCGCCATCACATATAAGGGTTTATTTATAAACTTTGCTTAATGATAGGTAATAATTATATGATAGGTAATGATTAGCGACTGTTTGACCATACATTTTTGACGTCTAAGCGTATCTCTACTTTTAGCAAAGTTAATGGGTATGATTCTAGTTAATTTTATGGTCTACGCTATATTGTAAGACAATGTGCATACTCAAAATAAAAAAATCAAAAGTCATTTATTCAAACTAGCCTGAGAATTTGCACTTTTTGAACGTCATAGACAGTCCCATAAAACGCCCACCCTTTACCATTTCCTAGTGCTTTAATTGGGAAGAAGAAAACAGTTTTATCTATGACGAGACGAATGCCCGATGGAATTTCCAATAGGCAAAAATGACGAACTTCCATAAAAAACTTCCAGCCCGTATTAAACTCTTTTATGGGACGCATTTTCAAAAAACCTTCCTTAGCGAGCACCTCCGTTATAGATAGCGCAATCCACGAAGACGCGTCCTACTCTTCTTTCTAATCGCTTACAGTATAAGTGTGCAACATTCCGCTAGTGTTTTAGTTTTGTCGATACACAGTAATTACTTCATCATCATCATCATCATTATTTCAGCCGAAAGACGTCCATTGCTGGACATAAGCCTCCCCCAAAAGGGGGGGTTTGCCATAATCGCCACGCTTGGCAGGCGGGTTGGCGATCGCAGTATGGTATGGTGGTGGAATGCATAGAGAACGCTGCTGCCCATTCTCCGGTACGACCCTTAGTCGCCTTAATAATTACTAATTACTTATTAGTGTTTTATTAGTGTGTATAAAAAAACTAAAACACTAGCGATTAGTAAGAAGAGTGGGGCGCGTTTTCGTGAATCGCGCTATCTATGGGTGTGTATGTATGGACTATAATTGTGGTGACTGGGTCTTAAGTAGGGTTGTCAGATCGGAAGACCAAAGTATCTGGACAAATGTAGGGATTTTGGGATTCTTGTCGGGAGAAATAAATATTAAAAATGTAAAATAAACGTTTATTTTTTTAATTAATAGGCTACAGAAAGACTTATCATTTGTGACACATAATTAATTTAAGTACTTACACTTAATTTTTGGGTAGCCACATGTATTTGGCACAGGTCGAAGTGGAGGTGCTTGGCGGAGGCCTACCTATGTCCAGCAGAGGACGTCTTTCGGCTTTACGGCTGAAATGATGATGTATTGGGATTGGACTTCACTGTGTCCACCAATTTGGAACCTTTAGGAGAATTCAAAACAGATTTAAAATTTGAACCATTTACTTCAAAGTTCAGTCTAGTTACTAACTCAGTTTTTATTATATCAAAGGCCATACGATTTCTCTCTTGTGTACAAATTATTTAGCAAACAAACACCCTTTCACAGTAAGCATTGCCTACTGGAATTGACAAAACAATTTTTTTTTGTGGCCGTTTGGTTGCATTTCTTTAATAAAAAAAAATAATTTAAAAAATAAAAAAACCCGACTGCGAAACTGAAAAGCTACAAACAAGCCCATTTTAAATTAAATAAAAGTTGGAAGCAGGCAGGACCCATTTCAATTAGAAAATATAATAAAAATGGTATGGGTCCCGCCTGCTTCCAACTTTTATTTAATTTAAAATGGGCTTGTTTGTAGCTTTTCAGTTTCGCAGTCGGGTTTTTTTATTTTTTAAATTACTTTTTTTATTTCCAGCTTTTTAGTTTACAAATGTGAAAGATTTCGCAAACGATTTAGTTCTTGGTACGTGTTTTTTACGATTTGTGACTTCGAATTACTTTTAACCATATAAGTTATATATATTTTGGTAATCACCTTTTAAAACCCTTTATTTTGATACCCCACTCGACAGGTTTCGAGAAAAAATAATTTTTTTTTGAAGACATATTGCGCCAAAAATCGGCCATTTTAATTTTTTTTCAATTTTGATATACCCAGTGTCACTCTCACAATTAAGACGAATCTAACGGCACCTCTCAAGCTGAAATCGATCAAGCCGTTTAGGCTACAGAGCGTGCCAAAGAAATATACATACATACATACATACATACATACATACACTCGAAAAACATAACCCTCCTTCTGACGCAGTCGGGTAATAATAAGCCCAAATTTTGTCATTTGACATGTATGTCTTTCAGAAGATGTTGAAATATGCCGAAGACAATAGTCATCTGTACCTATTTATGGCATCTTGGTCAATATCGTTTGAAATATGAAGTACGTACGTCGGGCAATACGGATAACTCTTTTCACGTTAATAAATTTGCACCTTTTAGAGACAATAGCGAGTTTTTTATACAAAGAATTCTCAGAAAAATCATAGCGTTCGTGCAATTATTGCAAGGACTTCGTTGGTGATCGACCTCCTCCGTTCCGTTTGACAAATGAGTGAACGTGAAAGCGCGCGGCAATTTAAAATTATTATTTTGAATAGAACTTTCCGAGAAGCTGTTTGTCTGGACATATTGAGTTTTTTCGGGAGTCCCTGAGTTTCTGGCAACCCTAGACTCTTAAGGCCTATAAAATATCACATTAATCGGTACTGGCATGTATCTAAGCATCTTCATTGGTGTAAGTTTTTCACTCCGATCGACACACACTATTGCACTATGAAATTAAGAATAGCTCATGCAGTGGGTACGAGTACGAACTATATAACAATAGCGAATAGTTATGCCGTCGTAAATTAACTAGTTAGCAAGGTGGTATCGTCGAGGCAATTTTATTTTGAAATTTGTCTTCCTTTTGATTTAGGTAATTTCATGCGGTATTGCAAATTACAAGCTTGGCTCTTGTAACTTTTATGAACATGGTCATAAGGTTTAAATTGCTACAATTGATGCACGCTCTTGAAAATTTGAAATGTGTACCGAAGCCCTATTTACACGATGCAAGCTTCCTACCTGCAGCAAACGATAAAATTCAAGCAACAAATTACTTGCATCATTTAATACTGTTTAAACAGACAGCGTCATTTATTTTTCGCGATTGCGATCTAGGTCCCATGGGGAAAGTTGTTCAGGGTGATGGTCTGTACCTACCCTTAAATATTTATTTATTTTTATTTTTTTTTTAAACGTTACCCCACACTAGGAATTTCTCCTGTATCATGGGTGCGTTTACAAACATTTAAACTCACATACACAAACAGCCAGACCCGGAACAACTACTTGTAGGTCATACAAATATTTGTTTCGTGCAGGAATCGAACCCGCGACACGCGGCGCAGCAGTCAATCGCTTAACCACTGCGCCAACCGTGCCGTCAGATACCATACCATCAGATATCGTGCCGTTAAATATGATCACACGTGTGTAACGATTTTATAGATGACCGTAATCCGACGGCCATGGTCGACACGAGCTAGTTGCATCTTTACCCTGCATCCAAACCGAAAGCGACTGTCATGCGAATACCCGATTACGCGATCGTTTACCTGAATAATGACGTATACAGGTTGGTCAAAAAGTCGTGGATCAAACGAAATAGGGAGATAAAGAAGGTCATTATACCTCTATAGGTCACTATATACACGACTGCTTTGATCGCACGAATATGTTACATTCATATAAAAGAGCGCGACGATCCCTTTAGGACGCGGCCATATGTGTGCTGCACAAGTAGGCGTTATAATTGCGAAAGTATAGCATTTTACAGTTTTCTACACGTGTATGCCCCCAGTGAGTACTCACCTTGAGAAGCCTTGAGTGGGTAGATCAAAGCTTTGGTAAGATTTATCAGAACCTACGGAAAATCCTAGTTTCATAATAATATTTTTAGTTGCTATGAAATATCGTACTCGTAGATATATTAAACAGGTCCTTATAAAATATGGTTATACTGAAGTCCTACTTATAATTTTTTTTTTAGGATTTGATGCACTGTGGCGTAAAAAGTCTGCCTCGCTATTCCGCAGGCTGCGTGGCAGTCTCAACACTTCCTGCAATCAATAACCGCCCGGGCAGATAGCCCACTAGTGTGAGCGATTACAAACCGGACCCGTAGGCTAAATGCGTAAAATACTATCAGTAGCAATGGGTTTCATTTTGACAGTTCAACAACATAGATACATTGCGTTGTTTACGTTGTTCAGTAGACACATTTTTCGAACATACGAAGTAATGGATTACTAATATCCTTTAAAATGATTCGCATGCGTCCCATATCATATAAAGTTTATATACATTTATATACTCTAAAACTTCTTCGTATAACGTTATTGGATATAACGTTTATTTAATCGAAAATCATTAGGTATATCGTTTAAAATATATAATTCCGACTCGGATAGGTTAGGTTACAAGGCCTTCGTGGCTTCGGCTTACGGCTACGTCGACATAGGATGCTAGAGCAAGCCAAGGGCACCCCGAGGTTCTGTTTGGTTAGGTTACTTTAAACCCTTTATACAGAAGTAGGAGCCCCGCCAAGCGGGGCTCCGTCGACTGAATGCAAGAGCGAGTGTATGAGAATACTAATACCTTTACCTAGGTATATATTAATTGGTTGGAGACTCATAGTTTTCAGTACAACGTAATTTAAGCTGGTAGAAAAGTATTATAGCAATAAACAGTCATGTTAATTTTTCGAAGATTTCAGTATCTCATTCGGTCGTTTTGTCATTTTGATTCGGACAAAAGTAGTCGGAAAATTAGTATTAAAATACTAATTTTAATACTAATAAATCGACTGCCTAAAGGCAGTAGATTTAATAATTTAAGTAAGGACAATTATTATTTTTCTGTCGGTGCTTTTATTACCCTTAGACTAAATAGGTTTTATGTCTTGAGTGGTATGTCAAACGATTTTATATTGTCTGTTATGCTTATAGAAATTAGTTACTTTAAAATTATATAAATCGTTTATTATATTAACTGATCATTATATCAAATAAAATTATAGGTTTAGTTGTTATATCTTGTAAATATTAGAAGTTTTGTAGTGTGTAAGCAATTAGGGTGCTGTTCTGTTTTAGTTATTAAGTACTAACATACGCTAAGTTATTTTCGTATCTAACACTATAGACCATTGTAGTCTGAATAAATAAAGATTAATAATAATATCAATGAAATAGGAAGATATTCTTGGAAATTCGATAAGAATCCATCTCCATTGGGAGATGATTTCTATCGAATTTTCAAGAATATTTTAATGCAAGTCTCTGTCAATACTTAGCTGTTTTTAGTTAGCTCTACCTTTTAATACTAAGCGAGATCACTGTCATCACATACTACCTACAACGCACCACGCGATGGGGCGCGGAAAACGAATCTAAATTCCCCGCGCTTTTATTGAATTTGTATGTCAAACAGCACTCGCGTGGTCGCGTTATTTGTCCCCGTGACGTGTCAGTTGCAGTAATATAATAATCTCAACAAAAACATTTTCATGTTGCCAAGACGAGACCATATTATGACTCGCACTGTCAAAAAGTTATCAGATCTCATGTAGAGCCAAGCTTCTAACTACACGCCCTAACTCTACAAACAGGCCCTAACTTCACAAAGTCTACATCTTTGAAATATGAGGCTTGGCCGTTTCGTTACTACAAGAACTATTTGTATAACAGAAAAGTAACGAAAAGTGAATACATTTTTCACCTTACGCCCATGTAACGGTAGCGTTTAATAAGTCCACTATTAACATCATCACTCACGCCATAGCTCGTTCATACAAGTAGCCGCAGTGGGTGCGCGGGCGGCCCGCGCGGGGACCGGGGTTCTCAAACTAGTTCGAGCTTTTTTCTAATAAAAAAAGTTATTTAAAAAAATAAAAAAACCCGACTGCGGTAAAAAACTGAAAAGCTAAAAACAAGCCCATTTTAAATTAAATAAAAGTTGGAAGCAGGCAGGACCCATTTGAATTTGAAAATATAATAAAAATGATATGGGTCCCGCCTGCTTCCAACTTTTATTTAATTTAAAATGGGCTTGTTTTTAGCTTTTCAGTTTTTTACCGCAGTCGGGTTTTTTTATTTTTTTAAATAACTTTTTTTATTTCCAGCTTTTTAGTTTACAAAATAAACGTGAAAGATTTCGCAGACGATTTAGCTCTTGGTACGTGTTTTTTACGATTTGTCACTTCGAATTACTTTTAACCATATAAGTTGTATATATTTTTGTAATCACCTTTAAAAACCCTTTATTTTGATACCCCACTCGATAGGTTTAGAGAAAAATATTTTTTTTTAAGACATAATATTGCGCCAAAAATCGGCCATTTTATATTTTTTCATTTTTGATATACCCAGTGACACTCGCGCAACCAAGACAAATCTAAAGACGTATAATTTATCAAAATCCGTTCATTCGTTTAGAAGTTACGAGGGAACAAAGAAACGGACATACATACATACATACATACATACATACATACATACATACATACAGGTCAAACACATAACCCTCCTTTTGGGCTTCGCCGCAGTCGGGTAAAAATAAGTCTTCTTCCTCCATATGTGACACGACAACACGCGGAACGCAGCCGCGTTCGACAGCGGACAGGCGATCACGCGCGTTCCCGCCCCCGCGCCGCTCCCCGCGTCGCTCCCCGCGCCGCTCCCCGCCGCGCGCTGCCAGTCTGGCTAAGCATTGAGTGTGTGTGTGATCGTGTATTGTGAATGAGTGTGAGTGTGGAATCCGTCTAACTAATATCTACTTTATGACACAGTCTTGGTAGTAGGGATTAATTTTAAAATATACATCGATTTAAAAAATCATGCTCTTCCATAATTTGTATCGTTCGTTATCAAAAATCAAAGGCTTATCTATAATATCAATCTTCCATTCTTGTTCTGCAGTCATTATCATCGTATCGAATTAAAACTTCGCAGACTAATTACTCAAGTCTGTTATTAACAAAATCACCATGGTAAACTTAAAGTATACAAACTTGCTTAACAGAATTTGTACCGAATTTTGATTTATTATTTAAAACAGCAGGAACAGTGGTGGCCCAGTCGCGGCGGCGGCCGGCCCCAACTTACGAGTTGTAGATCGTGGGTTTAAATCCAGCCAATTACTTTGTGTTATTTATATAATCACCACTGCTCTCAAAACAGCATAGCCTTTTCCCAACTATGTTGGGGTCGGCTTCCAGTCCAAGCCGATGCAGCTGAATACAAGTATTTTACATGGAGCGACTGCCTATCTGATCTTCATAACCCACTTACTGGGTTAATACGATACCCCTTGGAAAGACTGGTTGTCAGACCTTTGGGCTTTTGACTACCAAACGACGACTGCCAAAGATCCACGAACGACAGCCGGGACCAATGGCTTAACGTGCTTTCCGGGGCACGGAGGCGTTTTGGTATGTGAAAATGGTCACCCATCTACGGACAAACCACGAGAAGCGTAGCTTAACCTGATCGATCGAACTGTGCGGCGGTTATTACTGAGTAAAAACCCCCTTATGAAAACCAAATAAATAAACGTATTTTCTTTCTATCTTTCCAAACCGTCATGTCTTAGAAGCAAAAATTCGAAAATATGTAACATTACCAAACGCGCACTGGGCCCGCGTGGTGTATAACGGCCGACTGCCTCTCACAGATAGGACGCATTCGTCCCAGCAGTGGGAACGTTATAGGCTGATTCATCATCATCATCATCTGCCTAGCCTTTTCCCAACTATGTTGGGGTCGGCTTCCAGTCTAACCGGATGCAGCTGAATACCAGTATTTTACATGGAGCGACTGCCTATCTGACCTCTACAACCCACTTAGTGGGCAATACGATACCCCTTGATAAGACTGGTTGTCAGACTTTCGGGCTTCTGACTACCCGTTACAGGCTGATTATGATATATCAAATCCTTAGCTCGGTACTTACAGGGGACAATATTATCGTTAACAACCCATTATCTTTGGATCAAATGGATTCCTAAGAGCGTCCGTTAGTATGTATATAAATTCTGAATTTCTCAGAATTTCTGAAAGAATTCAGCAGTACCAACAACTAGTACCTACTTAGGCTGATAGTAAAGACAGAGCTAGATGGACATGGCGGAAGGATTGCGTGGAAGATTTTACATCGAAAACCAAGTGTTTTTAGAGTTCCGTACCTCAAAAGGTACACAGAACCCTTATATAATTACTTCGTTGTCTGTCTGTCTGACCGAACGTCACGACCCTTTTTCTCAGAAACGCGTGGAGTTATCAAGTTGAAATTAATATCATATACTCAAGGCTGCAATCCCTTGAAGCAGTGACAAAATTAAACTTCTAAGGGCTGATTTTTCCATCGCCAGGTAACTTTTATTCGAGAAATAAATTTGACGTTTGACAGTTTTTGTATGAAGTAACTGTCAAAATTTCAAAATTATTCCTCGAATAAAGTTATCAGACGATTGAAAAATCAGCCCTAAGTCAACGCTATCACAAAATACGGGAGTTTATGTTTTTTTTTATGTCGCATATTTTGACACTCGCAAGGGAATCAAAACCTATAGTTCCCGTTGACCTAGAAACATGAAATTTTGCAAGACGCAATGTCATGTAGCACAAGTAAAGGAAAAAATCCAAAAACCGTAAATTTGTAGTTACATAACTACAAATTTGTACGGAACCCTCGGTGCGCGTGTCGGACTAGCACATGACCAGTATTTTATCGATAAATGTACCAGAGAGCATCATCTCCCTCGCGTTGTCCCAACTCTGTTAGAGTCAGCTTCTAGTCTAACGGGATGCACTTGCATACCATGCATTTGACATGGAGCGATTTTCTATCTGATCTCTACGACCCAGTTACTGGGTAAATATCTCTTGGTATACTTACCAGCAATGATCAGCTAAAAATATCCGCACACTGCAGTCTATAATATCCACCTACACTTTATTTATTTTAAACTATCCGTATTTTAAACCTATGAGAGGCAATTTTGTTACAGTTTTTTAATTCACTTTTTCAGTTTCACCGAAAATATTTCCGAAGTAAACAACGTAGTTTTTAAAATATGAAGCGCTTTGAAGTACATTCTGATTGAAATGAGAGCTGACTTCCACTTGTATTTGACACTCGAGAAAAATGAAATGAGAGGACATCATTATTAAATTAGCTTTTGCAACTAAAATACAAAATTTTTAATTACAATGTTTTAAGCTAAAAAATATACTAAAAACTGGCCAAGTGCGAGTCGGACTCGCACACGAAGGGTTCCGTACCACAAGGCAAAAACGCCGAAAAGACAGGTTTGTTGTATGGGAGCCCCCCTTAAATATTTATTTTATTTTAATTTTATTATTTATTATTAAAGTTAAAATACAACTGAGTATTTTGTGAATATTTCAAGTGCCTACCTGTTGCCATTTTTGATATCGAGCAAAAAAGGGCAAAAAAATCGCATTTGTTGTATGGGAGCCCCCCTTAAATATTTATTTTATTTTGTTTTTAGTATTTGTTGTTATAGCGGCAACAGATATACATAACTTGTGAAAATTTCAACTGTCTAGCTATCGCGGTTCTTGAGATACAGCCTGGTGACAGACAGACGGACAGACGGACAGACGGACAGACGGACAGACGGACAGACGGACAGACGGACAGACGGCCAGACGGACAGACGGACAGACGGACAGACAGCGAAGTCTTAGTAATAGGGTCCCGTTTTTACCCTTTGGGTACGGAACCCTAAAAACTAGCCGAGTGCGAGTCGGACTCGCACACGAAGGGTTCCGTGCCACAAGGCAAAAACGACGAAAAAAACACGTTTGTTGTATGGGAGCCCCCCTTAAATATTTATTTTATTCTGTTTTTAGTATTTGTTGTTATAGCGGCAACAGAAATACATCATCTGTGAAAATTTCAACTGTCTAGCTATCACGGTTCATGAGATACAGCCTGGTAACAGACGGACAGTGTAGTCTTAGTAATAGGGTCCCGTTTTTACCCCTTGGGTACGGAACCCTAAAAAAGGAGTTGTGCTTAGAGCGAGGACTGCCTCGTAGCTACTTAAGTTTTATATAATAACTAGCTAATGGAAATATTATGCTAAAACTCAGAAATATTCACTTTAACTCGAACCCCTTATAACAATAATTCGCTAATGCATTAGTTCCCTATTAGGATCTTTTGTCCCAATAATGGACAAACTAAAAGAAAGGGTGGCTTAGATGGTACGGCCACGTGATGAGAAGACATAATAGTTTTTCAGTAAAAATAATCCTGAATATCCCTATGAAACTCCTGGGCAGAGGAAGACTCCAGCTATATGGTGGTCCAGTATCGAGTTGAATATGAAAGCGTAGAACCTCCTATGACAAGCCAGGGCAGATCGTCCTAGCGCCGCTGTACAAGAAGACCTGAATCCCAGTTCTGTCTGAGGTCGGGACTTCTTATAAAGACCCGACCTCAGATAGAAATGGGATTTAGATTCCCTAGTATAATAATACTAGCTCCTGTCCGCGACTTCGCCCACGAGAAATTTCTTGTTCCCTTTCCTTTTTGGCACGGAAACAGTTTTTTTGCTTATTACGTGGAAACTACAAGGCCTAGAGATTTGAAAATTTTGCTGCCTCTGGCAGCTATTATGCCCTAATTTTTGAGCTATAATACATAATCATATATTCTTTCGTTCGGAAGATATGACATGAGCATTTGGGATGCCGTCACTACAGCTTACACATGTTTATCGGTTTAATAACTCATAGACTATTTTGACCAGAGATTCGAAAATTTTGCTGCCAATGGCAGCTATTATGCCTTAATTTTTGAGCTATAATACATAATCATATCTTCTTTCGTTTGGAAAATATGATTGAGCAGCCGGGGTGACATCACTCCAGCTTACACATGTTTATCGGTTTAATAACTCATAGAGGATTTTGACCAGAGATTTGAAAATTTTGCTGCCAGTGGCAGCTATTATGCCTTAATTTTTGAGCTATAATACATAATCATAGCTTCTTTCGTTTAAAAGATATGACATGAGCAGCTGGGGTGACGTCGCTCCAGCTAACACACACTAAACGACTCATATTAACGAAGTTTTTGTGGCAGCTAAAATAAGACTGCGAACTTTGATTGCAGCTATTATGCCTTAAATATTGGCATAGGTAGAATTGTTTTATCACATATGAGGAAGCTGGAGTTATGTAGTGGGTGTGTTTACACATTTATTGTTGTTAGGGAAGTTTTTTTATTATTATTTTAGTATTCCCCACACCCACCACGGGGTGGGTCGGGGGAACACGAGGGAACACAAGAACACGGGCAGGCGATGCGATGCGATTCTGCTCGGCTCCTAAAGGTCCTAGCGTGATGTAATGATGTTATGCAGCCTACTAACTGCGCCCCGCGGTTTCACCCGCATAGTTGTCGATCTCGTAGGAATATCGGGATAAAAAGTATTAGGAATATCAGGATATAAGCCTATATGTTTATCCTGGTTATAAACTATCTGTGTGCCAAATTTCATTCAAATCCGTTCAGTCGTTTGAACGTGAAGAAGTAACAAACATATAAACACACACACCCCCCCTCACACAAACACACACACACTCATAAACTTTCGCCTTTATAATATTAGTGTATAGTGATAGCCTTCCTCGATAAATAGACTATCCAACACAAAAATATTTTTTTAATTCGAACCGTTCTTGCGATTAGCGCGTTCAACCAAACAAACAGACTCTTCAACTTTATAATATTACTAATTTTAATAAGATTCTGAAGTCGAGAAAGAAACATAAAACTTCTTATGTTCAGTTTCCTTAAGACATATTAATTATTGTTAAGTAGTTATGTGGGTGATCCGTTGAGATGCGTCAGGAGGTATCTTTAGGCACATCTGAAACTGTAAAGAATGAGTTTCTGCGCAATAGCTATTATGTATTATTCAGAAACACACTAATTAAGAACAAAAGTATTCCCATTAATAACTTTTGAAACCCACACACGAACTAAAACAAGGATTATAGACCAAGTGTGTTTGATAACGGTGATACGCGTGCAGCAAACTTTGTTGTACCCCACTTTGAGTTTAACAACTTGTTTGAAACTAGCTCATGCGGGAGTTGAAAGCTTTTTCGACATCTGAGAGATTGTGAAGTTTAAAGAGGAAGACTAACGAACAATATTTTCAGAGCCAGGTTATATATAAACCTACATGTTTCTGATAATTGTTCATGGTATATTTTTAGTCTTCACCCAATAGGGACTTTAAAAATATACTTTACGCGACTTCGTCCGCGTGAAATATCCTAAGACACTCGGCAATACTGTAGCTTTCTATCAGTGAAAGACTTTTCGAAATCTGATAAGCACTTCCAAAAATAAGCCCCTACATGACATACAAACTCACAAATTTTAACTCGATATATTATTTTGTATAATTATGTTTGTAGTTTGTATCCGAATCAGGCCGCAAACTTTAACATTGTTTGGGGTGGGGTGTCCATGGAGCACAGTAGTGTAACTGCCCTAAATATCTTGGTGTTACTCTTTACAAGTTTTTAATTTAGGTCTTTACCTATGAAATTGCCGTTTTGTATGAAAAAATATAAACGAATTTTTTTCATGTACTTTTTATTTGTATTAATCGAAGTAATCACCCATGCAATCAATGCTTCTTTGCCAACGCAGTGGCAGTTTATTGATGCCCTTCTGAAAGAAATCAGCTGGACGGGAGGCAACAAATTCTTCAAAGGCATTTTGTACTGTTGTTCAATGCTGGTTGGAGATGCGCCAGCTTCTCCATCATTGTGTTCAGTTCTTTATAGTACACATCTGCAGTAATGCCCTCCCCGTTTGGTAAGAAGCTGTGATGAATCACACCGGCGCTAGACCACCAAACAGTGACCATTACTTTTCTAGGGGTAAGTTTTCGTTTAGGGCATTGTTTAGGTGCTGAACTAGGATCCAACCAACTTGCTGAGCGCTTGCGGTTATCAAACAGAATCCATTTTTCATCGCATGTAACAATGCGGTTCAAAATTCCTTCATTTGTGTGTCTGTTGAGCAGTGCAAGGCACGTCTCGACGCGTACTTCGCGCTGGCGATCATTGAGTTCGTGGGGCACCCATTTGTCAAGCTTTTTTACCTTGCCAATTTGACGCAAATGGACCAATATTGTTTTGACGCTAACGTCGAAAGCTGCTGCTAATTCAGCCGTAGATTGTGTATCATCAGCTTCCACAATCGCCTTTAATTCGTCATTGTCGACCGAAGTCTTCGGACGACCGCGAGGTTCATTTTTCAGGTCGAAATTTCCAGAACGGAAGCGAGCAAACCAATAACAGGTGGTGCGTGGGTTTGTTGTGTTAGCTCCATAAACGTCGTTGATGTTGCGTGCCGCTTGTGCCGCGTTGCTGCCACGACGGTACTCATATTCCATAATTACTCGATTTTTTAACGTATCCATGATGACGAAAAAGATTGAAATGCGATGAAAATGTAACACTAATCAATAATCAAATGACTACTTTTGGAAAAAAAAATCCATGTTTTTAAAATAAAATTAATTTGAAATTAGAATTCTTAGCCAAACAAAAATTATTTTGATTTGAAATGGCCAGTACTGCAGAACGGCAATTTCATAGGTAAATCCTATTATACAGCAAAAACTGCAAGAACATCAAGCAGAAGGTGCCCACTCGCAACAGTCTTCTTCTAAGACTAGTCCCATCCAAGTGGGATGCTCCGCCTGGCGTTCTGCAGACCACTGGGCTGGCGCTATCTTTTTCTGTAGATGAATTCGTTTGCTGCTTGTGTCATTCTGCCCATACAAAATTACTGGATACAGCTTTAAATGGAATGTGTGGGATCGTCACTGGTTGCCTAAAACGGACCCCTGTACAAATGCTGTACCCACCAGCAGAAATAGCGCCACAAGAAATTCGCGATACACGACACCCTTTAAATGACAACAACCTTGGGCACAAGGTTGTTGTCATTTAAAGGGTTTGTGGCAACAAAGGCTGAGCATAAACAGTTTCTTAAAATGTGTCAAGGCTTCCACACACTGGAGAACGATCATTAAAAAGACTGAAGCTGTGGCGAGGCAGTGCTTTGGTGACCATACCATTTGTTCCACCTGCTAAGGGCCTAAGGCCACTTAGATACGAGTTGCCTTGGAGTAACCTTGAAGCCTTCTTACTCCAGGAACTGATGGACGCTACTAAACAAGTCGCCGATTTCGGGGTCTAGTCCATTTAAATTGCCATGGACATGCTAAAAAGGAAAAGTTCGTATCCTAACGATAAAATAATTACCCTATTTGTTGTCATTGGTTGTTGTCATTGTCTATTGGTTGTCAAAAAAAAAACAAAAAAAATGTAAAAGGTACCCGACTGGATTGCTGTTTCAATACATCTCTGCTGAACCCTTCGGGGTACATAGGCTTTTCGTTCGAACATCCTGATGTTCTGACGCCAGCACATCGAGCTACTACGATCTGTCAAATTTCTTTAATATATTTTCAGCTATATTGCTAAAGCATAAGGTTCAAGGTTGATTGGGAAAATTTTACAGTTTCGGCTAGCTTGATGTGCTGGCGTCTGTACGTCTTCTATGTAGTGTGCGTGTATCTGTTCCTCTATGACGCAAAGGACAAACAGAAAAAGAACATTAATCGCCACAGTAATACTGCATTTTGGAGAATTTAGACCATAAAGTACAGATTTCACTACCTAAATAAAAAAAAATAAAAAAAAATATTTTACAATATTGTAACTGACAAGTTGACAACCCAATAAATAAAAGTTATGTCTCTTGGCTGTCTTCCAAACCCATGTTTAATGAAACGTTGAAAGTGAGGTTTATTTTAGTTTATGATAGGTAATCATATATATTTTGTGCGAGAAAACTGAACAGAAGTTAGGGATATGATTTTGTATAGAACAATTCAGTAGGTAAATACGTAGATTTGTTGAAGGACCTTTTGGCATTGATAGACTAGACGAAAGTTATTAATGTCAACAAAACTGTTTTTAGGCGTTCGCCATTGTCGTTTATACGTAGATTTGTTGAAGGACCTTTTTCGATTGATTAATAGACTAGACGAAAGGTATTTATTTATTTAAATGACACGTCAACAACATAAATACAAACTGGGTTATATAGGGGTTAGATTTGCATCAACTAACTATAACGATAACCAATGCCTTGACACAGTTGTTAAAATGACGTCATAAATAACTATAAAAAGTAGTTATAACGATAACCAAAGTCTCAGAAATGCACACTATTTACTAATGAATACCATCACAGATTTTGGTAACTTAAGGTAAGTATATACTAGAGCATTTACTTGTAACATAACATCGAGCCGCTCTAATGTATAACCCTTGCTCGAACCGAACAATGAGCACAACCCTCGACGTTTTGTTACAACTCTATTTTGCAAACAATTTGCAACATGCAAGCAAATTTGTGTAACATTTCATCGAGCAAGATAAACAGCATCACACGCGACCAGCACATCGGACATTTCAACGAAGAAAAAGCAAAATAGTAGGGAATGTTAAAAGTAAATGCTCATTCGCCCTGAGCATTTCTCCTAACACTATCGAACATTGGCTAGAACGTTAGTGTATACTCACCTTTAGGATACAATAAATTATAAATAAAACTTATAAAGTGCATGTTATTATATATTGAGTTAACTTTATATTATATTAATAATTATTATATTATCACCGTTAATATGATAATAGATAATATTATTTTGCATTAACTTTATATTATATTAATAATTATTATATTATCACTATTAATATTTGACAATCCGTTGATCTCGCATATTATCTATTATCATCAATACACTTCGGAATGGAAACCTCCTTATAACTTGGATCAAATAATTTTAATTTCTTTTTTCTCTAAAAATGAATATCAAATGTGCCCCTTGCATGATGCGCAACGACCTCCAAAGTTAGGTAAAAAAATTGGGGTTTTAAATAATAGCCGCCCGGCTTTCATAAAACTTTACCACGATCCAAATTTTCCGTATGAAGTTTATTCAGTCTACCGTACGTTTATTATGCGTTTAATCACGGTATACGGTTTAAATTTTCAGAGTTAGTTGGTAGTTAAGTTAAACATTAAATGGTAAAAAATTGTGAAAATACAAAAAACGTGTTTTTCTTTTTAATATGTAGTGTTCAATATTGTACGGTGGTGAAAACTTCTTTAGCGGCGTTGTACACTTTTTTTGTAATGGGTAAAAAATGTTAAACTCGCGTCAGGACACGTGACCTGATCGTAAGATTCGTAAGATGACACGTGCTATAGATGGTGTGACTGTTCCTAACCTACCCTAGGCTGATAAAATTTTCGTTTTTCCTAATTATGTTACTTATTAGTGTTTAGGTCGGTTCCCCCTAAGGGGGAAGAGCCGCACCCCGCCACCGTACGGCTCTGTAGAGCTCGTCTCCAGACTGGACACTCTTCCACCGATTGAAATGAATTCCAAATATAAAGAAGTCCAATGCCTTGTCTCATCAATAGACCAAGGAAAGGATTGAAAGTAACGCTAAGTAAGACTTAGGAATTCATAGTTATGAACATAGATGAATGTGGTTTTAGAAAGTTAGTAGTAATAGAGGGATCCAAGGTACCTATATAATTATTATTAAGTTGTGAGTAACCCATACGCTAGCGTAACAGGTATTTGATCAGACATTACTCACACGATACCTCACATCTATACCTAGAGTACTCAGAGCAACACTTCCATATAGTGACGCAAGCGGCTTTTCAGCGGCATTGCGTCGGCATCATGCTCTTTTGGAGACATGGTCCCTAGCAGTTCTTTCGAACTGATAAACGTGACAAAGCGGCTTTTCCTGCGGCAACCGAGCGACCGTCCTTGTCTGACTACGGAGCGGCTAGTTCCAGCGGCATTGCGTCGGCATCATGCTCTTTTGGAGACATGGTCCCTATCAGTCCTTGGACTGGATATGATATGGTCACCCTAACTTTTGGAAGTTCACCCTTTGCACAACAAGCATATCTGCAAGACACGTGTTCATGTCAGTCTGACCGAATTATTGGTCTGAGATAAAGAATACAACATTCAAGAATTACTAGATAATAGAGTTGAGATTCGAAACTCACGAATCATTATTTAATAGAGTTTTGAATAGTCTCTCTTATAGCACTGTTATTGGCCGGAGGCAATGAATACAATGTTCAGGAATTATAGTACTAGAATTTACTAGTTAATAGAGTAGAGAATCACAAATTATGAATTACTAATTAATAGAGTCGTGGAACAACTCTCTTGAAAATCTACCACTTCCTAGTGTTTGGGCTGGGGAGAAGAAGTGGCATAACAAACTCCCCAGCAACACGTCTCTGTCTGATTAATTATATAACTTTAATAACTCTATCAGCCTAGGGTAGTTATTATAATGAAGGACTCGCCCAGTCACACCAGCAAACAACCACACACACTCATCACTTTTACTAGATTAGTCTAGTCTAATCTGGGCATCAACCCAACTATATTTAACTTAAAACCTAATATTCGCTATCTCGCGACAGCCCACTCTAACATGGCCTCAAAATAATGAATTCCCAAGAAGTGTTTTGCCTTGTCCCGACTTAGGAAGCTGGGGAACAAGGGGGGATACAAGAAAACAATTTCAATATAAAATAAGGTTGGGAACTCATTGGTAAGGTGATTAAGGAAAGGAAATCTACTTTTCTTTTGTTTATGAACGTTACAAGGCTTAAGAGGAATACAAAAGGGTAATTGACACGTAACGCTTGCGTCGGAGAATACATTGTTTTGAGTTACGTTACTGAAAGATCTTACAATAATCTGGTAACCCACCCCAGCGACGTAGGGCCGCTTTACAACAGCTGTTACGTCGTACGTGTACTGCCAGTCCTACTTCTAAAGTGCATAGGCCCTAGAGAGGGCCTGCTACGTTCCAGCAGGACACGTTCCCTATACTCAAGCATGCCTTACTCAATCCTAAGGTAAAGGACTGCGAAGTGTCTCTACCATTGAGCGAAACAGGTTTCCAGAAGTGCTGGACGCGTACTGTAATAATAACCACTTAGAACGGCCTACTCACCCTTTACTAAGACAATACAAAACTAGCGCAAGCGTACCGCATCGTCAGTCGGTAGCAGAATTCCTTACGAATTGCCTTGCTATACGCCGAAGTGGTTATTTTAAATCGTCACTTCACACTTCCCTTAATCTACCCAAGTTGGGGATGCTTGCAGTGTAATCGGCAGTCGTGCAATGATTCTTGTCTACCTAGCTATCTGGCAACGACGCGTTTCCACTGGGCATCCAAATTATGTGTCTCGCTAAATATTATTTTTTTGTATCAGTAAGAGGCACATGGGCCGGGTGTGATTTAACGAGACACAATTTCTAACGTTCCTTAGAACGGCTATCAAACCAGTTAGGGGTACTTGGTGAAGCCTACCCCCGCTCCCGGGAAGTGTGCGTACATCAAGTACAATGTAAGATATCCTGCAGTTAGTCAGTCCATAGGAGAAGGTAGCCATCACTAACGTTTGATTGGTTTGTGTCCGTAAACATGAACACCAGAATAAAAGGTAACACTATAATTCAAAATGGCCCTAACGAGTTGTAAGTTCGGTTCAGCCTTCCATAAGCGGTGTGACCGCCGTCAGTGTCAAGTTTTGGTTGTCTACTGTCGGTTGGTAAATGTCAAACCCCATAGAAGGCTTTCTCCGAGTCCCTAAAACCAAACGCATGCGTAGGATACCTCGAATTAGTCATTAAAAGGAACAAGGATGGATAAAATATTCAACACTCACCCAATCCAATCGTTCACAAACACTCACTGAGATTCACGCGCCTTTCACGCTACTTACATTATAGTAGACTAATATATCCTAGTCTAAAACAACAATTATTATTTAACGTATTAAATAACACTCTCGCTCTCACGATCCCTAAATCAGGCACACAGTTTCATTGCTATTGCCTAAGGTCTAACTCTGCTCATCTAGCCTACGTCAACCACTCAGTCTCGTGGTCTCCTAGTGTTCACTCAATCTCCTAACTTAACTAGCCTGGACTCGCAAGTCCGTCTCCTAAAGCGGGTCGACCCCGACTCCCCTCCGTCTCCCTTATAATTTCTCACATCCTATACCACCATGCTTACAGCCCAAATTCCCACACATTTGCAACATCTGTTTATCGCCTTTTTTGTACAATTTCTCAATTGTTTCAAGGGTCCGTTTTAGGTTTGGGTCCTTCTTAGAATTCGTACAAAATACTGCATCTCAAGTGACATAAAATATTGGTTTCCACTGATGGCTGGCACAAGTACCAGTCTGTTGTCCATAAAATAGAGAATATATGTGTCTCCAAGTGACGTCGCCAAGTGCCGGTTTTAAAATAAATATATAATATTTTGTTATTAAATAGGTGTAAGTGACAGACAGTCACAATGGGCAATCCACCGGGTTTAAACCCGGTGCTTTTGATAAACACCCGATAAACACCCATAAACACCCACAAAATTGGGTGTTTATCAAAGCACCGGGTTTAAACCCGGGTGGATTGCCCATCTATAGACGTGACCCTGATCGAAAATTCGTAAGATTCCAAAATATCAAAAATTGTAAACAAGTATACAGGATCAAATTACAGACAGACAGACAGACAAACAGACAGACAGACAGACAGACAGAGAGACAGAAGACAGACAGACAGACAGACAGACAGACAAACAGTTACAGTTACCAACAGATGTGAAAGACGGCACGGTTGTCATATTTCAACACGTTCAAATAAAATAAAAAAAATAAAGGAGATCGACCCAAAGTCGTACCAAAGAGTCTCATGCATCAAGATCAAAATATTGTCGTACCTAATTATTTTCATATTTTTTACAATATTACGCGTCGGGGATTTAATTTTTGAAGTGAAAACTTGTTTAGCGGCGTTGTACACTTTTTTTTTGTAATGGGTAAAAAATGTTAAACTCGCGTCAGGACACGTGACCTGATCGAAAATTCGTAAGATTCCAAAATATCAAAAATACACAACGTTAATATTCAAGTTTTTACTTCTGCCGGCACTCCCGGAGTGCAACCCGTCGTTTTTTTTTTAAATAAGATGCTTCTGTAATCGTGCTGCGAGTTTCATCAAAACTCAGATTTTTATAAAACTAACAGGTAACACAGTTTTAATACCTGCATTTAAAGGTACAACACACAGTAAAACAAAATAATAAATTAGCAAGGAGGTTAACAATCACTAACCACTAGCTGCGCCCCGCGGTTTCACCCGCATAAGTTTCGATCCCGTGGTAATATTGGGAGAAAAAGTAGCCTTTAAGTTGATCCAGGGTGTCAGCTACCTCCATACAATACAAATTTTATCAAAGTTGGTTCAGCCGTTTGAGCGTGAAGAAGTAACAAACATAAACACACACACACACACACACACATTCACAAACTTTCGCTTTTATAATATTAGTGTGATTATGGAATAACTTAAAATTTACATCGAAACGTCATTTCAGGTAATAATGTCCTCTCATGTAAAAAAATAATGTTTAAGCATAAACATCATCATTTCAGCCGTAAGACGTCCACTGCTGGACATAGGCCTCCCCAAGCTCCTCTACTTCGACCGGTTCTATGCTTCTCGCTTCCAACGGGTTCCTGCGGCCTTCACAAGGTCGTCGGACCACCTTGTGGGAGGCCTCTCAACGCTACGTCTTCCGGTACGCGGTCGCCACTCTGCCATCGGCCATCTGCGAGTTCTGCGAGCAATGTGCCCTGCCCACTGCCACTTAAGTTTGGCAATTCTTCGGGCTAAATGATAAATGATTTATTTCTGTAAGTAGGTTTTTACAAACACTTTTATACGTCATTATATTTTTTTAAACTAGATGTGGTCGGCGTTTCCTATCTGACTACTCTGAGAAGAAAGGCCGAAACAAACTCAGAGGTCACAGTCTCTTTTAAAGTCCAGACAAAATCTTGGTCAGATCGTGTGAAGACCATGTAGATTGATATCTGAAATAGTCTTTTGAGGAAAGAACCACACAGATTGAGCGGACCTGTCCAATCAGTGCACGCATTTGTCAAAAATCGTGCAGCTCAACTCAGAAATTGAGAAGCTCAACGATTCGACGAACAATACCAAATAAGGACATTTGGGTAGGCCGCATAAATTACTCAAACTGCCAGATCATGATTAAAACTAAGAAGGAAAACAGAAGCTATGTTGGTTACCTTGGTTCTCCTGCGGATCTCCTCATATCTGATTCGATCACGCAGGGAAACTCGAAACATAGCCCTTTCCATTGCCCTTTGGGTGACTTTTAGCCTTCTAATAAGGCCCATTGTGAGTGACCACGTTTCAGTACCATATGTCATCACTGGCAACACTCACTGGTCAAAGACTTTCGTCTTGAGACACTGCGGTATGTGGGACTAGAAGATATTGCGTAGCTTCCCGAACGCTGCCCAGCCGAGTTGGATTCGACGATTGACCACTTTCTTGAAGTTGGACCTACCTAACTGGATATTTTGTCCTAGGTAAACATACTCGTCCACGACTTCGAGTGTGGCGTCTCCGATCTTTATGAGAGTGGGTGTTACAGAGCGTTTGGCATGACGTTCGTTTTGTCTATGTTCAGAACCATAATTATGAACTACAAATAAAGCAAACGAGCGGGCACATAACCGGTATATGACCGAAAATGTTCCTCGCTATTCACGGGATTACAAAACGGCGGTCAAGAACCAATCACAACGCCAGTATAATTTGCACCTGTGACATTGTACGTCCAGTTTATACAATACTACTTTTTATACACAGAAACCTTCCGAAATAAATTATCGATGGTGTAAACCGCTTTAAATTCCGTAGTTTAGAAACAGAGGGACACTGAGAGATACGAAAAGATATTTTAATCCATACTAATGTTATAAATGCGAAAGTGTGTCTGTTTGTTACCTCTGCACGCTTAAACCGCTGAACCGATTTAGATGAAATTTGGTATAGAGATATTTTAAATTTCGGGAAAGGACATAGGATAGTTTTTATCGACATACCTTGGAGGCGAAGCCGCGGGCGGAAGTTAGTATAAGATACAATCTAACACTAAAAACACACACTATCTAATATTTATATTATGTACAAAATATATGAAGAAAAAAAGGGATAAACATGAAGGGCATCAAAAAATTCGTCCACATCGCTGTCAATAGTAAATGTGCTCAAAAAGCTGGCAGCGTTGCCACGTTCTATGGCAATGCTGATTCTTTGGCCTAAAAATAAAAGGAATAATTTATTACAGCGTAAGAAAAATACATTTTCATATTTAATCCTGCTACTCTAATCTAGTAGTATCCTAAACATATTATATTAGATAGTACATTGAAAATAGTCTAGACTTGAATAAATTCAGGCACTGCTATAACTTTTCGTTACATATTAAATACGTAGTGTTCAAGGATGGCTGAATAATTACCGATTCTATTTGATATGACTGCCTCATGAAATAAATTAATATCAAATTGATAGGCTTTAACATATATTACAAAGAGAAATCACTCTGAAGGTAGAATATAAAACAAAATTATCAAAAATAGAATGCAAAATTATTTGTATTAAAATAACCAGCCCATAGTAAGGTAACGATGCTTAAAGATACCCAGAGTGAGGAATATCCTCAACATGCGTGCCATACTCACGGTTTATTAAGATTAAAGCTAATCTTTTCTGAGTTAAGCTTTCATAATAAACTCCTAAAATGAAATAATGAAGGGCCCTACAGACCGCGCGGTCGTAGCAACTCGCGTGCTACGCCGTAGGCGCTTATCGTAGCGCGTAGACACTGAGCTGTAATTCTAAATAAAATTCTAAAAGTGAGCGGTAATTCTAAAGCTCACTTTGCTTTTTTATACCCCTCTTTTTTTTTTTTTTTTTTTTTATTTTTTTTTTTTTTTTTGGGTGGGAAATCATCAAATGACCCCTCCCGCTCTGGGCGGAGCGGAAGGGAGTGTCAGACTCTTACTGACTAAAACCCACCCGTGTTCCTTCAGTTGCCTGTGCCAGGGGCCACGGTATCTCTTTCGAACAACCCGCGACCCTAGCGGGCATCGGCCCTGGCGGACCCCGTCAGTTGGTGCTGACATCTCCTTGAGGCGCGCGTGGAACACAACGCGCCGTCGACCCGGGCCTGGTCCTTACCGGACGGCGAGCTGCCCATTGCTCGCCGTCCGCAAGCCCGCGCCTACGGTGGCCGGGAATCGGCTATCGATTCCCGACGCCCAGGGCGTCTCCTGCGGCGGCTAGGGGCGTGAGAGCGCAAGGATTGCCTCTCCCTCACGCGCTCCGCCTCCTCCTTCGCGAGCATCACTGCTTCGCAGAAGGAGGCGACAGCCTCCCATGCACTCTCACTCCGTACCATGGCCCGGACTAGGGCCGGACGCGAGAGATCGCCGCCGCCGATCGCCTCCGTGAGGACACGGCGGTGCTCTGCCCAAGCTGGGCAGATCTCCACCGTATGCTCCACCGTGTCCTCCGGGCGATCCACACAATGGTGACACCCGGGCGTTTTATTTAGGGGTTTTTTATACCCCTAAAGATAAACGTATAACTAATAGAATTTTAGATTTTTCTCATAATAGGTACAGGCTTACCTAGAAAAATATAATTAACTAAATAAGTAGGTATTGGAAGCAGTTCCGACTAGCAATTTTGTAATGTGTAAATGAGGTATCAGATTCACCGAACAAAAAGCGACGACTGCGTATTGGCGCGAAAAAGCGAAGGTTTTATACCGCATTTACACATTCGAATAGCGAGGCGAATGGCGAGGCGTGTAATGTATTATATTACATGCGTGTTCGTTATTCGCCTCGCCATTCGCCTCGCTATTCGCGCGAATGTGTAAATGCGGTATTAAACATCATCTTTACATTTTCTTTGCTCCGGTTTCATGATTATTATTTTCTAGGTTTTTATAGACAACTAGCTGTGCCCCGCGGTTTCGTCGTCGTCGTTTCAGCCGATAGACGTCCACTGCTGGACATAGGCCTCCCCCAATTTTGGGGGGGGGAATTGCCATAATCGCCACGCTTGGCAGGCGGGTTGGCGATCGCAGTATGGTATGATGGTGGAATAAATAGAGAACGCTGCTGCCCATTCTCCGGTTTATCAAAATTGGTCCAGCCGTTTTAGCTTGAAGAAGTAACAAACATATAAACACACACACTCACAAAGTTTCGCCTTTATAATATTAGTGTGATAAGACCGCCCATTGTGTCACCCTTTGTAAAATTAAAAGAGTGTTATATTATGTTCTATTCTATTCCTTAGAATCACGAGAATAAGTTATCGTCGCGTTCATATGTCACTTTTTTTTCGGGATTCCGGAAGGCGCCTTCTGTTGACGCGGCTAGATTACCCATCAAAAAGTGACATCATATTACGCCACCCTTGTGAACAGGAACGCGCTATAATAACGCGGCCTGAAGCAATAAAAGTATATAATAAAAGACAAACTCTTGAAACAGCGTCTCGTCGGAAAGAAAGTTCCTCTTTAACCGACTTCAAAAAAGGAGGTTCTGTATTCGACCCGTACGGTATGTATGTATGTATGTTTGTATGTCCGCGATTTTCTCAAAAACTAATGAACCGATTTTGATCATTCTTTTATTAATGAGATCCACATGCTTTCAGGAAGATTTTAGTATATAAGGTGTAAAAAAATTAACCTTACAAACTTTAAGAGGTGCTTTAGACCATTGGACTGAACAACTTTCACTATGGGACCAACTCTGAAATCACGAAAAAAAAATCCGCTGTTTCATACATTTTGATCAAGTAGGTAATGAACTTTTGTATTAAACAGCGGATTTTTTTTCGTGATTTCAGAGTTGGTCTCCTAGTGAAAGTTGTTCAGTCCAATGGTCTAAAGCAACTCTTAAAGTTTGTAAGGTTAATTTTTTTACACCTTATATAATACATTATATATATTATATGCATAAATGTACTGCATCTCCGGCATTTCTATGCGAATTTTGATGATTCTTCAAGTTGGTGTCTTCAATTCTTCAATGCACTAGTGTTAATTGAATTTGTGTAGGTTGGTACAAATAAAAAGTTAAAAATAAAATAAAACAACCGACTTCAAAAAAAAACACTACAAAGTGATAAATAACTTTAATTTCGGAAGTCGGTGTTAAAAAACGAAAATGCTGAACCAACGACACCGACTTCCGAAATTAAAGTTATTTATAATTTTGTAGCGTTTTTTTTTTTGAAGTCAATTGGTTTTTTTTTGTGTGTTTATTTATTTCTCTACCAACGACCAGCTTCATGGTTATTCAAAACATGGAAATTTCATTATCATATATTATGTAAGTTTAATATAGGTACATGTTAACCTTTCAGAATATATTTATTATAGGATGGTGAAAGCCGTATAAAATCCGTTATGGAGTTTGAAGAACAACCCGATCACATAGACAGATACGAAAAGCCACTTTAATTTATAGTACGTATATGTTACCGTATGATTATGAAAATCCATCTCACGAGATTATTACGAGTAACTATCGAAAAATTGTGAACTGCAACTAACCATCATCTGCTTAGCCTTTTCCCAACTATGTTGGGGTCGGCTTCCAGTCTAACCAGATGCAGATGAATATCAGTATTTTATATGGAGCGACTGCCTATCTGACCTCAACAACCCAATTACTGGGTAATACGATACCACTTGGTAAGACTTGCCGTCAGACTTTCGGGCTTGTACTTGGACTACCCGTAACGACTGTCAAAGATCTACGAATGACAGCCGGGACCAACGGCGTAACGAACTTTCCGAGGCAGGGAGGGGTTTCGGTATGTAAAGATGGTCACCCATCCACAGACCAACCGCAGCAAACGTAGCTTAACTTGATAGATCGACCTGTGCGGCTGTTATTATTTAGCCACGGGGCCCTCAGAACTGCAACTAACCAATATAACGCATAATTTTTCGATAGTTTATCCATGGCAAACCGACAAATTGTGAACTGGCATCAAACATGCTTGCGATGGAACGCACCTTACACTAATACCAAATAGCCAAGTAACTGCGACCAACTTAAGGGGCTTACAGGACCTAAACGCAAAAATGCAAGTTTCAGAAACAATTAAAGTGTAGGATCGACTACAGTAAACAAAATCAGAAAAATTATATGATATTCTTCAGGATGCTAGGTAGATATTGTGTTGAAAATATAATACAACTAATTTGATATGATAGAAAAAAAACATGAAGATACCTCTAAAAACTTTCTATCTCTGATTTTTTGTCAGGTTATTCTACAAGCAACATACTAAAACACTACTGTTTTAATTTATTAGTCCAAACAATAGATTTTTTGTAATTAAATAATTGTTTCATATTTTGCACCAGCGTTGTGTCATCGCGTTTCTCTTTCTTTTCTATGCAGTCTGACAGTGACCGCGCTTTAGGTCATGTAGTCCCCTTAAAAGTAGCGCTCGCTGGGCTCTACCGCGGCACCGCTCGCTCCATTCGCTCGGCTCGCGCGCGGTTGGTCACAGTTCTAATCTAACCTAACCCATTAGGCTGAGGTACTGCGACCAACTGGTCTACCAGTAAGACCGACCAATCAGGGACGGTTCACAATTTTACTGGTGTTAAAATAGGACAGATTATAAACCCTATCGATAAGTGCAGTTTCGTTTACAATTTGTCATTTTCGACGGTTTATAATCTAACCGTGGTAAATAGATAGAGAACAAGGTAAAATCAGTTTTTTTTTTTGTATATCAAAACACGATAAAACAAAAGAAGACAGTTTTTCTGAAATTATACTTTAAGTAACAACATTAATAGTAGTCGTTAACGTCCCAAAACAAACATAAAACCTATTTTATTTTAATATCGTGTTTAAATCCGTCTCACCGCGTCTGGGGCGATTAACTAGATAATCCTACTATCCTACTAATATTATAAACGCGAAAGTTTGTGAGGATGGACGGATGGATGGATGGATGTTTGCTACTCTTTCACGCAAAAACTACGGAACGGATTTTGATGAAACTTTACAATTATATAAGCTATACATTAGGATAACACATAGGATACTTTTTATCCAGATATTCCCACGAGATCGACACCTATGTGGGTAAAACCGCGTAGCACTGCTAATATAAATTAACTGTAGATGTTTTTGTGGGTTACTAGTAACTTCTCCTATTCACGCCTACAGCTCTGAGCTGAAGTGTGAAAGGCATAACATAACATCAACATCACAAATAGGAATGAATTCTCCGAAATAACGCAACGGGGGTGAAATTAGAACTCTCGCTCGTCACTCTTCGGGCTATTTCGAGTATTACACGAATAAACATTATTTTAATGGCTAATCCCCAAATATAATGCATGATCCCCAAATGAGCGATAATCGTATATTTTTTTTTACATGCAGTTACTAAAATAACAATAAATATGTTCCTATAATCGTGTATGTTTTGATGTTTGATTTTTTAATGGGGTCTTTAGTATTCACAAAGACATAAAAATTGCAATTTACAAGCTAACACTAAAATATATTTAAAATATAATACAAGCATATAATACAAAATTAAAGAAAAAGGCAGGAGCTCATTAGGCATCAAACAATTGGTATCTCATTGACAGCAATGGCGTCCCCATTGCTGTCAATGAGATAAGTGTCCAAAAGGCTGGCAGTATGACCGCGTTGGATGGCAATGCTGATTCTTTGGGCTTAAAAAAGTAATTTAAATAAATTAAACCGACTTCAAAAAGAAATGAACTCAAAATTATGAAATAACTTCAATTTCGGAAGGCGGTGTCTTGGGATCTGGATTCTAGTTTTAGTTTTTTTTTTAAATACCTTTTTATTTCGTAATTTTTAGTAAAAACTGTAAAATATTTGTTTGTAATAAGTAGGTTAGTAGGTTTTATTGTAAATATTGCACTAGAATTTGAACAAGGTTTTGAGATGTTTTTCCTTTGAACTACACCCGTAGCTCGTATCACTAATCCAGGCCGTCACACTTACACGTTAATTAGTCAATATCTTGAAAATTACTGAATCGATTTTGATGAAACTCCCACTGTTCCCTAAGTTGAAGTACATGTAAGCCAATAAGAAAAAATTGTCACGATCCGATTAATAATTACGGAGAAATGCGTGGACAAACATACATACATACGTCTATAAAATTTTGTATATTTGTTTGGAAGCCCTAATAGATTGTCATATGTGAATATAATGCAATTCCAATAATGTTACATACATACGTGTCGAATTGATAACCTCCTTTTTTTAAGTCGGTAAAAAAAATAGGCCAGCTCTCTTGTCACGTGAAGGGTCAACCAACCGCTTGTTGCCCGCCCACCAGAGTCAACGAACCGCCCTAATAAAGGGATCGTAGCAGGTGGCCTTCTGTAGTTTCTGCCTAGCTCTGTGGGAAGAACGCGTGATTTTATGTGTATGTGTAAATAATTTCGTACTAGAAACATAATCAATCAGACATCCATTTGTGGTCCAACCATAGATTCGTGTTTAGTAGTGTAGGTTTTGGGGGTGTAGGGTGTTTACCTCGTAAACAATGTGATTTCGCACTAATTAGTTAAACCCACCCGATTAATCCATCAATGCGTGATTTAATAATGAACTAACATAAATGGCCTATAATGTGGATAACATGTTGACCTCTATTAATAATAATAATATTTAAAATATAATTTATTTGTATATAATGAAATAAAGGAAATAATAATAATAAATTATTTATTTCGGACAACGTAAGATCCACTGTTTCCTATTTTCAAATTCCTTATAATTAATGTTAGTGTTATTTTTACGTATTTTTTTTTTTTTATGTTTTTACAGTTTTAAGAAATCTTGCAGACTAATACACGTAATTGTTAACGAAATAGTAAACAACTGACAATTGCTAATTACAAGCTTCCACATATATATTACAATGTTATGGAAGAAGATTAAAGAAAAAACAAAAGAGGAAAAAGGCATGGAAAATAGGGTAGGCATTTAAAACTTGTTTATCTGAGATCGTTTCATGTTGACGACGCACAAGCGAAGGGAAAGTACTTCGTTCGTTCATCATTCCTACAAAACGTCTCTTCTGTTACCCTAGTTTGTTTTTTTACTAAAATTGTAACGTGCAAGTGTTTTATGTCCCAATAAAATAAAATAAAATAATCAAAAATAATTATAATATTTCGATGGCAGCAAAGTAGAAGATCATCTACCAAATCGCAATTTTACAGTAGAACAGATTTACAAAAAAATCGTCCACTTTGAGAGTTACAGACCGATTAACATGAAATTTTCTATCATGCAACAAAATAACCTTCTTTATTGATTGTGTAACATGTTTTGTCGCTAAATCGTTGTTTTACTAAAAAAATGTCCATGTATTTTTTTAGAAAAAACTTCGACGTAGAAGAAGTATCTCTCTGATATCCGTTTAAATAAGTTGTTTGTTGTCGTTTGATTTAAGCGCCCATTTCATTTAAAATATCTTATAATCTAAGATACTAATCTCCAGTAGGTAATACTTTTAAGGATATTTGAAGAAAATCTAAGCAACATGCAAACAGTTGCTTTCATATTCCCTTTTTTGACCAAATTTTGTAGATATCTTTATTTACTTTGCATTTAACATTTTATACAATTTAAAAGTAATTTGTTCCTTGAGGCACTCATTTTCAAATATTAACTGATATTTTAATAACTAATTGAAGGTAGAATGCGTGAAACAATATCAATTCAATAAAAAGGCTCGAAATTATGACCTGTACACATTAGAATGTGACAAGTGACTGATAGGTCTTTGTTGACGTTTCCTTCATCTGTCAAAGCTCCAAAGTAAAGGCGGACAAATTCAGATGTCCATTTCTACTGCAAAAAGGAGAAGGGAATGACTCCATAGATTCCTGGGCCCAGGTGTTAACTGAATCAAACTAGCCTTATTTGTAAGAGGATATAATTATAAGGACTCACTGAAAATTTGGTGAAATTTGGCTATCCAGGAATCAAGTTATATGAATTATAGTAAAAGTGAGGTTATACATTGTAGTTTTTTATGTTATTTACGAAATACTTGTCTGTGTGGTGCCGGACTTAAAGAATACCACCACCCCTTACTTCCCGTGGGTGTCGTAAAAGGCGACTAAGGATCGTACCGGAGAATGGGCAGCAGCGTTCTCTATGTATTCCACCATCATACCATACTGCGATCGCCAACCCGCCTGCCAAGCGTGGCGATTATGGCAAACCCTCCCAAAATTGGGGGAGGCCTATGTCCAGCAGTGGACGTCTATCGGCTGAAACGACGACGAAATACTTTGAATAGCTTTGGTTGTGTAATGGTTTTATGTATGGAGCGTGTGACGTGTCGAAGATCTGACACGTTTGGCTCTCCCGCGCCCTGGACAGTCGCTATAGTCGAAGACAGGTTTCTACATCCAATATCCTGTAACCTAGAAGCAGTAGGCACCAACCTTTTAAAAACTAAAAAAGGGCGAAGAGGAAGTAAAATAAAACACCAATATATGTATAAAATATGCATTATTCATCTTCAATAATTATGAGAATATCATCTAAAAATTGTGCAGGAGGAACACTGGAATGACCAACTTGGGTTGGTGCATCGATCGCACGTCTCCCAAGAACCACATCTTGGGCCAAGTCCCAACATGCTTGGCAACTGATAAAATCGCCTCATCTTCCAAGACTCTTCTTACCAATAGAGTTACTGTGATCAGTCGCAATCGTACAATTTACACAGCGATCCATGTCGTCAATATCCAATCGATAGGAGTAACAGTTGTCCAAAATAGAGAGCCAGGTAATTTAGAGTAGCAAGATCCGTCAAACAGTCCGTTATAATGTGCAAAGCCGAGGTCGTGGGGTTAAACAATAAAACAAGGAAAATACGTGTACACTTAGAACGAAAGAAAACGAACGAGTACATCTGTCAGTCAGTGACTGACGATGTCAGGCACAAGTGTCGCCAGAAGAAAAAAATTCACTATGAATCTATTCAATCGATTCCACGAAAGCTTGATATTGCAGTTGTCAGTTGTCACTCGATTTTCATACATATTCTCATATTTTACCGATTTATTCATAATCGATTAGTAGTAATACAGGAATTATTTAATCGATTATTTATGTTTCATTAACTTAATTTAAGTTTTCTCACTTTCTAGGTAGAAACATGGTCCCATACTTTGTGATTTCCTTTAGAAAAATATAACGATTTTTTTAATACACGTTTCAACTAGTTAACTGCTGGGCCCAGAAGTCCCCTTCTCCTTTAGATCTAATCTCATCATCAAAATTTTTGCGAAAATGATTTTTTTACAAAAATTTGCTTATTTCAACCCTATCTACAAATCTGTATTAAAATTATTTCAAATGTCAAAATCATTAAGAAAATCTGACAAGTAAATAAATATACTTAGATTATAAGTATATTTATTTACTATTATAGGTTTTGAAAAAACATCGCAGTAGAAACGGACATTTGAATTTGTCCACCTTTACTTTGGAGCTTTGACAGATAAAGGAAACGTCAACAAAGACAATTCTGTAAATTGGTTTCCAATAGCTGTTGAAAATATTTTTTTTATAAGTAATATTAAACATAAATTTACGAATAATTCTAACTTATATTATTATAAATCTGATACGGAGTTTTTTGTTTATTTTTGACGCTTTCAGGCTTTGGATAAATTTTGGCACATGGGTAGACCATGACCTGGATTAGGACATAGAATACTTTTTATTACGACATTTCAACGGAATCAAGACGTATGCGGGTACAAAAATAAGATGAGAAAATTCAGCAACACCTTTACGGAGCACGCGTGAGGTAGTTGAGACAAAAAAAAAAATTGGCGGTAAAATTGCTTTACTACAGTTCATTTTGAAATACTTTAATTCATTTTTATTACTCATTAGAATCCCTTAGTGTCTAAACACACTATGCCGAAGTTACGCGACCGAAGTTCGGCATGATTACGCCTGCAATGCTATTTGAATTACTGACGACACATTATGCCGAAATTACGTTGCGTTAAATAGCATTGAAATAGCATTGCGGGCGTAATCTTGCCGAACTTCGGTCGCGTAACTTCGGCATAGTGTGTTTAGACACTAAGATAGTTAATACGCTGAATTTATCGGTATCAAGCATAAATCAATTATGAGGAGGAATCTTCAACCCTGAATTAATCAGACTAAATGGGAATTCCGTCTGATTAATTTATGACGTAATCTACGAGGTCCGGTCTGACCCGGACACGGGGAATGGAAGTCTGGCATTTGCGGTCAACTCGCTCCAATATAAAATTGGTAAGTACGGATATTACTCCGGGAATTTTAGTGCTCTATTGCAACACGAGAATAAAATTGTATAAAGTTTGTATAACTAAACGTCCAGTTTTATTTTGTGTGGCAAAAGAGATAACTATCATCTAACCCTACATCTTAACATCGCCAGTTTAAAACATAATCAGCCTATAATGTTCCCAATTCCTTGGGACACAGCCGTCATCTATGTGAGGGAGTGAGCCATAATCTACTACGAAGGTCCAGTATGGGTAAGTTGATGTCACATCTCTTCCAAATTTTTTGGTTCTAAGTTTCCCCATTATGTTTTTCTTCACCGTTTTAAGAGCAGTGGTGATGAAGTAAATAATTTACACCAAGTAAAGCGCCTGTCTGGGTTCGAACCTACGACTTACAGCTCGAAAGTTGTGGCCGATACAACTGGGCCACCACTGCTCCCTACTTTTGAACGGACATTAAGGGCAGGCCCATGGTAAAATCTTCAATCTTAGATTCGATTTAAACAGTAGTAAATCATGTTCAAATTGGAAAAAAGTATATGGCAGGAAACTTCATTATAAATGTAAGGGTCGACCCAGACGAAAACATGGTGCGATAAAATTTTCTCGATAGAAAACTATCACAAAGTTACCTCTAATTTTCAACTATTTTGGTTTGCATTCTATTTTGGTGCATATTACAGAACCACAAATTAGATAAATAATAACACTTGTTATAACCTAGGGATGACCCAAGCGATTTTTTTAAATATTGTCTATTTTAAAAGATAATCGAATAAAAAGCATTTGGCGCTTACTACATTTTTAATCCGCGAGATACGCTGTCTTCCGTCTCGCGTGACACGAGGTTGAGACATACGTTTGTTTCACAAATGCAGCGTTGCCAGATCGTTCCTTTTGGAACATTTTGCGTTCTATTTTACGGTCATGCGTTCTCATTGCGTTCCCATCTTTTGTGCGTTCTCTTCGTTCCTTTTTGTATAAGTACTACCAATGATATTCTAATAAACAGATATGTTATACACTTACAAAGCAACAGAAAAAAGTGTTCCGCGCCGAGAGGCAGCACACACACACTTTTCATTCGTTTTACATTTCACTACAAGTAAAAATGATAGAAAAAGGATAGCTTGATAAAACCAATAAGAAAAAAAGTGACAGCTAGATTGTTGTCAATTGCGCGTGAATGTAAACAAACATTATTCGGGCTACCAATCATCGCACGTTGGCATCATTGACTAACAAATTAACTAGGCAGAAAGTACAAACCGCGTGTACAGAATTTGTAGTCGGGATTTGTGCCTATGCAACGAATAAACACTATTAAAAGGTAGGTAGGTGAAAAATAAAACACGTTTTAAAAATAAAGAAATACAATTGTAAAAATAATCATACACCTTCGAAAAGATTTAATTTTAATCTCAATGGTAGGTTTATTTTAACACTATCTGTGACATACTATGGTAACGATAAGCTATTAATATTTTCTTTTCCTACATAATTATTATGACATGTTTAATTTATAATTAAATATATCAAACAAAATTATAAAGAAAAGTTATTAAAAGGGAAACTAGAACTCTGCTGTAAAGATGACTTTACTGCCTAATATTCGCATCTGTACTTTTATTCTATGTCCGGAGTGCTCATGCGAGCACTCCGGACATAGAATGTCCGGAGTGAATAGAATGTCCTTGTCATAGAATGTCCTTGTCGTTCTTACGACAAAAAATGTATTTTCCATCTCTTTCTTTTCCTAACCTCCAAATATCAGAATATTAGGAAAAATAATTGAAATATATTAAGGACGCTATCACATTTTGAACTTGCTCAAGTTTAGGTATCTGAATCGCAACACAACAACATTACGCGCACGCACACATTGAACCCATTGTCCGCTCGATTTTATACGTAACTATAACTAATCTTGGCACTTGAAGGCATTATTTTTTAATTTTACTGGTATTTATTGAGTAAAGTTAGTTGTTAGTTCGCAATCGAATTTGGTAACTGTTATTAGTACTTACTATATGTGATAATCACGTTTTTAGTATTGTTGAGGTTCATCAGGCATTATGTACAGTGGGCTGCATCAATTGGGTACCCCAGTTGTATGAACATTTTAATACAACTTGGGTACCCAATTGATGCAACCCACCGTACAATAAGTAGGTGCCGAAAAACGACCTCAACATTTTAGTATTACAAGGAACATCTACGCTTATCCTTCAGTCTGCTCTTAGTTTGAAAAGAAAAGGTAAGTACTTTTAGATACCTATTATTTTTGATGAAAATTGTTGGAGCATTACCTACATAATCATAAATATATAGCCTGGGAGTTGTCGTAGTTTCGTTGTGATATTTAAAAATAATCATTCACTTATGAAAACAGTAAGTATTTTATTTACTGGGGCGAGAGTTCATTATTTTTTATAAAAATTAAAAAACTTTGTAACAAAAAAAAAACAGACTCCCAAAAGAGAAAAATAACTTTAATTTCGGAAGTCCGTGTCTTTAGATCTGTATTTTAGTATTTTGCCACCGACTTCGAAATTAAAGTAATTTTTCACTTTGTAGTGTTTTTTTGGAAGTCGGTTTTTTTGTAAAAAGGTTTTTATTTCTCGCTTTTTAGTCGGGTCCCGTTTATAATGTATCTAACTTATAATAACCTAATGTCAACTTGCTCATCGCCTTTTACAAAATATTGCTTTTCTCAATGCAGGGACGTTAATTGTTGAGGAGTTCTCCTGGTATTCACCTATCAGCTCCATTTTACTATTCGTATTGTGACGAGCATAAATTGATTAACAACCATATTAAAGTAATCTAATCGAATCAAGAAAGAAAAAGAAACAAAAATTTATTTTACAAATTTTAATTTTTTTTTTTGAAATCGTTTGTTTTTTTTTTTTGTAAAATAGTTTTTATTTTTCACTTTTTAGTTGTACCTACCTACTCCACACAAATTCAAATAACACTACTTGCTATGTGAATATCAGTGACAGGAAGCTATTGAACACATCCGCGTACCCCTTTAGAGGGTACAGGCGTGATGTTATGATGTGAAGTTGCATAAACAATGCATAAATATGCGATAGCAGCAATCGCGGTTGATTTGCTGGCACTTATTGAAGAGTTCCGTTGTCTGTCTCCGAAACTCATCATCAGATCTTTACGTAATTTAAATGGGACCATTTTGCAATAAACCTCTTTCGAACAAAGAAAGAATTTTGCTAATCCGTCCGTCCGTATATGACGGAGTTATGCCCGAATATACAACCTCCTCCTTTTTAGAAGTCGGTTAAAAATACACTCGCCATCTTGAAAAAAAAAAAATGGATGTCATATTCGTAATCACCACCCCAAAATCAACTATAGTATCGAATATCTAAAAAAAAAAATTTTCCGCCATTTTTATTTGATTATAATTTATTAACATAAATATTTATACAATATTTATCCGTCATCTACATCCATTAAACAAAAAATTACAACTAAGTATTTATTTCTGAAACAAATTCCAAAAATCGTACTTAATTTTATTTCGGTTCGAAAAAGTATCAATATATAAACGGAACTCACTTTTTAACGTAATTATTTTTTGCGAAAAGCGACATAGCCGTGCTTTCACGGGCGCGTCTGAGCGCGGAATGACCGACCGGCAAGTGTCCGCGGGTAGAAAATGTATGGAGAAATTTGAGAGCGTTTCTTATTTTTCTCATAAAGGAAATGTTATTTATTTATCTACAAAATATTTAGCTTATCTTTATAGAATTATATATAGGCAACAATATCTTCTTATTTTTAAGTTAAAATATGCATTGGATTTAGCTATATTGGGTCCTATTCAGACCCCTTTATATTTAATTTTTTGCGATTATTGAGATGGTGAAAACGTATTTGTGTGAAAATTTTGTATGGGGCTATTTAATTGCTTTGGGTCCAGTCTGGAGATGAATATATTATCTTCAATATGAAACCAAGATATCCTCGCAGTTGTGACTCCAGTTTGTTAAAATGGTACCTGAAAAACACTGTTATTCGTGGAAAATTGTGATAGCGTCCTTAATAAATCGAAGTATAATGTGGACTTTCGTGTGGTATGATTCCTTGTGTTTTATTAACTTTGGTATCATAATTGGTACACTTTCTAAATACACAAAATGGCATTTTGGATGGTAATTACGTAGCTGCGCGCACGGTCTCAATCGTAGACGTGCGTGACACAGACTAAAGGTAATACGTCCCAATTAGGACGTATTCTAGTCTTCACGATTTGCGCGCTCATAACATATCTGTTTACTAAAATATCATTGAGTACTACTCATTGATATAGGAAAAACATGGAGACGCCGCGTTATTCTATACATACATTTTGCTTATACAAATATGAGTGAAATATGATTCAGAATATGAAATATCGTTTTGTCTCGTTCTTTCTAATAAGATAATCGTATTTGATAAAAGAGACAACAATATTTTAAGTTGTTGCTCATTTTAGCAACATTTTGTCGTGACGTAGTAACAGTAGTAGGTAAGTACCGTAGCAGCCATCTTTTGCGACGAGTTTGTGGTAGTTTTGCTGTCAAATGTTTGTTTACTTTTTGTATTATTGAGATTAGCGAGAAAATTACAATTATTTTACCTTTTAAAACTGGATGCAAATGTTGGAAAACAACAATTCAACATGCCTGTGTGTTGTATTGTGAAGTGTGGTGCAAGAAAGAATGAAAATCAACCTCTGTTGTCTTTGTACAGGTTAATAGCCGGCTTTCATGCAATAATTAATTTAATAATACACATTCGATGATACAGAGAGCTGTGGTGGCCAAGTGGTAACGGCCGCGACTTACGAGTTGTAGGTCGTAGGTTCGAACCCAGACAGGCGCTTTACTTTGTGTAAATTATTTCATCACCACTGCCCTCAAACCGGTGAAGGAAAACATCGTGAGGAAACCGGCATGTCCTAGAACCAAAAATTCGAAGACATGTGACATCTGCCAATCCGCACTGGGCCCGCGTGGTGGATTACGGCCCACTCCCTCTCACCGAGAGGAGGCCTGTGTCCCAGCAGTGGGAACATTATAGGCTGATTATGATGATACAGTTATAACGCGATCATTTTATGGCTAAAGTATTGATAGGTGGGTTCATTTCCGTATAACAGACCTTTTTAGTATATTTTGTTAATTCATTCGTTTGTTTACAATAATATGTCAAATGGAATAGGGTTGTACCGTTGCCGTAATAGTTTCCGTAAACTAGTTCCTCCGCTGAAACGTCATCGGTATATTCTGCGATCTGAACATAAATAATCCTGTGTCTTCTTGCCAGGTCCGGCCTCTGGTTCACAGCACCGAAATTAAAATATTTTATTTCACATAAACCTACATGGCCACTTAGGAAACGTCAGAAGCTAGGTGCACGGTTCCAATTGGTTGTTTCCTATAGGGAAGAACTGGCAAGTAACTCCACAGTTACTCTTTTAAAAATAATTGGCTTTTACGTTTTCTAATTTGTTAAGTACCTGGCATCTACTGATTTTAATAAATAAATAACTCGTTTTTTATTAAATTTATGGACTATCTGTTTCTCTCCTCTCGCCACTGCAGATTCATTACCGAAAAAACTCAGTGAAAGCTGAAGTGACGGTAACAAAGGGCAATTAAGAAATATTTTGTTTTTACATTGGTACTTGCGCTATCAGATGCATTTCTAAGTAGGTATCTTATTATATTGCCATTTGTCTTGACCTATAATATTTTTCTCTGAAAATTCTAACTTTAATAAAAGATTTTCTGTTTTGACTTGTGCCTATCGATAAATAGTTCAGTAATTAACCATGAGTCTTTCGTTTTACGCATCACAAAAGATTAGAATAGAAGTATTTTTGCACACTTTATTTTTATGCAAAACTATAATGTATATTTATCGCAAATAAAGTAGGATACGTTATTATAAAGTATGGTTGGCAACCCTAATTACAACAGACGTAAGTTATTATGATCCAAACGTGATAACTAGTAAGACTCCTATTTATAGTATCGATACTCGATAATAGTAACACCTGTTCCTTGATTGACACAACCCTAGCAATGGCAGCCATTTTATGCGACAATACGAGTTGAAGGTATGCACCCTTTTTTGTAGGTATTTCCAGTCCATACTTTTCTGTGTCAATGGTACTACTTCACCTCTAGCGACGAACGCCGAGGCAAATATGAGCCTACACAAAATCTTCCACAAAAGAAAATTTCTTATAAAAATAAGCAGTAGGTAAGCTGTAGCACTTGTATTTTGTGGCTGTAGTATAATTAGTATAGTTGTAGGTAAGGTGTTTTTTTTTAAATAAATAATTTAATTGCGGCTGCCAGCAAGCTATATTTTTTTTAAAACAAACGTACTTTATGTAAGTACTTTGTGCGTGATAATGATTAATGATCTGCAAAAATAGTAATATAAGATGTGATGTTTGCCGCCTGCATGATACTGACAAACTAACATACCTAACTAACACAACTTACTACAAAAATTTATTCTTAATGTATAAATAGATTTTTTTTACATATTTTTCCTTTGCGTTCCTTCACCGCTAATTTCGTTCCTTTACAGACATCCCAGCGTTCTAAATCTTCAATCACTACTGGCAACACTGCAAATCAGTCGCCGTCGCTCTGTTGAGACGAGAGGACTGCGCTCAAATTTTCGGCTGCGCTGGATATAATTTAATTACGTAAACAATATTTTCTTATTTTGTCACTTTGTAGGAAAGAAACTGTGAAATACAGGCTGTTGATTTGCATCCTAGTCAAATTCAAGGACGTAATTATGCTAATGATTCTCGACCCAAATCAACAATAAAATGGGTAGGTATTTTTTTTATTTTTTTTCTTATTTACGGAAATCCGTAAGTGTGAACCAGACGTATTTAAACGCGGCCCGTCTGTTACTAGCCCTATAACCGCGCTTTCATGAACACACACATTCAAATGCGCATGAGAATCTATCATTCGATAAATTCGTAGGTAATCAATCCCATCCCCCAATCACGATGCGGCGAAACGGGTACTTAGTCTCCCGCGCACCCTAAGCCACGCCCCCGCGGCCTCGGAACTAACAGTGTAATTGAAATCGCCGCCGCGTTCGTGCGCTTTGCGAATTCCGCTTCTCGGTACATCGTTGAGACGTTCAATTCAAATGTCGTGCTGGTGGAGATGGTCAGGTGGGTATGCCATCAGTGGAGACAGCCTACGTGGAGTCATCCGGATGTTTCCCGATCGGGAACCCCCATCACAAAGCGTCTTGCTGGCTGCTATGCACCACACCAGTGTTGCGCATACTGAAGCGTGAACTGCAACACCTGTTCCACTACCCCAAGGCACAAGACATTCACCCAGGTGATAATGCCGTGCGGATTACCTACATTTTGTCGTTTTCGACACTAAAAACGAATGTGTTAGTGTTGTTAAGCTGAAGGAAAACCAGTACGTACTACCTAAGTACGTGGCCACTTTACCTCCGGTAACATAGGTATGTAATTTATTTATTTGTACAGTTTGTAAATACGTTGTTAGCTTAATCAATTTCATAAGGGTAAATAAGTTATTTCAAATTTTTAACTACCTACGCCAATAATACCTAAGAGTCGAAAGTATACCACGTACTTACACTTAACTAGAACGTCTTTCCATTTCCATCAAACGTAGAAAACATTTTTAGACTTAGTGGATCCAACAAAGGTAGAATTATTGCCGGTCCTAAGCCCGTTAAGTAGGAAGGAAAGTATCAAATCAACCAATTTAATCCACAAATAAAAATAAAATCACTACGAAAACTTTAGCTTGAAGGATATTATTAATCATCTGATAACAGGTCAGTGAACTTTTCTTTGGCGCACTAGTATTACTGTCATTAGTAAGATTTCCGTATTCCAATGATGCTCAAAAATGAGTTAATTATCAAGCGAAATTTATGACAATAATGTAGGTGATTTTCGAAATAAAATTAGGTAAAATTATTGCTACCGGTCATTGCACTGTGACGCGACGGCCGGGTGCGGGGAATTACATGGCAGCTGCATGCATTGTCGCTGTGTGCATAGTCGGGTGATTCTGTTTTATTTGTATTGAATTAAGGGTTTAATTCTGAAATACTGTTAAATTTCTTCAACAAAAAAAAAAGCAGCGCTTACTAGTTATTGCCCCCTACCGTACTTCAAATGATTATTTATGTCTTTTATGACAACCTCCTGAAATTTGACGAGGATGCAAATCAACAGCTTGTATAAAACATGGAAAAATGACTAAAACCACTTCCAAAACGATTATTAAAAATGTTAAATATTGACAAACTGAATAAATACCGAGCCAAAACTATAAAATAAAAATATTAAAATAATTCGATGTTGATATTTGAAAACTCAAAGTGACATTAATTTTATTTGACATATTTTTGATTGGTATAGTACAACTAGCGCCATTGTTCTGCATTTGGGTAAATTTTCTTGCGGATATAATTTACAACATAGCCAACTAGCCAAAGTTCCTGCTCGAGATTTTAGATCTTATTGCGATTAACTCAGAATCCAAATTCGTCTACTCAAAACTCCGTATAAGGTGGACCTTAGACGATCAATTTCGAGCAAATTTTGACCATTTCCTAAATCAAGTTGAAACTCGAATTTTAGCATACGGGTAGGTTATTGGTACTTATATTCTTATTGGGATAAAAAAGAAATAAATCAGAAAGCTAAAACAGGTAATCAATGGGTTTATTGTAGACAAAAGTACGAAACGGTGTGCACATGAAATATTTCATACGGATAGTGTTCTCATAACTAGCTTTCTTTTTATTGCGGGGATGAATAAAGGTTGTGACGGATCACAAAGTTTGGGATTTTCGGCTTCGCCGATAAAAGAATGGGGATCTAAATGTTTCTAAAGTTGAAAGAAAGTCTAAAGTTTATATTGTAAAAGTTACAAAAGAGGAACCTAATAAACTTTCGACTTACTTTGGCACCCATTTACATAGATCCACATTTTTTAATCGGCGAAGCCGACTATCCTTTACTTTTTTTGTACCAAACTTGGCCTCTTTTTCACAAATGTTTTCGGTGGGATTTTTTTCCTACTCGCACTTCGCGCTGGAAAGGTTTTCATGACATTTGACTTTGCACAATACAGTGCAAAATCCACCATAACAATGTTATTTTTTACTTGGGTATCACTGCTGCTAATTTAGTGACTTTGCAAGATCCTTTTTTTTTTTTTTTTTTTGAGGATGGGAAATCATCAAATGACTCCTCCCGCTCTGGGTGGAGCGGAAGGGAGTGTCAGACTCTTACTGACTAAAACCCACCCGTGTTCCTTCCTTAGCCCTTTATGTTCCGGCAAAGCAAAATCCACGATATACCATTATAATTTTTTAATTGGTTAACACTCATTTCCACGAAGATGTCATGACGCCCAACATGTACTAAATAAAAATTGGTTACATTGGAATTTAAACTCTTTCACGTCAACATTGTGTTTCTAGTTCCTAAACATGACTAAGACAAATGACATTCTAAAATTCTGAATTCAAGCTTAGCGTATAGTAAGTATATGTAAAATAAACAGATGTTTTTACGTACTGAAGAATTTCATTGAAAAAAAAATAAAAAAAATACCTACCCATTTTATTGTTGATTTGGGTCGAGAATCATTAGCATAATTACGTCCTTGAATTTGACTAAGATGCAAATCAACAGCCTGTATTAGTCTTCATATCGTTAAAAAAACAAATTTATTGAGTTTGTTTTGATCATGATTCCATATGATCTATCCATATAATATAAAACAAATCGGGTTAGATACACCATTTATAACTCAAGAACGATGATTGATTTTTATGATCTTTTATTTGTTGGATTTGTCTTCGGCCCGAATAGCAGAATAACTATTAAAACATGAGAAAAATAAGAAAACAAAATTGAGGCGGTACGAAGTTCAGTTAGTGTGGTATAAAAATCGAAACCCGTATAGGATCACTTCGTTGTCTATCTGTCTAACCATTTTTCTCAGGAATGCGTGGGGGTGTCAAGTTGAAATTGATATAAAATACTTAGATCTATAATTCCTTGGAGCTGTATAAATATCAAGCCTCTAAGACGTTGACTTAGAAGCTGGCATAAATTGGCATTCATGTCACAAATTTGACACTCGCAAATAAATTAAAACCCTATGGGTGTACCTTAAGGGTTTTAATTATTTCCGTTGAGCTAAAATCATGAAATTTGGCAAGAAGCAAGGTCTCACGGCACAACCTATTTGTGCCGTGAGACCAAGAAAATATCAATAAAGAATATTATACAAGAAAATATCCAAAAATCGTTCATTTGTAATTTTATTCGGAATTGAAAATGTATGGGCCGTACCTTGAATTTAGTTCATTCAACTCGGTTTACTCTCCTTCAATCCGGAATTGGAAATTCATAGGCTGTATTACTTGTATGTCCGTGAATCTGTTACCAGCATCGGAACAGATTCACGGACATTTTATCTGATTATTGTGCGTATACTTACTACAGAAGATTTAAATTCAAACACAAATATATGATTTATTCCGGTCGGATCCCTTGCACCCCCTCCACCCCCCCCCCCTCATCGATCCCCTGTTAGTTCGTCTTCTGTTTTCGCCGGGTGAAAAGTTTTTGCTGGCGGGAAGGGATTGTGTTGTGTTTTCATCGTGTTTCATGAGAGGGGTAGGCAATGAGGCGCGGGTGAAATCAGATTTTATCCTGTCACATGGCCCGCTCTTAAGAGCGTTTACGCCATGCGGCAATTCATACAAACTTTGAAGCCCTTATTTTTCGAAATTAATGAACCGATTTTATTGAAACTTTATACGCATAAGCAGGATACAAAGTTCTAAAAAGTTAGTAGAGAACATTTTCGAAAAATAGTGTTACAGCCAAATTACACCGATTTTAAATTTTCCACAGAAACAGAGATTTCCAGTTATCTTTTTTAAATAAGACATTTCGAAAATGTTCTCTCTCCCGTGAAGAAGTAACAAACATAAATAAAAACACACACACACACACCCCCCCCACGCTTACAAACTTTCGCCTTTATAATAAAAACCGGGCAAGAGCGAGTCGGACTCGCGCACCGAGGGTTCCGTAACATCCGGGTTTATGCATAAGGTTTATGTTTATGAAATTAAATGTTTATTTTTATTTTTGAGTTGATTGAATGTATGGTTTACGATTTATGACGTATTAAAAAAAAACTACTTACTAGATCTCGTTCAAACCAATTTTCGGTGGTAGTTTACATGGTAATGTACATAATATATTTTTTTTAGTTTTTTCATTCTCTTATTTTAGAAGTTACAGGGGGGGGGACACACATTTTACCACTTTGGAAGTGTCTCTCGCGCAAACTATTCAGTTTAGAAAAAAATGATATTAGAAACCTCAATATCATTTTTGAAGACCTACCCATAGATACCCCACACGTATGGGTTTGATGAAAAAAAAATTTTGAGTTTCGGTTCTAAGTATGGGGAACCCTAAAATTTATTGTTTATTTTCTATTTTTGTGTGAAAATCTTAATGCGGTTCACAGAATACATCTACTTACCAAGTTTCAACAGTATAGTTCTTATAGTTTCGGAGAAAAGTGGCTGTGACATACGGACGGACAGACAGACAGACAGACGGACAGACAGACAGACAGACAGACAGACAGACATGACGAATCTATAAGGGTTCCGTTTTTGCCATTTGGCTACGGAACCCTAATAAGTGTGATTCTGATATTCCTGAATAAAATAATGTCGTTCCATTTCACGTCACTGCATTTTTTATAGAGATTTACCAATGCTTTTAAAATTCTGAGGATAAAAGACAAAACGTAAGGGTAGGCTCACAATGTTACAATACAACATGCAATGCAGCGCTGTTCTGCAAAAATAAATTGAATTAAAATTGAATTGAATTAGTTTCATTGCATGTTACACTGCATGTTGCACATTGTGTTTATCTTTACCACTTACCAAGTTCAGAAGATAAACATTCGTAATCGTCCTCATTCTTCTGTTGCTAGTAAGCGTTGCTATAACAAGACAGTTCCCAGATATAGACAGCATGAATATCAAGATGTACGGCGGCAGTATGAACCGCCATTCATACGCGTTGCTAGCAACCTTGGCTGCAACGACGCTCGTGTTGCGGACTGCAACGAACGTTGAGATAGTGGAAGTTTCCCTCATACGGAGGAGAGAAGAATTGAATATTGTGCTCATTTCCTCCATTTTGAGTACCTGGGAAAGAAACAAAAAGGTTATAAAATGACCAGTTTACAGCTAAGCTTTTGAATAACACAGGAAATGAGACGACTTTCTTTAGTTAAGAAAAGGAAGAAAGAAAATACATTTAATTAGCACAAACTACAGTGTCTGGTACATCAGATAAAAACAAAAAATAAAGATCAAATAAAAAGTGTAAAATCCGACGTATGAAATTAGTAGGAACGTGTGTCTGCGGCTGCGCCAAAAAGGCCCAGTTCAGCAAAAATACCAGACAACCTGACACTGGTTTTCAACTGGACCTGATGTGTGAGGTGACGGATGTAAATCAGTTTTATACTGCAACGTGACGTGTGTATGCATACTTAAACAAATAAATAAAAATAAATTTGTGTCACATCAAAACAGTAACGAATATGTATAAATAGTGTGATATTGAGTTACATCAAGGCAAGCAAGGCAAGGAAGTTAGGGCACTTCCCTAACTTCCTTGCCTTGCTTGCCTTCTTGAAATAAAAGGTTTTGTGGTATGATTCAATATTGCGGCCGTGATAAACTTGTTTGCGGGTAACTTGATGATAAAATGTATGGCTTTGTGCCCTTTAAACTACGTCTTTAGCAAAGCAATTTTATGCAGAAGCATAAAAAGCATTTTGCTAAAGACGTAGTTTAAAATTGAAATTGACGATACTGTGCTATATTAAACGTGCCTTGTTTTTATCACACTGATAATTTTTCACCCTAGAAACTAAACTATACTACTATATTTTATTTATTTTATTATTTATGTACACACAATAAAATACATAGGGATATGACATAGTTAGTTTAATAGTGTTAGCTTTGTATATTGTACTAGCTTCTGCCCGCTACTTCGTCCGCGTGAAAGTTCACCCTCCCCCCATTCACCTTCTTAGGGGTAGAATTTCGAAAAACCCTTTCTCAGTGTATACCTACTCTTCACAAAGAACACACCCTCCGAATTTCATGTCTCTAGGACCAGCGGTTTAGGCTGTGCGTTGATATATCAGTTAGTCAGGACTTTGAATTTTATATAGATTTAGATTTAGGGCTTTTTGTTTGTATTTAAATAAAACATGTTTCAGACATTGCTTCCCTATGACTTCGCAAGTGTGGATGTGGGAAATTATCCGACGGGTACGTAATATCGGTATAAAAAGTATCATAATTATAACCCGGTCAAGCAAAATTTTATTTAAATCATTTTCGGCCAGGCTAGACAAACCAAACGACAAATATTAAATATGGATACGTTATCGTAAACACTTTCAAACTTAACGATACCGTTAATAGCTTATAATACCTAGAATACCTTTTTTTAGAATAGCAGGGAATGCAGATATTCCTTTTGCGTATCGTCGTTGCCTTTCCAGAAATAGTACATACAATCTGTTTGAAAGATGTTCAAAGCTATTTAAAGAAAACATAAAAATAACCCCGATTCTTATTTGAAAAATACAATTTATTTGCAACACAACTATCAGTAGCAGTGGCTTTCAATTTGACAGTTCAACAATATTCGTCGGGTTATTTTCGTTGTTGAGAAGATAAATTTTTCGAACATTTATGAAGCAATGGATTAGCACTATGCATCAAAATGATTCAGATTGAGATTGATAGTGTGTTACGTAATGAACCCTGCAGAATAAATAAAGCTCTTTTACGAAATGATGCGAAGACTTATTAAGATGTAGGTTTATTGTTAATACGTAAATAACGCATTGAATGTTGTTGAACTGTCAAAATGAAAGCCATTGCTACTGTTATACGCAATTACCCCACAGATGGAACTTATTATCTTATTCCACTGTCCTGAGCCACCCACTCTCTTTATTGAAGTAGCCAGTAGTCTTATTGAAGTTATAATCTACGTCGTTTCTGCGACGAGTAAATCGTTTCAATTTAAGAAAATATTTCCGTCGTGAAAAATGCCAATTAAAAAAGAAACTAGTAGCAAAAACCAATTAAGTATGAGCATAGTAAGTGAAGCTCGATTTGTAGACATTGTAGCGACAAAAAGAAAACACAAACTCTCTTCGCCACAGAAAACGTTTAAATTATCTTTGAAATTATGACCGTATATAAAAAGTATCAAAAATAATTTTAAAAAAATTTAGAAAATACAAGAATTCGTAAAGAAACTTGTCACATTACACCGACGGATTCATAAAAATTATAGAGAAGTAAGAAATACTTTATGTTTTCGTAACATAAATTATATTACACATTGAAGGACACTGAACGAGACACAATAGAAGTTTTATTGTTATTACGTCTATAGGCGTTAAGTGTCCCGCAAAGAGTTAAGATTTGTTGGGCTACGGGACAAGTTTAAAATGTGATTGCAACCAAAATTCTCACATCGTCCACAAGTCTAAAATTATGCCGCGTCTAAAGAGGTATCGAACCAGCTGTATTCTGTATTTTAAAAGTTAGTAATTGCTAAAAAAATATCACAGACCGGTAATAATGTTTTGAACCGTAGGATCGTTACTTAGAATAAACTTGTCTACTAGAAGTAGGAAAAAACTGTTAAATATCTGCCAAATCTTCACCTGGAGCTTCCGTCGTGACTACGTGACTCTGTCAGTTGTCACGGTACCATACTGGACTCCCTAAACTTTAGGTTTGGTAGGTTCAAAACTGCTCGCTCTCTACAGTAATTCTGTCAGGTGTAAAATGGTAGGTGGCTGGAGGGGTGGAGCCGTAGTACCTCATTATTTTCCGGCCCTCATCCCAATTTACCTATTTGGGGTCGTAGTCACCCCATTTCTATCCATATTATCTTTCACACAGTCCATCGATCGATTCTTTGGTCTTCCAACACAAATTTGTTGTTCCTACAACAAGGCTGAAGAAAATAGGTGGCTCGTTTAGATGCCAATGTATACGTTTTTATAATAAACTTCCTAGCCACATTCAAGAACTAAGCCTTAATAAATTCATATCTTTTATAAAGCGAAAACTATCCCAGAAAACCTAAAATACTGTAAAAGACTATATTAAGGACAAAAAGGCTTGGGATTGAGCTGCTCCAATAGGTTTAGACAGTGAATGTTGTTTTTATTTTGCTATTTTACACTTTATTTTTTTATTATTTTTTATTTTATCTATTTACTTATACAATGACATGTACATTTACTGTATAAACTATAATATTATTTTAATTACTGTGAATGTGAAGACTATGTGGGTCATTTCTTTTTTTCTTTTTTTTCTGTTTTCCTTCTTAGTTAGTTTTAATCATGATCTGGCAGTTTGAGTAATTTACGCGGCCTACCCAAATGTCCTTTCTTTGGTATTGTTCGTCGAATCGTTGAGCTCCTCAAGTTCTGAGTTGAGCTGCACGATGTTTGATAAATGCGTGCACTGATGGGACAGGTCCGCTCAATCTGTGTGGTTCTTTCCTCAAAAGACCACTTCAGACACCAATCTACATGGTCTTCACACGATCTTACCAAGATGTTGTCTGGACTTTAAAAGAGACTGTGACCTCTGAGTTTGTTTCGGCCTTTCTTCTCAGAATAGTCAGTTAGGAAACGCCGACCTCATCTAGTTTAAAAAAATATAATTGACGTGTAAAAGTGTTTGTACAAACCTACTTTCAGAAAATAAATCATTTATCATTCCCCTACTCTTATAGCCATCCACACAGGCCTCCTTTCTGAGTGATATTGGGCCATAATCCACCACGCGGAACCAGTGCGGGTTGGTGGATGTCACATGTCTCCGATTTTTTTGGTTTTAGGGCATACCGGTTTCTTTCCTTCACCGTTTTAAGAACAGTCGTGATGAAATTAAATCAATAATAATAAATTTTGAAAATCTCTTCTGAAATTTTGGACTGTTGTTTACCGAGTTTTTTGTCGCTGACCATACCGCGCCCACCTGTTCGCTTAGTGCCCATTAGAACCTTTCGTCTGGAATAAGACCCATTTACAAGTTTAATAAGTCGCTTTTACGCCGATGTAAATGTACGCAGTTTTATCATCCAGGTTTGTTCGGAAAGCCTAATTTGTATAGTTTTAGTCGGAACTTTTGGAATTTATTTCCAATAATAGTGATAGTTAAATCTTTATTAGGGTATTGTGTCTGAAGGGTGCTAACGGGACCCTTTTACACCATTTTAATTACTAATGTGTAATTAATAACTAATCATACAGCCTATCCATTAGCACTATTAACGAATAGTACTTATCTCACAAATCGACGCGCGCTTTAATAATAATAATAATAATAGCATACAGGGATAATCGTCGGTTGGTGCCGCATTTCATTAAAATTTCCTAAGGGGCCTCTGCGAGTTGGCTTCGGCCCCTCGTACGCCTTCCAAAGGACCGGGACCCAATGGTTCCGAGAAAAAAGAAGAAAAAAAGAATAATAATACCTTTATTTTCAGGCTACTTTGGCCCATCGATAAATACCTTACAGACTAGCATATACATTATAATAATACAATGTGTGTTAGTGTATAAACACGCTGCGAATGTGTGTGTGCTCGCGGGAGCTAGCGTCACCTTCCGTGACATTGGCAAAATCGGAAGTGTATGTGTTACGTATTGACGCAACTACTCTTCACGCACACAGCGTGTTTGTACATTTGGTTACCACAAGTGAAGCGCGCGCCACTTCGAGAAATAAAAATGCTGTAAAAAACCAACGTAATTAATTTGTGGCTATGCTAAAAGAATTTAAAATGAAGTTAATAATTTGTCTATTTATAAAAACATCTGTGTTGTCTACTTGTAATACATTTTTTTTAAATTTAATTTTTGAACCGCCATAAACTCTTCCACGAGTAGTATTCCATTTCAAAGCTATCCATAATAATTACCGGACACCCGACATTCAACACTGTATATTCAACAAAAGCTTCATCAAAGAGCATACATAATCACATTGTAATAAGCCTATATAGTATTCTGACAATTATTTTGTAGTTGCGTGGCCGTCACCACAAAATACAGATAGTACAGAAGGCAATCTACATACAAAGTGCGCTCGAGCAACGCACACATAGAAACTTCTCACGGACACGTTATCTCGGACGGGTTGGGAGTAGTGCGAGCGCGGGTGCCATCCGCTTGAGACACGCGTCTGTGAAGTGCACAAATGGAGCAACAAAAAATGCCAATCTAAGCTAGATTTATATAATAGTTTCCTATTTTGAATCAGTATAACGAAGTAACTTTTTTGTAAGGTAAATTCACGCCACACAACCTACGTAAGTTGAAAACATGAGTTTTTGTTTGTGCAGATATAGTGTTGTTTTTAGTGTCATTTGATAGGTTTAGGTCTAAAACGGATAGGGCAAAATAAATTGTGTAAATATCCTGATTTGAAGTTATTAGGGATTTTTGATAGTGAAAGTTGACAAATGTAAAATTTTATATGTTTTTGTTCTGTAAACTTTTTGTATTGTAATACTATGTTTATTGTTTTGTTTTAATATTGTAGAATAAGCTCAACAATAAATCAAACAACCACGGGGAGGTAGTGCAGTTATGTGGGACTCTAACCCACTAAAACTCCACGGTGTCCTCCTCTGCCGCTTACGGCGGGAACACGGGCACGCGTTAGCACTCATCCGTTAACCCGCCGCGGCTGTCCGTTACCGGACCCTCCTCTGGGGAGTATTCCCCATCACCGGCGCACCAGAACTCATAGCACGCCGTGAACATCCCAGGGACCAAACCAGTACATGGGCGCCAGACGACCCCGTGTCTGGGCATCTTTAGTCCCCCTTCGACGGGTCAGATCATTGGCCCCGCCGCCTGCCAATTTTCGGCCGCAGAGGATAGGGAGAGCGGCCAACGTCATACCGACACTCCTCCTCCCCTGCGGCCCCACCGCGTCCGCCATCAGACGGTGGCGACCCCGTCAAGGCCACGGAAAGTAGGGAGAGCGGCGCACCGCAATACCGGCACTCCTCTCCCACCGCGGCCTTCAACCCTCAGCCGAGATGCCTCCCATACGACATCGCGGCTCGCCTCAGTTGCGATGTCGCCGAAGCGGCACCGCAACCTACTTGTTGGCCGCTACGTCGTCGGCTTACAGGCAAAAGCCCTGACGAGCGGCCCCTCCTCGGGTTCCTCTTCGCTTCACTGTGGGTGTCCAAGCCCCATGGCTTGGACACCCACCAGTAGCCATCTACTGAGCCCCCCCGCCTCGACAATGCGGGAACCCACCGGGGGGGGCGAAAATTGACAACCCTAGCGCGACCGCCGAGCGCAGGTATGAAAAGCGAAGTACATACATGTGATTGCCTCCTGTACTATCTGTATTTTGTGCCGTCACATTCTGTGGTCACGTCTAATTTGGGTTAATAAATAGAAGAATAGATACAATACATGCTTTACACGAACACAATAACTAATCCAGCTCATACATGATATCGTAATTGTACCGTGGTTATTTAGGGATCCCTTATTTTCGCATAATATTCTTTGTCCTAATATACTTCGGCATAACGATTTTGGCACAATTTGTTTTGGCATAATAATACTTCGGCATAATTTTTTTAGGCATACATTTTATGTTGGCATAATCATCTTAAAGACTAATTTGTTTTGGCATAAATTTGATTCGCATAACGTTAGTAGGCCTAATGACTATTAGCATAATAATATTTAGGGATACAATTAATTAAATTTAATATGCTGTGCAACAAAAGTTAGTGACAGAACCGAATTGCTGCAAAACCGACTCCACGTAGTCTTGTTTGTCCTACCCCTAGAGTGTAATTTAAAATCGCGTAGGCGCGTAGGGTTGAGGCGGCCCGCGGGCTGAGGAGCAGGCGGCTGCGAGCGAGCCGCCGCGGCTGAGGCTGGCCGGCGAAGCCGGCCAACAAGCCGAAGCTGCGGTGGTGAGCGAAAGCTGTCTGCGACGATTAGCACGCGTGGGGCCGCCGGAGGCCCGCAGCGCCGGAGCCGTGACAGAAACCCTGCCTGCTGCATGTTGCATGCTCGCTTGAATGCTGCATGCTGCATGCTTGCTTGCATGCTGCATGATTGCTTGCATGCTGCATGCTTGCTTGTTTGCTGCATGCTTGCTTGCATGCTGTATGCGTGCTTGCATGCTGTATGCTTGCTTGCTTCATGCTTCAAAATTGTTCAATATACATATACGTTATATTATATTAATATGTTATATATTACCTGATTCAGGAGATATGGCTTTTTTCCAATCGTCGAAATAAATTGGTATATCCTCTTCGGGCAAATTTATGCTTTAGGATATTATGCTTAAAAAAGTTATGCTTTAGAACTTTATGCTTAATAAATTTATGCTTTAGAATATTATGCTTAATCATTATTATAGTTAGAGAAATTATGCATATAATGAATATAACTTAGCATAATTTTGTTTGGCACAATTATATTTTCGCATAATATAATTACGCATAACAGCTTACGCATAATTTTTTTAAGCATAATTTCTCTAACTTTTGTTGCACAGCATATTAAATTTAATTAATTGTATCCCTAAATATTATTATGCTAATAGTCATTAGGCCTACTAACGTTATGCGAATCAAATTTATGCCAAAACAAATTAGTCTTTAAGATGATTATGCCAACATAAAATGTATGCCTAAAAAAATTATGCCGAAGTATTATTATGCCAAAACAAATTGTGCCAAAATCGTTATGCCGAAGTATATTAGGACAAAGAATATTATGCGAAAATAAGGGATCCCGATTAACATATGGGCTACTTTTTATCCCGATATTCCCCTCGGGATCGACACTTATGCGGGTAAAACCGCGGGGCACAGCTAGATTTATACATATATAAAGAATACAGGTGTAAAAGTACAAATGTAGAAGAAAGGACAGAAAAATTAAATTTGTTTTTTTTTACGAGTACGCGCGACCTACTAGTTCCGCGCGGACTATAGGTATCTACGTGAGCAGTGGTGGCCTAGTAGTAACGGCTCCGACGTACCTACGAGTTGTAGGTCGTAGGTTCGAACCGAGACAGGCGCTTTATACTTTGTGTAAATTATTTCGTCACCACTGCTCTCAAAACGGTGAAGGAAAACATCGTGAGGAAACCGGCATGTCCTAGAACCAAAAAATCAAAGTCATCTGACATCTACCAACCAGCACTGGGCCCGCGTGGTGGATGTAACAGCAGTGTGAACATTATAGGCTGATTATGTGAGGTATCTACCCAAAGAGTAGAGTGAGTAGTCAACGTCAATTAGTAAATACTGTGTGTAGTCTATGGTCCCTGGCCCTGACATCAAGCAATGGACAAAATTGTCAACATTTTTTTAGCTTGAGTACGTAGCTTTTGACTACGTTGTTTGTGTATATTTTATGTCTTTTTTTATTTGTAATGTGCGTTTTGTTTGTGCAGAATAAACAGTTTTTCTTTCTTTTCTTCTTTGGTATTGTTCGTCGAATCGTTGAGATCCTTAAGTTTTGAGTTGAGCTGCACGATTTCTGACAAATGCGTGCACTGACTGAACAGCTCCTCTCAAACGGTGTGGTTCTTTCCTTATAAGACCATCTCAGACATCTATCTACTTGGTCTTCATATAATCTTTACCAAGGTTATGTCTGGACTTTAAAAGAGACTGTGACCTCTGAGTTTGTTTCAGCCTTTCCTCTCAGAGTATAAGTCAGATAGGAAACGCCGACCTTATCTAGTTTTTAAAATAGACGTGTAAAAATGTTTGTGCAAACCTACTTACAAAAATTCAATCATTTATCAATTACATGAGGCATTTCATATTTACCTACTTCACTTTTATCATAAAACGTATTGGTGACATTAAATGAGTTTGGGCTTTTTTTTCGGATGGGAAATCATCTAATGACTCCTCCCGCTCTGGGTGGAGCGGAAGGGAGTGTCAGACTCTTACTGACTAAAACCCATCCGTGTTCCTTCCCTAGCCCTTTATGTTCCGGGTCAGCGGTAACCCTTTCGGACAATCCCGCTGGATGAGTTTGGGCTAATCCTTTAATTTTAAGATTAAATAACTTAGGACGCTTTTACACTGTTGAATCACACGAATTCTGTTCCTTAGTAATTAGTAGATAATACGTTTCTTTACGTATGTTTCTAACCTAACCTAACCTAAGCTCTAGCTGCAGGTAGGTATTACAATAGAAATACAAAACAATAACGCTTTACAATAATAACATGATCGTCGGCATGACGAGACTAAGAGAAGCCTGCAAGATATTATCACGCTGTTCAAGGAGACTGACCCGGACGAAGTGCTGACGTGTGTGGCGAAGGAGCTGCACAAGCTGCCACCCGTCACCTTCGACCACATCGTTCTGAAGGACATTGTCTTTCTGAAGGCCCGCCTCGCGGATGTTCTAGCGAAGTTAGATACATCCCAAAACACTGTCGCCGATTTGCGCAAAGAATTTAGCGAGTTGCGCAACAGTGTGGCGGTAACTAGGTCATCAGTCGATGCATTTAACGTAAACATGTGTCGCGGAGCCGGCCTCGATGTATCGTCGTCAAATTCCGAGTCAGCAGTTTCGTCGCCAGCGCACCCGTCGTTTGCTGAGCTTACAGAGCGCCCGCGGGCGGGCCCCGCAGCTCCGCGCCCGTCATCGCGTCTCCTCCACGCAGCAGCGCCGCGCAAGCTCCTCGTCCCGAACCGCTGCCAGTTTCAGCAGCCCTGGCGAAGCCTTTACAAAAGGAACCCGCTAGCGTCACCGCAAGTGCCCCAGGTGCTCCAAGTATGAAGCCTATGCCAGAAAAGGCACTGAATAGGGCTATCGATGAAAGTTTCGTGACGGTGCAAAGGAGGAAGCGCCGATCGCAACCGAACAAGAACGCGTGCCGCAAAGCCAAACACACCGGTGTACATTTCCCGCCTACACTACACCACTAAGGCGGAGGACATCGTGGAGTACGTGCGCCAGAAGACAAGGTACACGCCGAGGGTACAGTTACTGGAGTCGCACCGCGACGTCAACTTCAAGGTGTTCGTGGTGCGCGTACCGAATTGATAACAATTCGGTATCTCGGTATATTTGGGATATATTCGGTATACTGCCCGTCATCATGGAAGAAGACTTCTGGCCGCAGGACGTGGTGTTCCGTCGCTTCAGCGGACAAGTACCGTAGAACAGCACAAGAACAAGCTAGTGAAGTGAAGTACTATTTTCTCTCAATCCACCACTCCACGCAGGTTTTCACGGTGAGATTTTCACAGAATCGACCGGCTGTCATATTATCATAAATTGCTGTTATTGGATTATTTTATTAAGTGGTGGTATTGATAAGTATCTTAAATAATAGTAGATTCATGTGGTGCCATCTATTAAGAAAATGTAGAGACTAAATTATCTCTGGTAGTTTTATGACAAGCTACATAATCGTATTTTATTAGTGAAAAGAGAATAAACGCCTTGTTAAAAACACGATTTAATAACTTCTTACGAATGTGACACAAAAAAGGCACTCTGTTTTTTGGTACGTTTTTGTTTGATCAAAGGAAGGAAATTATTTATGGAACCTGAAACAATGTAAGACCCCGTGTCATTTGAAACCGGTCGTGCTTAATAAAAAGGTAGCCAGGATTAAATCAAATGTGAAAATGGCGTGTTATTTTAGGAAACAAACAATTTATGCTCGTCATCAAAGCGTATCTCTTTGATGACGAACATATTATTTTCACCCACTGGGTACGCAGTGGGTACGCAGCAAGTACTTGTTAGTAACTACAAAAGAAGACTTATAAAACGTTTTTTTCTCATCTCGTCGTGTTCTCAAACAAAGTCACTAAGTAGGTATCTACTTCGGAGACTCGTTAGAGCTCTACTTATTCACAAATAGTAGTTTTTGTTTCATCTCTGAACTTTGAGCATCAGAGGCAAAGACATCATTAATGTTATGCCTAGAACACCTACTTATGCCAAACAAAGTATTATTAGGTACTGACTGACAGATTATGAGAGGGGCCCGTGGCTAAATAATAACAGCCGCACAGGTCGATCGATCAGGTTAAGCTACGCTTGCCGCGGTTGGTCTGTGGATGGGTGACCATCTTTACATACCGAGACCCCTCCGTGCCTCGGAAAGCACGTTAAGCCGTTGGTCCCGGCTGTCATTTGTGGATCTTTGACAGTCGTTACGGGTAGTCAGAAGGCCGAAAGTCTGACAACCAGTCTTACCAAGGGGTATCGTATTACCCAGTAACTGGGTTGTGGAGGTCAGATAGGCAGTCGCTCCATGTAAAATACTGGTATTCAGCTGCATCCGGTTAGACTGGAAGCCGACCCCAACATAGTTGGGAAAAGGCTAGGCAGATGATGATGACTGACAGATTATGAGACCGCGCCCAATATAAGTTTGGAAGTTTTTAATAACGCTTACCCAGACCGTAACCGTACTGTTAAATAAAAGAAAATATTTTAATTGGGCACAGGTTATAGGAAAACACAATAAAAAAATCTATCCTTAAATAAATTTTAAAATAGTAGATTTTTTGCCAAGGGAGTAAACAACTATTTTGAAGGCGAGAGTGTTAAGGGGCTTACAGGACCTTAACGCTAAAAACGCAAGTTTTGGAAACAATAAAAGTTCAACCTAGATCGACAACAGTAAACAAAATCAGAAAAATTTATGATATCTCCCGCATATCCTATTAATATAAAGTATTTTCCTCGCATTTAAAATAAAGATTAACTACCCGATTATAAAGTCCTCCGCGCGACCATTTACTTTAAAAGTACTTCTGTAGTTTCTACGTACCCCCCATGGGAAAAAGGCGTCAGTTTCGCCTTTTCTTCCGTCCTATATTGTCCCTCTGCTGGGCAAGCCTGCCCCATATTCTTCCACCTTTCCTTATGCTGTGCCTTCTCCGTCCAATCGATTAGGAATGAGTCCAAATCGTCACGCCAGCGTTTCTTAGAACATCGCTCGTTGCGCGGCTTGAGATGCCTTTGTGTCGCACGCGATTTTATCGCGTGTCGCGCCTGTTTGGAAGAGCCTTTAGACTATTTTATCGCGCGTCGCGCCTGTTTGGAAGAGCCTTTAGACTATTTAATAGAACCAATATAACATTAACAACAAAAAAAGAATGGTTTCTAAAACCGAACATGGTATACAAATAATATTACCGAACGAGACCCTAAAATTCATTTTTTCAAAATAACAACAAAAAACCATACAAACCACGCTTCGCCACAATGGCTTTTCCAGAATACTGTAAACAATCATTACATCCAAACATTGATTAATGTGGACCCTTCATGCCAAGCCGTGAATATGATATAATATACCTACACACTGGCTATATACTGGCTTCTAAAATACAGATAGGTAAACCTTGTTTAGAAGTTAGGGTTTTTTCGAATGTGTTAAATAGTGGTTTGGACTAAAAATAGTTCAGATCGTATCGAAGTTACTCAGTTGTTTTGCGCCAAATTACACAGTTCAACGAAATGAATTCACTTTGACTGAAAGTAGCGAAAATAAAGGTAGGTACCTACAGCAGACATGGAGTTTTTGGAACGAAATTCCTTATCGCTCGCTAAACTCTGCACACTTAGCGAATAAGAGCGAACCGAAAAAAAGTGTCACCACCACCATCATTCATCACCATCATCACATCATCATCATCATCATTCATCATTCCGGTCATTTTGACCGTCACGACAGTTTTGCTATATAAGTAGGTAGTATGTGCTATAGCAAAAGTGTCAAAATGTTCACACGAACACACAACTGTTTTTGTATTTACAACATGGCATTGTGTTATTTAATACAAAATTATGTTATCACGATTCAATTTGGTTCAATTCACGCAAACTGAACCGTGCCTTGTTGGCATTACATAAAAAACCCTGTGGCCAGTTAGTATAATAATGTAATTAGCTATTTATGTAATAATGTAGAAAGCATTATTATTATATTATTTCCTGTAGCACAAAAATGAGACAAAATAACATAATCGCCGATTATATAGGCATCACCACTGCAGGCTCTCAAAACAGTGAAGGAAAACATGAGGAAACATGTCTGAGGATCAAAAATTCGAAGGCATGTGACATCTAAAAAGGTTACTAGGGCCACTAGGCCACTAGGGGCCACTAGGGGTAGGGGGCCACTAGGGGTAGGGGGCCTAAAAAGGTCACTTTGGAGAATCTTAACAGGATAACATTATGAATCGTAATATGGCGAAAACGGTCCGTGTTTTTAGGGTTCCGTACCCAAAGGGTAAAAACGGGACCCTATTACTAAGACTTCGCTGTCTGTCCGTCTGTCCGTCTGTCCGTCTGGCCGTCTGTCCGTCTGTCCGTCTGTCCGTCTGTCCGTCTGTCCGTCTGTCCGTCTGTCCGTCTGTCCGTCTGTCCGTCTGTCTGTCACCAGGCTGTATCTCAAGAACCGCGATAGCTAGACAGTTGAAATTTTCACAAGTTATGTATATCTGTTGCCGCTATAACAACAAATACTAAAAACAAAATAAAATAAATATTTAAGGGGGGCTCCCATACAACAAATGCGATTTTTTTGCCCTTTCTTGCTCGATATCAAAAATGGCAACAGGTAGGCACTTGAAATATTCACAAAATACTCAGTTGTATTTTAACTTTAATAATAAATAATAAAATAAATATTTAAGGGGGGCTCCCATACAACAAATGCGATTTTTTTGCCCTTTTTTGCTCGATATCAAAAATGGCAACAGGTAGGCACTTGAAATATTCACAAAATACTCAGTTGTATTTTAACTTTAATAATAAATAATAAAATTAAAATAAATATTTAAGGGGGGCTCTCATACAAGAAACCTGTTTTTTCGGCGTTTTTGCCTTGTGGTACGGAACCCTTCGTGTGCGAGTCCGACTCGCACTTGGCCAGTTTTTTATTCTATTTTTCGCTGCACTACGTAGGTATAATCAAAGAGATTGGATTTGGAAGGATTGATTGGTATTTTTGCATAGACAAAAAAAAAATAACTGAAAAATGCTTCACCAATGGGATTTGATAGTATTAACTTAACAGTTAACTGTCCATTATGTTATCTTTTTATGATTCTGCCAAAGTGGTCTTTTTAGGCCCCCAGAACTGGGCCTGCGTGGTGAATAACAGCACTTCTCACAGAGAGGAGGCCTGTGTCCCAGCAGTGGGAACGTTAAAGGCTGATTATGCTGCTCATCGTTTCTGACTGTATTATGTAGGTAGGTACAAACGCCAGCACATCAAGCTACTACAATCTGACAAATTTCTTTAATAGATTTTCAACTTTATCACTAAAGCATAAGGTTCCAAGTTGATTGGGAAAATTTTACAGTTTCGGGTAGCTTGATGTGCTGGCGTCTGTACCTATTGCAAAGTCTATTCTCTAAAAAAGTTTTCCCAGTCTCAATCTAATTGAAGATACTAAACATAAATATTACTAGAGCTTTTGCTTAAATTCCGTTCCTGTTGTAGGTACCAAATCAGCTAAAATGTAGGTCACAAGACACAGTATTAATGAATGTACTATTTTTTTAAAACTTTGGAAACTTTGTAGTCTGTTCAAAATTAGGTTCGTAAAATGTATATAGCTCTGAAATGTGATGGGACAACATAGTCTAACCCCTTTATTAATAAAAGTTAAGTCGTGATTGGCGACTGTTTAACCATATATTTCTGACGTTTATTTATTATATAACAATTGCATGCTGCACTTACAGTAAACAGACACCAAAGCGCAAAATCTTCATACAAACATTAAGCATAGATTTACTGCTATACATAAATATATCAACTTCCGGCTCCTGAGCAATCAGGGCGTTCAGCAGATTGATCGCCTGGGGTTATGAAAGCATAGCGAGCAGTATGGGTACGCGCTGGCGGCGGCGCGAGCAGGCACCGCGAGGCACAGGCGCGCGACCGCCGCAGCCGGTCCGGAGCAAACAATGAACAGCGAGCTAGTGTAGTCGCGTCATCGATCTTATTATTGAGCAAAAAGAAGTAGTGCATCAACAGCGCACACTTACGTCTCAGTTCCAACGTGTTGACTTAGGGGTCAACATGTATGTGTGTGTCCGTCACTGTTTGTTGCGGGAATAGTAGGCCATTCCCGCAACAAACATAGACAACAACAGAGACGGATACAAATAGGGATAATAACCATACATTTTCTTATATAGGTAGCGAGCAAATTTTCGTTGGACCCGTTCGATCATGAGCTTGTACTTTTGCTCATGTGGATCCCATACCAGCGCATTGATTTCAAGTTTGCTACGTACAAAAGAATAATGAAGAGTGAGAATAACACCCACATCCTGTCTTTAAACCTACTCGCCTGTCGCATAACGAAACCAAGTGATTGAAAGGCTTTGCCAGAGACATTATTAATGTGCTTATTAAAGGTCATATTCGCGTCTAAGGTCTATCCAAGATCTTTCATTTCGCTGACGTGCTCCAGAGGGACCCCCGATATGTGGTAGGTAAGTTGAATGGGCGCTCGCGAACGGATAAAAAACATAGTTTTGCACTTAGAAGTGTTAAATTCTAAGTGATTGGTTTCACTCCATTTTACCTACCATATCGAAATCCCTCTGCAGTGCCTCACAGTCAGGCTCGTTATTAGTACCCAATAATATCTTCAGGTCATCCGCAAACATGAGACATCGTGCCATCCTGACAACCTTCGGCAGGTCATTACAATAAATTGCATAGACCCAAGGGCCCTAGCTTACACCAGATCAAGTTAAACATGGGGCAGATTTATGTCCAGAGATTTGGACATACTAAAAACGATCAGTGAAATAACTCGAGAAGAGTTGACGCAACTTCGGGGAAAAACCTATTGCAGAGACCTATTGGACGCGATCGAACGCCTTCTTAAAATCAAAGTAAGCCACGTCAACTTGTTTATTTTTATCCATTTCAGTGACGGTTAAACGTCACTTAATTTTAATCATCTTTTTTTTTTTGAAATGGGTTTACTCTTGACTCTAAACTAGGTCAGAGGTGACAGAGACAAAGTCAACGATGGAGTGAGCTTACCCAGAAGAAGCCTGTTCACTCTTACTTTGAAGAGATTCAGGTTGTATGCTCTCGGAAACACAGACGCAGGTAAAGAGTTCCACTCTTTTGCTGTGCGCATTATAAAAGACATTTGAAAATGCTTAGTGCAAATTGGTGGAATAGCAACTAGGCAGGGGTGGTAACTTGCTGTGCGTCTGGATGACCGAAGGTAGAAGGGGGCCGGTGGAATGAGGTCGTGGAGTTCTTGGGCACACTCACCGAAGTACAATCTGTAGAAGACCGACAAGTAGGCAACCTTGCGGCGATGAGCCAAGCTGTGAAGCTTGGCATCCACCAGTTCTACGTCGCCAATGAGCCTCTTAGCTCTGCGTTCCACCGAGTCAAGCGCGGCAAGTAGGTATTTCGCTGAGCCATCCTAAAGGTGGCTGCAATATTCCATGCAGGATCGGACTTGCGCTTTGTATAGGGTTAAAAGCTGTCCAGGCGTAAAGTATCGCTACACCTTATTTAAGATGCCCAGCTTCTTGGCCGCAGTTTGGGCTTTGTAATGTTCTCTACTAACGTTTTAGACCTTTGTATTTTGCTTATACGTACGAAGTTTCATTAAAATCGGTTCATTCACTTCGAAAAAAAAGGGCTTGAAAGTTTGTATGAAATGCCGTTCGGCGTAAACGCTCTTAAGGTCAAATCTGTCCGCTCTACCATGGCCTCTCTCAAGAAACGAACCTCGGCCCCGCTGGCTTTTGCGCTGGACAAGTATCTCTCTGAAACAGTACTGTCATCTGCGTACACAACAATACCAGGCTGAAGAAGGTCATTGATGTGCAGCAGGAAAAGAGTTGCAGAAAGATCAGCCCCTGAGGAACTCCGGCATCAATAGCCATAAGGTCAGAGGAGCAGCCGTCAACGACTACTCTGATCGACCGTTCACTAAGGAAGTCTGATATCCAGCTACAAAAATCACCGGGGATGCCATAAGCAGGAAGCTTGCTGAGTAGACCGGCGTGCCAGACCCTGTCAAAGGCCTTCGAGATATCAAGCGATACAGCAAGTGCTTCGCCGTGTTTCTCGACGGCTTCGCCCCAACAGTGCGTGACATACACAAGAAGATCGCCAGTTGACCGTCCCCGGCGAAAGCCATATTGACGGTCACTGAGGAGATCATTGTCTTCAAGGTAGGTCAGCAACTTACTGTTCAGTACCCTTTCCATAACCTTGCACAGAACGGAGGTAATGGCGATTGGACGGTAATTGGCAGGGACTGCACGGTTGCCCTTTTTGGGCACTGGTTGTACATTTGCAAGCTTCCAGGATTTTGGCACCGTTCATTTTTCAAGAGAGAGGCGGAACAAGCGTGTCAACACAGGAGACAGTGCAGGCGCACACTGCCTCAACCACTCTCGCTGGAATACCGTCAGGCCCGCTTGCCTTGTTCACGTCTAGACTGCACAATACTCTTCGGACCTCTTTAATGTGAACTGCGATCTCCGGCATCGAGGAGTCACAATGAGGTACAGTGGGTGGTTGCTTGGAGCCAGCGTCCAGACGTGAATCGCTTGCAAAGAGAGATGCAATAAATTTGCTTTCTCACTTGCAGAGTGAGCCAACGACCCATCAGGTTTCACCATTGGAGGTAAAGTGGGACGACAGAAATTCGCTTCAAACCGCTTTAGACAGGGACCAGAACTGTCATCGTTTATAAATAAACCCCTTAGGCTCTTAGGCTCCCCACACTAGGATGATATACGAAAGCCAATTTTCATAACATCACGCTTGTAATTCCAAGGGTTTGGCAGAGGTGAAACTACCTATGGTACACCACATTTCGAGGCGAACCATTTGCCATGGACATCAACCGGGCACAAATCCAGACTCCCGGCTGCTACTGGAAAGGACATAGCCGGATCCTGCCCTCAGAATCAATCAGAATACATCAATGTACAGCAATTATTAATATATGAAAATTACTTCTTAAATATACTAAAATTAATCGAAGCAATTACATTTCTCTAGAACAGGCGACAAAAAATGGCAAAAAATTATATGTGTTAATTGATTTTTTGTGGTTTTAGTAATGTAATACAAATTGCATTTGCGGTTGGATACATGCATAAGACAAACACTGTATCTGTAGCACGCTAGAAGCTCAGACTAAAATAAAAAACACCCACGATTACCAGAATCGTATTGCTAAAGTAAATACCTATAGAAGACAACGTTTTCACGATTATCGCAGTTTTCATTTTTTAGAGATGTATCTGTAGCACGCTAGAAGCTCAGACTAAAATAAAAAACACCCACGATTACCAGAATCGTATTGCTAAAGTAAATACCTATAGAAGACAACGTTTTCACGATTATCGCAGTTTTCATTTTTTAGAGATGCCGTGGCCCGTGCCATGATATTGATCACGTTACGTATTATGCATTGACAATAATTATATATAAGAGTGTGTAACCAAACGTCCTAGTTATTTCGTTTACGTCTGTCACCTGTCACTCAGTGCCCTATTACTTTTTCCGTATATAAAAAGTACTCATTGGTGTAGTTTTGTGCTGATATTAGCACGTATTACTGTGTTCTGTTTAGTTACTCTGTTGGATATTTTAACTTGACCCCACCACGCTATCTTTTATCGGACTTTCATTTACGCTTCTAACGTTAATATTCTGCTGTGCATAATGGACTTGTTTGTTTGCGATTTGGATTCTGACGCTCATGATGCTCAAGGGGGTTCCCTATACGAGTTCGAAATACTATTCCGCGAAAATTGTTACATCGATGATTATACATCGATGCCTTGATAATACGAAGTCATGTTTTTACTACACCTTTTTTGTTCGCTGTTTCTTAATATCGATAACCTTACATCGAACTTGTTTCTTCGACGTTTGTTTGTTCGATGTAACGTTACTTCAAAAATATTTAACCAATGAGCCAATGTTATCAGATGATTGAAAATTCAGCCTTATGTAGACAGTTGTGTTATTAGTATTTGATTATTAAATTATGGTTCTCGTGGCTTATTCTGTTTATCCACCCTAAAACCACCCTAAGCCACCCTAAGGTGGATACTCGGAAACGCATGTCCGAGAATCCACCCTAATCCTATAAATTTCGTTAATCTAACTAGGCTTAGGGTGGATAAACGGAATAAGCCGTTCTCATCTCAATCTTGGATGTACCATTATTTCGTAGACGACAGAAGTGAAAACAAAACACAACCAGAATACTTCGCCATCACTCACTGACGTATTGGATATACATTAAAGCCGAATACATCCCGAGGACAGCCGAACACATCCGAAGCGGGTATTTTTTTAATCATCTTATAAACAAAACACGCGTGGTGTTGCTTACGGTAACAGTGTCGCGAGCTCAATGGTTTTTTCTCATCTCAAAAAATGCCCAACGCGCCTGTAGAAGTTTTCACTTCAAAAATGTGTTGGCTAAATATTTTCGAAGTAACGTTACATCGAACAAACAAACGTCGAAGAAACAAGGGTTCGATGTAAGGTTATTAGGTTATCGATATTAAGAAACAGCGAACAAAAAAAGTGTAGTAAAAACATAACTTCGTATTATCAAGGCATCGATGTATAATCATCGATGTAACAATTTTCGCGGAATAGTATTTCGAACTCGTATAGGGAACCCTGTCAAGGTGCCTGAATTGTAGTGTGGCCACTAATCGAATGCGAAGGCATATTGTAACAGCTACTCTTACACCGCAAATAGGCCTCGGTCTCGAAGTCAGCGATTGCGGGGCGGGGGCGGTGGCGGTGCGGGTAGCGGCGCGACAACGCAGACCGGTCTCATATTACTGAATATATAAACAGACAGGTTGAAGAACTAGAAGAAAACGAAGCTGGAATGCCCGAACCACCAATTGTTAATCCTATTGTCGCACATGAACCTCCACCACCAGCTGATAATCCTGCTGATTATAATCCTAATGATGTTTTTCTTAAAAAGTCCCTACTTATTTAGATAATTGATAAAGAATGAATAAATACATACCAAAAAAACGGATAAAAATAATGCAAAATAAAATAAACAATTATCTTACTAAGGGACTAAAAAAATCATGCAAAAATAAAAGATTGACTAGAATTATCTCGAATCAGCTCAATAGCGCCGTATTTAAAAAACACTACAAAGAATATTCGAAAATGTTAAAAAGATGCATTAAAATTTCAAAAAAACTTAATTACATAAAAGATATGAATGCCTCAAAAAATAAAACAAAAACGATGTGGTCAGTAATCCATAAAATTACCAAACCAAATAAGACTAAACAAACCCTAAAGAATATTAACCTAAAATTAAATAACAAAATAGTAAAATCACCGCAACAAGTTTGCGCTGCACTTAATGATTATTTCGTATCGGTAGGTGTAGATACCAACAAAAGCACGGGAGCTGCGGCGCCAGCGCCGCCGCCGCCGTTTGGGCCATCAGCACATTCGGTGCATACGCCCGCAATAAACTCCATCTACATCGAACCGGTAACCGAGCGAGAGGTTTTTAATATTATACGCGGAATGCAAAATAAACGTAGCTTTGGAGTGGACGATATCCCGCCGCTATTGGTTAAAAAATGCGTAAAGGAGCTAACAGCGCCCCTCACTAAACTAATAAATATTTCTTTCGACGAGGGACGATTCCCAGAAAAACTTAAAATTGCGAAAGTACGCCCAATTGCGAAAAAAGGAGGAAATTCAGAAAATCCTAGTAATTATAGGCCTATTGCACTATTACCCACTATCTCAAAAATTTTCGAAAAAGCAATGGCGAATCGTGTTAAAACATTTTTAGAAAAATTTGGAATTTTAGATAAAAACCAATTCGGTTTTAGGAAAAAATGCTCAACCACTTTAGCGGTATACAACTACGTAGAGGAAATTTACAGTTGCATTAATGAACGAAAGTACGCTATTGGACTATTCCTAGATATGACGAAAGCGTATGACAAGGTGTCACATAAAATTTTATTACAAAAACTTTATGGTTCGGGGATTAGAGGGCAAGCTTTTAATTGGTTCAAATCATATTTACAAGATAGAGTGCAATTCGTGGAAGTAGAATATTTTGATAGCGATAAGCAGGAAATGTACACCATAAGATCAGACATGGCTACTATTAATAGTTCAATACCACAAGGAAGTGTTTTAGGATGTACCTTATTTATAGTATACGTAAATGACCTGCCAAAAAAGATAAGTTCGTCGTGTATCTTGTTCGCTGACGATGTTTCCTTATTATTTAAAACGCCCGCGAATGTTGACCATTTAGCTATTTTTAAAACATTCACAGAAACTGAGCAGTGGTTAAACGAACACAACTTAGAAGTAAACTTATCTAAAACTAAAATATGCCAATTCAGAACTCACCAAAGAACCCCAATAAATCTAAATACATTAACGCAAAAAATAAAATTAGAAGAGGTAAACGAATTTACACTTTTAGGCCTAACATTAGACTCAAACCTAAATTGGAAGAAACATATTGAAAGTACAAGAGAAAAACTGTCGCGATTTATTTATGCGTTAAGCATATTGAAATGCAACACGGACTATAAAACCGCCTTATCTGCCTATTATGCGTACGCCTACTCCTGGCTAAATTATGGTATCATTCTGTGGGGAGAAAGTACTGACTTTTTGGACCTCTTCATTCAGCAAAAGAAATGTATTAGAATATTAATGAACATAGATCAACGTGAGAGTTGCAGGCCACACTTTATTAAACAACAAATTCTTACACTACCAGCAATATATATACTACAAAGTTGTATGTTCGTTAGGAAACATAGGCATCTGTTCAAATCAAATATCGAGCTAAATGAAAACTATAATCGACGAAACAAGAATAGATTAATACTACCTATTACAAACTTAAAAGTTATCGGGAAAAGCCCATACTATAGACTAGCTAGATTATTTAATAAGCTACCGGAAAGTTTAAAATCCCTACCAAATGACTCAATTTTCTCGAAGCAGTTGAAATCTCTGCTAATAAAGAAAGGTTACTATACCGTTGAAGAATTTAAAACTGACAAATTGTGAATCGATCAACCTTGTATACTTGACGTAAATGTGAAATATTAAATGACTATACTAATTTATCCGTATGACTGAAATAAATGAACGAATTGATAATATTTACCTATGATTAATCTTAAAACAATTTTTTGTAATTATGTTTAATTTTTAATGTTTAGTATAATGTAAAATTTCATAATAAGAATCAATGTTTATAATATGTATTATGTAATTTGATATATAAAATTTGCAGTGCCCTTACAGGGTATATGTCTTAACACTGTGTCATGAAATTTGAATGCATGCCTACTAACCAGTGTTTTACATGTTAGCAAATAAATAAATAAATAAATAAATAAATAATTATAGCACGGGTTTTTCTATGGCTTCAGAAGGTACGATGTTGTTGCTACGCAGTGCCATAGAGCGTGCGCCCCCTCCTCCGCCGCCCGCGCACCCTGTTGCTAGTGCAGACGAAGCGACGCGGGCGACACGTGGAGAGAACACCGATTGCGAGCGGATACGGACGTGTATCAGCGATCCTCCGCGACTCTCAGTCGCGACGCCATTTCTTATAATTTTTGTACACGTGTGTGTTTTATTCATTGCAATAAATGATTATTTAATGAAGTGACTTTAAATAATTTAATAAAAATTCAAGTGCTATTTTAGTGTTTTATTGTCTATCGAATTGTATATTTTTTGCCAAGTCGCTATGAGGAAGTCATAATATCCAGAAATATCTGTAGACGACGACCTCTTCGCTATAGCGGCCTGTCTACAACGATTGAAATGTCTAGCCAGAGAGCCAATACATCAATCATCATCTGCCTAGCCTTTTCCTAACTATGTTGGGGTCGGCTTCCAGTCTACCCGGATGCAGCTGAATACCAGTATTTTACAAGGAGCGACTGCCTATCTAACCTCCACAACCCAGTTACTGGGTAATACGATACCCCTTGGTAAGAGTAGTTGTCAGACTTTCGGGGTTCTGACTACCGCCCAAACTAGTGGCTCGAACCGTTACGAACTGTGATCTAGTGCCTACGTGACCAAACGTTTACCTATACCTACTCACCTTGTTAGGAATAAACACGGACATTCGACCTTACCGTTGTCATCACTAAGCGTGAAGATGCCGACAACGAGGAGAGGAGAAGCGGTCCGTCAACAACGAGGAGAGGATGAGCATAACGTCACACTCACTGAAGAGGAGGAGAGCGTCGTGGAGCGCGGCCACGCGGACGAAACCGCGAGCGCCGGCTTAAGATCGACACAGCAACCAGCTCCCCAGTTCCCTGCAGACTTTCTATCCACGCTGATCGAGTCAATCACGCGTGCGCAAGCGGAAGCCAACAGAAGCCTCATAAACTCGCTGATGACTTCCAACGGCGAATTCAGGGCCTCCACCCCAGTCGGGGTCTCTCCAACCACCAACGCGAGCAGCGGAGGTGCCGCTGCTGGTACCGAGTCGCGTGTCGACGCCAACTTCACACGATGCACGGCGAGATTCGACGGGACCTCCCAGGACGCTGAGGTCTTGGAAGCATTCCTGGACGCCGTCGAAATATACAAGGAGTGCGCTGCCGTAAGTGACGAGCATGCCCTCCGAGGATTGCCGATGCTGCTGGAAGGTGAAGCAGCAGTATGGTGGCGCGGCGTCAAGGCGTCGGCGGCTACGTGTCCAGAAGCGATCGCGCGTCTCCGCGCGACCTACGGCGTGGCGCGTATCAACTCCTGCGGCAGATCTTCGCTGCGGAGCAACAAGAGGAAGAACGCGCGGAAGTGTTTTTTGTAAAGTGCGGGCATTAATTGCAAAATTACCATACAAACTCGACGAAGTAGTGCAGGTAGACTTTTGCTACGGATTACTGCACCGACGCGTAATGAAACGATTGCCGCGTGATTGTGTACGTAATTTAGATGATCTGTTGTATAAGGTGAGGATCGCGGAGGATACATATAAAGCGCTTAAGGTAACAAATTCTGTTATAAGTATTAGTAATACGATCCTGCAAACCAAAACATCCGCATCGAATTCGAGTTCGACCACCACGAGCGCGTCTGCACCGCGTAGCAACAACAACAATAGACCCCGTTGTAATCATTGTAAGTTATTCGGGCATGTTAGTGACGAATGTCGTAATCGTGATAAGGCGACTAGTAATAAGAATAATAGCGACTCTATGCCTAAGGAGTTACGTTGTTATGGTTGTGGTAAACAGGGCGTCGTGAGATCGAAATGCGATGTTTGCATGAAAACATTGTCGAAACCAGACGAGAAAACATCTTTCAACACTGTTGATGTAGATTTTTATTGTCATGACGATAGTAACATTAGTACGAGTGATACCGCTTCGTGCGTTCAAATTACGAATATGAGTGCGCGCGAACATCACCCGATGGTAAATATTAGTGTTATGGGCCGTAACGGCGTGGCGATTGTAGATACCGGCGCTACACATAGTATTATGAGCCCTCTATTGCACCGACTTTTGGTTGATTCAGGAGCCTGTTTTAGCAAAACTAAACGTTTCGTACGCCTGGCTGATGGTACACAAGGGTGGAGAGACCTGTTGTCAGCCGAGGTAAATATTATTATTCAAGGCCGTGAGGTACTTTGTCAGTTTTTAGTATTGCCTGGTAATAATATTAGAACGCTTTTAGGTATAGATTTTTTGGCGCGGGCCGGCATGGTAATAGATGCCGCCCGACGCAATTGGTCATTCTCGGACAGTCCGGGAAATTGTTATGATTTTGTTTCCACATATACGCTTGACCCTACTGATGCGGAACTCTTGTGCACCGAATCCACTGAGTTATCGTTGCGCTCAGACGAAGGTTCTAAATTGACCCCCGAGCAGCAGCATACACTCAACGCTTTTATGGAAAACCGTGCGCCGCAGTTCGCACGCGACGGACCGGCGACGGAGTTTGCCTCACATCGTATAAAGGTAAGCTCACAACAAGAACCTATTGCTTGTCCATCGCACAGGATGTCGAAAAATAAGAAAGAGGCCTTGCAGAAGGGGCTTGATAAGCTGCTGCAAGATGACGTCATCGAGGAGTGTGAGTCACCTTGGGCCTCCAACGTCTCACCCGGTCGCGCGAACGTGGTTGCAGATACGCTATCGCGACCCGTTTGTTCTGAGGACCAGAACGAGTGTGACCTATGCATGACGGTCATCGATATGCCAAAGAGGAAGAGCAGTGACATCCGCAGCAATCAGGTAATGGACCCAGAAGTCCAGAAAATTATTGAGGACATGGAGTCCGACGAACCCTCTAGGGGGAGACCATGGTCCGACCGTGGGTACACCATTTCCGACGGTATCCTATACAGGTACAGCTTGGAGTCAGACGATGGAGAGGACTGCTGCTTAGTCGTGCCTGAGCATGAACGCAGGCAGGTCATGGCCGATTTCCACGATGCGCCAACAGCTGGCCATTTCGGCGTGGAGCGCACGTTAAGCCGCGTTCGTGCAAGGTACTATTGGCCTGGCATGCGCACGTTCATCGCGAACTATATAAAGGAGTGCGTGCGCTGCCAGAGGTATAACGCTGACAACCGAAAACCAGCAGGACTGCTGCAGACACCCGCTGTGTCACGACGATTCGAGGTAGTTTCCGTTGACCTGTTTGGTCCGCTCGTAGAAACGCCTAGAAAGAACAGGTGGGTACTGATCGTTGAAGATGTCTGCTCGCGCTGGGTGGAACTGTTTCCGTTAGAGAATGCCACCAGCGTCGAATGTGCTCAGACTCTCGCGAATGAGGTGTTCCTTAGGTATGGAGTGCCACGTCGCCTTATCAGTGACAATGGCGTGCAATTTGTAAGCGAGGTTATGCAGCAGGTCTGCCACGTTCTGGGAATAAGCCAGTCGCTCACGCCTTTTTATCATCCCGAGGTCAACCCCATAGAAAGAAAGAACCGGGACCTCAAACCTCAATTGGCTATGCTCGTGGGCCACGACCATACTACTAGGGACGTGCATCTCGCAGCAATCAGGTTTGCTATGAACTCTGCGACTACCAGCAGTACAGGGTATTCGCCGGTATTCCTCACATTCGGGAGAGAGTTACGGGCTCCTTCCGACTCTGCAACAGACATGAGAGCTATCGTAGAACACGACAACTTCGTGCCCAGCATTACGCCGTACCTGAAGAAGATGGCTGCAACCCTGGACGAGGCCAGGGACACTCATGAGAAAGCGCAGGAGGTTCAGAAGGAGAATGCTGACCAAAAGAGGAGGCCGTCACCACAGTACCAGGTAGGCGACCTAGTTTTATTGAAAACGCAGGGATCTAACGACGCTGGCCGCGGACAGACCGCGAAGTTTATCCCAAGTCGTGACGGCCCATACAAAATCGGGAAGGCTATCAGCCCAACCACTTATAGTCTGGAAAACGTACAGACCGGTAGGAACGTAGGGACATATCACGTTTCGAACCTCACGCCTTTCGCCGGTCGGGTAGAGCCACCCATTCGGGAGAAACGTAGACGCGGTAGGCCGCGTAGGTACTTAGACTAGCCTAACCGCGAGGACACTTAGTTAGGCTAGAGGGGGAGGATATAGCACGGGTTTTTCTATGGCTTCAGAAGGTACGATGTTGTTGCTACGCAGTGCCATAGAGCGTGCGCCCCCTCCTCCGCCGCCCGCGCACCCTGTTGCTAGTGCAGACGAAGCGACGCGGGCGACACGTGGAGAGAACACCGATTGCGAGCGGATACGGACGTGTATCAGCGATCCTCCGCGACTCTCAGTCGCGACGCCATTTTTTATAATTTTTGTACACGTGTGTGTTTTATTCATTGCAATAAATGATTATTTAAAGAAGTGACTTTAAATAATTTAATAAAAATTCAAGTGCTATTTTAGTGTTTTATTGTCTATCGAATTGTATATTTTTTGCCAAGTCGCTATGAGGAAGTCATAATATCCAGAAATATCTGTACACGACGACCTCTTCGCTATAGCGGCCTGTCTACAACGATTGAAATGTCTAGCCAGAGAGCCAATACATCAATCATCATCTGCCTAGCCTTTTCCTAACTATGTTGGGGTCGGCTTCCAGTCTACCCGGATGCAGCTGAATACCAGTATTTTACAAGGAGCGACTGCCTATCTAACCTCCACAACCCAGTTACTGGGTAATACGATACCCCTTGGTAAGAGTAGTTGTCAGACTTTCGGGGTTCTGACTACCCGTAACGACTGTCAAAGATCCACGAATGACAGACGGGACCAACGTGCTTTCCGAGGCACGGAATTACCAATACATCAATATGATTTCTAATAAGTTTTACTTGGTATTTTCATTTTCGGCTCTTTCTTCACTAGCTGATACGACGCGTAATATGTATGGAACACCGACATTTAGAGTATTCCATACATTCTCATAGAATTAGATATTCACAGATATCGATGTGAATAAATGTCACGTCAACTAGACGTGAAGAAAGAGCCTTTATATCCATAGATACCTAATATTGTATTTCTCGTATTGTTTCGTCTATAAAACTCGGAATGATTGATCATTGCTACTCAAAATGTCTAGGCACTTTTTTGTATCCTATTTATAGTTTCTCTCGCTTCTTCTCTGATCATAAAACTTAAACTATTGTAAAGACATACATATCTGTAAGCTTTAATATGATGTACTGTATGTCAGTGTACATGAATATTTTTTGTTAGGGCACAGCTCTCTACGAATTCCGGTCGTGTCTATTCTAATGGAAAACCCAATAATACTTCATTTTTAGGGTTCCATGCCCAAAGGGTAAAAACGGGACCCTATTACTAAGACTTCTAGACAGTTGAAATTTTCACAAATTTTGTTTCTGTTGCCGCTCTAACAACAAATACTAAAAACAAAATAAAATAAATATTTAAGGGGGGCTCCCATTACAACAAACGTGTTTTTTTTGGCGTTTTTGCCTTGTCGTACGGAATCCTTCGTGTGCGAGACCGACTCGCACTTGGCCAGTTTTTCATATTACCCAGATATTACTTACCTACGTTTTGCGGCGGTGGCCAGTGGCACTCGCTAAATGTGATTAATGAATAGTGGCCGACCCTAGCCCCTTTCTTTAGAAAATAATAAATGTTTCTCTAGAAAGTTTACAGTTAGAATCATCTTTTGGCATACATTTCATATCCATAATAATTGAAAGACTCGTCTATCACATTACAAAAATTCATGAGTAGTTAAAATACACCATGCATGCAGCAAGCATGCGAACTTGCAAACAAGACCACGTGGAATCGGTTTTGCAGCGATTCGTTTCTGTCACTAACTTTTGTAACGCAACATATTAATTTTTTAAGACAATATTTTAATTTAAAGTTAAAAATGCTGTTTTATAAAAATGGCAATATAAATTATTCCAAATAAAATTCTGCCATCTTCATATGCCAAGTGAAATTGTACCAAATAATCGTCGCTCTAAATAAACGTTAAGCTATACAAAATTATGCGGGGTTTTAACTTTGCCAATGGTAATTATGCCAAATAAAATTCTGTCACCTTAAAAGTTTGCCATTGTTAATTCCGACATAATTATAAACATTCGGCCAAATAATAATTATATTAAATATTGTTTATGCCTTAAAAATATTCGTTTATAGAAGATTATGCCAAGTGTTAAATTTCGGAGCATCAATATTCTGCCAGATAGATGAGAGGGGTTCCCCCCCTAATTTATCTGGTGTTATTAAATTAACGATAGAAACACGGAAGTGATGTAAATTAAAGGAAATGAAATAAAATAACGACTTTAATCTGCGACGCCGACGTTTTATTGTACGTGTGGCTGTTGGGCCTGATTATCTTAGTCTTAGAAAAAAAATAGGTTATGCACTAGAGCATAAAAAGCGCTTTTATGTCGCGCTTACGCACAACATAAAGATGAATTTTAGAGCATGAGAACTGAAAAATGTATTTCAACGAAATCTGCCCTCATATTTCTTGGCCTTTTGACACCTGAGCAAAGTAATACGCGTCAGTTTTGGGTTTATTATTACAGAGTCTAAATAAGAATAAATGCTTTGAATTTCACACTGTGATACTCCCATATTTTCTACATTACAATTATTTTCTTACGTTCGTTTACCTAAAATGGACTAACAAGTTTTAGTTTCAATTAACAAAATCAACCGACGTTTTAGAGGATATTACGAATAAACTTATTTTATTATTTATGTACATACACACAGTAAAATAAATACAGATACGACCTATTAGTATTGAGTACAAAAGTACTGCTAATTTCTTAATAAATTTCTTCCAGCAGACCTGCGAAAAGAAAAATTAAAAAAAAATGTAGACAATAGTGTGTGAGAACAAGAAGAGAAGAATTTGACTTATGAGGTCTTCATCATCATCATCATCATTTCAGCCGAAAGAAGTCCACTGCTGGACATCGGCCTCCCCCAAGCACCTCCACTTCGACCGGTCCTATGCTTCCTGCATCCAACGGGTTCCTGCTTCCGAGGATTCTTAGCACCCCTTGCCTCACTTATAATTCGATAGACCTATCGAATTATTTTTTAGCTTTTAGTACAGACGGCAGCACATCAATGTAAACTCTATACATATATACTATATTAACTCTATTACTACGACGCGCCATATAGTGTTAGAAAAAAAGTATCCTTGGCAGCATGCTGCTGCAGCATATTGGTGCAGTTTTCAACGTTTCTAAAATTGCCCAATGTTTGCACATACTAATAATTAGCGGGTTAGGGGTCATTCGGCCCACTATGGAACAGGGACCGCGGACCAGTTGCCCCTTTTAAAAATTGATAATGGTTAACTGGGCCCACATCTGTTTAAAAATGTTTATTATTTCATTAAAATATACATAAGTAAGATAAAGTAATGCTCATAGTTCAAAATTAACACATTTTATAATATCATATCCAAACCTAACCATTTATAAACATTTAAAAAAAGTCATTGCTAATGCTTGGAAGTTTTTTATCGAGAAAACATTGATGTATAAATGCGAGAAACTCAATGAATTTGTCAAATGTTTTACAGATTTATAGCTAAGTATATGTAGTGAATCAACATGTTTTTAAATAGAAAAATGCATTTCCATTTATAACAATAACATCACCACAGAATCGGCAACATTTTAATGGTTTAGCATTCATTCAATTGAGCATTTACTTACATAGTGTGTTTCAAAATACTTATAAGTAGATTAGTTAGTAGCGGAGTGGCGCACCGTCTCCTTCAATAACTTGCTGTAAGCGGCTACGCAAACCGCACACCATGTTCCAACACAAATCTTTTCCTCTCATGTGCTCCAATGTCGATGACACAATCTCAGCCAAATTGTTTTTATTTCGCACTTCAGATGTGTCCCAATTTAAAATCATAACCCACAGGTTTTCTATAGGTTTCAAATCGGGAGTTTTAGATGGCCAGTAAATAACAGTTACACCTTCTTGAGCAGCTAATCAATTCTTCACAATACCTGCACGGTGGGTGGAGCAGTTATCTTGCACGAAGTAAATGTCTGTGTTTGAATAGGCAATTCGCACAGTAGATAGCATGACGTCACGCAGAATCTCCAAATACTGACTACTATTAAATTCACAACCAACAACCAATTCATCAGGTCCCATAGACGACATCCAGCCAGCAATGTTTTGTATAGTCATTAAGTTGCGACATGACGCTTTGATTACCAAATCCATAGTAACAGAGTGGCTACTCCAAAAAGACTATGCCTACACAGAGTCCTTGCTCACATACATCATCTAGTAATCCAACACAGTAGGCAGCTCGTACACTAAAATGCATATAATTAGGCACATCATAAACTCAAACTTCATTTCATTTACACTACACACACAATAAAATCACAGAAACTCAATAACATCTACACCGTTCATGTGTTGTATTAAATTATGTTTAAGTAATTGTTTGGCTGAACACTGTCTCTTAGAATACAGGCTGTCCTAGTCTAAGGGACAGGGTTATATACTTTTTGTACAGATTTTGCAACATGCAATGAATTGTAATGTACATTGTATATGTGTTTCTGTATTTTTTGTGAATAAACCTTATTATTATTATTCCCTTTATTTCATTTTAAACACATATAAATTATATTTTTAAATATTAGAATATAAAAACATAAAAACATTTAAAAATATAAAAAATAGTAGCCCACCGGTATCGGGAACAGGGTCCAAGCTACCGGCGGTCAGGGCTCCAGAGAGAGGAACCTCCTGACAATGCGAGCCGTGTCCAGAAGTACTGCTTTCTGAATCAAGCCCTTGATCCAGCTGCCCAACGAGAGCCTCTTCAGGTGTTGGTCGAGGCTCTTGGCTATTAGTCCATTGGCTGTTACGACTATCGGCACAATGATTGCTGAGTCAACATCCCACATGTCGACAACCTCGCGAGCCAAGTCAAGATACTTGACTTGTTTATCTTTCTCGGCTTTCACGAGGTTCTCATCATGCGGGACTGTTATGTCAACAATCATTGCGCGACGCTCTGATCGATCCACCACCACTATGTCAGGCTTATTGGCAACAATAGTCCTGTCAGTGATGATGGATCGATCCCAGTACAATGTGATATTTCCATTTTCGAGAACTGGGTCGGGCACATACCTGTAGTACGGAACCTCCGATTCCACAAGGCTGTATTTCAGAGCAAGTTGCTGATGAATTATCCTGGCTACAAGGTTGTGTCTATGCAAGTACTCTCCGTTAGCTAGACGAGAACACCCGGAGATAATATGTCTGATTGATTCTCCCGGCCGGTGGCATGCCCGACAGATGTCAACCGTGCCGTCTTTGACAATAAATCTCCGGTAATTGTTCGTCATCATAACTTCGTCCATAATTGCATAGACAAAACCTTCGGTTTCTCCAAAGAGGTCACCGAAACGCAGCCAGGCTACGGACGCTAATAAATCTACATCGGGTCCATGTAGGGCCCGGAAAAAGCGTCCGTGAAGCTCCTTACTCTGCCATACCTCCATGCGATCATTAGTGTCAAGCACTACTGGTTTGCGCCAGTTCTCTTTACCCAAGGAGAGTGGGGTGAGGCCCTTGTTCACCGCGACTACATCCCGATGCATCCCCACGTCGGTTTCTAAGAAATATTCCCTGAGACTGCATATCTCGCGATTGTGGAGAGTCTTAGCATTTAAAAAGCCTCGACCTCCACACTTTCGCGGGATAAACAGCCTCATTACCGATGACCGTGGGTGATGCATTCGATTTGCAGTCAGCAGTGTACGGACCTTCCTATCCAGGGCGTCGAGTTCGGTCTGAGTCCATTTGAGTATGCCGAAAGAGTACATCAGAACCGGCATGACCCAACTATTGAAGGCGCGCACCTTGTTTCCGCCTGAAAGAAGACTATTAAATACTTTTTTCAGGCGGCCAAAGAAGCGCTCCTTCAATGATTGCTTCATGTCAGTAACATTGATGCCCAACGCTTCCGACATACCCAAATACTTATAGGTTTCGGATGCGGAGAGGGCTCGAAGGTTTGTGGAATCCGAGAGTTGGGTCCCCACGGATTCCACAATCTCCCCTCGCTTTACATGCATGACCGCACATTTGTCCACACCAAATTCCATTCTCATGGCGCTACTGAAAATTTCAGTAATTTTCAGTAGCTCCATCAGTCGCAAATTGTTGGGAGCAAAGAGTTTTAGGTCATCCATGTAAAGGAGGTGAGATATAACCTGACCACCTCTCCTCAGCCGATAGCCTAGACCTGAATCCTCCAGCAATGTGCTTAGAGGATTCAAGGCTAAGCAGAACCAAAGCGGACTCAAGCTGTCGCCCTGGAATATGCCTCGCTCGATCCTTATCGGCTCGCTATTCCTCTGGATATTTCGACATCCTGGATAGCGAAGGACCGTCCTCCATTGCCCCATACACGACATCAGGAAGGTGCGCAGAGTTGTATTTACTTTATACAACTCCAGCACTCTCATGAGCCATGTATGCGGCACCGAGTCATAGGCCTTCTTATAATCTATCCAACATGTCGACAGATCCTTTCGGAAACGACGAACCTGTTGGCTAATGGTCATATCAATGAGGAGCAGCTCCTTAGTACCCCGGGACCCGTTCCTACATCCATTTTGAGAGACAGACATGATGGAGTTGGTGTCTATATGTTTGTTAATTTTAGCTCTCAAAATGGATGTAAGAACTTTATAGACCGTCGGTAAACAAGTGATCGGTCTATAATTTTTGGGATCCGCGGTACTACCTGACTTATGGAGCAGGTGGGTTATTTCCGTCGTTAGGAACTGGGGCAGCGATCCTGACTCTAGGGCTGACTGGAACTGGGATGCCAAGCGGGCGTGCGACCCTTGGAACCATTTTATCCAAAAGTTGTGCAGTCCGTCCGGCCCTGGAGATTTCCAGTTAGGCAACGGACGGACTGCACGAGCAACATCTTGGGGGCTGATGGTAAGTACCCCCATTTCTGGTATTAGATCGCACGCTCGCTCAATCTTCGCAGTCCAATCACCCTCGGTGTGACTGACAGGCACCGACCAGATGTTTCGCCAGAACGAACACATGGCGTCATCATCCGGCAGGGGCGTGTCAGTAACACCTTGGTCCGGTCGCTCCCAAGCCCTATAAACCCACCTTTCATCATTCTGGAATGTGCGATTCTGAGTGTACCGCTCCACTCTCCGTCTGTACCGACGAATACGGTTTGCCCATGCATAGATCTTCTGCTTCAGGAAGTCGATACGCTCTGTGACGTGGGACAAATAATCTCGAGAACTAATATCAGTTCCCGAGAACGCCCGCCTCACAAAGCGCATCACTCTAGGGCGAGTATTGCCCTCCCTGAAGCAGATTAACTTGCCGATGAGTGCTCTAGCCTCACCGATACGACACTCAATCCTGCACTGCCAAGCTGGTACAGCTGGTTTTGGTCGTGGAGCTTTGTCACTGTTGGGGAATTTGACATGAGCTACACGACATGCCGCTACAGCTGCACAGTACAAAATTGAATGGGTATCGGTGAGGTCTTTGCTGTTGTTAAAACAATTTGACAGTTGTAAGTCAAGAGCACACACCAGCGCCTTGTTTTTCTTGTGCATGGGCAAACGAGGTAAACGTGGTCTAAGTCCAGGTGGAATAGAACGGTACTCACGGAAAGCATCCTCCAAAGCGCTCCTCAATCTTGCACTACACTGGGAACTCACGGTTATAGCCTCGTCATCATCCTCTACATAAACATGGTCGGGTCGCGGTGAAACACTGGGTACATTTTGCAGTTGCACCGCGATCAATGACGAAGCAGGCGTAACATGGCTATTCCGTGATTCGAGGCGTAGTCGATCAAGTACGACGTTATCCAGCATATGGTTTCGCTGGATGACCCGCACCTGATCCGACAGTCGTTGCGCCGATACGTTGACAGCCGGCTCAAGCACCTGAAACAGAGAGAGCATCCGACCACGGTACGCAGTCAAGTTACTTCCCCCCTCTGTAGCCCCAAAGTATGCGCGCATGACATTTTCATTGACAGTTTGTGTCCATCTCATGCGCTGCACACTTCCACCGGGAGCGGGGACCCTATCAGAGGCCGGTGGGCCTCGGAGTCCTAAGCTGGCCGGTGGTCGGCCTCTTCCGCGTCGACATACTGGTGGTGGTGTCGTCGGCGGCGAAAAGTATTCGTCACTCGAGCTCGACGCAACTGCAGCGGCCGGTCTCACTGAACTCACGTCTGGAGCAGGATCCGGCAACTGCGAGGCGACGCTGAGCGACGAACCCGAAGATGTTGGGTGTGTGTTTTTAAGTAAATGTCTTGCCCGACTTCGCGTCAGCATCTCCGTGTCTGTGTCAACTGAGTATTTCGTTTTGATTTTGTTGCATCTTGGTGCTAATATTTTTCTTCAAAAATGGTAGATGGTAGATTACATATCAAAACATTATTTCTTCATTATTTATGTTGAAAATTCTATAAAATACCACGGAGTAAAATTTTTGCTACCGTCAACTTGACAGTCGGGCCACAGATTTATTATTATTATTATTATATTACACCAAATTCATTAAAAATACTTTTCACGATTTACGTCAAACGTTTTAGAAATGTGCGCGGTCGCTGTTTAGGCGTAGGTAGACTGACTTTTGTCACTTAGATCAATTTAGTATCCATCTACCCGACGAACTAAACTTTTACTTCGTCCTACTCATTTAAGGACTTATAGTTTTTTTTTATTTACCCACTTGTTTTCCAGAAAAGTTGTTGTTGCCACAATGACTGGTTGAGATTACGCGAAATTAAAGATTAGGTAGTAAGTATTGTCGTGTTACTTAAAAGCTTTTCAACTTTAACGACAAGAAAATAATGATAAAAATGGCTAAAGCATTCTAGCTTAAATTTTTTTTACTTATTTTATTCGCACTTAAATTCGATTTATTCGTTGAAGCTTGTAAATCGGCTTTAAAAGCAAAATTAAAAATTCTGTGCTTTTAATTTTAGTAACAAAGTAACGTTCACTGATCCACAAACCCGCGCGGGGATTACGGCCCACTCCCTCTTACAGAGAGGAGGCCTTTGTCCCGCAGTGGGCACATTATAAGCTTCTTATGAATGATACGTAAGCTCTAGCCACACTGAGGAGAATCCCGCGCGGGTTGCGGGATGCAGCTGCACGCGTCGAACGTTTTAATGATTAGGAAGTCACGCCTCTATTTATGTCGGTTTAAACGTCAACATACAATTTAGTTGATACAATCGATGTGAGTGAATTTTGTCCCACATCCCGCGTAAATAGCTAGGTAGCTTCTAGATCAAAGCTTAATTAACGCGTTAACGCTGCCCGACCCTTTACTTTTGAGAGGCAGACCGATTAAAATATTAATTAAACAATAGGATTCCACTAAATTCACGTCATTCACGCTTCAATTAACAGGAACACTCCACTAAGCTGCTATAAAATAGATAAGAAAAGGTTGGCTCCCAAAGAGCAAAGAAAATGCACACTAACATAGATAATCAGTACGACATTTTACAGTGCTACGGATAATCAGCGAGTTTCCACCCTGATTGGAGAGTCCTTTTTACCACTCCGCAATCCAAAATCCACTTACAAAACCGAAGGGTCCTAATGTCTACCATAAAACTCACTGCGACATTATTTGCTTCCAAGAGACCCATTAAGATGAAATCCAAAGGCGTCCACTTGCACTTATCGCAGAGATCTGTCACCCGAAGTATTTTACGGTAAGAAGTTGGGATCACACGTCAACATCCCACTGTTTAAGGCCATAGCACACGTATCAAATCGGAAAGGGACCAGAACCGAATTGCCTTTGGCCTCGCCGTCAAACAGGCGTCAACCTAACGTAAGCACGTAACCAAAGCGGATCTGCCGGTCGATTCTGTAAAAATCTCACCGTGAAAACTTAGGTGAAGTGAGTTTGTTTTTGCTAGGAATTAGCACTATTGACAGCTCACTCCACGCTCACTTCACCTAAGTTTTCACGGTGAGATTTTTACAGAATAGCACCGCAGAAGCTCCGATACGTCGACGCGGCTACGGCTAGGCGACGGACGCCGCGCTTACAGCTCGCCGACCGCTGCTTAATGGTGCAGCAGGCAAAAAAATATCAGCTGTTCCCTACAGCTGATTTTTTTTTCGCGATTTCAGGTTTCGTCCCATAGTAAAAGATGATATGTTGAGTACAATGACCTCTTAAGAGGTTGTTAATGTTTTGCCAATAACCCTGTATATTATATCGTTCATTACGGGTCACACATAAAAATACACACAATCCATATAATATTAGTCCAAACGACATAAAAATTACGTTAGTAAAACTTACAAACTAACCTAACGACAACTAATAACTATGAGGCAGAACACACATTATTAGCACGTGCCTCTGCACCCAGTGCCTAATAAAGGGGCTGTCCACCTCGGCAAACAATGTCTTTAGGATGCAACCTACACATTATTGACGCCACCTTCTTTCTCATTATGGCATGAAAATCGTCAACACGGGCTTCCGCGAACATCTCCGAAGCGCTACAGAAGCGCGGAAGCCCCATCAACTTCTTAAATCCATTATTAAACTGAACGCGTAGGACGTTGTAGGCGCTCTGCGTGTACTTCATCCACAAACTGCACGTGTAGAAGGTTTGGCAGTAGGCCTTAAAAAGATACACGTTCACATCCCTACTACAGCGTGCAAACCTGCGGGCTAACATATTGCACCGAACCGCCAACGCCCTACGCTCCCTGTTCAAATCTGCATCATCACATAACTCCTTCGTGACCACGTGTCCTAGGTACTTCACCTGAGCAACACGCTGCAATGGTGTTCGGTTACAGCATGTGGTATGTAAGCCCATGTGTCGCCGCATATAGAATTCACATACAGCTAGCAGTTTCCAGAGTGCACTGATTCAAAAATAATAAGACAGCAAAGTAGGGTGTGTGTGTGTAGTCAAGTGGGTGACAATAAACACTGGTCTTCGTAATTATTTTATCGACTTGCGCTAATAGAAAAACAAATTGTTTTAAGTGGGCTACCCGGAACCGAACTAGTTAGATTAGGTTAATTATTTTAAAAAAAGGTTAGGTTAGGTAAAAACTGTGACCCCTACGCACGAGCAGAGCGAGCGAAGCGAGCGGTATCGCGGCAGCGGGCGGTGAGTACCAGAAACGAGTAGATTATATAGAAAAAAAAATTGTTGTACACAAAATATGGGTGCCAGAAACGACTTGCACTAATAGAAAAAACCGGGCAAGACCGAGTCGGACTCGTGCACCGGGGGTTCCGTAACATCCGTGTTTATGCATAAAGTTTATGTTTATGAAATTAAATGTTTTTTTTTATATTTGAGTTGATTGGATGAAAGGTAAATTGCGGTTTACGATTTATGACGTATTAAAAAAACTACTTATTAGATCTCGTTCAAACTAATTTTCGGTGGAAGTTTACATGGTAATGTACATTTTTTAAGTTTTATCATTCTCTTATTTTAGAAGTTACAGGGACACACACACTTCACCACTTTGGAAGTGTCTCTTGCGCAAACTAATCAGTTTAGAAAAAAATTATATTAAAAACCTCAATATCATTTTCGAAGATAGACGATAGATAGAAGATAGAAGAAGAGGATAGGTTTATAGGGTTTTTTTAAGTTTTAGGTTTTTTTTTCATCAAACCCATACGTGTCTATACACGTATGGGTTTCATGAAAAAAAAAATTGAGTTTTAGTTCTAAGTATGGGGAACCCCCAAAATTTTTTTTTTAATCTATTTTTGAGTGAAAATCTTAATGCGGTTCACAGAATACATCTACGTACCAAGTTTCAACAGTATAGTTCTCATAGTTTCGGAAAAAAAGTGGCTGTGACATACGGACGGATAGACAGACAGACATGACGAATCCATAAGGGTTCCGTTATGCCATTTAGCTACGGAACCCTAAAAACAGATTATTTTTATTAGGCTACCCGGAACCGAACTAGTTAGGTTAGGTTTATTTTTTAAATGGTTTGGTTAAAACTGTGACCCCCTACGCACGAGCCGAGCGAGCGAGCAAAGCGAGCGAAGCGAGCGGTGCCGCTGCAGTGGCCGGTGAGTGCTAGAAACGACTAGATTATATAGACAAAATTACTATTATTATTATTTAAGAACTTAAGTTAATAGCATGGAAAATTAGTAAACATCCTGTAATTTATTTGACCTTGAAATGTGAAATAAATAGTATACGAAACGTTAGTTGTGAACTAAAAATTTGTCAATGGAGTTTTGGTGAAACATTAGTGAACCATTTTCTTCTCTCTGTGGCTTCATAATCGTGAGATATATACCTGTTGGTACCTAAGTAGTGACCGAAGACGCAACAACAGAAGCACTGAATAAGATATTTGCCATACCAGAAACAAAGCTGAAACGTGTCCTTAGCATACCCTCCAAACCGTAACAAAGCAAAAGCTACTTGTCTGTAGTACAGACGCCAGCACATCAAGCTACCCGAAACTGAACCTTATGCTTCTAAACAACATCTAATAAAGGACAGATTGTAGTAGCTTGATGTGCTGGCGTCTGTACCATAGTTACAGCGGTAGTAGGTCAGTGGGTGTTCTTAGGGGCTATTTCCCCGAAAAGCTTTTTCTTAGAGACCATGTACAACTACGATCGTTTACCAGGCATTCATAAATTAATATTTTAAATTCGCTCCAACACTCAACTTACAGTGCTCGACTAACTACACTTCCCCTTTTTTTTTTTATTGCTGTATGGCCCGCTCTTGACCTCGATCACGCCTGATGGAAAGAGATGGATGAGGTCTATGATGGAACGAGCGTGCCCAGAAGATGCCTCACATGATCGAAACACAGCAGGCTGCTTGACTCCGGTCGGAGGGTGATCGCAAAGCAGGCGGGCGTTAGCCCTACCACCGCAAGGGAAGAATTGGCCAGTCAAATAAGGTGTTGAGTGTGACGGTCCAGGACGCGCTGAGCGCTCGGATCAGTTGATCCACTGGCGGAACAAACTGCGCTATACGAGGAGGCTTCTATATGCCTCCCACCTATGTAAGTTTTCATAAAGTACCTATATCTATTTGACTAGCACTTCCGATGAGATTATTATCATTTCTCTCTAAATATCTGGTTTACCAGCACCAAACACCCACATCCTACTTGAGTAACCCGCTTTTAATCACAATCCGAAAGATTTTGAAGGAAATTGTTAACACTGAGAGCAGTGGTGGTCCAATGGTGTCGGCCCCGACTTACTTACTTAGGTAGTGAGTTCGAAACCACGCAAGCACTTTACAGTGTGTACATCAATCATCACCACTGCTCTCAAAACGGTGAAGGAAAACATCGTGAGGAAACCGGCATGTCCTAGAACCAAAAATTCGAAGATATGTGACATCCACCAACCCACACTGGGTACGCGTGGTGGATTTTGGCGCTCTCCCTCCCACAGAAAAGAAGATCTGTGTCCCTGCAGTGAGAAAAATAAAGGCTGAATATGATGCTACGCTAACACTTTGCTCCATGTTTTAAAACTTTGTTCGCTCAACCACGTAAATTACAACATGCATTCCTTCATTTCTGCTTTTAAATCAAATCAAATCAAAATCATTTGTGATTTGATTTGATTTAAAAGCAATGAATGTTGTTGAACAGTTAAAATGCTTTCATTGCCATTCTAAGTCAATTAATCTGCCTAGCCTTTTCAAACTATGTTGGAGTCGGCTTCATCCGGTAGCAGCTGAATAGCAAAAGTAAAGGAAAAAAACCGAAAACCGTAAATTTAAAAAAAAAAACCTTGTTAAACTATTTATATTCCTACAAAGTACAGAGCCCTCGGTGCGCAAGTCCGACTCGCACTTGACCGGTTTTTTAATCTATTTGATAGGCTATGCAACAACAAATTAACTTAGCAACACAACTTGTGATAAAAACAAAATGTTTACGATAACAGGATTCCCGCAAGGCTGTGGTTTAATAAATGGATTGTAATGGTCCATATTCTAAATGAAAACTGCGAGAATGTTTTCTACGAAGATATTTTTCGCCGTCCATGTTCGCACCACAGCTGCTCTCTCAATTTTTTTTTTATTTTTGGAATCGTCGCATTGTCATCAGGTCAGGGTCTGATGATGGGATCTGGAGAAATCGAAGGAAAAAAAAATCAAATATATAATAGGTATATCAATATTTTCAATTATTATAGGCACACCTAAAGCGATTTGTGATTTTTTATAACAACTTGTGCATTTACTCTCGGAAAGCACCATTCGGTGAAGTGAAACTGATGATGAAGACCACAGATGGCCACCGGAACTACTCAATAAGTATTTCACGGGTTGCGATTCGATTACTTTAATATGGTTGCTAAGCAATTTATGCTCGTCACAATGCGAATGGTGAAATGGACCTGATGGTGGAATACCAGGACAACTCGTCAACAATTAACGTCCCTGCATCGTGAATACCAATATTTTGTAAAAGGCGATGAGCAAGTTGACATTAGGCTATTGTAACTTAGACACATTATAAACCGACACACTAAAAAGCGAGAGATAAAAACTTTTTAACAAAAAACAATCCGACTTCCAAAAAAAAACACTACAAAGTGAAAAATAAGTTTAATTTCGGAAGTCGGTGGCAAAAAATTAAAATACAGATCCCAAGACATCGACTTCCGAAATTAAAGTTATTTTTCACTTTGTATTGTTTTTTTTTTGAAAGTCGGTTTTTTTTTGTTATTCCACATGGTCAAGGTACTAAAAAAATCTCAAATCATTAGGTACTTATTGACGTATAAAGTATGCTATTTTGATTTTATAAACACAAACCTAACCTTAAACCTTTCTACGCCTCCACACGTATTAAAATCCATCCAGCCGTTATGCTTCAAGGGTATATAATCCCACATACAAATACACATAGATACGCTTGAGAAACACAACCCCTGTTGCTGTCGCGCAGTCGGATAATTAACGACTATTAAACGATAAAAGAAGGCTGGGCTCATTTCACATTACAAAATATTAACCTACCTATAGACTTGTGGCGGCATCTACATGTCCACATGGGAACTACCCATCACACTGACGTCATACAAAATTTTGTATCGCGCAAGCAGAGTTTACCGCGCGACTAGCATATAAATACAACGTCCCGACATCAATCGTCGGGCTGTTAAGCCCACCAGACACATCACCCCTCTGGTCGCAAGATCCTCCCTTTTCTATGGAGGATGGGTGAACTTTACACCCTGTTCCGCATACCTCTATAGGTTCAACAAACCAAAGTTTTTCTTATTTGATTTATTAGGAGTCAACCCGAAATACGAATTTTTGCTCAGTGCCTGGCAATTCTATAAAAAAAAACCATACTCAAAGGACATTTTTTTTTTCTGACTGCATTTATAACGTCCAAAAAAATTGTTTATGATAATAATAATAAACCATTTTGTTTAGGTTTGTTAGTTTCATTTGAAATTTTAAAATTTTTTAACGTTTGCGGATAGATTAAAAAAATATATATTTATACAGGGTGGAAAATATAAATTTTACCTAAAGGAAGCATTTCTTTATTTTTAAAAAGAAACAAAACTATCACAGGTTTCTCGACAAGCTTACCTGAACCGGGAATCGAACAAGCTAAAATACAAAAAATAAAGTCTTGCTAAATAGCAAGAGTTTATTTTTATATTTACTTTATTTATTTATTTTAGAGTTTTTTTTTATAATAGTGAAATAAAATTATTTCACTTGTCGATACAGTTAATGTTATTGATAAAATTTCTCCAAGAAACATTAGGTCTTACGCTCGTCTGTCGCACAAGATATCCATGAAATGTAATATTTAGAACAAAAGGGCTTTAATCAACATTACCTAACTAGAACTGTTCACTTTCAACAAGTAATTCAGATTCAGATTCAGATATATTTATTGTTTGTCACAGGTGGAAGTACAGCTCTTAAAATTATTGTCGTAACAAGTATCACTGTAACATACCCATGGGGTGTACAATCTTTGATATTTACAATATTACATGTCAAAAAGAAAAGAAAACCTTCATACTACACAAAATTACCAAGGCAGCATAATATAATAATTACCATTACAGAAAATAAATTAATTGTGTATAAATATTAATTTGGAATTGTCATAATTATTGCATGATTAAAATATTGAATAAATTGAGTCAAAACATTAGTCATTTAGAAATTCATTGAAGTATACAATTATAATGTCAATTAGGATACAATTATTTATGTCAAAAACCGTCACAATAAACAAGATACCTAACAATATTAACACCACATTATAAATAAATAAACTAAACCTGTCATTTTTTTTTTGTAATTGAGCATTAGAAAGTTAAATACATTTTAGTCAAAACATTTGTCATTTAGAAATTCATTGATTGTGTAATATACTTTCTGTATCAGTAATTCTTTGAGTTTGTATTTAAAAGTAGTTAATGTTTCAATATTTTTAAGAGAATCTGGTAATTTATTATAAATTTTTACACCCATACCAAATATGCTTGATTTAAACTTAATTGTTCTACTCTTAGGTGCTTTAAGTTCATTCTTATGTCTTGTACTTCTCATTGTCTCATAATTACTGATATCGCGCTTTATGATTGAGGCTGCTTCCAATATATACATTGACGCTAGGGTTAAGATTTTTAATCTTCTGAATTCCGCTCTGCATGAATCGGTTTGTTTAAGCCCACATATACTTCGAATACATTTCTTTTGGGCTTTGAATGCAAATTCTTTGTTAGTAGTGTTACCCCAACACAAAATGCCATATTTTAGCGTAGATCCCACATATGCATGATACACATTTAGTAGTACGTTTTCATTCACCACTTTTCGAAGTACATGGAGAGCATATGAAAACTGGTTAAGTTTTTTGCAGACACCGTCCACCTGCACTTTCCAGTTAAGTTCTGAGTCGATATGGACTCCTAGAAACTTTGTGCTAAGTAAGTGTAAGAGACACGTTATATTAATTTGCTTATAACACCTAACATCCAAAGACATTCTATGAAGTACCTACAAGCTTGCTGATTTATCTCTAAGTACCTGTGGGGTAATTGCGAAACCCGCTATCAGTAGCAATGATAATTTATTTATGTATCGTAAGGTAAAAATTGAGGAATAACCCTTATCATAGGTTTTTTTGTAATAATTAATTGTGTTTTGTAATGTTTTTTTCAATTAATATCATTTTCATTTTTACAATTTGACAAATTTATATTTGACATTTTATTTATTTTTATTTTATTCGATTCTGACATTTTTATATATATATTTTTTTTGGCAAATTTAATTTACTTATTATTTTTAAATGATCACAATTTTGTTTTGGGTTTCTATCTGTTTTGAATTTAATCATATATTTTGTAAGTAATTTTAATGTATGAATTTGAAACTATGGACTAGAATTATGTCTGAAATAAGTAAATTATTATTATTAATATCCTTCAAAATGATTCAGATTATGATCGATAGTGCGTTACGCAACTAGGGTGGTGGTTGAAGACTTAGATAAGAAAATCGTTTAATTCTGCCGTCCTTTAACTAAAAAGCCGTTAACCCTCAAATGGTCAATTTTCACTTTTTAATACAGAGTAACAGAGTTCAAAATTCTTGTCTAAGAAACATTTCTAGAATATAAATAGTTCCAAAGATATTGAAAATTTTATAGGCCGCTAGGCAGCATACTTTTCAAGAGACATCAATTCCCATTTATTTTTGCGTTTTCTCGAAAACTACTTTTTGCACTTAGCTGCGTTTTAGTTAGTGGACGACAGAATTGGTAAACATTTCTTTACACATTTCTTTCTTAGACGAAGCGTTCTGACGAAAAGTTTCAAAATAGAACGTTTAACCTTTTTTGCGATGCGGAACTGCCATTTTGAAATTCGAACGAACATTTTTGCTTCCATTTCGTAATGATGTTATTATTAGCGTATTATGAACAATTCAGTTTATTAGAAACATAGAATAAAAGCTTACTTTTCAAACAACAAACATTGCAATTTAGCTCTACAACGGTATGGTGAGAGGTACCCGGACAGACAAATACCATCTAGAAAAGTTTTGTCGCGAATGGTGAAAAATTTAGTGAATATTGGAAGTCTCAAAAAAATTTTAGAACGCCAACAGCAACAAAATCTAGACTTTTCCGATTATGATCTGAATATTTTGACATACTTTGAGTGTTACCCAAGAGCTTCTAGTAGGGAAGCTGCTCAAGAGATAGGCACCAACCATACTCGTGTACTTAGTGTGTAAAAGTACAAATACAAAATGTTTTCGTGATGGACGATTAATGCAGAAACTACATCCCGGAGATTGTCAAAGAAGATTAAAGTCCTGTCCGAATATTCAAACCTCAAACCAAATAAACTTTATTTGGTCTGAGATTCAAACAGAAATAGCCGTGTATCCGTAACGAGGGAGACCTCATTTCGAACAACTTATCAGTTAATATTAAAGTAACAAAATTGTAATTTTAAATGGTTCAAGTATGAATGTCCTTGCTAGGTAATAATTTTCTTTCATGTTTACGTCGTGTCCGTGTCATGTCCGTGTCGTGTGTGTGTGTTTGTGTCGTGTATTATTAGAATTGATGATAAAATAAAATTTATGTTAGATTTCATTATATTTTTTATTTCTAAGACCAAATGTTTATTAGAGAGATTTTATCCTGAATAATTATTATTCAGGATAAAATCTCTCCTGTCGATTAGTAGAATATAAAATAGAAAGAGTTTTTTTTTTTATTTTTAGCTTGTTGGATTCCCGGTTTAGGTAAGCTTGTCGAGAAATCTGTGAATGAAGTTTTGTTTCTTTTTGAAAATAAAGGAAGTAAATAAAATAATCTATCATAAGGATTTAATTTCCCTTCAGGGCCCATCGATTTTTTCCACCCTGTATAAATAGTATTGTCCTTTGACTATGTGTTGTATATATTTTATTTTGCATGCTATTGACTACAAAAATAAATAATAAACCTTTTTTTAAACCAAAAATTCGTTGTAAGTATTTTTAGCATTTTTTTGTAGAGTGAAGTCATTTTTTTGTTAACAAAAGAAAGTAACTACATATGGTAATAGTTTTGCTTAATTTGTTCGTAGTTCGTTGCGTAAAAAATTACGCAAGTTTATATTTTTATAAACTTTTATGATATCCTAGCATAAAAGAACTTCCTGTTTTGTTTACGCCAACATTTACATTAATAAGATAATATTTTTCGTATCGCATTTCCTGATTTTTTTCCAATTTTTTTTAATGACGTAATTTTCCAAAAAGTTCATACACTTATATTAATTCCTTTAACAACCTAACAACCAGAAAAATATAAAAACTTACTTTCAAAAGTCAATCCGAAGTTAAGCACAAACTCGTAAAAAGTTTAAACGTTTTCAAATCCATAATTCCACTTCACTTAAAACTGACACACACACATAGTTTTATTAGCACTAAACTTAGTTTGCACTCAACACAACTTGAGACAATATTTTCACCACTTTAGGAAAAAGTTGTAAAGTTTCGTGAACTTTTGTGGAAGAGGGGCAGGTGGCTGCGCCGAATGCTTGTGATAGACTGAAGTCCTGAATGAAAACAGTGGAAATAGTTGTACGCATGCGCCAAGAAATGCACTATTTTGATGTCTTGTCGGCATTGCTTGATGGTAGGCTGCGTTCTTTGATATTAGGCGGCGATTTAGTGGGTGTTTTTTATTGTTTAGCGACATTGATTGTTTGAAAAGATATTGTTTGTTATTTTATTTTTGTTAAGTTAATTGTATTGTAATGAAGCCAAAGTTTGAGTGCGTAGATCCAGTACTATCATCAAATATTGTCTTGTTTTTTTTTTCTAAATACAATTAAATGACGTTCCTAACAGATTGGGCCGAGAAGGCACTTCACAAAAAAAGGTGGAAGAATAAGGGAGAGGCTTTGCCCAACAGTGGGACAATATAGGTTAATAAAAAAAATATGACGTGTTTGTAGAGCGTATAATTTAACAAGGTAGTTCATAAATAATTCAGTTTTAGCACTTAATTTTTATAATGCGTCCGAGTGCTTATGGTCTTTTTAAGGTAATTTCGAATCGGCTGATTGACACTTTCCGTGACTCAAGGGCTGGCTTTTACCTTGGCCAGAGGGTAAGCATTGCCATACAACGTGGCAATGCCATCAGTCTCCTGGGTACATTACCAATCGAAAGCGATGCGGATGAATTTTTCGACGCTATATTTGAGTTTGTGTATAGTTTTAGTTAAGTTAGGATTTAATTTTGTTATTCTTATTAATGAATTAGTTATTATTTGCTTACTTATTATTTTAAATTACTACAATAAATTATAGACGATGCATAAATACACTGGAAACTTAAGATTTTCTGTGCACTATGATTGCATTTTTAGGGTTCCGTTGCCAAATGGCAAAAAACGGAACCCTTATAGATTCGTCATGTCTGTCCGTCCGTATGTCACAGCCACTTATCTCCAAAACTATAAGAACTATGCTGTTGAAACTTGGTAAGTAGATGTATTCCCTGAACCGCATTAAGATTTTCACACAAAAATAGAAAAAAAACAATAAATTTTGGGGTTCCCCATACTTAGAACTGAAACTAAAAATTTTTTTTTCGTCAAACCCATACGTGTGGGGTGGGGTATCTGTATGGTCTTCAAAAATGATATTCTATATCATTTTTTTCTAAACTGAATAGTTTGCGCGAGAGACCCTTGCAAAGTGGTAAAATGTGTGTCCCCCCCGTAACTTCTAAAATAAGGGAATAATAAAACAAAAAAAATATATGATGTACAAAACGTATTTTATGGCTACAAATTGATACAAAATTATCTATCAAAGATTGTAGACAACTAAATTAGTAATATATAAACTTCCACTGAAAATTGGTTTGAACGAGATCTAGTAAGTAGTTTTTTTGAATACGTCATAAATCGTAAACCGCAATTTACATTTTATTCAATCAACTCAAATATAAAAATAATAAAAAAAACATTTAATTTCATAAACATAAACCCTATTCATAAACCCGGATGTTACGGAACCCTCGGTGCGCGAGTCCGACTCGCTCTTGCCCGGTTTTTAACTAATTGACGTAGAAAAAAATTTTTCAACAGAAATAGACATTCGAAGGGCGTGCTTTATATATCATAAAGTGTATATATTTGTACGTAGGCGTTTTGTTTTATAAAATATTTTTCCTATAATTTTGTAGACGTATTTAAAGCAAATTGGTGGTTTTTTCCTACAATTTGTGAGTATTTTTAATATTTAGTAGGTAGGTAATTCGAATGATTGATGTCATAACAGTTAGAATTCTTGTATTTTCAATTATTATACGTACGCCTCGCATAGGCGCTTCTCTTAATTGCCGAAACGTAATAATTTATGTGTGTGTCATGTGTAGGTAGGTAATGAATGGGTGTAAGCAGGAAAATTATTTGTGGCGCAAAAGGGGCGTATGCATACTTAATGAAAGTGTGTAGTATTATCATATAGATGTTATTTTTACACATTCGGTGTTCGGCCAAAATTCGGTTCAAGATAGTATTAAAATAACTAGGTTTTTAGTCAAATTAAATCATAAGCATTTATTTATTGTTTATTTGTTACGTAATCAACGTTTTAATGTATTCTAAACATTATCAGAATAATAATTTATGTCTAAATTACTATTCTGAAATCGCGAAAAAAAAATTAAATTCCCATAAAAAAATAAAGTTCCCTACATTTAGGTACCTACCTATGTTCGTATAACGCGTCAAAATGTAGTGAACAGCTGATTTTTTTTCGCGATTTTAGGTTTGGTTGCATAATAAAAGTTGTTCATTATGATGAGTACAATTACCTCTTAAGAGGTTGTTAATGTTTTACCAATAACCCTGTATAAGTAGTATAAGTATGACGTATAACTTTTTGTAATGCCTAAGAACTCCTTTAACACTCTGCGGGACACCAAACGCCCTCAGAAGTAATAACAATACAACTTATTTTGTGCCTCGTTTAGTGTCTTTCAACTGATTAATAATCTTAAAAGAACCATTTCAGTGATTTCAATGTATGCTGAGCTGCAAAAAACCAACGGTTTTGAAGAAAACTAGTGTTCATTTTTACTTAGCATATTCAAATTCAAATTCATTTATTTGTCCGAACATGGTACAAATACAAAATACAAATACGTTTTATTTGTTGAACATAGGTGGGTTAGGTAGGTACAGATGTTGTAATTATTAAAGAACGCTATGTCTAGCCGTCATCGGCGTACAAAATATTATCTTGGTGAACATGCTGATTATAATAAATTATCAAACAATTAACACACATTATTGAATAACTCTAATTCAAATTGTCGTCATAATAATAAAAATTTATTTCAATAAAATATAATATTAATAAATTCTAGTATAAATGTCAAATAAAAAAATAAAAAGTATAAAAAAAAGGTAATTATACTGTGTCAGTTAGGTATTCGTTGACTGTATAATATGTTTTACCATATAATATTTCCAGTAAAGCCTTTTTAAAATCGTGTATGGTAAATTGCATGATCTTAAATAAATGGTCTCATCACACTCTGCCACGTGAGGCGCGCAAAAATCAGGTCGGTATACAAATAAAATTTTACAAATACAAAAATAAGGATATTAATTACAAATTAGTATTACAATATACATGTCAGTTAAGGTATCTAGGTTAATGTCAGAGTATTATTCAATGTCAAACTATCCACTATCAAAGAGAGATTTCAGAGTATAAAAGATTACAATCAAATTAGGATGGCAAAGTCGTATCGTTCAAAAAGTTGTTTATGGTATAATAACACTTCTTACACAGATTTAATTGTCTGTGGAACTTCCATTAGTGATTTTTTATCTTTATTATATCCTCTTCTTTTACCTAATAACGTTTTGATGGGTCTATTATTATTGAGTGCTTCAATATTATTTTCAATCTAGATTTCACAGTCTAACGAGTTCATTCATTCAACCAATCTTGGAAAGATTTCTTTCTTTACTTAAATTAATTGAATCAACTGCTATTGTAATATCTTTATTGTCGAATTTGATCGTTTAAACTTTATTTGAGTTTGAGCTGGAATTCCTCAACCAAATAAAATTCTTAGTATCACAATGATGAGTAATGGCTTCGTCTTTTACATCGTGTACTATATAGATTATGAATCTTTATTATAATTCCTTTAATAAAGTTAGTTTTTTTTATATTTTTTTATACGCTGTACTCGGGTTCTTAATTGTATTTTTTCGTGTATTGCCCATGGTTCACCCGGCTAGTCCACCTAGGTGGACTACGGCAAATTATTTTTCCCATGGTCTACCAGAATGTCCATATTATGTTGTCTAGGTGGACTATGGGAAATTATTACGCCGTTAGGAAAATTCGTGATTTGACTGATTTAGAGACAGCCCGTTTAGTTTACTTTAGTTATTTTCATAGTGTGATGTCGTACGGTATTCTGTTGTGGGGAAATGCCGCCGATATTCAGACAATTTTTATTATACAAAAAAGGGCAATTCGTTCCATTTATAAATTAAGTCCCAGACACTCCCTCAGAGACAAAAAAGAGATTAATATAATGACTGTGCCTTCTCAGTACATTTATGATAATCTTTTGTATGCACATAAAAATTTCATTACACTCTTTAAGTTCATTTTTAAACCCATTTAAAAACTGTTTGCTTTGCTTTGGGATTTTTTAACTTGCGGGGCTATACAGAATATGCTCTGCCACATTAATGCTGTTTTAGCTCTACGTCCGCGTAACATATCATTCCGCCTGTTACGTTTAACTGTATCTGATAAGTTGGGAAACATTTGTGAATTTAGCTTAACAAATAAGGCAGTTTCATATATATACAAAGAAGACGGCAGTGGTAAAATTTTGTATTTTTTTTAAATGGTTCACAACTGTCCGTTATTTGAAGTCTGAACATGGCTCTGATGGTTCGCTTTTGCGCTTTAAAACCGATTTCTCTATTCGTAGAGTTACCCTAGAATATAATACCATGTCTTGGTACAGATGCTACAAGACCATGATGTCAGTGTAGTAATATTCAGTCTATTATAATGTTCCCACCTAAGATTCTCTCGGTAAGAAGGAGTGGGGCGTCCACCACGCAGACCCAGTGCGGGTCGGTAGATGTTACATGTCTTGAAATCTTTGGTTTTAGTATATGCCGGTTTCCTTACGATCTTTTCCTTCACTGTTTTGAGAGCAGTGGAGATGAAATAATTTACACAAAGAACAGCCGTGACTTACAAGTTATAAGGTCATGGTTCGAGCCCAGACAGGCGCATTACTTTATGTAAATGTTCACTTAAAAAGGAATAACTAAAACCCAAGACATAAAATTGAGTCAATTTTATGTCTCGGGTTTTTACAAAATGACATCTGCGGTGCTATTCTGTAAAAATCTCACCGTGAAAACTTAGGTGAAGTGAGCGTGGAGTAAGCTGTCAATAGTGTCAATTACTAGCAAAAACAAACTCACTTCTAAGTTTTCACGGTGAGATTTTTACAGAATCGACCGGCTGTATATCGGCTGTATACCTACACATTATACCACGTTAAGCCGTTGGTCCCGGCTGTCATTTGTGGATCTCTGACAGTCGTTGCGGGTAGTCAGAAGCCCGAAAGTCTGACAACCAGTCTTACCAAGGGGTTTCGTATTACCCAGTAACTGGGTTGTGGTGGTCAGATAGGCTGTCGCTCCATGTAAAATACTCTTACTCAGCTGCAGCCGGTTAGACTGGAAGCCGACCCCAACATAGTTGGGAAAAGGCTAGGCAGATGATGATACAAAGTGGCAGGGGACATCGACGCGTAATATGTTACCAACAAATCGCAGACCGTGTAATGGCCTCCACACCCTTAAGAAATCTCATAAATGACCATTACTTTACCCATGTCATCCGACAGCCTCTAATCTCGTGAGACAAGAGTACCAACCACAGATATAGAAACACCTAGATAACACAAGAGCAACTACTGCGCGTGCCAAAAATCTTACAACTTACGTTCAAAAATCGTAAGCCGCCACTTTCGCGCTCAGTGTTGTGTACTGCTGGCTGGGTAAGCGTGAGCGAGAGCGCAAGCTTGTGACGTCATAGTAGGTAGTTAAAAAATGGCACGCTTGATTTTCATACAGTTCGTGATACTTGCGTTATCTAGGTTTATCTATATCTGTGCTACCAACGGTCGCGCTTAAACCCAGTCGTTAACATTCCTACCCGATACTGTCCTTGAATATCGCGTCTTCGTCTTTTATCTGTCGTCGCCTTTGTATCATTGTTAGGAAACACACACCATGATTTATAACGTCAAGTGTTGTTGTGTCAAGAGCTTTGTTGCTGTTACTTTATGGTAGACTAGCTTCTGTCCACGACTTTTTCCGCGTGAGATTTTCTTTTTTATCTTATGACACTCTGCAATACTTTAGCTTTCCATTAGTGAAAGAAATTTCGGAATCGGATCAGTGGTTCCAAAGATTACCCCCCACTTACAAACTCACAATAGTAATAAGTATGATGGTTAATAACATCTAAATTATTATTATCATAAAAAGGTAAAGTTATTATATTTTAAAGAAAATAAAATTAAAATAATACAATGTGCTTCTGTAATGTGTAGTGTTTATAATTTGTTTTTAATAGGATATTACATGGTGTTTACAAAACTAACATGGTAACCGCTTAACTGGATGTTCGTGGTGAACTGCGCTACATACTGATCCGATTACAAAATTCCTTGCTATAAATCCTCTAAGTATAAAAGTTTCCGAAACAGTTAGCTTATTGCCAACATTAAAACTACAGATAGTGCAGAAGGCAATCTACATACAAAGTGCGCTCGAGGAACGCACACAGACACCGCTCACAGACACGTTATCTCGGACGGGTTGGGAGTAGTGCGAGCGCGGGTGCCATCCGCTTGTGACACGCGTCTGTGAAGTGCAAAAATGGAGCAACAAAAAACGGCTAAATTATAATATAACCGTAGAGTCGAGCCGTATAGTTTCCTATTTTGAATCAGTATAAACGAAGTAACTTTTTTGTAAGGTAAAATCACGCCACCAACTATTACGTAAGTTGAAAACATGATTTTTTGTTTGTGTAGATATTGTGTTGTTTATAGTGTCATTTGTTAGGTTTAGGTCTAAAACGGATAAACGGATAGGGCAAAATAAATTGTGTAAATAGGGTAATCCGTTTTGAAGTTATTAGGGATTTGCGATAGTGAAAATTTCCAAATGTAAAATTTTATATGTTTTTGTTCTGTAAACTTTTTGTACTGTAATAATATGTTTATTGTTTTGTTTTAATGTTGTAGAATAAGCTCAACAATAAATCAAACAACAAGATACGAGTGCCACTACCACGATAGTTTTTTGTGCATAAGCCAAAGTTGACAACCCTAGCGCGACCGCCGAGCGTAGGTATGAAAAGTGAAGTACATATATGTGATTGCCTTCTGTACTATCTGTATTTTGTGGTCATAGTAACCATAATATCATCCAAACGACTGTTATAATGTTGTATTAAATTTCATTATGCAACTCCTTTGCTTTTTCGATCCCTTCCTTAGCGGGATTGTCCGAAAGGGCTAAGGAAGGAACACGGGTGGGTTTTAGTCAGTAAGAGTCTGACACTCCCTTCCGCTCCACCCAGAGCGGGAGGAGTCATTTGATGATTTCCCATCCATAAAAAAAAAGTACTCATCAAACAGCCATATTCTCACTAGGTACTCAATTCATGGTATCTTTATGAATTAAAAAAAAAAGAACATTGTCATGCACGCGCGTTTCACTACCACAGCGCCGTAATTTAAAAAAAAACTTATACGTTATTCGAATTCACGTCGTATTCCGCCATTTTTGTTCGATATTAGTACTGCAATATTACTCTGTTGTTTACAAAAATAGGGATACAAGCTTTGATACGCGGCAATTAAACTTTCCATGAATTTACAAAGATCTTACAACACTGTACAGACGCCAGCACCCGGGACTCAAACTATCTCTAAACCTACTAAATGTCATCTAAATCGGTTTAGCGGTTTAAGCGTGAAGAGGTAACATACAGACAGACAGACACACTTTCGCATTTATAATATTAAGTATTCATATCATGGGTGATAAAGTCTTGTATGTAACTGTACATAATTAGGTATTAAAACACTCATGTGATACTATTATCATACTCGGCTTCGCCTCGTGTGATAAACCCACATTCGTATACAACAGTTGCGTAAATAACTATTATTTGATAGAAACCTACACTATGTCAGAGTGTCATAAAATTTTAGGTGTTTTATTTTATAGTTGACTTCCACGTGGAAGAACGTGCAGCTAAAAAAATAAGTAATTAAAAATAATTAGTAATTAAAATAATAAGTAATTTGACTATTTTTGTGAATTTTCGAACAGAAGTCAACGTCAAGCCGGAATCGCGTAATATTAGTAGTAATAATTATAATAATTATCAGAAAAATATTTAAAAAAATCTAAGTTGTGTATTCTAAAAATTATTGTCATTTCGAAAAAATCGAGAAAATCTGTACCTACCCTGTGACAGTCTTTTCGCTCCTGTTACTACAAACCGTAACTTAAAAAAAAAAAAACATTTTTATAATGGTATCCTGGATAATGTTTCTGAAAACTCTTGCCTAAAATGTAAAGCCAGCTGCTCAGGCTTGGAAGAAAATGTCACTTTTTGCCCAACCAAATATTCAAAAGTAATACTTCGCCCAACTTTTACTAACTGTACTGAAAAAAAATTAATGCGAAAAAAAAACTCGAATTATTTATTTGCCAAACGCAAATAAATAATTCGAGTTTTTTTTTCTGATGACTTGACCAAACATCCGATTCCGGCTTGACGTCGACTTCTGGGACACCCCGTATGTGTAAGTGTTATCAGTCAGAAATGGCGTTGTTATAGAGTATGTTTATTTGAAAACGATATTAGGTCAATTTAAGAACGTTTACGCCGTACGGCATTTCATAAAAACTTTCAAGCCCTTGTTTTTCGAAAATAATGAACCGATTTTAATAAAACTTCATACGCATAAGCAGAATACAAAGGTCTAAAAAGTTAGTAGAGAACATTTTTGAATGCCTTCTTTAAAAAAAGATAACTGGAAATCGGTCAATCGGTTTAAAATCGGTCTAATTTGGCTGTAACACTATTTTTTAAAATTGTTCTCTACTAACTTTTTAGACCTTTGTATCTTGCTTATGCGTATGAAGTTTCATTAAAATCGGTTCATTAATTTTAAAAAATAAGGTTTTGAAAGTTTATATGACATGCCGTACGGCGTAAACGCTATTAAATGTGTATCAAACTTCAGTATCCATTTATTTATTTGATTATTTATGTACACATAGTTTAACAATTATAATAAATATAAGTATTGAATACAAAGATACTGCTTATCTTCCAGCAAACGTGCGAAAGGAGAAAATAAAAAGATATGTAGATGTAGTGTGCGAAAACAAGAAGAGAAGAATTTAAATGATCTCATAGAACGATGCCGCAGAGAGATCAGGCGCAGGACCAGGACCAGCGGCTTAACGTGCCTTCTGAGGCACGGGGGAATCACACCGCCAACTTCCAAACCCCGGGCTATTACAAAGAAATTCTTAATGGAAAAACCCAATAACACTTTCCCCGACCTGGAAATTGAACCCTTGACCCCACGCTCCGAAGTCGCGCTTGCAACCACGAGACCCACGGGGTGGTTTTTTTTAGCTCTTCTTGCAATGGCGATGAGGAGAGAGAACGCTGCCTGCCTACATTGGTTTGAAATTTATCTTAAAAAATAGGAGGCACGTAAAACGTTATCCTTCTATTTATTTTTAAGGCTATGCATACTGTTTAATCTCAACACTTCCACACAAGAGGCATAACGGACAGTCCTCTATGCAGGGCTTGCATGGAGGCTTAGGAAACCGACGCGCATGTGCTCTTTGAATGCACAGGCGTCATCCAGATTAGGACAGAAACCCTCATCGCACCCACATCTTACACAGACGTTCTTAACAAACCAGGAGTTTTAATCAACTTGGAGGGGGAGGTAGGCTGGTTGGAATAACCACCGACGGTCGCCATGGCCCACGCACAATAGAACTGCTTACTATATTTAACTTACTTGGTTACCAAAGGATGTTCACTAGATTAAATGATCCAACACATAGCTATAAACTTGTACTTAGTTCCGAAAAAGCAAACATGTGTTTGCTTTGCTTTACTTGCGGAACCACGTAAGAACACATAATCCACGTGTATACAAGCGTACATAATCCATATTAGCTTCAAAAGGAGTTCGTTAGGAACTTCGAGCTCGCACGAATGCTTTGAGGAAAGTGGCGGCGGCGCAGCGGTTAGTCATGGTTTCGCGAAAGCCAATATATACACACGACATGCCGCGGCGTCCCGTAGCATGCCCCGACGTACCGCGGCGTCCCACGACAAGCCATGACGTGCCGCGGTATGATTATATCGAAATAGAGTAATATGAATTCTAAACACATTGAAATAAGGATAAATAGAACTTGATCAGAAATAAAATCTTTTACCGTGCCGTGCCGCGACGTCAGTCAGCGCCGGCCTAAATTGTTTCACTGAGGTAAATTCTAAATCGCGAGAAAGTTCGTGACTGTGACGTTTTGAGGAGTCTCTAAGAATCATTAATAATACAATACTCGTACGACTCATTAAATCCATACTAATATTAATACGATAGTGTGCCTGTCTGTTACCCCTTCACGCTTAAACCGCTGAACCGATTTAGATGAAATTTGGTATAGTGATATTATAGTTTTTATCCCGATATTCCCTCGGGATCGACACTTATGCGGGTGAAACTGCGGGGCGTGGCTAGTTTAATTACATGGAGGGAAAATAGATTAGGTGTTGGCTTTGTTGTTTCTACGGTTCTATTTTTCTCTAAATCGGAGTTAATTGCGTAATTTAACTGTTTTGTTACGTAATTTTCGCTTTATGGTGAAAACATGACGATTTGCGATGTCTTAAATGAGTAAAGCCTAATAATTAATTTATCATAATTGCTGCAAAAATTAAATTATGATCAACATACAACATCGCTGCATTTTGCAAAAAACGTACGACATTTTGAATTTTTTTTTCAATTTTGCGGGCTGCATTGAACATAAGCTTAATGCAGCCCGCAAAATTGAAAAAAAAAAAAGAAACGTCAAAGAGATGTCAGCATCGAGGAGGGGCCTCCCTTAGGGCCGAAGCCTGCCGGGTCAGCGGGATTGTCTGAAAGGGTTACCGCTGGCCCGGAACATAAAGGGCTAAGGAAGGAACACGGGTGGGTTTTGGTCAGGAAGAGTCTGACACTCCCTTCCGCTCCACCCAGAGCGGGAGGGTCATTTGATGATTTCCCATCCGCAAAACTAAAAAAAAAGCCCGCAAAATTCAGCCGCAAATTGCAGCCAAACTTTACCCAAAAATACGTTTTGCTGCTATCAACACAATTTCTTTTTAGGGTTCCGTAGCCAAATGGCAAAAACGGAACCCTTATAGATTCGTCATGTCTGTCTGTCTGTCCGTCTGTCTGTCTTGCTGTCCGTCCGTATGTCACAGCCACTTTTCTCCGAAGCTATAAGAACTATACTGTTGAAACTTGGTAAGTGGATGTATTCTGTGAACCGCATTAAGATTTTTACACAAAAATAGAAAAAAAACAATAAATTTTAGGGTTCCCCATACTTAGAACCGAAACTCAAATTTTTTTTTTTCATCAATCCCATACGTGTGGGGTTATCTATGGGTAGGTCTTCAAAAATGATATTGAGGTTTCTAATATCATTTTTTCCTAAACTGAATAGTTTGCGCAAGAGACACTTCCAAAGTGGTAAAATGTGTCCGTCCGTCCCGTAACTTCTAAAATAAGAGAATGATAAAACTAAAAAAAATATATGATGTACATTACCATGTAAACTACCACCGAAAATTGGTTTGAACGAGATCTAGTAAGTAGTTTTTTTTTTTAATACGTCATAAATCGTAAACCACAATTTACCATTCATTCAATCAACTCAAAAATAAAAAAAAACATTTAATTTCATAAACATAAACCTTATGCATAAACCCGGATGTTACGGAACCCTCGGTGCGCGAGTCCGACTCGCTCTTGCCCGGTTTTTATTTTTATAAATTTAATCAAAATATTTTGCCAACTTTAGCAATCAGGCACGTTCGTTTTGTAGCGAAGACGCTTTGTAAAATGTACGAGCAGATATAAATCCCCTATCCCGAGCACGCTCCACTATATACCACCCACAGGATGCTATATTCATAGTCACGCAACGAACATGCACTTGACGTAGATTTATCGCAATGATTGAAACACGGCATTCTGTTTCATTATATTAATCGCTTGAAATCTAACGTAGTCTACAATTGATAGGCGATACAATTGGCTACCTATAAATAAAAATAAGTACATAATTCGGGCTATAAGGTATTGAAAAAAAATTGTTTTTATTTTAGGGTTCCGTACCCAAAGGGTAAAAACGGGAACCTATATACTATATATAATAATATACTAAGACTCCACTGTTCAGTCTGTCTGTCTGTCACCAGGATGTATCTCATGAACCGTGATAGCTAGACAGTTGAAATTTTCACTGATGATGTATTTCTGTTGCCGCTATAACAACAAATACTAAAAACAGAATAAAATAAATATTTAAGGGGGCCCCCCTACAACAAACCTGTTTTTTTCGGCGTTTTTGCCTTGTGGTACGGAACCCTTCGTGGTGCGAGTCCGACTCGCACATGGCCAGTTTTTCTATTTCGTGTAGGTAACTTCGTTAATTATGTAGAATAGGGATTTAACATTTTGGTATATGTTTTTTGACACTTTGGTCTAGTATCATGTAAAAGGAATACACGATTCAATTAAATTTTCTCGATACAAAAAAAATTGCAAAGTTATATCCATTTTTTAGGGTTCCGTATGAAAACGGAACCCTATTACTAAGACTTCGCTGTCTGTCCGTCTGTCCGTCTGTCCGTCTGTTCGTCTGTCTGTCTGTCTGTCACCAGGCTGTATCTCAAGATCCGCGATAGCTAGACAGTTGAAATTTTCACAAATTATGTATTTCTGTTGCCGCTATAACAACAAATACTAAAAACAAAATAAATTCAATATTTAAGGGGGGCTCCCATACAACAAACGCGATTTTTTTGCCCTTTTTTGCTCGATATCAAAAATGGCAACAGGTAGGCACTTGAAATATTCACAAAATATTCAGTTGTATTTTAACTTTAATAATAAATAATAAAATTAAAATAAAATAAATATTTAAGGGGGGCTCCCATACAACAAACATGTTTTTTTCGGCGTTTTTGCCTTGTGGTACGGAACCCTTCGTGTGCGAGTCCGACTCGCACTTGGCCAGTTTTTTTTTACTTTTTTCGACATCACGGCGCGCGGCGTAACGCTTAAGAGTTGTTCAATAGAATATACTTTAAAACATAGAGAATTATTATATCAAAGTTTAATCAAGGTAGTTTTAAATTTAGTTACCTAATTTATTTTGTTAAAAAGGAGTATATTCGTTTTGGAACATAAGTCGTTTTATTCCGAGCGCACGCACATTATAACCATCTCTCTTCTTTTTCGTTTCAAAAGTAATTTACTTTCGCTCGCTTAGATCAGTCGCAACGATTTATTTTCGAGGTAGTGCTTTAAATAGTTTTCTGAAAAGGACTGAAAGAACCTGAATGCTATAATGTTTTTTATGAGAGTCATTTGTTTTGTAACTTCATTAACGGACCTCTTCATTGACTTTTACTTATCTAAGGTAAGTACAACATAGTTGTTTTAAAATTCTACGAAGAAAATCTCTTCTTGTAGACGTTTCAGACGCGTAAATTTACCGCGGTTTTTATTAGGGGCTGTCCATTAAACACGTGAGGCTCGAAAGGGGGGCGGGGGGGTCCATAAAAAATCACGAAATATCACAAGGGGGTGGGGGGGGTGTAGTAATATATCACGTGTATTTATTTTTTCGGCAAACGCGCGATACTCAACCAAAAGCGACGTAACGTGTATTTATTTTTTCGTCAAACGCGTACAAAATCGAAAGCGGTTTGTAGTGTGACTTTGATTCGCCGTTGCCAGGCAATGAACGAAGTGAAGTTCCCGCGATAATTTTCTATAATAAAACTAGATGATACTTATACCCGTATTTTATAAATATTAAAAAATAAGATTCTTTGTAGGTACTACAAACTACACCAATCCCAAAAGTATCTAACCCCACTAGCGTGAAAGACCTCCGTCCAATCAGCTTACTTCCATGTCTGTCCAAGGTTTTAGAAAGGGTTGTCTCTGACCAACTTAGGGCATATCTTGAGCAGCACAGTATCTTGCCACTTGCTCAATCCGGTTTTCGCAGGGCCCATAGCACAGCAACAGCGCTCCTGGATGTTGTTGGTAACATTCTTGAAGCCATCAGAGACCAGGGAATGGGAACCCTGCTCGTCCTACTAGACTTTTCGCGTGCTTTCGATTCAATTAACACGTCACTTCTACTCTCCAAGCTGTCTTACTATGGGTGTGAAGTGGAAACTGTCAAATGGTTTGAGAGTTACCTCAGCAATCGATCGCAGTTTGTCCAAGTGACCAGTGACAGCGGAGATACTGTGTCCTCTGGTCCGAAGCGCGTGGACAGGGGCGTACCTCAGGGATCGATCCTGGGCCCGCTTCTCTTCATCCTGTACAGTGCTGACATCATTAACTGTCTGATCAACACCAAGTTCCACCTCTATGCTGACGATCTGCAGTTGTACCTCTCCTTCCGGTCCCAGGATATAGCTGAAACTGTTAGCAAAATTAATGAAGATTTGGAGAGGATCTCAGCTTGGTCCAGAAGAAACTCCCTGGTCCTGAATCCTAGTAAGTCTAAGTATATTGTGATGGGATCTAGGGATTTCCTGAACAAAATGCTTACTTGCAACCTGGACCTCAGGATTGATGGATGTGGTGTGGAAAGGGTTCTGGAGGCTCGTAATCTAGGTGTAGTATTTGATGGACAGCTTCATTTTGAAGCACACATACTGGAGGCCGTGCGCAACTGCTTCTACCGACTCAAGGTCTTGTATCGTATCCGTCCCTACATAAGTGTGGATATGCGTGTCATGCTGTGCGAGTCACTTGTTCTATCCAAGCTGAATTACGCTGACACTGTGTATGGGGCATGTATTCTCGGTAGAAGCGAAAGACTGATTCAGCGGGTGCAGAATGCTTGTGCAAGATTCTGCTACAATGTCCCACCACGGTCCCACATCACTCCTTTTTTAAATAACGGTAATTTGATGAGAATGTCAGCACGCAGAAAGCTTCACCTGGCTACCCTACTCTTTGGCACAATTCTCACAAAGAAACCAGAATATTTATACTTCACATTTTCGTTTCATGAAGCAATTATATTTCCATTAGACGTTATTATTTACCGATTTATTCTAAATTTTAGAAAATAGTATTTTAGAGCAACCTGTACTTAAAGAACTGTCGCGCAGCGGTCATTTGCCGGGGTCACGGATCATAACATCGCATCAATGAAATAAAACGAATAAGCAATACTATTAGTATGAAACAAATGCAAAGAGTAGGCGAATTGAAGGAAAGACATTCCCTTTGTCGGCGCGCCGTAAAGGGATATTTCTTTCCTTTCGCCGCCGCTGCTGCCTTTGTCGCTCGCCGCCAAAAGTCGCCGCCGCGCCGCAGGTGGCTAGCGCCCCCTCCCGCCCGCCGCGGCCCCGCACTGCACTCGAATTCTTTTTTTGCTTTTCTAGTAATCTAGTCTCAGCCGAACCCGTGTCCTTGACACACTTCGTCAAACTAGTGCGCATAATTACGTCGTGAATATTGCTACAATATTTCGAAGACTAACCCAAAACAGACAAAATAAAAGCAGTGATTAGTGATGACTGTGATGAGTGATGATAGTTATAAGACTAAGCACCTCCGCTGTAGTACCTCCGCTCTAGTACCTACCACTTGCGCCGCGCCGCGCAGCTCGGTTTCTTTGATAAATGCCGACAAAGAATCGGACCAATCACCACGAGTACGATCGCGCGAAGCGTAGGTAAGTAATTTCATGAATGAATTTTTGCAAGGGTGATCCCAATTTTAGTTACTATTATATTATTTAGTTTGTTTGAAAAAATGTTTTTTTCAATTTACGAATTATTTTAACCTATACTTATATATATGGTTAATGGGCACTAGCCCTACCCGTGTGTTAAATTAATGTCGCCATTGTAGCGGCACGTTGTATAATAAACTGTCGTGGTCACGTGATGTTAACAAAATTAAAACTAGAGCATCTTCCTACCTCATGTTAGCCTCATCGCATAGAACTGCTGCGTTCCGTGGTAGTTTCAAATTCGCTGCCTCCCGTTGCTGGAATGACCTGCCACCTCCTTTTCGTGCTATAAAGACAGTTGGTACTTTTAGGTTAAAATTTAAACAGTATTTACTGCAGCTTCAACAAGATGGTAAACTTTGAACCTACCCTTGATCTGCACGCAGCTAGTAATGGTGGTCCGAGTCCGAGCGTTTGGCAGCGTTTATTCACTGGACAGGCACAGCAGTTGTTTCGTATCTTGTTTTTGTTTTGTGTTCATTACGTACATGTTCGATATTTGATTAATTTTATTGTTTATTCCACACTTTTACTGGCAGTATCACACGAATTGTTAATGCTAGCCTACACAATGTTTTGTTTCGTTGTCACTTGTTTCATGAAAAATTTGTCACTCGCTAACACTTAACATTAGTTTATTTCTATTTTCCTTTTCACCCATGCCGTTATTTGACTACCACCTTCCACTTTTATTGTATATTCTCTTTAATTCTGTTCCACTAGATAGCCGTAACTTTATGTTTAATATATATGAAATGTATTAAAATTTACTTCACTTTGTATTTACATAATCTTGCTCTATGGTCGGCGCCTGCGTCCATTTACTTGTCATAGCTATGCCACAGACACACCAGAGTGCCTCTAGCGTTCAAGGCATAGACAAGTAATAAGGTTACGTCTGGCGCAGATTATAAAATTAATTTATTTTATTATTTGTTAATATTTTACTTATGTAGTTATTTATTTATGTTTCTGTAATTGCCCGTGACATCACAGCGGGCCCTATCAGAATACCAGCGCTGAGACATTTTTTTTTTTTTAAATGTCGCAGCATCATGCTGAGATAGGAGCCTTTTGGCCTCGTATAGGACTTCATGTTTCATTTTATTTATTATTTTTATATAACTTGGTTTTTATTTTTTATTTTAATGTGTTTAGTTTAGTTTGTGATCTTCCTGTACGAGTCGCAATAAATACTTTTTCTTTCTTTCTTTCTTTCTTTCTTTCTTACACGTGATATAGGGGGGGGGGATAGTCTTAAACCTCACCATGTATCACCGAGGGAGGAGGGGTTAAAAAAATCGGACAAGAGCGAGTCGGACCGAGGGTTCCGTAACATTCGGGTTTATGCATAAGGTTTATGTTTATGAAATTAAATGTTTATTTTTATTTTTGAGTTGATTGAATGAATGGTAAATAGCGGATTACGATTTATGACGTATTAAAAAAAAACTACTTACTAGATCTCGTTCAAACCAATTTTCGGTGGAAGTTTACATGGTATTGTACATCATATATTTTTTTTAGTTTTATCGTTCTCTTATTTTAGAAGTTACAGGGGGGGGGGGACACATTTTACCACTTTGGAAGTGTCTTTCGCGCAAACTATTCAGTTTAGAAAAAAATGATATAAGAAACCTCTATATCATTTTTGAAGACCTACCCATAGATACACGTATGGGTTTGATGAAAAAAAAATTGAGTTTCGATTCTAAGTATGGGGAACCCTAAAATTTATTGTTTTTTTTCTATTTTTGTGTGAAAATCTTAATGCGGTTCACAGAATACATCTACTTACCAAGTTTCAACAGTATAGTTCTTATAGTTTCGGAGAAAAGTGGCTGTGACATACGGACGGACAGACAGACAGACAGACATGACGAATCTATAAGGGTTCCGTTTTTGCCATTTGGCTACGGAACCCTAAAAATGCCAAAAAAACATCACGTGTTTAATGGACGGCCCCTTACCTATCTCAAGAATAGAGGAAGGTGGCTAGGACAGAGGCGGAGAACAGGGTGTCGTGACGCAGCCTGGGAGAGGCCTATGTCCAGCAGTGGACTGCAATAGGCTGAGTTGATTGATAGTTGATTGATCTCAAGGATCGGAGTAATCTAATACGTTTAGTATACGGACAGTGGATTATTAAATTGTCGCCAGACGAACAGATTTTGTACGGAACGAACCATATCCGCTGTCCGGTATGTACCAATTTCGACACGTTTTGTTTGAATCATAATAATAAAAAACTGGTCTAGTGCGAGTCGGACTTGCGCACCGAGGGTTCCGTACTTTGTTGGTATGTAAATAGTTTATCACGGGTTTTTTTTAATGTACTACTTACCTACAAATTTACGGTTTTCGGATTTTTTCCTTTACTTGTGCTAAATGATCTTGTTTCTTGCCAAATTTCATGATTCTAGGTCAACGGGAAGTATCCTATAAATTTTGATTCCCTTGAAGGTGTCGAAATATACGCTTTTGCGGCATAAACGGCCGTATCTTTTTTACGTTAACCTAGAAGTTTGTTTTTTTCACAGCTTCAAGGGACTGTAGACCTATAAATTAGCTAGCGAAACTCTGGAGATATGATGGGTACCGATATCTAAACACGATAAAATTAAAAAGATGTTATGTTTTTTTGGAGTCAACGACCACTGAATGTGAAAACGATGTTGTGAATGTAAAGACGATGTGGGTCATTTTAGTTTTTTTTTTATTATTCTTTCTGTTCTGTTATTTTTTTTTTCACGGTCTGGCAGTTTGAATAATTTATATGACCTACCCAAATGTCCTTTCTTTGGTATAGTTCGTCGAATTCTTGAGCTCCTTAAGTCCTGAATTGAGCTGCATGATTTTTGACAAATGCGTGCACTGACTGAACAGGTCCTCTCAATCTGTGTGGTTCCTTCCTCAAAAGACCATCTCAGACATTGATCTACATGGTCTTCATATAACCTGACCAAAATTATGTCTGGACTTTAAAAGAGACTGACCTCTGAGTTTGTTTCGGCCGATCTTCTCAGAATAGTCAGATAGGAAACACCGACCTCATCTAGTTTTAAAAAACTGGCCAAGTGCGAGTAGGACTCGTACATGAAGGGTTCCGTACCACAAGGCAAAAACGCCGAAAAAAACAAGTTTGTTGTATGGGAGCCCCCCTTAAATATTTATTTTATTTTGTTTTTAGTATTTGTTGTTTCAGCGGCAACAGAAATACATAATTTGTGAAATTTTCAACTGTCTAGCTATCGCGGTTCTTGAGATATAGCCTGGTGACAGACAGACGGACGGAGAGACAGCGAAGTCTTAGTAATAGGGTTCCGTTTTCACCCTTTGGGTACGAAACAATAAAAACCAACTTTTAGTTTATACAGTGCATACCTACTCAATCACTCTGATGAATATTGATGATGTTACGTTATTAGCAACCTTGTTAAGAGTTTAATACATTTTTGTGTTCTTTCCTCAACTCTGTAATGAACAGAAAGAGCTTTTTTACTTGTTTAAATGATAAATGATTTATATTCTGTAAGTAGGTTTGTACAAACACTTTTACACGTCAATCATATTTTTTTAAACTAGATGAGGTCCGCGTTTCTTATCTGACTACTGTGAGAAGAAAGGTCGAAACAAACTCAGAGGTCACAGTCTCTTTTGAAGTCCAGACAAAATCTTGGTCAGATCGTGTGAAGACCATGTAGATTGGTGTCTGAAATGGTCTTTTGAAGAAAGAACCACACAGATTGAGCGAACCTGTCCAATCAGTGTACGCATTTGTCAAAATCGTGCAGCTCAACTCAGAAGCTGAGGAGCTCAACGATTCGACGAACAATACCAAAGAAAGGATATTTGGGTAGGCCGCGTAAATTACTCAAACTGCCACATCATAATTAAAACTAACTAAGAAGGAAAACAAAAAAAAATGACCCACATAGTCCTTCACATTCACAATAAATAAAGAAAAATACTTTACAAAGTAAATATTCATGTCATTGTTTACATAAAATTCATGAGGGACCCGTGGCTAAATAATGCGGCTGTTAAGCCGCACAGGTCGTTCGATCAGGTTAAGCTACGCTTGCAGCGGTTGGTCTGTGGATGGGTGACCATCTTTACATACCGTGACCCCTCCGTGCCTCGGAAAGCACGTTAAGCCGTTGGTCCCGGCTGTCATTCGTGGATTTTTGACAGTCGTTACGAGTAGTCAGAAGCCCGAAAGTCTGACAACCAGTTTTACCAAGGGGTATTGAAAGGGGTATAGCTTGCCCTTATTGTGTTGTAGACTTTTTCAGTTACCATAGGACTTGCGGGCAAATAAAATAAAACAACTTGTTGAGGAATAGTAGCTGCGGTGTGGAGTAGATGTGATGCGTGGGCGGCGTCTGACGATAGAATGAACGCTGAGCGCTCGCGCGCTGCTCTTTTATAGTTTTTTTTTAGAATATGGCATCTCGTAGTTGACCTTGAGAGGTCGTGACTACTTAACCGGACTATCCTGTGGTTGCCTTAAGTAAACTCAAAGCCTCCAGCCAGGGGCAATTATCTACTATACTAAGCGACTACACGCTAAGGGCACCCCCTATGGGGTACGAACCTCGGCTTAGGGCGTCGCTGGGGAGAGGGCAGCAAGATGGAACAGGCTGGATCAGATTTTTATTATTTAAGCTTGATGAGATCGGCTTTTCCTATCTGACTACTCTGAGAAGAAAGGCCGAAACAAACTCAGAGGTCACAGTCGGGAATTTAGTTCTACAGGCTCAGCTGCGGCGCGGGCTGGCACTACATCGAGCAAGGGTCGGTGGGGGGCATTTACTTGGGGGCATCGCGAGGGACCTTTTTTTTTTTCGTTTTTTGTTTTTGTGTTTGTGTACTGTACTGGTTGCCCTATTGCTCTCCTGGAGGAGGGTTATGGGGTCATCTGGCGGTCTCGACAACCAGAGGGTTGCGATGTTTGGCGGCGGTATCGAAGAAGCGCTTGGAGAGGCGTTTCATGAATTGATGGATAGTGGGGATTTTGAGGTCAAGATGGAGGATCTCCGCTCGCGCGCTGCTCTTTTATAGTTTTGCACATGAGCGAGCGCAGTGTGGGCGTTAGGTGTTTAGTGTGGACGAAATGGCAGCTTATTTATTATCTTAATACATGCACCTTAAAACTAGCATACATAATCAACAAAAGGTAATAAGATTCCAATTAGAACATAGAATTATAGGCTTAAATGGCTAATTAAAATAAAGGTAAATCAAATGTAATAAAATAACAAGGAAAGGACTTAATCTAAGCTTAAATAACTAGAGCTGTTATTTACAATCTCCCCCTCGTGCGCAAGCACTGTTACACATAGTGATTAGTCCGCTGTTGTTACCACGATGAGTCGAGAGGCCGGGCGACGAATCAAGCCAGCAGCTGTTCTAATCTCAGTTACTCGAACGCGTCCGTCTGGTCCCGGATAGACTCTAGTTACTTCTCCTCTTGGCCATACTCCTCTGGGCATCGTATTGTCTGCTATTATGACAATATCGCCGATTTTCAGATTCTTATGTTGTGAATTGGAGCCAGGTCGGGGCATCAGCAGAGGTTTGTATTCCGCCGACCAGCGTGCCCAAAAAATATCGGCTAATGCCTGAGTGGCTTTCCATGTGTGTAAGTCCAATGTGGTGTCTTTGAATGAGCCAAACGGTGATATCCCACAAGAGCGTCTTATTAGAAAGTGATTGGGAGTTAACGCTTCTTCATCTAGGTTGGGATTTACCGGGGTCGATGGCCTCGAATTGATCACATGTTCCGCTTCTAATAGTAGCCTGTGTAGAACTTCGTCTGGTGGATACTTTTCATTCAGTGTGACTTTTAGGGCTGTTTTTACTGATTTAACGAGGCGTTCCCAGGCTCTGCCCATGTGAGGAGCGCCTGGTGGTATCTTCTTCCAGGTGATCAGTTTATCTGATGCAAAGGCTTTAACAGTCTGGTCGTTGCTTTGCATGGCTTCCATTATTTCTTTTTCAGCGCCAACGAAGTTGGTTCCATTGTCGCTGTATAACACGATCGGCGTGCCGCGGCGCGCTATCATTCTTCGCAGGCTCATGATCATGGAGGAGGCCGTGAGGGATGTGGCCATCTCCATATGTACTGCCCGCGTGGTGAGACATGTATATAATGCGCCCCACCTTTTCTCGTGTCTTCGCCCGACTGTTACATGCATGGGCCCAAAGTAGTCTACCGCGGTTGCAGTGAATTGCGGTTGATTTTGGGCCAGCCTTTCAGCAGGTAAGTCGCCTAGGTGGATTTTTGAGGGGATCCCCTTACAGGTCCGACACCTTTGGCATTGGTTGCATATGTAGCGTATAGCACTGCGCAGTCCTATTACGTGGTATCGTTGTCTTAATTCGTTCATGACAGTTTGATGGTTGCCATGATTGAAGGTTGCGTGAGTTAAATGTGATGACCCCAACTCTATTCGCTTCGTCAGCAAATCCCCCTCCACGCATAGTAGCATTTAAGTAGTTATAAGAATATTGTCGAATTAGCAATAAGTAAATATAAATACATGTATAATTATTAGAATAATCATTACTATTTTGGTACTGTTACTCTGCTTAACTGAAATAAAGTTTTTTTTAAACTAAATCAAGTGTCGATCACTTAATTGGCGCAGCCGGTAGGATCTCTGTAGTCAGTTTGCGACGTATAAAACTCTACAAGCAGCTGGACGTCTGTTTCTACAGTTCAACAGGGATCTCCGAACAAACAAATTCATTGAGTACCAGACACATCGGCGGGTGCAGTATTCAATAGTAGTCACAAGGAGGAGATGGGAGTAACTACGGGACTGTGAGTAAAACTTTTTCACTATCCTTTCCGTTTTCCTTTATCGTTTTTCTCTTTGTTTTAATTGTATGTGTTGTGTTATTGAGGGTTGAGCAATACCGCGATAACATTATTTCATTTTATTACGATATAACTAGCGTAATAATATTAACTTTAGTTAGATATTTAGTGTATTTTTCTTCTCTCTCTTTTCGTGCTTTGTTGTTTCAAAATGGATCAGATCATGCAGGTCCCGTCAACAATGGCAAACATTATTCGAGAGTTTAGTGGCGATTCTAGACAGCTCCCACTTTTTATAAAGAAATGTGAATATATAATAAATACATTTCAAGGTGGAAAAGCCCAAAATGAATATCTATTCCACGTTCTTACTAGTAAGTTATCAGGGGAAGCCGCGAACCTAGTGGGGGAAAGGGATAGTATTGGTACTTGGTTAGAGTTGAAAACATTATTGGCTCAACATTTTGGTGACCCTAGAACCGAAGATTGCTTAGTATTGGAGTTAGAGTCTATGAAAATAAATTCTAATGAAAGTTATTTAGATTTTTGTCATAGGATTCAAAACTTGCGTAATACCTTAATTGCGAAAATAATTGAAACAGTAGACGATGCGAGTTTACGTCAAGCCAAACAACATATTTATACTAATTCGTCATTGAATGTTTTTCTATATAATTTACCTCCTTATTTAGTTAGATTAGTACGGTTGAGAAACGTGACCACCCTAGAAGATGCCCTAAAGGTAGTGTTGGAAGAACAAAACTTTCAGACGGTTTACGAATCTAAAAGTAATAGAAACAAAAATAATTCGAAACCCCAAGGGAAAATGGCTAACAACAATGGAAATTCTCAGCGTACTCCCAATCCGCAAAAACAATCTAGTATTCCACCACAAAATAATTTAACAGAAAATACAAATAATCAAAGCAATTTAAATCAATCTAGAAATTCTTTTAGAAACCAAAATAATACTCATAACCAGCCGCCACAACAAAGTAGGTCAACGCCTTGGCCGAGTCAGCAGGCCGTCGCGACGCGGACAACGTCTGAGCATAATACAACATCAGCAAACTCGGGTTCAAACACCGATGTTACCATGCGAACTGCAAGTTCTAGACGCGTAAATTATACGAATAATGACTCATTTATGACATACGATAATAACGAAGAAAATGATTTTGATTACGAATCACAATCAAGCACATCATACGAGCCCGAACAAATTGAAAATTTTTACCTAAGGGCCTCATACAGAGAAAAAATAATTTTAAATTGTACTAATTACCGTTCTTTGCCTCACATTATAATCCCAGAGCTAAATAATGCAGTTTTTATGTTAGACTCTGGCAGTTCTAGATCATTTATAGGTCGGCGTGTCGCTTACCATTATTTTAAAAATAAAATTTATAAAGAGCCTTTCGAAGTAGTCAGTACCCATGGTGTTAGTATGCATACGGAAGTTGTTTTAGCTCCCTTGCCCAAAATATTTAAAAGTCCGGAAAGTCATAAGTTCTATGTTTACGATGTTGACAATAACTATGACGGTTTATTAGGCAGTAATTTATTAAAGCAATTGGATGCAAAAATCGATTACCAAACATTAACTTTGTGTACGAGGAATACTGACATACCTTTTGTTTATCCTTCAGCACTGAAAGATACTTACATTTTACCGCCACGTAGTGAGTTAAGGGTAAAACTTCCTGTAAACTTAACTAACGGCGAGGCAATTTTAGATTTTAAAGAATTAACTAAGGGGATTCGAATGCCCTGTGCGTTAGTTAACTGTGTAAATGGTTATGCGTATACAGTCATACAGAACTGTAAGGACATAGAAATGACCCTCAAGGTCACTAGTCCGTTTCAGGTAGAACCTTACAACCATCGCGAGATCTTAGTTAATCAATTAAACGACACAGACAGAATGGATGAGTTATTGTCAAACAACTTAAAGAAAATAAGGCTGGACCATATGAATGAGGAAGAAAGAACGATGATTCAGAATATTTGTGAGGAATATAAGGATATTTTCTATTGTGAGGACATACCGTTGTCATTCACTAACGAAGTTAAGCATAAAATTAGAACGGTAAACGAAGACCCCATAAATATTAAAGCCTATAGGTTGCCGCCCACTCAAACAGACGAGATTAGGCGTCAAGTAGGTAAAATGTTAAAGGACGATGTAATCCGAGAATCAAACTCTCCTTGGAGTGCACCAGTCCACCTTGTTCCAAAGAAGTTAGATGCCTCCGGACAACAAAAGTGGCGGATGGTCGTAGATTATCGACGTTTGAATGAGATAACTATAGACGATAAATACCCTTTGCCAAACATCAATGATCTTTTTGATAAATTAGGAAAGAGTATGTACTTCTCTACCTTAGACCTTGCATCTGGCTACCATCAATTACAAGTTCAGGAAGAAGATAGGCAGAAAACCGCGTTTACAACACCATTCGGCTTGTACGAATTCAACAGAATGCCGTTCGGTTTGAAAACAGCGCCTGCCACTTTCCAACGTGCAATGGATAACGTCCTCAGAGGTCTACAAGGCTTGCATTGCCTCGTATATCTTGATGACGTCATCATATTTTCTACCAGTTTGCAAGAACACATAGAGAAATTACGAGCTATTTTCGAGCGTTTCAGAAAAACTAACTTAAAAGTTCAGCTCGATAAATCCGAGTTTTTACGAAAGGAAGTCATGTATTTAGTTCACACCATCACTAAGGATGGCCTTAAGCCTAACAATGACAAAATAGAGGCTATTCTGAAATACCCTTTACCCAAAACAGTTACAGAAATTAAGAGTTTCCTAGGGTTAATAGGCTATTATAGGAAGTTCATCAAAGACTTTTCTAAGATAACCGCACCCCTCACAGCATGCCTGAAGAAGGGAAAAAGCATCGTGATAAATGACGAATATAGAAAAAGTTTTGAAATGTGCAAAGAGTTGCTGACACATGCACCTTTGTTACAATTCCCTGATTTCACAAAACCGTTCATTCTCACAACTGACGCTTCCAATTTCGCTGTAGGTGCAGTACTTTCTCAAGGCACTATAGGATCAGATAAACCTATTGCATATGCTAGCAGAAAACTTAGTGATACAGAGTCTAGATATAGTACGATAGAAAAGGAGTTATTGGCCATAATATGGGCAGTCAAACATTTCAGACCCTACTTATATGGCAGAAAGTTTATAATATACACCGATCATAGACCTTTAGCATGGTTAAATTCATTAAAAGAACCTAACAGTAAACTAACTCGATGGCGTTTACGTTTAGAAGACTATAATTTCGACATACACTACAAGAAAGGCAAACAAAATACAAACGCAGATGCCTTATCGCGCATTAAAATTAATGTAACGAAAGATGACTCAGAATCACTGGTAGTTAACGTAGATGAAAAGGAAACTAGATTGCAACAACATTTGAAAGATGTGACTGACGAAATCGTAAAACTAAGCGTTAAACAACCGGAAATAGAGACAATAGAATTATCGGATTCCGAAAGCGACGCTGCCACAGCACATTCAATATCAAATAGGGAACATGAAGGTATTCCTATCCTAAATGAGGCGATTGATGAAAAAAACAGGCAAATTCACGTTTTCACCTGGCACAGGGATGATATCTGTGTAAAAGATATTTCTAACAACAAACAAAAAATTTTAGAAGTCCATCTACCTCTTAATAACAGCGAAAACTTAGTCAAAAATTTTCTTAAAGAATATACAGATTACAAAAATAAGTACTTCATTTACTTTGAAGACCACGAGCATAGAAAAACATTTGTTAAAGTAATCACGTCACTTTACAAAAAGGGAACTCAAAACTTTGTTGAATGTACTGAAAGAGTGGTGAACGTTACGGATGAAAGTGACCAGAAAGAATTAGTTACCAAATATCATCAAGGGAAGACTTGTCATAGAGGTATTATAGAGACTCTAAAGAAATTAAAAAGAACATATTGGTGGAGCAATATGAAAGAAACAGTAACAGCTATTATTAACGCATGTGAGGAATGTAAGAAATCGAAGTATGACAGGAAACCTCTAAAACCATTTATACAATTAACCCAAACCCCAGACAGCCCATTCCAAGAAGAATCAATATTTAACGTTAGTAGATTCATTCAGTAAGTTAGGTCAAGCAATATACATTCCCAATAAAAGTACACCCGAAGTAGTGAGAGCTCTAATAAAATATTTTAGTATGTATGGAATACCAAAAAAAATAAGTAGTGACCAAGGTACTGAGTTTAATAACGAATTGCTCAAGGAAATGCTAAGTTTATACAAAATTGAACAACACATAGGGACACCTAACAATCCTAATTCAATGGCAATAGTGGAAAGATTCCATTCCACAATTATCGAAATATATAGGTTGGCGAAATATGAACAATCCAGTTTAGATGCAACATCTGTTATGACGTATGCAATCATGGGTTATAACAATACTATACATAGCGCGACAAATTTTACACCTCATGAAGTAGTTTTTGGGCACACAGAATCAGGAAATGCTTTTGATATTGACAGGGACAAGCATCTATTGCAAAAAATATTACAGGATCATCGTAAACGATTGAAAATTCTTTATGAACATTTAAGTGATCAAATGATTGGACATAAAAGCTTAGTTAGGGTCAAGAAAGGAGGTGAGGACCCACCAAAAATAGTGGACGGTGACACGATTTTTATGAAAAATACTAGGACTAGGAAAGCAAAAGAGTTACCGCGATACGAAAAAGCTATTGTCACTGGAAAACCCGAACGTAACATAGTACCAGTTAAGCTTAAAAATAGAAACACTAAAGTAGCATTAAAAAATGTCAAACGCCCTTCACAGATGGTGGTTGATACTTCTCGCCCTAGCGGATCAAGGGACGACCTTGAATATCCAGAGGATGGACCAGAATCCGGGAATAGCTCCGATTCGGATTGGGACGGCTCTGATGAGGACTAACCATTGGGATATTATTAAAACTATAGATTTAAATTCATTATCGATCCAATTAGAAAATAATATAGAAGATTATAATAAGTTAAAAATCATAAGTCATAGTAATAGTGAAATACATAGGGAACTTTTAGGGTTGACAATACAAATAGAATCACTCATTGAATTGACGAAAGATAGGTTGAAGCAAATTTTACCTTCTAGCAGAACTAAAAGAGGAATCTTAAACCCATTAGGATCTCTTATAAAGGTAATAACAGGAAATTTGGATAGCGAAGATGCTAGGAAATATAATTTAGAGATTAGTAATCTAGGAAATAGAGAACATTCAATAGAACGAAAAGTATCATTGATGCAGAAGGCTTTCGATAAATTTCTCAATGTTTCTGATGACATTAACTTTAACACTAAGCATTTGAACTTCAAAATAAAACAATTCCAAACATTTATTCAAAATCAAACCAAGTACTCTAACCTTTTAACCGTTATGAATAGTATGAACCAAGTTTTAAATAATTGCCGTACTATTTACTCCATTATTTATGAATTGGAAACTGCTATTACTTTCAGTAAAATGCACATATTACACCCGTCAATAGTAAATACCACAGAATTATTCAATATTCTTAATGTCATAAGAAAACATCATAACTTGATTTATCCATTAACATTAGATAATTTAGTAAAATTAGAGGGAAATATAGAAATTAAGGGATATATAGATAATAGTAAAATTATATTTATATTAGAAGTTCCACTAATAGACAAAAACACATACAATTATTACAAAGTTATCCCTATCCCAATCTATAACCAGATAACCCAAAAACCTAATATCATTATACCCCCATATCCTTACCTAATAGTGAACAAGTCGAAATACAGATCCGTAGTCAATGGCTGTAATGAAATAGAAGACCTGACATATCTCTGTTCTGATGACAACGTGGTACAGTACGCGGAGGAAACGTGTATCCAACAACTCATGCTATTACAACATAACTTCAGTAATTGCCAGCAACACCAGGTGCAGATAGAAGAAACTAAGGTGCAGCCCATATCTAACACCCACTGGTTGATATACACAGAAAAGGAAATAGCTGCAACGGAACACTGCGAAGATGAGACCCGTAGACACAACCTACGAGGCACATACATATTAGTGCCAAGTCAGCAATGTACGTTACAGATTGCCGATATCACAATCACAACACCCATGAATACCAGCTCAGTCTCCTTCAGACTGCCACCAGTACAGATGCCCGAGCTACGCGGAGACGTCACCCCGGCAACCAAGCAGATGGACCTCAGAGGAATAGATCTAGGCGACATCAAGGAACTGCTGAACCAGGCTAAATATAGTGATAGTGTCAGTGATGGTGAAACGATTATAGTCAGTGATAAAATCAGTGTATGGACCATAAGCATTTACGCCATTATAATTGTATTCGTCATAGGATTTTTGCTTCAAAAACGAGATCTGTTGACTCAGCGATTCAAACGAAATTCTCCAAAGACAACAGAGTTGCCTTTAGATAATTTCTCTCTTAGGGAGGGAGGAGTTAAATGTGATGACCCCAACTCTATTCGCTTCGTCAGCAAATCCCCCTCCACGCATAGTAGCATTTAAGTAGTTATAAGAATATTGTCGAATTAGCAATAAGTAAATATAAATACATGTATAATTATTAGAATAATCATTACTATTTTGGTACTGTTACTCTGCTTAACTGAAATAAAGTTTTTTTTAAACTAAATCAAGTGTCGATCACTTAATTCGTGCGTGTGATGCACCAACAGTTTTGTGAAGCCTTCTTTGGCATGCAGGACTGGCGTGCTTTGCTCATCTTTGACTCTGCTGTCCAAGCACAGGATCCCGTTGCGGTCGATCTTCACGGAGAGCTTGTAGAACGGTGACTTCTTCGGTGGTCGCCGCCCAGCCTCTATTGTCGCGATATCTCCGGCAAACGAGTTAAATTGACTTCTTCTTACGAGCAACAACTCTGCTACTTTTATGTGGTTTGGTGCGAGTTCAATTCTCTTGTTTCTTTTGAGTAGTTTGGCTTTGAATACCTCAGCGGCGAGAAGTACGGTGGCAGCAGCACGAATTAAACGAATATACTTTGAGAAGCGTTCTAGTTTAGGTAAGTAATCGCTGACGTCATGCCTAATAGTTACGTGAACTTGTTTTAATACTCTTTCTTCCCCAGTAGGGGGTGACGGCGCCACGATTTGTTTTTCTTCCGGCCAGGTCGTGGGGTCGTTCCTTATGAACTCTGGTCCTATGAACCACCTATGTTTTGCATTGAAATTTAAGGGAATGCCCTTGGTTGCATCGTCCGCGACGTTATCGGCGCTGGGTACTCACCGCCAGTTTGCTGGCGTGGTTAAGTTTTCGATTTCGGCTAATCGATGTGCAACAAACGATTTAAAAGTGCGCTGGTCAGATTTGATCCAAGCTAGAACTGTTTTAGAATCGGACCAATATTGGCATTTTATTATTTTATAATCAGACTCACGCTTGACCGATTCTGCTAGCCGTCTACCTAAGACTGCGGCTTGCAGCTCTAGACGGGGTACCGATATAGGTTTTAGCGGGGCCACTTTGGCCTTACCTACAATTAATCGAGACGTTTTGATACCGTCCGTACTGACTAAGTATATTGCGGCGGCTTATACTTTCTCGCTTGCGTCACAAAAAATGTGCAACTCCCCCTCGCCTGAGGGCGTTGCTGGTATGTAGCGGTTTATTTCCAGCTTTTTCAGTAACTGTAGGTTGTTAATGAATGATGACCATGTCGTGCGATGTTCACTCGTAATGGGGTCGTCCCAACCTATACCGCTGCGCCATATTTCTTGTATGAGACATTTACCTACCATCGTAATTGGTGAGACCAGACCTAATGGATCGAAAACCGACATGACCGCGCTTGTTGCTTGTCGTTTGGTAGGTAAAGTGTCGCCTTGTATGACGCTTGCAGGTGTATTTCGAAGGTTAACGTTGAAACCTAACGTATCGCGTGCGTGGTTCCATATGAGACCCAATGTGCGTTCTGTGTCGCTTTTGCCCAGAGTAGTCGTGTCGCTGCTGCGCGTGTCCGTGACGTTACTTATTATCTCGGGTACGTTTGACGCCCATCCGCGTAACTCAAAAGATGCCGCTAAATGGACTTTATGCATTGAGTTTATAGTTCGCTTCGCTTCGCTTTCGCTGTCAATCATCCATGTAGAAGTTGCGGACTGTGGCTTTCGCGACTTCTGGATATTGCTGACTGTGACTTTCTGCGTTTTTATTTTTAACGTAAACGGCGGTACAAGGTGATGACGCTGCCCCGAATATTAATGAAGTCATTCGGTACTCTTGTGGCGGCCCTTCCCTATCTTCACCCCTCCATAAAAATCGTAGACTGTCACGGTCTTGCTGGATTATTTTGACCTGTAAAAACATTTCTTTTATGTCGGCTACTACTGCGATTCGGCCTTCTCTGAATCTAACTAGCACGCCGAATAGCGATTGTAGTAAGTCCGGGCCCGCTAGGAGAGCGTCGTTTAAACTCTTTCCCCCGTATTTAGCTGCTGCATCGAAAACTAATCGAACTTTTCCCTTTTGTGGGTGAACGACAGAAAAATGAGGTAAGTACCAACTGCGCGGCGATGTAGCCGGGTACTCTATTTTTTCAGCGTAACCCGCTTCTATGAGATTATTTACCTGCTTATTGTATTCGACTTTTAATTTTTTATTTTTATCTAATTTCGATTCCAAGCTGTATAGACGGCTGAGGGCCTGTTTTTTATTGTCTGGCATCACTTCAGTGTCCGTGCGCCATAATAAGCTCGCTTCGTACCTGCTGCTATTTTCTAGTTTTTTGCATGTTTTATCTAGAATGGCTAAGGCGCGCTGGTCTGGGTCGGACGCTGGCTTTCGCGGCTCTATACCGAGCGACTCGATACTAAAGTAGTCTCTGATCAGCTGTAGTGCGGGGTCATCGACTTGTACGGGTCGCATGTGGTTTATTATCGCGACGGTATTGCGTTCCCGCGAATCGTGCCCGTGTAGTACCCATCCTAACTTAGTTAATGAAGCTATGGGTTGATTTTTATTACCGACGCGCAATTGTCTGGATGTTATTAGATGCCAATTGTCTTGACCTATTAATATCGTGGGTTTACCTAACTCGTAACAAAGCTCCTCTTCTATTTCGGCTAAGTGACTACACTGGCGCACTAGATCCCTGCTTACCTCCTGCGGGGACAAGTTTAAATTACCTATTGTGCGCGCATTCATAGTTTCTATGTTTCTGCTGCATAAACCGCGTATTGATAGTTTAACGTGGCACGACTCGGTTTCGTCTATTCGTTTCCCTCCTATTCCTTCTAATGATAATAGCTGGCCGCGTCCTTTAGGTATAACGCCGTCCGCTACCTCTTGTTCGACTAACGTCATTGTCGATCCTTCATCTAATAAGGCGTGGGTAGTGATCGTACCTATTGGACCACTTAATTCGACCGGCACTATTTTTAGGTAGGTGTTAGTCTTATGTAAGTGGTTAATCGAGCTTACGTTGCCGCGATTGGGCAGAGATGCGGGTGCTCGGTTATCATCCTTTTTACTATTGCCGTGTAATAATTTATGGTGTGACGCTTCACACCCGCTCTCCCCGCACGGTACATATTTGCATTTATATAGTCTTATGTGCGCATCCCGCAAACATCGGAAACACAACTTATTATTCTTGACCGTATCCCATCTATCGCTTATGGTTTGCATTATGAAATCTGCGCATTCTGCGTTGTTATGATTACCCGCACATATTACGCATTTGTTTTTATCCGACTGTGTTGGTTCTCCTGGCGGCCGCGCCACTTGCTTTTTTTGCGATTGCCTTTTTGTAGAAGACTTATTTAACGAGGCTACCGTTTTGCGATTTTCGGTGCTCGACTGACACGAACTATCGCTGTCTTCGCTACACGAGCGAGCGCGTCTACGACTTTTTTCTCGTGTCGTATTTAGGCGACTACCTACTGTACGCGACTTTTGTTTTGTTTTGCGATCTTCTCGTGCGGTCTCGTACGCGAACATGGTTCCGCACCGATCAGCTGTGTTATTGAGAAACCTAGATAACAACTCTAACTCGGGCGCGCCAGTATGTTCCGATTTAAACTCGTACCATTTATATTTTAGAATAATACTTAGTTTTTCTACTATTCTATTTACTAATTCGGGCGAATACAGATATTGCGGTTGTTCGAATGATTTTATTGCCGCTACCGTATTCGCTACTTTGCTCGCGAAACTACCTATGTTGCGCCCATCGTCCGTCATGCGTTTAACGTTCTCGAGTTCGGAAAGTACGAGTAGTTCCGGTCTTCCGAACCGTCTTTCTAGCGTATCGTTTATTTCGTATGGATCCGATACTGTGAACAATAGCGCTCTGGTAGTCTCGCGGGCCGCGCCTCTCAGCGCCTTTCGGAGGCGGGCCACGTTCTGAACGTCCGTGAACATGGCCGCGGTGTCATTGTAGACTGCCTTAAAAGCCATCCACTCCGCGATTGTCCCGTCGTAATGGGGTAGTTCGTGGATGAACTTTGGTGGCGCTGCGCCTGATTTATTGGAGTTTACCGCCTGCACTATCGCGTCGGCTAGCATTGACATGTCGCTAATATTTTGCTTATTTTTTGCGGACATGTCTTCGCCTACGCGTGGTAAGCTCCCTTTCCCATCGAGTGGCCGTATGGGCTGTCCCGCGTTTTGAGTTTTGTTTGTTATTTCCGGCCTACTGAACGCATGTTGTTCCGAGATCCAACCTTTTACACGAGACTTTTCAACATTAGGCGGTTCCGCGTCGTTTGAGCTTTCCAGTTCTATTCCTTCCTTTCCAGTTCTGGCTATCTCCAAGCGACTTAACGTAACATACGTGCGTTCTCCATTGCGCACGAGGGGTTTCCTACGCCTAATTATTACTTAAATCTAACACTTTTCACTTTCACTTTCACTTATTGTTCTGAAGCCTAACTTGTCTATCTGCCTGGCCGGACTCCTACCGCGGTGATGCCGGACCAGGAATAGGAACGAGAAGGTGAGGAAGGGTAGGAACCTCCCGGCATAGGATGCGGACACTTTTTGGGTGCATCAGAGTGTGGTGGGATAGTCCGCACTTGTCGTTGCGTGCCAACTTGTGGCCCCAAAGCGTTTCGCACCGTACCGGCGGGGTCTGACTGTAACACCTGGGGGGGTGCGTGGAGTCGTCAGGTAGTCCACTATGCTTCCGTACGCTTGGAATGGCCATTTATCACCGTTAGGTGGCCGCGTACGTATAATGATGATTGCTTCCAAGTATCTTAGTGTGGTCAAGCAAAGCAACAACTAATAACTCGCGCTTACATGTTTCTTTCTTGAATATCTTGAAACCTTCTTTATTCCAGCTTGATTTCTTGAAAGTTTCTTTATTATGTCTTGATTTCTTGAAATTTTCTTTATTCTGTCTTGATTTCTTGAAATTTTCTTTATTCTGTCTTGATTTCTTGAAATTTTCTTTATTCTGTCTTGATTCACGAAATCCGACGACGAAGGACCATTGAAAGGGGTATAGCTTGCCCTTATTGTGTTGTAGACTTTTTCAGTTACCATAGGACTTGCGGGCGAATAAAATAAAACAACTTGTTGAGGAATAGTAGCTGCAGTGTGGAGTAGATGTGATGCGTGTTGCGTGGGCGGCGTCTGACGATAGAATGAACGCTGAGCGTTTTTTTTTTTTTTTTGACATGGCATCTCGTAGTTGACCTTGAGAGGTCGTCACTACTTAACCGGACTTTCCTGTGGATGCCACAATAAATTGAGGCCTCCAGCCAGGGCTTAAAAACTAAAACTAAAAACTAAGCGACTACACGCTAAGGGCACCCCCCGGTGGGGTTCGGACCTCGGCTTAGGGCGTCGCTGGAAGAGGACAGCAAGGGACAGGCTGGATCGGAATTAATTAGAGACTGATTTTGAACTACAGGCTCAGCGGCGCGGGCTGGCTCGAGCAAGGGTCGGGGCGGGCATGTTACGGGGCGTCGCGACGGGCCTCGACGGCGAGGGCGGAAGGACGGATGACGGGGCTTGTACTTCTTGAGAGTACTGGTGGTCTTACTACTCTCCTGGAGGAGAGTAGTGGCGTCGTCGGGGGTGGTGAGGGTATGCCTTGGTCGTGAGGAGTGTAAGTGGTGGCCGCCACAATCAGGGGATTGGGGTGCTTAATAGCAGAGTCGAAGAAGTGCTTGGAGAGGCGCTTCATGAACTGCTGGACGGTGGGGAGTCTGAGATCAACGTGGAGGTTCACGTTTCGGACGTAGAAGGGGGCTCCCGTGACCTTCCTGAGGAGACGGTTTTGGAGGGTCTGCAATTTGTGCAGGTAGCGGGGATTGGCGTGGGCGAAGACTACACAAGCATAGGTCAAGATTGGACGGATGACCGCGATGTAAAGGCGCAATTTGCACTTAAGTGACAATTTGCTGCGGGCAGTCAGTAACGAGTGGAGCCTACCGAGAGCGAAAGCGGCGCGCGAACGCGCCGTCTTTATGTGCTCTTTGAAGTTGAGTCGGTGATCGAGAATGACCCCTAAGTATTTGGCTTGCTTACCCCAAGGGATCGGCTTGCCATACATAGAGATCGGGGTGGGGAGGGGGGGGTGAATCGGCGCGATTTCGAGAAGAGTACCGCCTGACTCTTATCGGGGTTGACCTCGATTCTCCATTTCCGGAACCAATCGCCTAGGGCGCTTGCGGAGGTTTGGAGATTACGGGCGATGGAGTCCTGACTGTGACCTGAACAGTAAATGTCGTCGGCGAAGACAGCCAACTGAGCCGATTTACTTTTGGGGATGTCACTAGTGAACAGGGTGAATATGAGGGGGGATATGACGTCAACCCTGACCCTGACGTGACCCTGGGGAACACCGGCACGGATCGGGTGTGGGGGGGAGAGAGCGCCCTCGATGCGGTAGCGGAAAGTACGATCCGACAGAAAGTCTCGTAAGATGAGCACGAGACGGTCTGGCACACCTAGGAGGTAGAGCTTATATAATAAGCCATTGTGCCAGACCTTGTCGAATGCTTTCGCTATGTCAAAGAACAAAGCTCCTGTCGAAGCACCGCGCTGGAAACCAGCGCTGATGTGCTCGACGATGCGGTGGACTTGGTGGATGCACGAGTGTTTAGTTCGAAAACCAAACTGCTCATTTGGGATGAGGCTCTTTGCTTCGGCAAAGTCCCTGAGACGCCTATAAATAAGCCTCTCATAGATTTTGCCGAAAACATTGAGCAGACTGATGGGGCGGTAGCTGGAGGGCTCAGACTTGGGCTTGCCTGGCTTTGGGATACCGATGACCGTGGCTTGTTTCCACGCTTGGGGGAAGATGTTATTGCTCAGAGCGCCATTGAAGATGGCAGTCATGAGCAGAATGAGGTGGGCGGGGAGGAGTTTGTACACCTTGTAGGTTCACACAGGAAGTACCTACGGGGTCTGCCACGGGAGTTACTGCGACGTGTTATGTATTTAAATAAAACTGTTGATAATTATAGCACTTGTTATTTTATTCCCGAAATTATCCCAAGTTGAACACACGCACACAGATCGGCCAGTGCGCAGTAACTGGCGATCGCCCATGCACACCTTCCTTTCATACACAAAACGCTGACGCGTAACATTCGTACTTACATTGTCCCTACACTACTCCCCCCAGATTTTACAAAAATTTTCTAGGTTTAAAAATCTTAACACTAACATGTCCTTATATAATAATTGTACCATCTGGTCACATTATCATTTAATACGTTACAATGTTATTTACTAAGTTGCACTGTTCACTGCCTAGTCATGAGTCATGGAGTCAGATTACGCATAACTGGCTTGCTGCGGCTGCGGGCGCTGTGCTGCCTGCATGTTCCAAGCATTAGTCGTCATCACTTTTTTAATCCAATTTTTGATGCGATTACGACAGTAGATGACGGTCCCGAAAAACATTATAATTACCATGAAAACACCCATGACGGTTATTGTCGTGTTGTATTTATACATTTGGGCTTCCATTGCGCCGTTTTGGGCGATGATCACTTCTTCTTTGCTATATGTTTTTCCCATTTTAATGGTGATTATTTGTAATATGTACTTGTCACTACTGAGTTCGTAATCTTATTAACTTTATTTTATTTGTTTTACAACATGTAACCTCTTGAACAGTGCATTTTGCCTTATTTGCATTCTTATTTTTGTATGGTTTGCTTTTACATTTGTACATATTTGCAAAATAATAAGTTGGTCATTCTTTAACAATACACTATGTGCTTAATTTCTATTTAGAGCATTGTCAGCATTCTCCGATAATTCATCGTGGTACGTATGCTTGTTATCTGTAATGCTGACTAAGGTTTTCGCTCCTATTACTATACTACATTTTTTTGCGGAACCCTATTTTTCAAGGGGCGACTTGACATTGTTGCTATACAACAAAAGGAACAAAATATGTTAAGGGTTGTTGCCATAAGGACCTACTCTGCTATAAGAAATAATCGCCCCTTGGGGTCCACAGTATTCTTTATGACAACGCCGCTAATAGACTACATAAATTACATACAGAACTATATTCATAACGGTGACACATTAATAATACAGCAATCGTATACATTTTAAGTCAATCACTCAGCATTAGACGCTGTTATAAGCAAAGATATTTTGGTGCCCCAATATCATAATTACGGTGTACTAAATGGCATACTGATTTTTAACAATTAAAACGTACTGGTAATTTGATTGTACGACCACTTCTGGTTTTTTTCTTATCATTACATATTTCATTTTGGTCTTTACTAAAGTTATTTTTATTACTAACAATGGTTGTTGTTTGGGACTTCTCATTAACGTTTGGCTCGCTTGCGCTGTTGTTTGTAACCTCGGACTGATTGTTCATGATAAACGCTGGTTTTAACTTGTCAATGGATATGTTAACAATTCTGTTTGGCAGCTGGATCTTAAATACCTTTCCTTTTCTTTCGATGACACGGTAGGGTCCATCGTATGGTGGTGTTAAAGGTCGGCGAACTGCATCGTTCCTAATAAATATGTGATCGCACTTATCTAGTTCGCTATGCACAAATAATGTTCGCGAGTCCCGTATTTGTCGTTAAACTGGTTTTATGTTTTTAATGTTAAGTTTTAAGTTGTCTAAAAATGCGTGATCCCCTGCCACTCGATTAACCGAGGTGTCATAGAAATCCCCTGGTAACCGAATTGTTTTACCGTAAACATATTCTGCAGGACTCACGCCATTATCACTTCTGCCCACACTACGTAATCCTAATAAAACTGTAGGCAGTTCGTCGTACCAACTTGTGTTTTCCGTTAGACGTGCTGTTAATGCCTGTTTCATACTCCTATGCCAACGCTCTACTATTCCATTACTTTGTGGTCGATATGGGCTACTTCGACTTCTTTTGACGCCTAAAGTTTTCAATAATTCGTTAAACAGATTGCTTTCGAACTGACGGCCCTGATCGCTTGTTAATCGCTCGGGAGCGCCAAAACGTGTTATCCAATTATCATAAAATACTTTTGCAACCGTTTCTGCAGTAATTTCGCTGACAGGAATAGCTTCTGGCCATCGTGTAAACCTATCTATCATTGTTATTACGTACCTGTACCCGTCTTTTGTTATTGGTAACGGTCCTACAATGTCTATATGTACGTGCGAAAAACGCGTTGCTTCTGTGTATGGTTGTAGTTCTGATACTGTGTGTCTCCCTATTTTGGCCTTTTGACATTGTATGCACGTGTTTGCCCATTTCCCTACATCGCGGTTTAGCCCGGGCCAGAAATAACGTTGAGCTATTAGTTTCCGAGTTGCTCTAACACCTGGGTGGCTATTGTCATGTACTGTTTTGAAAATTTCCTTTCTGTAACTTTCTGGTATATATGGTCTACATACATTAGTTGAATTCTCACAGTAAATAGCCTGTTTGCTGTTTGGAATGTATATTCGTTTTAGCTTAATATTGTCATTCCTTACAGTTAATAATTGCGTCAGCTCTGTATCGCATTCCTGTGCTATCGCTAGTTCCGAGTATTCTACTGACTTGGGGCATTGTATCGTTTCAATTCTAGACATTGCGTCAGCGATTTCGTTGGCGTCGCCTTTTACATACCTTATATCCGTTGTGAATTCACTTATGAATAATAACTGCCTTGTGCGTCTGGCTGTTTCCGAACTACTCTCTACTTTATGCATAGCGTAAATTAACGGTTTGTGGTCTGTATAAATGATTAGTTCCCTGCCTTCAAAAAGATATCGGAAATGTTTTATAGCCATGTAAATTGCCGTTAATTCTCTGTCATAAGTGGAATATTTTTTTTGGGCGGTGGTGAACTTTTTGGAAAAATATCCCAATGGCAACCACGACTGTTTTACCCATTGTTGTAACACCCCGCCTGCACATGTATCCGAGGCGTCCGTCATCAACGCTAGGGGTACCTCCGGTACAGGGTGTGATAGCATAACTGCGTTTTTTAAATTACTTTTGCATTGCTCAAATGCCTGGTTTGTTTCGTCCGTCCATGTGATTTTTGTTTTATCATTCTTTTTGGCACCTTTTAAAAATTCATTTAATTTTAGTTGACACGCTGTAGCATTCGGGATATTTGCTCTATAGAAATTTATCATTCCTAGAAACTTCCTAAGCTGTTCTATAGTTTCCGGTCTAGGGTATTCTACTATGGCTTTTACTTTATGTTCTAACGGTTGTATTCCTTCCGTTGATACCTTGTAACCTAAAAAGTCGATTTCTGATTTCCCGAATTCACATTTTGACAGGTTGATCGTAATTCCGTATTCCCTAAATCGTTGAAATACCTGTTCTAGGTGTTTCTTATGTTGCTCCATGTTATCACTTGCTATGATTACGTCATCTATAAAATTAAAAAGGAAATCTAGATTTTTTAGTACATCATTATTCATGTATCTTTGAAAAGTTTGGCTTGCATTTCTTAGCCCAAAATTCATACGTGTAAATTCATATAACCCAAATGGCGTAATCACAGCTGTTTTTTCTACGTCTTCCGGCGCAATTTTTACGAAATGGTACGCTCTGTTAATATCTATTTTGCTAAATACTTTCTTACCTGCTAGTATGTATGTGAAGTCGTGTAGTCTGGGCACGGGATAACGGTCTGGTTTCGTGATTGCGTTGAGCCGCCGATAATCACCAACCGGCCTAATGTTTCCGTCCTTTTTTTTACAATATGTAGCGGACTGGCCCACTCGCTTTTTGACGGTCTACATATCCTCATCTATTGGTGATACCATCCGAACCGGGGGCTTTACGAGTTTCGAACCCTTTAATGATGTCTTGCACTTCGTCAGACGTGACGGGAGGCAGAGGATCATCGGGGTCTTCAACTGGCGGGAGGGAGGCTCTACGTTCGACCTCAGCGTTCACCTTGTCGAGGTGTGCTTGGTCTACTGGTTGGGAGCTGGGAGTGCATTGGGACTCTAAACTGGCGGCGAGGCATTCGGCCTTTTCGGAGTTTTCAAAGGCTATGGTCTTGTCGGGGCGTACGAGAGGGGGCACGGAGGCCTCTTCGGGGGAGCGAAGCTTCCTCTGAAGCTGCCAGAAGGCTTGGTGGTTGGGTTCCAGTTCGCCGAGCATCTTGCCCCATCCCTCGGAACGCAGCTTTGTTATGTGTTTCTTTACAGCACGCTGTAAATGGCGCATGTGGGCTTTGTTCGCGTCACAGGGAAAAGAGTCATAGGCACGGATGGACGCGTTCTTCTCGGTTATCAGATCACGTACGTCAGCCGGTAATTTCCAGCGATGGTCTGCCATCACTGGAACTTCCGGTGAGCAATCCGTCAATACGGATTGAACGTGTTCTGTAAACGAGGCGATCGCGCCCGTCGTGTCTGCGACTGAGACAATTTGGTCGGGAATGGCATCCAGGTGGGGTGACGTGGTGGATTTCAGCTTTTCGCTTACTTTCCCCCAGTCAGTGACTATTTTGGTCTGAGGGGGCTGGTTGGGGTCGCGGGGGCCCGAATAGGGGACTAGGTGGATCGTGACCGGGCGGTGGTCGGAATTAAGCTCTTGATGCGTCTCGATAGATTGCAAACGGAGGTTTACATTCTTGAGCAGCGCAACATCGAGCACGTCTGGATTCAGGGTGGGATCATTAGGATAGTGGGTGGGGTGCATCGGTGCGATGACATCGAAGTTAAGGGTGGGGCCTAGGTTGAACAGGAATCTACCTCGGGTGGAGGTAGTGTTACTGTTCCAGGCGGGATGTTTGGCATTGAGATCCCCCGCCATGATGACGGAGTCACTCATACCGAAGAGGGCGGTGAAGTCGTTGGTGAGAGAGATGGGATCTTCACCACCAGTTCTGGGTGGGATGTATGCAGAGATAATTAGTATCGATTGGTGCCCAGTCATGCCAAGCCGACAGATAGCCAGGTGAGAGAGGAGAGGAGGAGGGTCTATTGGGGAGCAATGAAGGGTTTTTCGGAAGTAGATAAGGGTACCACCCTTGTGACATCGAGCCCTATCATTGCGAACTAGTTTATAGTTGGCAATGTTCGGGTTGCGATGGTGGGGCTTTAGGAAGGTTTCCTGAACTAAAAGGACGTCCAGCTGATGGTCGCGTAGGAAAGTGGCGATCTCATCACGCTGTCCAGAAATGCCGTTGGCATTGAAGAAACCTAGCTTGAGGGATCGGGGTTTGGTTACTCCTATTATTCTTTGTTGATCCATAATGGGGCACTTAGAATTTTAGGGTTTGGAGGACTTGCGTAAGCTCAGGATACGCATTAAAGATCTCGGCAATGCGCCGAGGATTGCCATTGCAGGCTTGAATTTCCGCTGCCATAGCGTTAGCGGGGGCGATAAACGATGCATAAGCACCGATTATAACCTCCATGCTGCTGGGCTGAGGGCCGGAGACGGGGGTTTGGGGAGACCTACTGGGGCCTGAGGCAATGATGGTGGGTTGGGCTACCGGGGAGGCAGCTGGGGCCAACGGGACTAGTGGAGCTGAGGGGGCTGCTGATGGCTGTGGGATGGTGATTGCCATCAGTGCTGGGGGGGGCTGGGGTTGGGAAGGCACCGAAGCTGCGGGAGCTTGTTGGTGAAATAGGCTAGCCCAAGGAGAGGGTCTCTGTGAACTGAGCCGATCGGGCAGTTGGGATGATGGGACCTTCAAGGAAGGGCACTCTCTTTGCTGGCGTTCGCTTGCGCGCTTGCCCAGTTTAGAGGAGGAGGCTTTAGGGGCTTTGGGGCAGCCCCGGTAGTTAGCCGGGTGCCCGGATTGGCCACAAAGGACGCAGCTCGGTGGCTCGGTGCACGGAGTGCGGTCCTTGGGACGAGAGCAGTCAGCTGTTCCGTGATTACCTAGACACTTGACGCATCTAGGCGTCGCGAAGCAGTTGGACTGGGAGTGGCCATATAATTGGCAACGGTGGCATTGTCCAATGAGATTGGACTTGCGGGGCTTCTCGATGGAGATGCCCGATAGGGAGCAGACTGACTTCACCTTGAAAATCGGGTGATGACCGTCAGTGGGATCGCAAACGACCAGGACCATGTCGTAGACTGGTCCTTTTCTGGCTCTGTGCAAGCGGTGCACAGCGGAAACGGGGATGCCTTGGGAGATAAGGTCATCCTTGATCTCCTCGGTGGAGATCTCTTTAGGGACGTGTCTGATGACAACGCGGGTGGGGATTTCCTCTGGGAGGGAGTAGGTGTGGAACGAATAGTTCCGTACCTGCAGAAGGTGGGTGAATTCCCTGTAGTCCGAGGACGAGGGAACTTTGATTTTAATACCCTGCTGGGTTGAGCGGGCATTTGTGTAGTTAATCTTGCGATCAACACACATTTTAGAAATTTCAGTCCATTTGGACTTATCTTGGATATAGATCGGGGGTGGGGGACGTTGCTTCTTTTTCTCAGAAGCGGGCGGGCAAGAAGCAGGGACTGCCTTCGAAGCGGCGGGGGGTCGGGCGGGAGATGCGGCGGGAGACGCGGTGGGGGGCGAGCGGGGGGGCGGGGGGACGGGGGAGCCGCGACAGGCTTTTTAGCCTTGTTGGCGTGCGAGGATTTGCCTTTCTTCCTCTTGCCTCCCTTTCCGATGACTTCAAAGTCGTCTTCGGAGGAGGAAGAGGCTGAGAGGGCTTCTTCAGGGTCGGGCTGAGGTACGGACGTATCCATGGCCTCGGGTTTTGTTTTGGGAGCGCTAGTTGTCGCAGGGACAACAGCGGCTGGCACAGAAGGTGCCGAAATGGGGGCTGTGGCGACCTCAGTCAGAGGGGGAGCAATTGTCGGGACGGACAATTGCTCCGGGATTTCCAGATTGATCCCTACTGAGGGATTAGGAGGTATAATGGGAGAGATCCCTTTGTCGGCCATAGGTGGTGACAAGGGGCTCTCCAGAGCGTCGCTGAAGACAGCGAGAGGGTCATGATGGGAGGGGGGAGACCGCTGAAATTTCAGCAGGAGGCTTCCGTACTGAGCACAGAAGGCCGGATCCTTAAGGAGAACCTCCTTGACGAAGGCTAGTAGCATAGCGTCCGTCATGGTGGTTAGAATGGGGGCGAGGGTCTGAGAAAAGGACTACGCATAGGGGCGTGAAACCCTACAGATCCTAACAACCTAGCCCCGGGTGGAAGAGCCCGGGGGTGTGTAGATCCTACCCTCCCTGCCGGGTGAAGACAGGGAGGTGAGTACCTATGGTGAGCCCTAAGCTTGTATCCCGTCGCTAATCTTATTGCGCGAACGGGTTCCTAACCGGTCTAGTGAAATGGGTGTAGAGACACCCAGACCGGTCCTAGTACGAAGGGGTTGACACACCCCACCATACTAGGTGCAAAGCTGTGGACGAATGCGATATTAGTAACGAAGCTAGGCTTGACTAGGAGACCCCCCAAGGCCAAGAATCTAGCTCCCGACTCCAATTGACTGCCTAACCCTGAAGGGGTTAGGCTGGTGGATTGGGGCACCACCCACTTGGCTTCGTTGACACCGTGAGGTTTCCGCCAAGGACCACGAAACTGTGGTTTTACCCTGAAGGGGCCACAACGAACAACGAAAACGTTTTTGACAGGTTTCTGTCGAAATACTCTAACAATAGCGCCTTGAAAATGGCACTATCGAAAGAAAACTGGTCGTAGTCGGATACTACGGAGATCGTTACGGCAAGCGTAACGAGGCCGGGCGGCGAGAGCGGTGACTCAGCGGTGACTCAGCGGGCGGAGAGCGGCACGTCCGTTCACGGCGAGCGTCGAGCGGCGAATGATGATTTTTTTGATGATGTGAACGCTGAGCGCTCGCGCGCTGCTCTTTTATAGTTTTGCACATGAGCGAGCGCTGTGTGGGCGTTAGGTGTTTAGTGTGGACGAAATGGCAGCTTATTTATTATCTTAATACATGCACCTTAAAACTAGCATACATAATCAACAAAAGGTAATAAGATTCCAATTAGAACATAGAATTATAGGCTTAAATGGCTAATTAAAATAAAGGTAAATCAAATGCAATAAAATAACAAGGAAAGGACTTAAGGTATCGTATTACCCAGTAACTGGGTTGTGGAGGTCAGATAGGCAGTCGCTCCATGTAAAATACTGGTATTCAGCTGAATCCGGTTAGACTGGAAGCCGACCCCAACTTAGTTGGGAAAAGGCTAGGCAGATGATGATGTTTATATAAAATTCATCAATGTCAATGTGTATATAAAAAAATCCGGACATAATCTTTGAGGACCCTGTAGATTGGCGTCTGAAATGGTCTTTTGAGGAGAGAACCACACAGATTGAGTGGACCTTTTCCCTAAAGGTTCATTAGAAAACCAGCGTCAGACAGCATCTGTCTGGCATTAAAACTGAAATGAACCTTTTTGGCGCAGCCGTGAGGCACATACCTACTATACTTACTATTGTTGTTTTTTATTTTTTGTTAATTTTGTATTTTGTGTTTCATGAACTGTGTCCAAATAAACTTTTTTTTTGTTTTCTTTTCTTTCTGTCCACGCGTTTGTCAGTAACCGTGCAGCTCAACTCAGAATTTAAGGAAAGTTATCTATTTTCACTCGGGTTTGTTTACAATTAATTTTATTTTCTCTGGTTTCACTATGGTGTATTTTGCTAATGTTAATTTTAACTTTTATTTAACTTGAAATAACATAAATTTGAAACAATATTTACATAATCTGTGCTAATATTTAAAATAATAATAAAATGTACATTTATATGAAAAAATAATCATAGGGCATAAAAAAAATAGTCCGCATCGCTGTCAACAGGAACAGTGCCCAGAAGGCTGGCAGCATTGCCACGTTGTATGGCGATGCTAATTCAATGGCCAAAAATAGGCCAGGCCTCTGGTCACGTGAAGAGTCGACTAACCGCTTAGCGATATCTCGAAAAACCAAGTGGGCACTCGGACCCCATGGCCCTAGTGTTTCAACCCCAGACGGCTCGAACATATAACTCCCAATCAGGTTGGAATATTTTCGCCATATTTTTATTTATTTTTTTATTTGGAACATAAGTTTGAATAAACTCTACATGCATACACTCACGGCTTGGTCCCATGGGGGCAGAAACTACAGAAGGTCACCTGTTACGATCCGTCTCACATTTGCAACCAATTTTCAGATGTAGGTTACCTTTAGACGTCTAATACGATCTTATACTAATAATCTTCCTTCTTGAAACACTGTGAGTGTTTTTTTGTTTGCCTTTATTGTGTCCCACTGCTCCTTTTTCTTTCCAAACCGGCTGTCTTGTGCGATCTCTGGCCATGTTGGCCCTGCAGACATTATCAGAGAGAGTGAGTGAGTGTGTCTGTGAGTTTTTTTTTCTCGCCTGCACTGTCCCACTCCTGGGCAAAGGCCTCCCTCCACTCCTTCCATCTTTTCCCAGCCCGCGCGTCCTCCTTCCAGCTTGGATGGAACTTATCCAGCTCGTCCCGCCATCTCCCACGTTGTCTGCCGCGACCTCCGCCGCACTGTCTCAGGGCACTAATTCTGCGCTATTTGGGCCCACAGTTTGTACGGCAGACATGTCCTACCCAGTCTGTGAGCCTGTGACTTTAATGAAATAAAAAATATTTTGTTTTTATTCCATTTGTATTAAGCAACTGAAACTTTTTAAATAAGCTTATCAGTGTTTTTTACTTTAACTGAACTCTATTTTTCAACACAGCAGGTTCCTTTTACCTCATAAAATGAACCAAGATTCCAAAGAAAAATCCCCGACTAGTTACTTATCTAGTTTGTAAAAAAACTCTGTAATTTCATATCTGCGCACAGTAAGACCTCGACACAAAAGCATCTAATGGAGGTTTACCTGTTAAAGGATGCCTTCATCAGATAATAATCTGTTTGCCCAGTTAGAGTATAGCTTCCTAGATTTCCTTTTGATAAGAAAAATGTAGGTAAGTAGGTAATTCTACTCTTCTATCGTCAGCTTGTAAGCTTTCTTCTTCTTATTGAACGATCAGGCATTAAGGGGCTTTCAGGAACTAAACGCAAAAAAAACGCAACTTTTAGAAACAATAAAAGTATATGATCGACTTCAGTAAACAAAATCAGAAAAATATATGATATTCTTCAGGATTTATATGCTAGGTAGATAGTGTATTGAAAACATAATACAAGTAATTTGATACGACAGAAAAAAATCATGAAGATAATTCTAAACACTTTCTTTTTACAATAAAAACCATACTATTATACATACAATCATTCTGATTTTTTTTTAGGTTATTTTACAAGCAACATACTAAAACACTAGTGTTTTAATTTTTTAGTCCAAACAATACATTTTTTGTAATTAAATAATTGCTTCATATTTTGCAATAAATTACCAGGGTTGTGTCATCGCGCTTCTCTTTCTTTTCTATGCAGTCCGACAGTGACTGCGTTTTAGGTCATGTAAGCCCCTTAAACATGGCGTTCCCTATACGACTTGGGACTGCAATACCTTGGCAACTAGACGCAATAGCAGTCTGAGGCTGAAAATATTCATAAATATTTTGGTCAAAGCTCCGCACACTTGGCGTCGAGTTGCAGAGTCGCAACGACGGGCTGAAGTCGCACGCTTTCGCTACTTGTCGCAGACGCAAACAGCAACCCTGCGTCTTGTTGCAGCGACTAGATTAGATCATTATGTTTTGTTTACACGAGCCCAATATATTGCACTTGGTGCCGAGGGTCTGACGATGGAGCCAGGAGGGGTCGTTGGGGTCGGCTTCCAGTCTAACTGGATGCAGCTGAATGAGCTGAGCTGAGCTCATATTTAACACACAAGTTAATAATTTACCTTGAATAAATTCAACATACTTAAGTACGATAATCACCATTTTGATGTCAGTTGTGGTCGAGGCTAAAAAACATAAAAATTGGGGATTTCGAACATCCTGACTTTACCATATGGGGCTGTGAATATACATCATTTAATTGTTTGACGAATTTATCCATAGTTTAAGATAAATAAGTAGTGGTAATGAAGTTTTTTTGATATCTAATGTCGAAGTTTCGCGCCAATCGTGTGTGTTTACATTTTTACTTTTCACAAATTTCACTCACACAGATGTAGATAAGATTTAAAATGTGACAAATGTTATTGATAATATTATAAACAACACGAAAATGCCCAGGTTTTAACGTAATATTCAAACACAGGTTCAATAATACGTATTAATCATTACCACTACTCAATTTGTGTTCAGAATCGCCGACCATTATTGTTTTTTTTTTTATTGCAATGATGTG